>CM068321.1:14634025-15024025 GCA_034766995.1 Acanthacorydalis orientalis | reverse complement strand
TATATATACGTAAATATTAATAAATAATAAATAAATTGTTGTTAATAATGAACTTTACATTATAATATATCGTTTGCTAAATAAATATGTATTAAAACATGCAATTATTTTACAACACAAACATAAAAAAATAATATTGACTTTAATGTCCGTAATTTAAAATAAACATGTTATTTTCAACTAAAATAATTATTGAAATCTTTAAACAACAAATGAAATCAAATCAAAATAAATCGGAAAATTAATTCACAATGAAATTAGTTATTGTTAACAAAAAATAACACAGACATTGAATTCTGAAAATTCATTAGAATCAAAAGACGAATAAAAATATTTAATAGAAAAATATATTTACCTAGATAATTCGGACGATGTTCCATAGCCAGTGTGTCCTTAAACAGAACGAAAAACATAAATTAATAAAAAAGTAAAATATAATTCGTACAAACAGACACACAATAAAAAATATATCTTTAAAATTTTTTTGTATAAATACATGTTTTATGATAAATTTTTCATAACATTTCTGTATAATATATATAAATTATTTATTTTCAAATAACAGGATAATTCATTTTTGTTAAATAAATAATAAACATATATATTTAATTTACACAAAATATACTATAAATAAAATCTCACTATTAAATAACAATTATGTACATATAAATGTATAATATAAAAATGTTGATAAAATAATAAATATTTGTTTAACAAAAAACATTTAATTATAATTTTTGAAATTAAAATATTGTACCATGATATATACCATTTTCGAAATTAACATCTCATACTGTTTCTATGAAATATGTTAAAATTAAGTTTAATTTTTTTTTTATTAAACTCGAATGATGAAAAATAAAGTTTAGGAAATATTTTAATACAAATTTATTTCAGAAAACAATTTATATATATATATATATATATATATATATATATATATATACATTAAGATATACTGTATATATGTGTGAATATGTCATGAATTAATGGATAAATATTTCTAGATCGTTAAATATTTGTTTTACACAAGACTAAGAATTTTATTATTATAATCAAATTCTTCAATCGAGATTTATGTCATCAGTTTCTGTATTCACTTGAAAACGATTGTAAAATTATTCGTGACATTTGATTTAATGACAAAGCATATTTTTCCACACTTGAGTTGATACATCAACAAACAATATATGAGAGTGTATGGGGCCAAAGAAAACAATATAAGATAACGGAAATATCTTTTTGAGTATGTTTGTTTTTCCTTGTGGTTTGTTCTGTACGTCTTGAAAAATGAATAGATGGCTTTATATATTTCATAAATAATATATCCCATTCGTTCTATATATCATACATAAATGCATGCTTTTATTTATTTGAATTTAAATTCAGCCTTTGATGTGACATTTTTGAACCAGAAACAACTTGCAATAAATTAATGTTTAACCAAATATTTTAACATTAACTGTTATGTTTAATTTCAGATGAATTCGTTTTACGTTTAATAATAAAAATAACTTGTTTTTCATTTCTTTTTTCAATTATTAATTGTAATTTACATCAAAAGAGAAATGTAATTTCATATATATCACTTATTATGTAACAAAATACCAAACTAACTACACCAACTGAATGATCAATATTTCAGAGTGTCATTCAATAAACTTTAATCTATTTTAATTTTTGAATTATTTCATCTACCGTTAGCACATTAATTATTTACAGCACTCTATAAATTCAGATACAAGCGAAATATAGTTCAAAATATTAACGGAATAACAATGTAGAATGAAATACATGTACGTATTTTTTTTCAGCTAGTATATTTAAGAATGCTGTCACGAAAGTTGTGAGACAATTTTCTTACTGAAAGATGATGTATGTCAGAAACTTATAGTCAAACTTTAATGCATTCATCAGCATATTAGAATGCTATACTCGTATACTATCTACTCGACTATGACTGTCTCTAAGATAAAAATAGAAAATCTGTATATTCTATACATAATTTACAACTATTCATCCGTTTGTCCGTCTTGCTATCCATGTCTGTCAACATATTTCTCTCTATTTATCTTTTTATTCAACTATATCTCAATTGAGCTATTTATTGTGTTCTTTTGAATGATTTAAAAGCCAGACATAGACCTAAAATTCCCTAAAATTGAATTTTAAATGGCTCTTTACTGTAAATTTTCTATTAAATTATTTATTTTCATTTATTTTTTAAGAAATGATATACATACATATAAATACATCAATTTATATATAAATATATACATGTATATATATATATATATGTGTGTGTGTGTGTGTGTGCACGCGTGCGAATATATATATATATACACATACAAAGTTAGATAGTTGAAGTAAGTTTAGAGGCTAGACGAGCAGCTATGTGATATGAATAAATAGAAATTCAGTCGGAGTTGTCACTTTACTTGAAGTAAAACAGCTCCGAGATTCTATAAACTAATAATTTATGCATTGTACTATTAAAAGTTAATGATATACACTAATCAAAATCTCTCTAAAGTTGATGATTAGAGATGTTTAAAACTCAGCAGGGAATATGTATTAACCAAATATATTATCAATATTGTCAGACATATATACGACATATTTATATCTCGTATATATATATATATATATATATATATATATATATATATATATAAATAGATGTTCTTTAAATATAAGAATCAGATCAAGTAATCAGATTGAAAGTTGCAAATTGAATAAAAATTTCTTTATAAATGTTGTTCTCAACGTTTCTTTAAACCTACATGATTTTTTGCATGCGTTTTCTAGTGAAAACAATTTTGTTGGTTAATTAAATGTCTGGATCATTAAAAACTACAAATCCATAACTAAATTTATAAAAAAAATCCTCAAAATATTATTTAAAATACAAAAATCAACTCGATGATAAACACCCCTATTTTTTATGATTCTTCATATTATCTTTATTTAAATAAAATAATAAAATCTTCTTTAAAAAAAATAGAAAAATAGATTTCTATTATTAAGAGGACAGTAGTAGATATCTCTTAAAATGCATTTTTTTAATGAAACGTTGAATAATATGTGTATCCAGACGTTTGTGTCTATTTTAAGTACTTAAACCATCATTTAAACTTTCTTCTCTCTCCTATATATATATTAAAGTGAAATAACTAAACACATTTAAAGAAGCAAAATACTTCTGAAACGAATAATATTAAGAACAACGTCCTAAGTATTATTATACGAAAATAGAATAACATATTAATAGTTAAAGAAACTTAAACAAGTAGATTAGCAAATAACTGTGTAACAGGTACATGTTATCCAAGAAACACACGATCAAGATTCTGATTTAAACATTTTTTTTGTATAATTATAACATGACTGCATTGAATAAAAGATATTATCCAACGGTTAAACCATAAACATGTCAGTTTGAAAGAACTAAAAAAATCTTCCTTCAACCTTATGAGCTATATGAGTAAAGCACGATATGGAAATGAAGGTGATTTTTCATTCATTCAGGAAGCAATAAACCACGTTAATAAGTCGTCAGGACTTCCTTGCACTCCGTGTCGGCGAAATCTAGAGATCTCTGATATTGTTTTACGCTTTCATGTCTTCTCATAAGCTCTTCTTGGTGCGTTGTATCCTTTTTCATAATATTATACGTGTATTAAAGCGAAAGTAATATTTAACAGCTCTTTTTTCTACTCATTTATTTATTGTTTTTTACCGTTTGATGTATTCATTTGAAACTCTGTTCAGAAATATGTTGGTGTATGGTAATTGGTTTTAGTTTCAATATATTTCGCTCTTTACATATAATGTTAAAACGAAGTACGGACCTTTTTTCAATTCGCAATAATAAAAACCTAAAGTTATTAATTAAAATAATGTCAATAAAAATAATATAAATACTTGTTGTTAATATTATTTACGTTTGAAAAAAATAAATATATCAAGATTAATTACATAAAACTATGTGGAATTCATGATCACAGTTACTTATAGCTGTTTATGGACACTTTCGAAATATCTTTTTTTAATATATAGTTTCAAATAACTTTAAACCCAACGAAATATCTCTTTAAATTTCACTATAATATTATGATGTCCAGCTTGTATGACATGGTCATCAAAGTCCTCGAAACTGTATAACTGTATGACATTGTTATTATATAAAACATAACATTTTCAATACACTGCAATGTGTTATATATACATATATATATATATATATATATATATATGTATGTATGTATGTCACATGAATATTGTATCGTTATTTATATGGATCATCAAACATCAAATGAACTTGTTTATTATAATGTCAAAAAATGAATGATCGTATATAATAATAGTAATTTATATAAACTACATCATAAACAAATTACATATGCTGAAACATATGATTAAATTAATTGTACTATTAGAATACAAATGATATTATAGATTATATATATTTAGGGAGAGAATTCACAAGTCCAAATCAGTAGAATCAGTTGAAAAAATAAAACTGATTTAACACCGTTTACCAAATTGTATCAGTTAGGTCAGTCACGACCGGAAAAAATCGGATTAATCAAAGATTTATTGTTACATTTTGAATTGTGTGTATTTCGGACATTTTCAATAAGGTTTTTTATGTTTGGAGGACGGATAAAAACAGAATATTCGAATGAAACGTGAATAATTTCATAAATTTTTTTCATTTTTTTCTTTTATTGGAAATAAATATAAATATTTCAATTATTCATTTTGTATTTTTATGTAAGATAAATGTTGTAAATAAATAAGGACCTCATAAAAACTTACATATGAGAGAGGTACATACATACATACATATATATATATATATATATATATATATATAATAAAACGGAAACAAAATAATAGACAATCTACTATTGAGTACAAATATTTTAATATTTTTTTTATTATAAATTGACAAATGACTTATTTACTTCAATATGGACAGCAATTTTTATATAAAAATTATCAATAATTGCCTATTTTCAGTCATATAATGATTTTTGTAAAAAATAATATCTTTTATAATATTTTAATCTTCATTTAAAAGTACATCAGTTTTAAATAAAACATAGAAAATAGTAGTGACTAATAAATTCATTTTTAGTCACTTAGAAGATTTTTACTATCGAATCTATAAAATTTACAAAACTCGATAATATATCAAGAGGTGAAGTACGAACAAAATGTTAGAAAATTATAGATATATAACATTTAATGACAGACAATTTACTCATCATTTAGTTAACCGTTTCGAAATCATATAAATTGTATAGAAATACTTTAAACTTGTTGTCATTGACACTTTATAAAATAAATGTAATTTAATGAATTTTTCCACGCAATTTATAAAAACGAACTACTTTTTATCACTGAAGTAAAAGAAGCTTAAAGATAAAATTTAGTAATGACGCATGTTTTTATCGCTACACTCAATAATAAACTAACAAAACTACTCTCATAAAATAATAATTTATTGTATTAAATTCTATTTTATTACAAAACGGTCGTTATTTGATGTGATATTTTAAAAAAAATCACATTATTGAATCAATATATTCTCTACATAATAATTGTTTCATAGTCCTGTTTCATTAAGGTTTTTCAATAGTTTATTAACCAATTAGAATATATGACACTATTTTGTTGCCATATAAATATAAAAAACGTCCACAATCCTCCAAGTCATATATTTTTATTCCCTGTGATTTTTATATTTGAAAATATTTAATAGAAAATATTTTAACAAATAATTCCCGAAAGGATGAAGATTTAAAAAGTCAGTTTAATAAGTTTTATAATTTTTTCGTATATTCTTGCAGTTTAAAGTTTAAAAATATACTTTTAGAATAACTTGTCGAAATTCGAAAAAGTGAAAAAGCTATAAACCGTTTGACATTTAATAAGATTTCTTGAAAAAAATTTAAAAAAGTTAAACTGCTTTCGCAAATAAATATCAAAAAATTCCGATCGAAAACTAGTTATTTTCAGGGATTCAAATTTCTGTAGGATTTAAGGTGGGAACCCTTTATGTGTACACTGGAAAGTTTAACTGACTTTCAAGACTCTTAAAATATGTTAATACCGTCATAAAATGTCCCCAAGCTTTAAAAACTTTTTTTTCAAAACAAGCATTTTTATACTTGTTTAGCACAACATCTCAACAACTGATAATCCTTTTGATTTTAAATGTTTTCTGCTTATAAATTAGAAATCTCTTTTTTGCATGAATTATAAGAATTATTATTAAGAATATATTATAAAAGTTTACAAGCAACAAAATATGCCCAATTTTATTTCCAAAATCGATACTATTCTTTAAAAGAAAACATTTTTTTTAATTCTTAAGTTTTAATTCGATTTTGATTTATGTGATAATGAAGGTCATAAAAATAAGAGTTTGTTTGTATTTATTTTAGATGATAAGAAATGTAGGTATTTACCAACTAACAACAAGAATTTTACGAAATGTCATACATCCCAAGCTTGGATTTAAAAATATATAAAAAAATTGATGTTACTTTAAATAAAAATACTTGTAAAATTTTTACATTAATACACTTACTAGTTTTTTTAACAACTAATTCTATATTTAATATATTTTTTGCATTCCAAACAAGATCATCTCAATAATATTAGCAATTCCTAACTCTTCATTCATGGAAATAATCGAACATTTTTTTCAAAAATTTCTTATCAAATAAAGAAAATTCCAATATATAATACATATAATAACATATATATATATAATATAATGCGTGGAGATAATACTTTTAGTCTGTTAAGATAATTTGTTTACAAATAATCAATTATTTTTTTATTACGTTTAAGGAAACTATAAATTATTTAAACAAATTTGGGTTACTTCTTATTTTGGTAAACCTAATATTAATAATTATTAGTTATAGCAATGAATTAAATTGTAAACAGACCTGTTTAAAATAATAAAATAGCAAATACAATGACAACGATTCCAATAAATAATTTGATTCCAGCATGCAGAAAAGTAATAATAAAGAATTTTATATTATATTATTTTATATTAACTTTCTTGCAGAATAATTCAAAGAAAAACCGATTTTTCGTACAGACTATACTTTAAATTGAAGGTATCGTCATATAAATTTTATATTATTTATTATTTTCTTAATTATAGATGGTTCATTTAGAACCCTTCTTCGATAATAATTATACAGTTTAAAAATTAGTATGCAATTTCTGTTCCTTCTTAATAATATTACTTGTAACTTTTTCCTGAACAAGAAAAATATTTGTCTAAAAACATGTTTAAAGTATTTCTTTTTGAATTTAAATTGAAGAAATCCATTTTCGTTACCACATCAATATTTGAATGTAATGCTTTTACCAGTTGATAGATTTTTGTAACAAAATAGTTTGCACTTATCATTGGCGAAAAATATACTCTATTCTATCTCATCACAATACTACATCAATCACTACGTTAACAAAAATAACGTAGACATTAGAGTATAACAAAAACAACTGTTTGCACGAGAATAACACATCCATAACATAGTATAACTATCGTTTCAATAAAATCACTCAACAGAGTGCAAACCCATTCAGACACACAAAAAAAAACACTTAACTGTACTACTTCTTATTTTTGTGCATAAAATTATATTATTATTAAGAATTAAATTCTGAAAATGAATAATTGAATTATACATCCGTAATGTAAGGTAAAAAAAGAAACAATTAGTAATTATTAAAATAGCACTCATTATTTATAATTTAATGTTTATAATGATGTAATATTACAACAAAAAATTGTTTTAAATAATATTTTTTCCTTGTTATATACCCACTAAAACCTTTACAATACATAAAGTATACAATATTTTTGTATAAAAATTTCGTAACCTTCAATTACTTTATATTTACTTTGTACCAAAAATAACTTAATGTCACTGTTTTGTTACAAGTCGATGTTATTTTTATCTTTATGTAATCTTAATGAGTGTCTCGTTTTCGTGCCAAATTATGAATTTCAAAGAAGATTTATGATATTTGATACATAGTGAAACATTATTGACTAAAAAAATCAATAAAATCATAATATTTTTGTTTATTTCAAAGCTTGTTATTTCTCTTCATTTACACACTTAAATAAATTAGAGTATTAAATTAATGAAATTTACTTCATAAATTATAATATTTTGTAATAATTGTTCCTACAAATACCAGATTATTTCAAGTATTTAAAATCGAAATCATAAATATTTCCATTGAGATTTAAGAATGTTTAATATTTGAAGATATACAAATTCAATTTAAATAATAGGAGATAATTATAATAAAAGATACGTCTAAATTGAATCGTACAATTATTAACAATAATATTCGTTGGTATGATTTAAAACAATATAAATTCGAATATGGTTTGATTATTTTAATTTATAGAAGGATATATTTCTGAAAATATTAACGAAAAATATATTCATAAACATTTTCTCTAATTGCCATCTGATAAATTATTCACTTTCATAAACATATACACTTTAAAGCTTTAATCAATATGATACAAACATCAAACAAATTTCCATCACGTATTCGTGTATTAAAAATATAATTTTCATAAAATACTCATACTATTTTATAATTTCTCAAATCTTCTACTGGAATCCTGTCAGAGGAAATCGTGTCACAGCTTCTTTGAGCAGTCGCCCATTCTAAATACATTTATGCTCTGCCAAAATTTTAATCTCGAAATTCATTTCGTCATTCTTTCGAATGTCTTTGAACATCAAACACAGCTACAGATTCATGACGTGAGGTTACAGCGAAAAGAGCACCGACAGAGTAATACATCAAAAGATAACGTGCACAGGTGTATTAAAAATGCACTTATGTAATTTAAGAATTATTTAAGAAAGACTTCTTTTATATTTAGTATTATATTCAACATTTTTCAGAATGTTCCATATTTTTATATTATTATTTTCAAACATAAAATATTTTAACAATTAAGAAAATACACGGGTTATAATTATGTTTAAATAAAATCAATCATTTTTAAATCAAAATTGGAATATATCTAAAAAAAATGAAATTTTCTTGTATCTATTTTATTATAAAAGAATAAAAATGATTATTAACATCGTATCGTCATCAACTTCGTTAAATCCATCTACAGTAAAAGAACACTCAATCAACTTTTCATAAGACTCTTTGTTCTGTCAGTTTCTTTCAAATTACTCCATCATACTCCCTTAATATACCCTTTTATCTCTCATTCAGTTATAACGTCGACATTTATCTGTATATTGAACTCTACTTTATAATCATTAATCACATTTAACAATTCTTTTTTCCTCTTTTGTTTGTATCTAATAGACCGGAGAATATGGAACCGTCTTAGATTTTGATTTCATTTCCAATCACCTTAATATATTTTCTGAATGGCTACACTCTGTATGTTTTATTAATTTACAAAATATTTATTAATACTAATTATATTTACAAAACTTAATTCAATTGTTGTATTTTTAACTAATACAACTTGAAATTAATATCAAATATAAAAATATTTTCTCGTGACAAATGAGCATTCTATATGTTAAAATTTTTAAAATAAAATAAAGATAACTGTCGTTTTAAAAATCTGTTCATATATTTTTTTATAGCAGGAATTTTTTTTCATTCTAAATTTAGAATTTATGCTATTTTAGAATATTTCTTAATTGTGAAATTGTTCAATCAAAAGAACAAAAATATGTAAATTACAAAATTTTTGAGATAATTACATATTTTTCTACCATATTTTAAGCAAATTTCATTTAGATTTGTTATGAATATATATATATATATATATATACATATATATATATATACATATATATATATATATACATATATATATATATATATATCTTCATTTTCTTTGCATTTATACACTGATGGATGACATAAATGATAAATACAAACAATTGGTAACAATCAACTATTTTATATTAAAAAATAGATTACTGAATAAACACAAAATGTGTAAGTCATTAATATGAAATTTTATGATCATTTAATGTAAATTCAATATCCTGATCACTGTATATATATTCACATATACTCGACTTGAATCTCTAGTGATTACTTTTTAATTGATGTTTCATAAAATATGTAAAGGATATTGTAACATACATGTACATACGTAAGTGTATATATATATATATATATATATATATATATATATATAATTTTCAATATTGAAGATGCGTTTATTTATCAAAAAATGTTAATTTTTATAAAGATAATTTAACTGTTGAACATTTGATAAATTGCCTGATATATTTTTAAATATATAAATCAAATAGCAATTATAATATAATTTAAAAAATAACGCACAAATGGCTAATTATAGAAATATTTTCCATTAATATAAAATTTTATATCAGTTTTGTTTTTTATGTAAGCTTTCTATTAAGTCAATTATTAATGTATATGTATTTACGTGAATTTACTCTATATTATTACTAATAACCTTGTTAATTTATTTTTTTTAAATTATTTAGTAGAGCCATTCTGATAATCTCTTAGAAATCATTTTATCACAATTCAGTTTTGTAACTGTCTTACTTTCACTCGTAGCTAATTGAATCTCACATTTTCTTTCTGAAATGAATTTTTCAAGGCCCCACAAAATCACATTATTTTTGAATGAATGATTATTAATTATTTTTGGTTGTTTTTTATGGATACTTCCACGCCGACTCCATCATTTACGGAGCACTAAGAGTTCGCGAACTAGAAAACTTTTTCCACTACATAAAATTTAAATTGTAACTTATTCAAGTCAAACTAAATGAAAATTTGTAAAGAATATCCCAATTTAAAAAAATGGGATACAAAAAAAAGTAATACTGTTGAAATGAAAATAAAAGAATAATTAAAGTATCAATTTTTCTACTATTTTTTTATTAATAATAGAACATTTTTAAATCTATAGCTGAAAACTGAGTAGTGTGTGAAATGGTAGCAAAATATGGTTAGAGTTAATATAAAAATGTAGTAACAAAATAATATAAACAAGAGAAACAGAAGTGCATATTATTATTGTGTATTATTTATATTTAGTACAATGGGAAAAAATTTAATTGAGAAAATGTATAACATAAATTATAGATAAATATGTCGATAAAATATACAGATTAATGAAATGATATTTGTAAATTTCCTGACTGAAATTATAACGTAATCAGGCATGTAATTTCAATGCTATATCTTTCAACTATGCATTTGGTCTATTTCACCGTGAATAACGAAAATATTATTGAACATATATATGTTTGTCGAATCATCATAGCTACATTTTGAATACTTTATTGAATTTATACGATATAACCATTATATGCAATAATAAGTGATATACAAATTAATACAGTTATACCAAAATAATTTAAAAGAAAATAAATTTAGTTATAGAAATATACCAAACTTAAGCGTTGTTTAGTTAAGTGTAATACATTTGTAATCATGTTTGATAATTATAAAACAATTAGTAGTGTTCATTAAAACTTTTTTTAGCTATAATCAAATGCTTTATAACATAATGTTGTTTCATACAATGTTAATATGAAGAGATTATGAAACCTAACACTTGTAAAAATCTTTAGTTCAAATTTAAATCAGTAGTAAGGTGAAATAAATTGATTTAACCGAGAATAATCTCAGCAATCATAATATGAAAAAATACAAATATATGGAAGTAAATTCTTTGTTATCAATCTCAAAATTGAATCAAAATTTTTACAAAATATAATGAATAAACAAATTTATCACTCAGTTCATAAATAGCATTTTTTTATTTTAATAATTAACCATTAATAATCAAAGATTATTATTTATATACATTTCGATGGCAATATCATCATTCACAGAACGCCAAGGTAGAGAGAAATCTCAAATACCCTGTGAATGGTAACATGGCTATCGAAACACACATAAGCAATAATCAGTCAATTATGAGAAAAAATGTGTTTTGAGAAGCGAGTGAAAAATTAATTTGTGAAAGTGAATTAACTCAGTCCCAAAACTGTATTATGTTATAGATAATAGCTAGCTCATTTTATATAGATATCTTCGTTACCTCTTTATTCATTAAATCATTTTTTTTCTATTTTCTCATCAACTACTACTTTTTTATAATTCATCATGTAATAATATAAATGTATGCAGTAAAGTTATGGTTTTAAAAAAAATAGAATAGAAATTAATATGACTGTTTAGAGAAAGGTCAATATTTATTTAATAAAAAAGATTAAACAACCATGAATTTTATCCGTAAAAAATATTGTTGAAAAATTAAATAGAAAAATCCTAAATAGGAAAATGATTACCTTTTTCAAATATACGGTGTCTCCATATAAATAATAAAAAGGGTTAATGCATACAAATAAAATATTGAATCAATATATATATATACACACATACTATATATATATATATATATATAAATATATAAAACATCAATATATTCGTAATAACTTTAGTCTGATTTTGTATCAATAACCTAATTTTATTTCAGATAAAATTCGATTAAATACGATCATACGTTAGTCAGTCATGCATTGAATTTGTGACATGTGATTCGAAGTTTCCGAATCATTGATCTGTGCACTCATATATTGTCAAAAAAATTTGACATGTTTCAACAGCGTTATAGAACACAACACTGTTAGGTTAAAAATTACTATTCATGCCAATGTTTGATCAATAATAACTTTATTAATTTTATTGTATTCAATTTTGACCGGTTTTATATGTTTTAATCTTCATTTCAAAACCATATTCAACTTCATATGTGATACTAAATAAATATTCAATTATTTTAAATGATATAAATTTTAAATATAAAATTTAATTTTATTACAAGAAAAATTAGAAAGTGTATTACATTCATTTAAAATAAAGTTTCATCTAATTAAAAATACAATTCAATATTTTATTTCAACAGCCAAGGTAATTATAGCCAAGGTAATAAGTCAAAAATGACTTAAAAACTTAAATATATCTGTCTAAATATTAAAAGTATAATTGCAACAATTAATCAACCAAATAAATATAAAATGTACAATTTAAGCAAACTAAAAACCTTAAAACGCCCATCACTGTAATTTTCTTAATACATTCCTTACAGAAATTACTATTTGAGAACTTATTTCCAGTTAAATAACTTATTGTGTAAGGAAACAATAATAGAAGCTTATAAACTGTATTAATAATTTATAGTATAATGAAATAAAAATATTTCATTGTGATATAGACATTAACTTTATATATATATATATATATAAAGTTAATAAAGTTAAAGTAATAATTTATGATAATAATAATTTTATTTATACTTAAATCAATGAAAAAAGCAAGAAATCGAATAAAAGACAGGGCTCTAAAATAAACACAGATTTCTGAAATTATTTCAAAACAAATTATTTTTATTGTACAGAAATTAAATAATAATAAGCCATTTTCGCATTTAGAAATTTTATGTTAATATATTTTTTTCACAAATAAATTTATATTTCAAATAGCACATTCTTGTATAGAAATTTCCAATAAATGATTACTGCCTCAAGCAAAAAACAATTTAAAAATGAATATATACGTATTTTATTGAAAATTATTTTGTAAAGAAATGATTAAACGTAATTCATATTATGAAAGGTATATAAAATTATAAGCACTGACGTTCATTTCAAAACATTTCATGCGGAAATACAGAAACAAATTTAAGATACAAAATTTCAATATATTCATATTAACAAATCAATTTATTTGAGAAAATGAACAAGCACGGTTTTTTTCCATTGATTTTTTTCATCAGAGAATTTTATGAAATACCTTAAGCAGGTATTTAACTGTTCATTTTACAAAATATTTTTAAACATCGAGTGGATCTTCAAAGAAATATACTCAAAAATAAAACTCTGCACTTTATAACCAACATGAATTGACATTTCAATATATATATATACATATATATATATATATATTTTGTTTAGCAAAATATGTGAAAATACATTTTTCGTTAAAACGTCAAGCCAGGATAAACATGCCAAATATGAAAAGATTTCCTCGGCATCTTCACCGCTTAATACAACTGCCACTCATGCGGTTTTGACATGTTTTCTACATTCCGCTATTTTCTACATTTTCTTATATCTCTCAAACATTATACATAGAATATTCATTTAAATAAAGATATATATATAGTAACCTATAAATGTAAGTATACTTTTGCGTGTCTTCTATTATATATACATAATTACGTATAGAAAAGGGTAAACCAAAATAAAGTATGAATATTAAAGGAATAAATTCTTTTTTTCTAGATTATTCTCCTAAATTGCACTTGATTAAAACGCTTTTTTCTTAGGTATATTTAATTTAATATTAGTTGTACTACAAAAAAGATTCATACGACACACACACACACACATATATATATATATATATATATATATATATGGCAATTATAACCATTTTTTTTATTTTTTCTAATTTATATATATATATATATATATATATATATACACACTATATTTTGTTAATTTTTAAAAGAAATGTTATTCTAACCTTCATTGGTTCATTATTTTATAAGTAATATTATTTAAAATTTCAATTTGACATGAAATAAATATAGTTTTTTAGTAATCTCATTATTCTTTTTCGATCAAATGGGACAGTGGAATTATATATATACAGATACACACACATATATAAATATATATATATATATATATATATATATTCGAATTATTGGACGGAAATTAATGGTATTTCTTCATTAATCCAATTTATCTTTTTGTTGCTTTTTCGTGGTTTGTAACTTCAACAAATCTTTATAATAATGGTGACTCAGATAATAAACATTTATATTATTAAATCGTCAATTTACTTTATAGTATGCTATCAGTATGAATTAATTTATATTTATTCTTGAAAATTAACAAGTAAGTCAACAGAAAAACAACGAACATAATGAGTTCAGTTGTCGTCGCGCCCTTAAACCACAAAATAACCAATCATCAACAGAAAAACAAAAGAATTATTGTCCAGATGATCCTGGTCCTTATGAATCATACCAGTGTTTATTTTCTATTGTTATGTGGGTTCAGCACTTGGTAGCTATAGAAAATTTATTGTCTACAGTTATCTAAAGATAGTGTACATGTGACGAGGCTAATCGTAGAAGATAAAAGTTCTTGTTATTTACAAGGACAAAAACCACTAAGTTAATTAATCATCGCTATCACAGATATAAATCAAAACAAATATTATAATAATAAGATTATTTATCACAACCAAAGTGAATTTGGGTGAAGCAATTATTGAATATAACTATTATATATTTTTAATATCTAGTAATGTGTTTCAAATTCATGATACGGTTTAATAAAATAATAATTTTATTAAGTATTCCTTCATCAAATATAATATTTTTTACATATAAATAGATATTAGGGCTTAGAGGCGCGTCGACAAGTAAGGTCATTAGCGTCCGAAAAATAATTATAGGAATAAAAATATTTATAACGATAGAATTTAAATAACAATAGTTTAAAAGTAAGGAATAAAGTCATTGTGATTTGATTTTATTAAAGTATCTGTTGTCAGTTAAAAATTAACAACAATAAGAGGTCGATGTTTAACTAACAACATAATTTTAATCATTTTAATTTTTATTAAATAACTTTCGTGTATTTACATTAAAGATATATAAAAATAGTTGAAATTCAAAGTCAAATTATGAAGTTTGTAAGGAATAACTACAAATATTACTTTGGGATAAAATTATTAGTTTTATGAAACGTTCATAATAACTTTCGTAGATTAATTTTTCATTCCTTCATAAACCAAAAAAAAAATTAATGACCGCAATATTCTATCAAATTAATTATTTGTCCTCTGGGATTTATTATTTGATATTGCGATGATTATGATTCTCAGATCACTTAACTACAGATCGTTCTTAAATATAAAGTAATAAAATAATTAATAGAATATATGAAAAAAACTAATATTTCCATGGAAGATAACATTTTTCCACAAAGGAATGGTTTTGTATATCATTTCATATTTTACTATTTCACTTTTCTTTGTATTAAAGTTTTATTTTTTTAATGAAATAAAAAAACGATAATCTATAAGTGGTATACATATAGTGTATATATATATATATATATACACACCACTGTATGCATATATGCCACATATACATGTATGTATAAATATGTATCTTCTGTTCATTTTATCCCATATTCTTTAAACTTACTTAAGATAACATAACATATTTATAAACATTTATTTCTTAATTTCCGAAGGTTTTATAATCAGATAACAGCCACCATTTTATTATTATTTTTTTATAACATGTAAAAGGACATATAATTTCAAGCGAAAATGTTTGACTATAACTTATTTTATACAAAACTACATAACACCCAACGTTACAGAAAACATATGTAGCGTTAGAGAAAAAAAGGTTAAAAGTTCAAACATGTCAGTTCTGTTCAAAAAGATTTAGTTAAAGCTACATTAAACGTTGAATATTCAACGTTTTATTTGTTTCCATGTTATTATTTAAAACTGAGTTGTGAATTTAAACAAACATATTTTAATGAGTTTTTATAAAAATAAAAAAAGAGCTCTTAGTTGAATATTAATGAACTGAACAATCATTTTTGACATATGTATATATAGGAAATCGATTTTAATTGTTCAATTCGATTATCACCGGTTTATCTTCCATTCCTACATTCCACATTTTTCTATACTCGAGTAGTCTAAATAGATATTTTAAATTATCCAAAAACTGAGAAAGATCTATATTAATACCTATATATGTATATATATATATTATACTAACATTCCTTAAAATATAGATTTAATATTTTTAATTGCATCTATTATTTTATTATCATATAAAAATTAAAGTTGATAATTTTCTATAAAAAAACAAGGTTTTCAAAAAATTTAACAACAAGAATATATTTTTAATTTAATATAAAAAGCAATATTTTATTTAAAAGTGTGAATTGAAAGAAAATAATACAATTTAAACGAAATAAACACTTTAAATTTAATATTCTGAAAAATTGGAAACAAATATAAAATAAAAAATATATTTTATGGAATTTTTATGACAGAATTTTTATATTTTTTATATAGAGAAAGATATTTTATATAGCAAAATGATCACAAATATATTTGAAATTTTGCACTTGGCTTTAGAATAATTTTAACTGGCCTACGCCTATATACTATCAATCATATCCCTTTAAATATTGTTAACTGTAATAATTCATTATTCAAGTATCAAATAACACACAATAAAGGAAATATAAGTAAATGGAATCAGGATTAACTATAAAATAAATTAGTGAGCAATTTTAATCACTTGTATGTCTATACTAAGCTCCATTTTAGGTTATTATGTATACAGACGACTCAAATAATAATGATATGACTTTTTAACAATGTAATTAATTATTTTTTTCACAAAATTACTAAAATTATTATTTCATAATTAATATTATAGTAAATA
Source organism: Acanthacorydalis orientalis (assembly GCA_034766995.1). Classification (NCBI taxonomy): domain Eukaryota; kingdom Metazoa; phylum Arthropoda; class Insecta; order Megaloptera; family Corydalidae; genus Acanthacorydalis; species Acanthacorydalis orientalis. Next base: position 15,006,426 of record CM068321.1, on the reverse strand, counting down.
TTAAAATTAATCTATTTTATCTTTTGATATAAATGATCTATAAATATTATCTTTTTTTATTTAGATATAATTTCATATATTTATCTTTTATAATAAATATACAAATTAACAATGTTCATAAAAAAATCAAAAAAAGATAATCATAGCTCCTTAAACATATTAATCATTAATAACTCAATCTTTAAACATGGTTTTCTGAAACTTTTTCAATTTTTGATGTGTCTTCATTGTGCTAAAATTATATGTACATACATACATACATACATACATACATATATATATATATATATATATATATATATATATATGTATGTATATATACAATAGTTTAAATTAACTGTCAAATATCTGAAATTTAATTATTAAATATGTTTAAATTTTCTTAAATTTTAATATAAGATACATTAAAATTCTAACTAAATATAAAATCGGTTATAAAAATTAAATATTGTTAAAGTAACACGATGTTAAAAAGATTTAGTTAACAGTAAAATAAGTTCAAAATCAAAAATTGTGTTGAAATCACTCTTGATAATTTATTATATATATATATATATATATATATATATATATATATACCAAATAATTTTAAATTATAATTAACTTTTAAATATTGTAATATTTCTATTGTTTATGTAGTATAAATAACTTAATTTACTGTACTTTAATTAAATCGCTTCAAAACGAAGATATTGAATTATGAAACACAATAATTAAACGAATTTCAGTTCAATAGTTTACAATATCACCAAGAGTAACTTGAGTGAAACATATAATTCGATGTGTAAACAAATCTCAAAATGTATAGTCCCGAAATGGGTGTGTGTTTTAATTACATGAATTTTATGTAGCGTGCGCTAAAGTCATCATCGTTTGCCATTATTTTGCGGCAATACGCCTGTTAATATATCCACAACTGTTCAACTCATGTCAGTTGATTAATCTTAAAATAACACGAATATATATTTCTTAATTCATAAATTATATTTTTGGTGTAAGATAAAGTTAATATAATTTTCAACTTATCGATTGAATCAAGCATATATATATATATATATATATATATATAATTTTCTCTTTAAAGAAAATTATAAACCTGCACAAATAATTCAAAATAATAATAATTTCCACAATACAATAATATCACAAGTCTATAAGATACTCATCAGCGACGTGAAGTTATTTCTTTTCTGAATAGGAAACTAAAATCCAAAAAGTACATTGAAACAGTCACAATGTGTCCAAACTTCTAGAATTTTTTTTTCTTTCTAAGAACATGTGACTATTTCAGCAGTTGTGTTTTTTATGTCAGTAACTGTATTTTACTTTGACCAGATCAGAGGTGATACATATAAGTACTTAATAATTTTTCACTCGTTAATTCAAGTAACAATAACGATTTAGTTAAAAAAAATAATGAATTATATGAACAAAAAACATTTTAATGATAAACAGTTGTAATGTAATGGTTCATTTTTGACAATATTTAATAATAAAATAAAAATCGCATGATTTTATACCTGAGATCCCGTTGATTCTTTGCCCTTATGGTCTTTATCCTTTTATATTATCGAGTATCGATTCTTAATTAGTAGTTTTCGTACTATGCTATCTTTACACGGATTTTATCCGAAGATAGCATTCGTACGAAAAGAGGCACTCAAAAGATCATCAAAACAACACATTTAATAATAACTTTTTTTTATGGCTTACAATAGTAAATAACCTATATATACTAAAATTTAATATAGTACTTATAATTAATCTTAACCGCAAATCACCATTTAGTGTAATATTAACTGTTGATCTATTATAAATCCAAGATGTTAACTGATTAGACTCTAAAGTTGTACTCATCTGAACGTACCCAACGTTTACTCGGAAAGTTAAAATGGCGTGTTTATTAAAAAATCTAATATTAAATAAGGACAAATAAAAGCTGCAAATATTATAGTATAGTAGAATGAATATATTATAGCACAACATACATTAAAAATTAAAGTAAAACCTAATAAAAAAAATGTCAGATTTTCTATGCGTATGCTCTGAAGATGTTATAATTGAGATAAAAATGTGCAATATAGAAGAAATAAACTAAATCCGATAAAGTGTTAATAACTTTTTGAGTATTAATTTATTTGTAAAAATGAATATTGTGTTAAACTACAATTCTGACAGAATGGTAAATTTTCATGTTTACATCCAAGAATTAAAATTAACAATGTTCTCCATCAATAATTAAAATAAAGTTTAGATCTATAAAACTAAAAATTACATTACTTTTTTTCAAAGTTAACAAACATAAGTATTAATAATGAGAATTTTTCCATCAAACCTTCAGTTTTATAAATCAAATGTGTATACAAATTTAAAATTTATTACAGACATACCTATTTTCAATGTGTAATTATTTATTAAGAAACTAAAATATTATTTTTTTAAAAACTGTATTAGAACTCTTTATATGGTAACTATCAATTATAGAAAATAAAAACAAGGTGTTCATTTTTGTGTTTATATATATATATATATATGAATATTAGGAGAAGATAAAACAACTCATATTTCTTATGAAAGCACGCAGGATGTAATTTTATATGAAAAGGTACCTTACTAGATAAAGTATAATTAGTTAGAAGGTATAAAAGAAAGGATAATTAGTTATATGAAGTTGTTAATAAATGAAAGTTCAAAGTTAATCTCAAGGTATCTACTTAGTAAACCTGTACTATGTGACCTACTTTTAGATCCTCTATTACATATCCTTTGTTCCTCTAGTAACTTCTATACGAACTCAAAATTTTCACGTATATAATTTAAAGTATTGTAAATAGAATTCATATATCTTCTATAACATAGTATATAATCTCATACTCGTATATGTTTTATTTGTTGTTTAACTTGTCATGTGTTGTTTATAAAATAATATATAACTGAAAGTATGCAAATATAGTTATGAAAATATACATAAATAACATATAAGTATATATATATATATGTGTGTGTGTATATATATATATATATATAAGCATTGATAAATTATTGCTAAAACAATAAATTTAAGCTAAACAAATAAGAGGATGTAAATTATCTGATTGCAATTAGCACTTAATTTATCATATTACTACTATGTTTCATAAAAGCTTGAGTGTCGTTATCATAGTGAGATTATATCATTTGTATTTGAAGCATGAACAAATTAAATTTCCATAATTTAAGTTTTGTATAACATCATAAACATTTATGTAGAAAAATCAATAGCACATTATAGTATAGGGTCAATTTGTGATAGTTGATACCTTATTTAAAATGACACTCGCCACTTTAAAGTACTAAATGCCTGTAAAGAAGTGAAAAATATAATAATTATTTTAAGTAAATATATTAAATTTCGGTGCAAAATAAAAAATCAATGTATAAGGATTTTATGTCACATTTAATTTGACGGTATTTAATAAGTTGGTGTTTATCATTATTCTAACACAAATTAAGACATTGAATTCTTAACAATTTGAATTATAAAATCTCCTATCATTATCATAAAATTTTTTAGAATAAATAAAACTAGATTTAATTTGTGCCTGTTTCAATATAAATGAATAAGTAAAAATAAAGTACGGTAATATTGTTTTTTAAATTATGATAAAAAATATCCATGTGTGACATAAGTATCTGAGGTTATTATAAATTTTAGAATCGTATAAGTTATTCTTAATAAAATATGTTTTATGCTAAATGTAGCATAACAATTATTTTTTATTAATAATATATTTTTAAAATTACAAAATAGATAGTTATGTCTAAATGGGTGTTAGTGTATTAAATTTATTATACAGAATGTTGCCTTAAGTATGTAACATATTTTAATAATAGAAAAATACGGTAAAACTCATTTTTTCAGTTTACTTACACTAATCAATAATAATGTATACATACATACATATATATATATATATATATATATATATATATATAACATTTCTTATCATCATAAAAAGAACAAAATTTTATTTGTCTGAACAAAACAAATTAACTATATATTTTACTTTTATAAACATATACATGGGTAAGTTTTTATATGTAAACGAGTATATCTGTAATTTAAATTACTCATTTTAGCATTAAAAACAATACGCTATATCTTTCTTCTTTATATATATATATATATATATATATATTCTTTTACATATAACATTAAAGGTCATAGCTATCCTTAAAACTAATAAATTATATATTACCACAATGGAATTACTGAGAATTTTATTTTTTTAATATACAATACACATTTAATAACAAAAATATTTTTTGCACGTCTAGACTACACTGATAAAAATATTTTTGAATTCATTATATAAAATTATATGTATATATATATATATATATATATATGTATATATGTATATATGTATATATGTATATATGTATATATGTATATATGTATATATGTATAAATGTATAAATGTATAAATGTATAAATGTATAAATGTATATATGTATAACTTCATACATAAAATTTTGTAAATGTATATTTATTTTTTGTATTGTTATTTTATTCACTTTATTTATTTAAAATTGTTTCGTTAATTATTCACAGAAAAATAGTGAAATTAATAATACTATTTCCCTAAAAAAGAATTGATTTCTCTCTCTAGACATATATATATATATATATATATATATATAGAGAGAGAGAGAGAGAGAGAGAAGAGAGAAAGAGAGATAAGAAGGTAAGAGGAGCCAGGGAAGATTAATATAATTTATTATAATTTAATAAGAAACAACTATTAACTTTAATTCACATTTATAATATTCTATAAATTTTATGTAAATTCTGTCAAATTTAAAAGTAGCAGTAAACTTAAGCACGTAAATATTAAAAAATATGTTCTGTTTATACTGTCTCTTATTTATTTTGAATTATTTTTCAAATCTGATTAATACAGTTACTCCTTATTTTTGTAGTAAAAAGTGATAAAAATATCAAAAAAAAATATTTTTACGCACAGCAATTAAAAAAGAAAAATTTTAAATAAAATAATAAATTTTGTTTCATCGCATGTTTGCAGTAAATAATTCGCAATTAATTTTATCCCTAGTTTATGTATATTTGCGTATCAAACGGTATTCCTAGAATAGAACAAAATAATACATGCCTCTTAAATTTTCAATTCCATTATCTAATATGTATGCATATATATGCATATATATATATATATATATATATATATATATATATATATGTATATATGCATATACATATAAAATAAAGTGTTAGGAACTGAAATTTACGAGTATACTATTTTATTAAATGTAAATAAAAATTCGGCGTGATAAAAAATTAACTATATGATTTTATCAAATAAATAAAATATAAAAATTCACACACGCTCATATATATATATATATATATATATATATATATATATGTATATATACATACACACATATTATATATATATATATATATATATATATATATATATATATATACAGAAAAACAAAACTGAAAAATTACAATTTGCATTTTAATTTAGATTGTCACGTTAATCAATAACAGCAAATAATAATTTCAAATGTAAACACTTCAATATGCTCATCTTTCAGTATATATATATATATATATAGCTATAAATGCATTTGTTTATATACGTATGTGCATGTAGAGAGAGGATGTGATGAATAGTTGCAAGTTTAATAATATAAATATTTAATATATATACATTAACATGTGATTTCAATCTTATAAGATAGAATTTTTTAAAATATTCACATTTATTTATTTTTAATTAATCAAATGAAGCGTTATTACATTCTTTATATATGACCAGAATACCTAATCAAATAATGAGAATATTTGCATATCAAAGTTTAAAAAAGCAGAATATTCATGCTGAAATACATTGAAACAGATAATTTCATTTAGTTATTTATAGTTGTTTGAATTACTACGTAATTTCGCGTTTTTCTTAATAACTTTCAAATAAAATGAAAATTTTAAAATCTATTTACAAGATTTATTTTCTTAGAATTATTTTCCTTCCAAATTCTTTAATAGACGTAAAAATTTAGAAAAAAATAAAAATTCTGAACGGTTTTAATATATATAATAAAATGTTCTCAAATGATAACTAATTTTAAACATTTTTAATAAAATCATATTTTTTAATATTATTATAGAAGTCAGCTCTTTCTTCAACTTCAATATGTTAGCATTCAATTTAATTAAAAACATTTTTACAAATGAAAATATATCGTATGAAAAATCAGTTATTATAGTATATACTCGTATATATATATACTTGAATATAAATATAAATAAAATAATGTATTATTTAATATTTCCGCTATAAAATTTATAAATATCTATTTAGATTCTATATGTGTATAATTTATCTGTATCAGTTTCTAATACTATAATAATATTTTTGTATTCCTCAGTGTTGTAATAAAAATTTCTTATTACATTTGATTTCCGAATATAAAATTTCAATGTTTGTATCCCTTTTATTTTTTTACCAAATTGATTTTTACCGTATCTCGAACCAATATTCATTTAATTCGTTTTTCTTACGAAGACACTTTCTTAATTAAAGATGACACATATCAACTGGAGTTACTGTAATTCGTGACACTCAGGTCATATATAAAAATACACAATTCCTCGTCGCATTTAAGTAAAAAAGTTATTTTGATATTTTTTATGCCCCTATTTATATAAAATTACATGTAATGAAAAAACATTGGCATATATATATATATATATATATATATATAAAGATAGAGAGAGAAGATAAAGAAATAGATAAATATCTTCCCCATTAGCTAAATCTGACAATCAGTTATAAGTTTCGTGAAGTTTTTACGTTTGGAAAGAATTTTCTTTATTTTTTACAAATCGATATACGAGTATATATGTATATATATAAATATTTACATGTATATAAACCATATTTTTCGTATCGTTATCTTACTAATTCATCAGGTATTAAAAGTTGTGAGTGTGAAAAAACCCGAATATAGATTTTAGTTAGTTTCTACTGTCATAAGATATACAAAATAAAATAAATACAAAATATGAATATTCATTCTGTATTCTGTGTAACAGAGCTGCCTATGAATGTTTCTGCTCATATTATGAATACAATATTTCAAACCAGAAAATATTGTACCCTGCTTATTACAATATTAATACTTATATTGTAGCACATTAATAATTAATCTTTGTGTGCATATATATATATATATATATATATGAATACATACAAAACCGAATCCATAATAAGGCAAATGTAGGAAATATCCTATAGTTTCCAAACAAAAGTGGGAGTATTAATTTCTTAAATCTTAAAAAATATATATTTATAAAATATTATTGACAGCATGCGTTCATATGAACTTTATATAATGTATAAAAATCACGAGTATTCTATATTACATTATACACACTGGTATCTGATATCAAAACAGCCAAATGACCGATCGAAAATTTTCAAACCTATATTTGTAAGTATAAATATTATCTGACAAAAATATTGTTCATGTATTTAAAAATTACTAGCTAGAAACGTACTCTTTTATTATCAAAAAGATCGACACTTACTTTATATCTAGAATAAAATAACACCAATTAAAAGTATTAATAATATTTTCAACAATGGTTGATCTTACAATTATTGTAATATTAACTATAATGATACTCGTATGTATTTTTGCAAAGATAATTTCAAATTTTAAATTTATTAAAAATTTGTACGTTCACACACCTTGTACATCAAGTGCAATAAAAAAATCAATGAATGTATTATTTTTTATTATTATTTTTTTTTCATATGATAATCTTGTTCCCTATTCACATATAATGATTTCTATAAAGTTTTTATTTCTATGATACAAGAATCCTATATATATATATATATATATATATATAAATTTTATATTCATTAGAAATTCAATCTGACAACAACTGAAGCTAACTATACAATTTAAGTTTAATTGCTTTACAGTTTGTATTATACAAACAATCAATAAACTACATAATACGCAATAATACATCAAAAATCTATAAAAAACTATAAGAAAAAAATTCAATATAGATTCCACCCTGAAAAATGTTTATGGGGTGCAATGTAAATACAAATACATATATATATATATATATATATATATATATATATATATATATATACATATACATAAATACAAAAAGGGATTTGGAAACAGCAAAAAAGACTACCTGTCAACAAATACAATCGACTGTAAAATTGTGAAATGGCTCAACATAATTTTACACGCATATTTATTGACTAAATTTGTGACAAAAATCTAACGGAAATGAGAAAAATATCGCGACGATCACAAAATATTACAGCACTGAATTGGAAAAAAATAAGGTCAGTTTTTATATAACAATTTCTAACGAACATATCTTCAACTAGATAATAACCCTTAATTAAAAAATTGACACAAAAAATAAAATACAATATATTTTTATATACAATACAAATACATACAGTATATATATATATATATATATATATATATATATATATATATATATATATACACAATATTTACTTGTCAATATATCTATATATAAAATACTAACGAACTAAATTCGATTCTAGCTAACAGCGAACAAAGACTTGAAACAACGTCACGCAACTTCAAGAATAAAGACCTCTAAATAGAAAAAAGAAGACGTCAAGTCTCGATTTAGAAAATACTTGAATTGTGTACATATATTTCAGATTGTTTGTGAATATGTTCACTCGAAGTTCGAATCATAACGAATTTCTTTTTGGAATAAAAATGTACGTTTATTTTATTTGATAAAAGTGTACGGTATATTAACTTGGATGAAAAATGTTTGTAGCAAGGCTTCCGCCGAACCCATTTTCGCAATCAACGATTTGTAATTTATATATTATAAAGATTAATGCTTATTTAAGCCGTCGATAAAACGTAGTTGTACGTTTTAAATTTCTGTGAATTTATAGCCGATTAAAAAATTAAACAGTGTTTAATTTTTTAACATATTACAGTGTTAATATGTTATACGGTTGTAAGTAGTCATAAACTTTTCATAAAATAAAACACCCAATTAGCCATCCTTATTTTAATTATGATATAAAATTACGTCGTATGTCTTAACGTACATGAATAAAAAAACACGTTTAAAACACTGTTAATAATGAATAGTCAGCCATTAATTACTAATCATAGCAATTAATCTACAGTCTTATTGCCAATATAAATCAACGTCTTATGTAAATAAGTAATCCATTTATAAATATAAATATATTTTACCTGGAATATTCCGTTCCAGTCCTATTGTAAAACCACAATGATTTATTTCATTACACACAGGATTTATTTCGCACAATTTTTCACCAATTGTATGTTTGTTTATTGTGTTTTTTTTTCTATACTTTTTATAACGGTTTGTTTACTCACTTCAAAATTTATGCACGTTAATTATCTGTTTCGCAAATTTAATTAGCATGTTGATACGTTTATAAATATGTTAATAATTATTTGTTATACGGGCATCAATCACATTATTCAAGTGAAGCACACTTTATATTTATTCTCAATTGTTTTTAACCCTTTGCCGAATAATAGTTAAAATAATACAAATTTTATATAAAACATTTACTTGTATTTATATATGTATATATCTATTATTATGAATGAACGGAATGATTTTTAATTAAATTTATGTTTTTTTATATTCCGATATATTTATAGAATAAATGCTTGAATTTAAAAGAAAGAATTTTCTGTTGTGATCAATTTTTTCACTTCGATTTTTATACAAATCAAATAATTAGTATTATTATTAAATTTTGTATTACTGAAAGGAAATGTTTTTCTTAGTATTGATAATATTTTTTTAATTCACAGAAAAAGGCTTGCTTGAATTTATAAAATAAAATGATTATATTTACATTTTATTCAGTTATTATATTTTTTATAATACTAAAATATTCACTTTTTCAAAAAGAATACAAGTAATTTAAAAATATTAAATCTATATTTACGTCATATAAAAATATTTTTTAATTAAATGATTATTATGAATATTTAATTACAATAAATAAAATAGTATCGAAAAATATATATAAAAAGATTGTCTAATAACACTTTTTTCAGAAAATATGTAATTTCTCAACTGTTCCTATGAGAAAATGTGAATGTTTAATTTCGAAGAAAAATCACAGGAAAAAAAACGATAAAATATAAACATCAAGTCACAACTTCATTGCGAAAATAAATTTATTTATCGCAACTTTTCAACCGGTACACATTTTTTTCAATAACCAACTTTTTTCATCGTATGATTTTCCACCGTATCTTCAACAAACATTAATCTTGAGATATTCAACTCAAAACACTTCAATTTTAAATTATCCTTTTAAAGTTGTGCTCATAAATCATTCATTCTGTTGCAAGGAAAAAAATTATATATATATATATATATACATATAGATACATACATACATACATACATACATAAATATATATATATATATATATATATATATATATATCACGAGATCTAACTTTTAAAAAATGAAATATGTGTAAAGAGAAAATTTTATATTGTGCCGCATTAGTTCGGAAGTTGTGGCAAGCGTACGGTAAGCGTGTTTGGCCGATGCCAACTGTCACGACGTCAAGCCCGGACTGAGGCAGCGACGCCAGCGCCACGATGCCAACTACACTATCGGCCATTGATGACGGACTAAACATGCGCTCTAGTCAGGCCACATTCGATCGGATGCAATTGACGTTTCTTGAGCAGTTTTATACTGACTTAGTCGCATTTTATGGTCTTAATTGTAATGTTTCTCGGAAAGACGATTCGGCCTGTGTTGTTCCACGGTGTTGGATGCACAGACATGATTTCTTTTGATTTTTTTTCTAAGTGTGTGTATGTATGTGTGTGAGTTCTTTTTTGTAATAATCTTTTTGTCTACACGATTTATAATGTATAAAAGATAACTGAATCGAAGACAATAATCTATCTTAGGAAAGATTTCGTTATTCTTTACGATATTCAATCTTTTGTTCCACTATACGCATTACTTTAAGACGGACTACTATCCGTCTATCATCACTCTCTCTCTCTCTCTATATATATATATATATATACATGAAAATATATATATATATATATATATATATACATACATATATATGAAGAATTCGAAAAAGTGCTTTCTTAAAAAAGTATATTTAATGAAGAAGTTATTTTTATAAAATGCAACAATCATTATTATAAATTAATGTTTTCTCTCTAATTTCTACAAGCAATTTGTTCTCATATAAACAAGTTGAATCTTAAGGACATGAATTCTTTAATAAGTCCTATTTTTAACTTTATGTATTCGTATATGAATAAAATTAACATTTTTTGTATAAGTGCATCATTCACATTTATACGATAGGAATATACTTAAACTTCCATTCGTAGTAAAGCGAAAAGTGTCAAGTGTCATTATTAAAATCTTCACATAAAATAATTATACATATTTAAATGACATGACCCTTAAATTTCATTAGAGCCTAGTAATCATGCTCAAATACCATATAAAAAAGTACAGCGTGTAGTTAAAAATTTAAAAAAAATCTATGTGGAATACAAGATAATGACAAAATATTACACAATTCATAAGTAAAATTTAAACATTTTTTTAAGCAAGATTGTTTTAAATTATTTTTCGGTCAGTATCAACCTCATCTTATTATTATATTTGACCGTACTACACCAGACATGATCATAATTGGGAAGACCTGACCAGATATTATCAGATAAGATCTTAATTAATAAAACGCGAACGCACAAAATACTTATAGAAAAAGTATGTTTATAAAAGTTATCTTTCAATGAATTGTATATGAAGAATTTTCTTTTAAAATTTATTTTTTATCGATTTTTTGGTTATAAATAATGTACTGAAAAAATGAGTATTATTATATAATAATTACAATCTCTTAAAACAACTACAACTGTTAATATTATATTTCCATTATGAAATTCTTAAATAATATAACAAATATTTAATATACCATTAAAGCAATATTAGAAGAAAATTCTGTAGCATCTATTGTATTTTACACTGATTTTTTCAAAACAAAACTGAAAAAATCAATTTGAAATTTTATTTTGATTAAAATAATTGTCAAACATTTTATATATTTATTTACATAAAAAGAGCAATTATATACCTAGTAAAAAATAATTATATGTATTAATTAGAATATATTATTCTGTAGATTTATTATTTACATTCTCTTTCAAATTTTCCTAGGATAATACATAATTAGTGTATCATATAACTAAGATTTGAACCTTAAAAATAAAATCCTCTACAATATGAAGAATATAAACAATTTATTTTTAATTGCATATCTGATAATTTCAATCAATTTAATAACTGCCTAATACTTTCATTACGAATGTTTGCATTTTTTATCATAAAAAATAAAATTTTAATTCATATTAACTTTATTTGAATAATTTATTTTAAATTAGTAATTATAAAACTAAGATATGTCATAAAATTAATTAAAAATAATGTTTTACTCAGAAAATTGTGATTTTATTTAAATATTTACTTGTCTTTTTCTATAAAGAATGAAATTTATTTAAGATGTATAATTATACACTCAATAATTAACTCATTTTATTTTGGTAACTTAATTCATTTATTGAGATTAAATTTTATTACGTGATGATACAATCGTTTTGTTAATAAAATATGACACTTTGACAAAGTTAACTTCAGTTTCGTGACACATTCATCAACAGTCTAATAATTTACTATGTCTATCTTTAAACATAAACTGTATACTATTATATAACGTATAGAATTGAATTGTTGAAAAATGTCAACATCTGTAATTTATGCAAAACACTATTTTGAACGGATTATTTAGACATAATTTATGTACATTTTTTAAAGAAGCTTTCAATAAAAACAATTCCGTTTTATACATATATAAACCTTTTTAAAACACTATAATAAAAAACCAGACTCATTCATATTATAGTTGACAGTAATTGACAAGAGCAGCTGTTGCACATATAAGTTAGTAAAAATTTATTAGCATGCAATATTAAAATTGCATTGTCATCAGACCGAATATAATTCAAATAAAATAAAAATATTTTATATGAATTTCATGATACTTTTAAAAATGTTTTCTAGTTTATTTTTTATTAGTTGTACAAGTGTTGATTTTTATAATAATTAACATATTATTAATTTCTATAAAATCGTTTTAATACAACCATTAGAGTATTAGAAAATAAATAGAATATCATAGAATATAATATTTAGTTATAAATTAGACACTCTAGATTAAATTAATAGGAGTTTCAAATAAAAAAATATTTTTAAACTTGTTCCTCGTGGTAATCTACTTGCAGATATGTACTACTACTGTATTACTTTGTGTACATTTTTCATTAACAATCATATATAATTTGTTCTTCGAAATATGCAGAATTATTGTTTCATTAATATATATATATATATATATATATATAACTTTATAAAATATTTTAATAATTCAATTATATTCTATTAAATAATGAAACCTGACAAAAAGTAAAATATCAAATCATGTCAATAAATTAAAACAAAATATACTTCTTGCAAATATTTATAAAAAAAATTATTTACGAAGAGATACGAAAATTATTGATACATTTATATAGAGTGAATGTTTTTTTATTACGTTATGTTTTAATCATTATAATAAAATTACATTTTTTCAAATATATGTTTCTTTTGTTTATGTACTTATCTAGATATGTCTCAAATGTCAACAATTTCTGTCACATGATACCCTTTTTATTGTTATTATCTTTCAATGACACATAGTACATGATCACAAATACTACTTTTAATATACATCAATGATATTTGTTCTAAGTATACAGATAATTGCTGAAAGAACAATCTAACTGATAAGAGTACTATAATTTGCAGAACCATATATCTCTTTTTAGGTGCTAAAAAATAATTTAATATTGTTGGAAACGAATGTTTAACTTAAGATTTTATTGCTGAAAAATTCATATGACTAAATGTGAGTTTTAAATCCACAACATATACTTTCAGATCTGTACTAATAATAGATTTCCTCGAAAGAGATAATAGTACTAGAAAATCAGATAATGCTATACCGAAATATAATGGCTTCTAAATATTTTCCATTGCTTTAATTAGAAAATTTGCTCGTTTACTTTTATTATAAGAGAAATTTTGTAATTTTAAAACTTTTCTGTTTATATATATATATATATATATACATATATATATATATATATATAACAAAATATACATTTTCCAATTAGAGGGAGAAATAACAAAATGTATTTTTCAATTATATTTTAAAACATATAATTAAAAAAGTCACTGCATTTCTTAAAATTTACAGAACAATTACAAAAATACGAAGAAGTTTATAACTCTTTTACGGTTGTTTTTTTTTAATTCTTAAAGGCTCTTATTAAAGGCTAGAAATGAAAATCGTGAAACTATTTTATTCAATTTTTTAATTTCATACTTATATTTTTCCAACTAAAACAAGTATATTAACTAAAAAGATGCCTTTTTTTATCAATTTTACACCGTATACTTCGTGATTTTCTTGGTTTTTAGTACAAGTATGTCTTTTTGACCAAAGAGAGATCATTTAAAAGTAGATAATCATTTAATTTAAAATTGAATCCAAGATCTTACAATATACTATTAGAAGTCGTTAGCATCTAGAAAGCTATACTTGAAGACATATTTAAAACTTTATAAAATATCTTAAAATTCAAATCTACATAACTGTATTTTTATTTACGAAAGTATTTTAACCTAAAAGGATCTCGTTTTTTCTATATTTTATACAAAATCGAAAATAAACTATTTTTAAAAGAAATTCAGGTAATATTCATATTATATTTATGAATATTAAATAAAAGTGGCTGTTAATGTAAAGTACTGACAAATGTAATTAGCTTTAAATGCACATTTATAATTTTAATATTATATATATATATATATATATATATATATATATATATATATATATATGTACGTAATATTTTCATTATAACATTGTTGAGAGAAAAAGAATGGCGCTGGTTGCATTCAACATATTGACTGCTTTTTTATAAATGATATCACTATGTGTTCAATATACGCATATGAAATTCTTTCATGAAAAATGACAGAAATTTGAAAAGCATTTTGATTAGATGTCAGTTTATTCTCGATAGATTCTTATTAAGAATATGGCTTGTTATTTTTTACAATAAAATCTCTTAGAATATTGAAGTATAATTCTCATTGCAATATTCATATTTATTTAAATAAATGATTGATAATTTAGGGAAATATTTATTATATATATATATAATTGTTTACACGTAAAAATGCAATTTATTGCTATTTTAAAAAAATCATTTTAAAAAAAATTTAATACTACAAACACAGATGCTAGTTAGTTACTGATTCATTTAAATATATTAACAAAACATAAAATTTATGAATTTAAAACTAAACAAGTGTCTCATTGAATTGTGACTGAGATGCGTTTTGTATTTTTACGTATTTACGTGTTTCTGTGACTCACGTTTCATATATGATGTGATATTTCTTCAATTACAGCAAACAATTTGACATTTGACATACCTTCTGTTTAGATTATTACCACACGTTGACATTTATGTCTGATATGAATCTCATATTTTCGTTTACGAGTTTTTATTGTTTGTGATCAGATAGTTTACAACTTGGTCCGATTTATGGTAGTTAAAAATTATTACCGTTGTATTTCAAACACATAGCATATTAGTCTCATATTTTCAAATACTATGTAACAGATTGACGTATTGTAAACACTTTATATCAAAAAAAAAACACGCATTGAATTATATATATATATATATATATGTATATATATAAAACAAATATATTCATAGAAAAATATTTGAATTAAAATTGTTTAGCATATACTAATAAATTAGCTAATTTATATCAATTGAATTTAACATGATATGACATAGAATTATATTACAATTTAAATAACTAACCTTACTTGTGTTCTACTAAAAGAATTTCTATTGAAATGCGTTTTTATAAAACAAATATTAAAAACAATATTTTATTTACAAAATTATCATCTTTCAGTTTGTACAATATGGTTAAATTTTTAATATGAGTAAAGTTTAAAACTAGAATAACGTATAGTAAAATCGTTTATCACTATTGAAATGTAATATCTTTTTTTTGTTTTAAACAATTCATACATAATAAATCTATCAACAAGTATAAAAACTGAACAAATTTACCATATTTATACTTCATTCAAAATGTCCAACATCACTTCCAAATCATTTAACATTGCTCAAATGTCATCCCACACTTGTCTATTTGGTTTTGTTTGATTTATGAACTGATTGTAAATTAAATGACATATTATGTAGTAAAAACTTCATTGTTTATTTTTGCACCAGAATTAATTTATATGTATTCAAATGTGTAGAATTAAATTTAATTTGCAGAGTATTTCAATCACATACATTTTTTTACAACATATATATATATATATATATATATATATATATATAATATTGATAAATATTTTCATTTCCTTTATAAATGACTATTTTCAATATTTAATTATTTTTTTGGTTATAATGGAAATATATAATTTTTAATTTTTCTTTTGTTAGTAGATTTTAAAGTGTAAAAATTTGCTTTCAGTTCGACAAAACTTCTAATTTTTATGATAAACTCTGTACCTTAACACCTAAAGCCTCGCCGTCGAATTAAGGATAAGCAACGATCAAAATGATTCATTGAATAATTTCAAAAAAAAAATAATTTAAATTCGTGAAATTAAAAATTGGATTATATACAGTGTTTCAATGTTTGAAAAACAAAACAAAATTTGTTGTTTCTTACAACACAAAGTTTCAATTTTTACACACTCAGAAATTTGTAAATATTTAGTTTAATATTCACTTTAAATAAATATATAAAAATTGTGAAATTAATGTTTTATATTCACAGATAATTTTTCACCTTCTCACATATTAATAAATTATTTAACAACTAATAATTGATTTATTCTAATCAAATAACCGATAATTGATCATTTAATTGCTATTGATGCACAGTTAGATGATTATGAATTATTTCAAAAACGTTATATATTCTTCTTTACCTTCGTGCTCCAAAAATCCTAACATTTTCATTTAACACGGAAGTAACAATAAAAACATATCAATAATTACATTTTAAAACATTCTCATAGTTGTAAGAACTAAAAAAAATAATTTTTACTGTACATTAATTGAAAAAGAAATTGAGTTTTAAAATAAATCCTATTTTTCCTCAGTTGATAAATAAAATTGACTACTTATAATTCTAATAATTGTAAATTTAATTAAATATTTTTTTCTCTATTCATACTAATTTGTGTGAAATTACATTACTTTTATTATTGAACTTTTCTTGTCATTTCCTTGAATCAAACAAAATCAATATATTTTCCTAACAGTGTGTTTTATAACTTAAAATATATTAAATTACTTAAAATAATAATAGACTGAATTTTATAAAACATTTTATAAAACAATAACCAGAATAATTATCACAAACTATTATTCATTTAATTTCTGTTATGTTTCGAATTTAAAAGTAAATTAAAATAATTTATTTTAAAACATTTTCTTTAGTTACAGAAAAAAATTCAAATAAAAGAATCAGTTTGTATAAGACAATCCAAGTTATAATAAACGCCATTTGCAAAGTTACGGAAAGAAAATACAATACAACTTCAAACGCATTGAATTATAATAATTAAAACAAAAAAAATGTACATACTTTCCATATATCTTAAAAACGAGAAATGCATGTTAAATAAAAGAAAAAATGTAAAAAAATAATGTTCTGACATGATCAAAGATGAAAAACGTAATCAGATTAAATGTACAAATGAAACAATGACAAATGGACGTCAGTTTAATTCACGCCAACTCGATTATACAACAATGCATTTGTGTTTCATTGTTTTTGTATAGTGAGTTTTGTGATAAAATCTGATATGAAAACACGCACGTGTATAAATGCAACGAAAGAATGAAACGAGTTCGAGATCGACATAGAACACTTGTCAATATTTTTAGAAACAGGAAAGCATCTGTTACAAATACAATAATGTACTTGTCTTGTAATCCGCGCATTTTAAGACAGCATGTTTTTGTCAAAGCATGTCTAGACGCCGGTGTAATCTTCATAGAACAACAACAACACTAGCTGTCGTTGCATAGATAATTATAACACAATATTTTTCATATTCTACTACATAACTTGAATGTAAACAAGATTGTAAAAATGTACACGATTTAAATCTTATTTTTCAACATTTGTGTTTAGTCTTAACTCTTATTACCTCTAATTTTTGTGTATCTATGTATACAATTAGTTGAGACTATTTAAAATATGTATAATATATGTCATTTTTATATAAAATCTATTGTGCCTAATTTATTGTATTATATTTATTAACATTATTTACAAAAAAACGAAATTTTTGACATCGGTTTCATAAATTCGTAGTTTTTCTTTGTAGCACTTGCTTTTTTTTAGATAATTTAAAGAACTAAAATCCGAATTTATTAGTCACTGTTCTTAAATTTTAAATAGCCTTTTACATATTTTTCTATCTCTTTATATTAATATATATATATATATATATATATACGTGTGTGTGTGTGTATGTGTGTATTTGTAAATTTCAATGTAGATTTACTTATGAAAATGTCTAATTTTATCGATTCTAGTTTTGAAAATGTCATGTGTTTGGAGTGTGTAATTGCATATTTGACTATTGGCCTTTCTTTCAGAAAAAATGATACTATTTTTTTCAAAATCAATCATTCGATTCTCATTATAATTATTAATTATTTTATTTTTTTTTATAAACTTACATACTTTGACAGTAATCAAGAGAGGCTACGAACCTGACTCTCTTGGACGTTTTTTGTTGTGTTTACTACGAAAGAAATCTTGTTTCCATACATATTTTGAAAATGTATTATAAAATAGAACAAAATGTTAAAAGAACAGACTCAAAACGCTGGATTAAAAAGATATTCTATTTTCAATATAATTCTATTTTGTGAATTTAACATTTATTCACTTCATTCTAGTTAGATATTTTCATTTCGTTATATTCTACTCAATCTCATATTTTATATTTTAAAAGGGCAATCATTCTCTTTTTTCAGTATTTTTATTATTAAAATTTGTATAATTTCTACCTTCAAATATCAATAAAATCTCTTTTTTTGATATAGCAAGAGATTTTATGTAATTTGATGAGTAATCTCGTATGCACAGGTTATTACTGAATTATTACTTTATATTTCTTTATTTAATACAAACTCACTTCTATTTCATCCATAAAATATAATCAAAAATGTTCAATTCATATTCTAAATAAATCAAATTTAATTTTTAATTTCAGATTTAAATTTCAAACATATAACACAAATTATCTTCTAACTTCAGTAGGCAAACATAAGATAACGTATATATAACTGTATTCTAACTTTATAATTATTCAATTAAATATGCATGTTATTCTATAAAAGTAAGCATTCGTATAATTTTAATGTGAACGTATACTCGCTTTTTTGGAAACGTGTCGAACTAAAGCAGTGTTATCTTGGTAATCCCGTTCTAATTAAACCAATTTTCCATTAATCCGATGTTGTTCTTTAAATAAACTGTTTTAGTTACACACAGTTCATCATAAAAAATAATACTTACAAAATGAAAAATTTGTTATTATCTACGTATGTTTTTCCATGAAGAGATCATAGAATGTGATTACTAAAATATTTATATAGGATTCTATTTGAATTATTCACACTAATATTAAACAATATTTTTGAATTTTAAAATTTTATAGACTAGAAATATTTATATTTTATTTACCCAATAAACAATATTTTATGAAGTGCATATGTACCTAATCAAGCTGCTGCTAAATATTTAAATACATCCAAATCATTTATCTATAAGTAGAAAGAGTGATTTAAAATAGATAGATAATTTGGATCATTACAAAGAATATGACACAATCGTAATTAAATTCACAATTATAAAACAAAGAGACTGTTAGCAATTTTAAACAAATTATTCCTCTTAATTAGGCACAATCATAAATAAAATGAAATGCTATGAAATTACAAATCAATTTAAATGCAGTATTGTTATCAAAGCTCATTGAAAATCTTTAAATTAAGGAACAGAAAATTTACCATGTAACTGGAGTAAATTAGTAATTACTAATAGGTATTCCTTTTATTTTTCGACATTATTAAAAATGTATACACTAAAAAATATTACAGGTTGTGTCACACTCTTCAGTTTCCATAAAAGCTTCAATGTTATGAAGTGTATAGTTCTAGGCGTTTGACTGATTTAGTTTACTTTACTGAAAATCTTACGCTGTACTGAAGACACAATATTATCAATGTGTGTCAGTGTTGTTTGTTATAGTCTATAAATAATTTTTGGCTATAAATTTGCAACTGGTAAATTACAAGAAAATGATCTAAACATTGAGATAACCTCTATAGTATATTTAAAATCAGAATAGCCTACCAAGGCGGTAAACTGTAATCTGACAGCAATATTTGGTCACATAAAAACAAGAACAAAGGTAAATTAACAGAATTTTGAATTTATTACTCTATATAAGAGTGAGTTAACAATGCTAAATAAATAATTTACATATAATTTGTTTCAAAATGCCTATATAGAAGTAAAATGAGAAATAGAGAAATCGATGCTTTGTCAATTGTATTGCCAAAATACATAAATATAACCTTTTCCAATAGAACTGTTTTCTAAAAAATTCACACTACTTTTACTTCTTAATCCAGCGTAAACTCTTGTATAACTGGCAGTATATATATATATATATATATATATATATATATATATATATATATATATATATTATGTACGTATGTATTATGGAAATAAACATTGTAAATTTATAATTTATTTTTTTTATATAAATACATTTCCAAATAATTTTACTGATTAATGAAATCAATGTCTAATTTTCATATATAAAATATAATAACTTTTAATAAAGGACAAAATAATAATTTTAAAAATGGTTTATAATAAACAAATATATATATATATATATATGTGTGTGTGTGTGTAGAATAATTATGTAGAAAAATAAGTTTATATTCATAATTTTTCATAAAAATATGTATATTTTTTAAAAGATTTAAAAATAATTCTCCGTAAGAACACATTATTTACAGTTGTCGTTCCCCGAATTTAATTAACAAATATACATATTTCATTTAACAAATATGTTGTACTACAAAAATTCAAAGAGATGACATTTTTAATTAACACATAAAGCTATATATATATATATATATATATATATATATATATATATCCATGTACACTACTTATAAAATCTGTTAAAAAAGAAAGAGTTATAAATTCCACGAACACATTTCATTATCTCGACGAATATTTCAGATACTGTCTACTTATGAAGGTAATTTACACGCATATTTTCCTTCTATACAATCAAAGACCTACGGTTTTTACACACTCATTATCGGTACATACGTCAACTTATCACTGGTATTAATTCTCCACTCAATTTCTTTATAAATCTTTTCATATCACGCACTTTTGGTAAATATTATACTTAAATTATTTCCGGTTTATTTTAAAAATATTAACATTAAGATATTTTATTTTTCTACATTTTATCAAAAATATCATGTAGTATTTTCACGTTTATACGTAGTTTTATACAATTAGGTCAGTTTATTACTTTCGTATAAAATTTAAACATTTTAACCATTTAAGTTTTAATATATATATATATATATATATATATATATATATATATATATATATCTACATATATATATATATATATATATATATATATATATATATATTCAAGAAAACTATTTAGTCAGTAAAGTCCATCTCTTTTTACTAAGATAAATACAAGTTAATTACTAAAATAATTTATCTATTTCAAATTATACAAAGAAGCGTACAAAAATATATATGAAGAATACATAAGAGAATAATGAATCAAAATAAGAACAGTTAAACGAGAAATATAATTAATATTAGAAAAATAAAATTTGATAATATTATAACAAAAGTAAATAATTTTATATATGAATATGGACACTAAGAGACAAGTATTGATGTTTTACAGTTTTTGAAATAAACCCTTTATTTTGTATACTTCTGTAAATATTTCGTTTCAAAAAACATTATGACTTTATAATAAATTGTATTGTACAGTTTTATTATATGATTATATACATATTTTTTTATAACTTCAATAAATTTACAATATATATATATATATATATATATATATATATATATATATATATATATATTAAAATCATATAATTAAATATAACCTTTTAATATGATCTTAGAAACTACATGAAATTTCGATAGATCATATAAATTTTTGTTAACGTGAATTCTACAAAACGTTCATTTAATTATTAGAAAAGTCAGTATATTAATCTTTTTAAATGAAGTAACACTTCAAATAATTAAAATATTTTAAGTATGAGCATTTGATTTGAACATTAATATGGAATACAAGTCGACACGTGTGATAAATCAAATTAAACACATAAAAGATATATAATTTTTAAAATAATGTTACCTACAGATTATATGAAAGAATTGAAAATTGAAATCTTTTATTGAATATGTTGAGAAAAACGTATTTTATAGATAAAATACAGTCTTGAATTAAATAATACCCGTTGACAAATAATGATAATAAAGTAACAATGGAAGAATATGCGTTCAACAAGCTTACAATATATTGTACGCCTCAGGTGAAAGTCAGAATGAGCTTATCAGGTGTCTAGAAGGTTACGACCCTTATCAACCGCATCAAACGATTACCACACATATATTGAATCTTCAACGTTAAATATCTAAGAGAGGAACCGATCTGCTCAGACAAAGCTTAGAGGTGATATAATCTTAGAATCAAATATAGAGATTAGAAAATAATCGATAAAAGAATTTATTTCCTAATGAAAATAACACTTTAGTTGATAATTATCTCAGATTTATTGAAATAAATAGAAATATTTATCTATAATTTTTCTTTACTGAATAATTACGTTCGTTATATATTATGTTCTTTAAAATCAGATTAAGAAAATATTACTTCATTATATAATTTTATTGTTTTTTTTGTTCAATATTTTTGAACTAACTTTAAAAATTGCCTACCCCCAATTTGACCGCAGAAAACCAAACTTAATAATGATTTAAATTATAAAGTTAATAAAAAATGATATTTATTTTATTTTAAAAAAAAATAAAATTATGGCTGTGCTATTGAATTCTTGAGACCATGAATGAATTTATTCTCGGAACGGTTTTCAATTTCATCATTTTAAGATAATTTCTAAGCTGGAATTCAAAATCCACCTAAAGATAATAAAAGTCTAAGCCCTATTTATAAGAAACAACTTATATGTCGATTCTAATATTCACATAAAATAATTATGAACAAAAAGTATGCAAGAAAATACCATAATGATGAATATTTAATATTACTAAAAATTAACAGTTAATTTACTTGTTAACTGCTTACATAAATCATCAGAATGATCAGAAATAAAAAAAAATTGTATCAAATATTACAAGAATTTAAAAATATATAAAATTTGAATAAAAAATATAATTTATTTTGAGATAATCACAACTAAGAGGAAATTTATTTTCTAAAAGCAGTATAAATTGTAGATTATTTGACTAAAATGTCTTGTAATATTAAAATATTTAAAATAAAATATTTTCAAACGAAATATTTAGCAAAATATATTCTATAGGAATTATTGTACTTACGAAATTATGTATTTACATAAGTCCGCAATTGGAAACATTCTAAATATTACTTATTTACAATTACACGGAACATTAATTGACGAACTATTTTTATCATGAATTTTTATAGTATACATTAAAATTTAAACGTGGAAATACAATGTGTGTGTATATATATATATTTGTTAGTGAGTATCTATGTGTGTTGTCTTCTATTTAAAATATACAAATGGAGAAAATAAATAATTAAACCCAGAGATTATAACATTAAAGTAATAATAAAAATAACGAAGTAATAAACAAAACGTAAGTAATAAAAATTAAATAATAATAAAAGTAAGAAACCGGGCTTTAGATATTTTTAATTTTTGAAATTGTCTACATTTCAATTGATCAAAGTAATTTCTAATTTAATTATAATTAACAAATTATCTTATTAAAAATACGTTTCAGTAACGTGAACAGGAATCTTTCATAATTAATTGATTACCAATTATCTGTGACCCTTGAAATTTCACTTTAACGCCACTTGATTTCTCTCTACTCTCATAAAACTCATATCTATTAATAAATATTTATAAATAATACACATTTCTTTATCTATGCATATATATATATATATACATATGTAAATATATAATATTTTTACGTATCGATACAAATTAAAATTGTTCCCCTTGAAGAAAAATATTTTTAAACTGGTAAATAACGTTCAGAATATCATAATTAATATAAAATGTTCCATTTTTGTTATACCCTCATATTGTTACTAACATGAAAAACATAATCGTTATATTTATATATTTAATCACATTTTTCCTTTAACGACGGCCTTTGATATTTTTATATGCAAAAATAAATTTTTTGCTCGAGTACACTCATTTGTGTAGGCGGCTTCCAAAAATTAATATATATATATACATGTATATAGATCTGTAAGAGTATATAATAAAAAAAAAACTTCTACATTAGAGATATGAATATCAATAAGAATTTTAATTACATATATGTAGAAGTTATTTTGATATTTTTTCTTCTGTTTAATATATAACCAAAAATACATAAAACCATATACACATATACACCGACTTATATATATATAAACAATTCTTTTCTTTAAATTCTATTAAAGAATATTACAAATTACACGTTTCTTGTATTATATTTGGATCAATATTATTCATTATTGGGATTTTTATATTTTTTAAAAAGTAATTTTAAATTACTTTAGGGTCAAAATTATAGGAAAATATTTAATATACGCATGCCATTTTTCATGTCTAAAGCAATGATATACTTCTAGAATAATTATATAATTGAATTCTTTATCAAATTGTACAAAATAAAAGAATATTAATTACTACAGTACTACATTCCTTATTATCAATAATAATACTTTTCCAAACACTTATTTTATTTAATATTATGGATATAAATATCCAATTATTAATAATACTTAGCCATAATTTTAAGTATTTAAAACTACTAAAATAAGTTTATATGAAATTTTCAATTCAGGTTCATTTAAACATGTATTAGATTGAAAATAAATGAAAATAATTTGTTCTAATGTATAATATTTTGAGTGATATATAATATGATTAATTAAAGTGGTTAAAGTTCAATGATTTACGTGTTAGTTTACAAACTAGCCCTGTAAACAAGTATTCAAGAAAAGCTTTTTCTTAAAAGAGGTACATCGAGTTTTAAATACTACTTGTAAAATAATTTACAAAAATATTTTAACATAGCGATCAATTATTCGAATTTCTCACTTAAATTATTTTTGTATAATTACGTTGTACGCCTACATTTCTACTGAGCGTAGGTGTATTGCAATTAAAAATATTCTTGTTAAATAGTTTATATCCGTAAAATAATTCTAAATGAATTATCCTGTAACATTCTACACAACTCATATATATATATATATATATATATAAATATTCAGGTTATACAAAAAGGTAATTAGTTCAATTTTCTTTCCATTTTCCTGAAAATATAATTTGTAATCGTAACAATGATAATAATTGGAAATATTTTGTACTATGTAATTATTTATCAGCAGAACCAGAATTTATATCATGGAATATGAAAAAAATAAATAAGCAACATTTAATTTTAGATACTTCATATTTATACTAAAGAATCAAATCTTGCTGAATGTTTAAATTTAATTATAATAGTTATTTTATATGAACTTAAAAAGAAAACAATAATTTAACTATCTTTTTATACAAATTCATTAAATTATTCTTAATATTTTTTTTAATTTATAGTAATAGTTTTTTTAAATAATGTAACAGGAAATGAAAATTAAAAATATTTCTGCGTAATATGATTTGCATTTCAAATACTAAATTTGAGCGGGAATAAAAGCGTAATCGTGTATTCTTACAGTATATATGTAATGGCAAAAAAAGTAAAAACTGTTTATATTTTTACAGGTTTAGATACGTACATATATACAAAAATATACACTCTCACATTAATACATATTTGAAAATATTATTTTCATGAAATAAATTTTATAAATATAGTTACAATAAAATCATTTTTTAAATATATTTAATATCACGTACCCTCGAACAGTAAAAAAATATTTTTAAACAATTGTTCATTATACTTTTAATAGATACAAATATATATGTATATATATATATATATATATATATATATATATATTTATATATTAGCTATAAATATTCAGTGTGGCTCAGATTCGTAATAGCCATTTATAGAAACTGAAAATTCAAGAACTACACTATATTAATAGCGAATAATGTACATAAACTATTAAAATTTATAATCAAACATTTCATTTGTTATAAATAATTAGAGCTATATGAAAACAATGACATACTAACAGGCATTTACTTTTTCAAAACACTACTAATATACTATTATAATAATATAGTATACATTATAATGTATAATAATATTATCTGGTCTAGAGAAACAATTTTATTTAAAAATTCCAAAGAATATTTTTTCTATTTCAATAATTCTCTACTATAATAGGTGTGTATGAATAAGAAATGATACTGAATATAAAATACTATGATTTAATATTCTTTTTAAATATAGGAAAAAAATTATTGGACCTGGAGTGAGTTGAGATGATTCACAATAACAAATGTTACATATAATATAAAATTAAGAACAAAGTTAATATCTTTTAATATAATAGAGTAATTACAATTGAGTCTTCTTAATTCAAAAAAAATATTAAATTTGTCTATCAATACGGTCTTATCCTAAGATTTCTAATGAGCAGTGAACATGACAATTTATATACGTTAGTTAAGACTTTCAAATTAATATTTTTAAATATAAAAATCATAATGGTACTAAAAAGAACAATAATAAAAAAGACCTACGGTTATGGACTTTTAAGACATATATATGTGTACAGTTAAAATCAGTTATATAAGGGTATTAGTATATATATATATATATATATATATATATATATACACACAGTGTGTATGTATAAGTATATATATATATATATACAGATATACACACGTCTATATCATCATATTTATTGTTAATTATTAATTCTTTTTACTGGCAAAGTCATTTCGACAACATTTATTTATATAAAATAACTTTCTACTTTTAATAAATAATATAATAATAACAAATTAAAAGAAAAGTAATTAGTTGACTCATGTATTAATCTATTTTCCGATATGTTATCTATTAACCAATATCTCACACTAAATTTGCTTATGTCCAAGTAGAAGTTTATTGCGATATTTGTTAAACAGCAAATGTTTACTACGTGTCAAAGCAGAAAATTATGATATTTGTGTATCAATCTATTAATCAATTCGTATTCGTCAATATAATTAATAATAATCAATATAACATCCAAATAACAGACAACAACAAAGGTATATATATATATATATATATATATATATATATATATATATACGGAACAACATTCAGAAATATCAATTCTAAAACAAAATTTAAAAAAGTATACAAACTGATACCAAAAAAATGAGTACTCGTTTCATTTCCATCGTCTTTATAATTTTTTCAAGCGGAATTTTAACAGTTTTAAACGCTTTATATCGAATGAACGGAAAATACGTGTGTGTTTGATATGTATATTGCTCGATATCGATTTTGAATACATAATTTTAGACTACAAAGGTCACTGTGCTTATGTTTACGTAGGGTTAGGGAATCGAAAGGTCTTCCATTTATATAGAACAATCTCTTGATAAACGGTATTTCGTGTCGGCATCGAAGAAACACCTCGGTTTACATCAACACAGTTTACTCTGACTGAATACATTCTGTTGCGGTGTTTAATGTTGATCATTTAGAATAATATTCTCATCAATTTTATAGATGGTGCACGATTATGACATGGAAAATATTTCTCCCCATTTCACTTATTTTACATAAATCTATATTATATATATATATATATACTCATATATATATATACATATATATATACATATACATATATATATATACATATATATATACATATATATATATACATATACATATACATATATATATATATATATATATATATATATATATATATATATATATACATGTTAAATATATGTAACATATTTCTAGAGTTTTCTACTAATATTTCTTAAATCAAAAAGCTTACAAAATTATATTCTAAAGCAGGAACATATAAAAAAAGCATTGAGAAATTACTTTAGTAAAAATAGTATCGACATACTGAATTAAATTACATAACAAGAAA
This sequence comes from Acanthacorydalis orientalis, assembly GCA_034766995.1. Classification (NCBI taxonomy): domain Eukaryota; kingdom Metazoa; phylum Arthropoda; class Insecta; order Megaloptera; family Corydalidae; genus Acanthacorydalis; species Acanthacorydalis orientalis. Next base: position 14,977,719 of record CM068321.1, on the reverse strand, counting down.
CTTAAAATACCTAGTGTTGGAAATGGACTTAAGACAACTCTACAAAAAGTACACAGTGATAAAACCATCACAAGTCATAGAATAAATGTAATAAAATATACAGATCACAAATAAAATACTATTTTATATGCTATATACCATAAAAAGGTGGCCTGATATATACATACATCATCTGAAAGAAAGACTAAAGATGGTAACATTAAATCTATATACGAATCTTACCAGATAGAAATACATACTGAAGATCAACAAGCTGAGAAATGATATGAAAAAGATGAAATGTAAAAGAATAATTACTTCGGTTAGAAGAGATGACATTTTAGTTAAGATATGATTACAACCATAAAAGCAATATATATATATATATATATATATATATATATATATTACATACATACATACTATATATATATGTATATATATATATCAGAACGTTGCATTTAAAAACGTTGTTCACGTGTAAATGGCTGTAGATGCGTATGCTGTGGACAGTGACAAATGTCTCTTATGACATTTTGAAGTGTAAACATTTCCCACTAAAATTCAGTCATCAGACCTCATTCTTTGTTTACACAAGTGCTTTTCAATAACCAAATTAAAATGGTACGCGATGAATTGTTTTTCCGATGTGTACTTCTACACTACTTTGATTCGAAAAAAAAGTGCAGCTGAAGTCCATTGATTGCTTGTGAAAAATTATGATGAATCTGCTCTATCGGAAACAGTATGTAGAGATTGGTTGATTCAAAAGTGACAATTGTGACGTTCACGACAAACAACGGCCAGGTCAATTGAAAAAGTTCAAAGATGAACAATTGCAAGCTCTATTGGAAGGACACCATACTGAAAGAATTGTCTCAACAGCTCAAAGTCGATAAATCAATCATTTCACGACATTTACAAGCCATGGGAAAGATCCAGAAAAAAGGGAGATAGTTGCTACATGATTGATCAAATATGCCATTGCTAATCGTTTAAACATCTTGATTACTTTACTTGCAGGGCATAAAACAAGAGTTTCTTGTGGTGATCTTGACCGACGGTGAAAAAAAATTGATTATTTCGACAATCTGAAAAGGAATAATTTATGGGTAGATCCTGGAAAACAATCAACGTCGTCACCAAACCGAAACACCTACAGTCAATGATATGTAGTCTATTTGGTGGGATACGAAGGGTGTCATGTATTACAAGCGATTGAAATCGAAGGAAACAATCACCGCCGAACATTATCGACAACAATTGAAGCGTTTGAATGATAATTTGATGCAAAAACGAGCATCAATTGCATCAAATCATTGAAAAGTGATTCTTCTCCATGACAACGCTCGGTCTCATGTTGCTATAGCCGTGAAACAAACACCGATGGAGCTCGAATGGGAGATTCTCCCGCACCCAGCGTATTCTCCAAACCTGGCCCCAAGCGATTACCATCTGTTCCAATTGATTCAACACGCTTTGGAAGATACACATTTCCATAACTACGGAGAAGTCGAAAATTGTTTTACTGAATGGGTTGGCTCAAAAGACAGGTCATTCTTTCGTTGCGGACTTCAACTTCTACCAGAAAAATAGTAAAGTCAGCTTCGGAGGGAAAATATTTTGATTAATGTATTCACACATTTTGTTATGGAAATATATGCTTTAAAACTCAAAAAAAACCTGATTTTAATGCAACTTCTTAATATATAAAATATTAAAGAGTAAAACCCCTGGTAGCTCTCAAGATATGTACCTAAAAAGCGCTCTAGATAACAATGCTACAAGGACTGCTCTCTAATTACACTACATAATTGTATATGCATAATAATAGACAAATAATAACCAAAGCACCTTTAAAAGTTAATGTCTGATAGAGACCATAGTATTAAAAAATAAATAAAATGTAAAATAATAATCAATTTAAATTAAATAAAATGATTATTTTTATTTTATAACAAAAATTAAATTTGGAGCTATAAAATTTCTATAATAAAAAAAATCTCTAAAAAGGTATACAAAGAAAAATCAATAGTGCTAGACAGGACGTTATTTTTTTGATTTATTTTTGCATTAGTCAAAGTTCAAACATTATTTTAATAAATTTTAATCCATTTTTAAGGTTGTTATACGAGTATACTGGTAAAATCGTACTTCGTATCAGCAATACAAAACAACGTCATATATTTCATTTATGAGTTTTAAATGGATAATTCTTTTGAAAAATATTTTGATTTTTGAAAAGATTTAATATTATAAATAAATGTATATTCATGTGTAGAATTTATTTTACAACTGTACACACAAAGTTGTATACAATACAGTATATTGCATTACAGATATTTTTTAAGCAAAAACACATATGCATGCATATACATATACTCGTATATATATATATATATATATATATAAATTTTGTATACAATGAAAAATACGTCGTGAGTATTTATTGTATATTTTTCTTTTCATCTCAACAAGTAAAAAATATATATAAGTCGATTCTTGGCAGTAACTTGCTTTGTTAAAACGCACACATGATTTTTTCTTCGCCTTTCAACCGTTTATCGGCTGACTGCCGGCAGCTTTTTCATACAAAATGCGAGAGAGCAAAGAAACCACCGATTAGCATGCGCCAGTGCCGCGACTTCTTGATATGAACGAAACGTACATACATCTACATACATACACACTGAAGCGTACAGTGTACAAAGCACACTGAAGAAGTCGACCTTCAAGTTAGAATACATTTTACCTCGCGAAAATGAAAATGTAACATATTTATACATTGTATGTTGTTTGTTCAGAATACTAATTTTTTCGTGGTTCTTTTCCTTGCGAATTTCTTCCTTAAAAGTTCCACCAGTATTTTTGTAAACATGTATGTAGTCGTCAAAATAAATTGAAATATTAAATAAATAAAAAGGAAACCAAATAATATAATCAAACTGAAATATTTTACTTTGTGAAGAGAAATATTCGTTCGACTGACTTGTATTTCATCTTTTCAGTGGTCAAGGATTATAAGTACTCGTACAAAATCTGAGTGCACTCTAGAATAATAAAGCAACATTTTAATTACTTGAACTTTTACACTTTTTCGTCGAATTATATCTCATTTGTCAGTTGAAGAACTTATTTAATAATAAAAAACGTGAAGTTAAACATTACGTTGCTAACACTTATTATAAAGTAATTAATTAAAATGATTATCAAACATTATTAGAAATCTTTAAAAATATTATAAACATCAGTTAAAAAATATAGTAGTAATGGAACTAAAAGTAATTTTTAATTATAAATTTTAAAAAAGTTAATAATAAAACTTTTTCAAACATGTTAATTTTCGAAATGAATTTATAATTTTAGAATAACATGAAATTTTCCAATTTTGAAATTTTAGATATTATATTTTTACATATATTTCACACTGTTTGAGAAAACAGTACACTTCACACCATTTACGGTTGCTTTTCTAAATGAAATCCTTTTTTATTCAAAGGGACAACGACTACGGGAAAAGGTAACAGTTGGCTCTTAGTGGTTGTGCAGATGTTACACGTTCTTATAAAGGTATGCATCAATAGTTTTGTTCTTCTTTTACTCTACTATTATCTTATATACTCTCTATCTCGTTCTGTTTAATTTTTTTTCTACGAATTTAAAAAATCGATTTCCTTATTGTTATTACCATAATAACAGATAATTCTGTATAATTAAATATTATGTTTCACTTTCAACGTATACAGAGATAACAATATATATATATATATATATATATATATATATTATATATATAGATAGATATAAAGAATGCAATACTAACTTTTTAAAAATATTAACATAAAATAATAAAAATAATATGAATTTATACTAAATTAAAAGAATTATGAAAGCATCTACCTACGAATATATCTAGACAGTAAGGATTCTTTTTCTTCCAGTTTAACGAGATTAAAAGAAGAGAAATAAAATATATTATTTATATACAATAGTAATCTTAAACATGATAATAAGATAACACTCAATACAACACCGATAAGCTGTATTAAAAAGAAAAGTTATATTTGATATAAAAATACAAAAAAAAACGGTTGATGATTTATAGCAAAAAAGGCTACATTTCAGAAACAGTCTATATTAAGAAATTTAATAAAATATATGCCTAAATGTATAAGCACTTTATTAAATAAAAGGGAAACACGACAACTTTTTTATATTTAATAAGTAGCAAATATCACACATGAATCAAAAAATTATTTACATGCATTCTTTGAAAAATATTACAAAATATATCATATTTATTATTAACTACTATTATTTGTTTTTATAAGTTCATAAAATTGTAGAATAATTCTTTATATATACAGAAAATTTTATTTTTTTTTTAAAATGATAAGTCACATTTGTAAACACTTTTTTGGTGAGTGTATATGTAAATCAGTATATTATTTATAAACTAAAATAAACAAATGCGCATATAAACTTTTGTATATAAATCAATAACAATATATATTTTGATAAGAAAAATAATATGGTACATAAATTTGAATTATTGTGATGCGCAAAAGGGAATAGAATAAATAATAAATATAAATTACTTCAATCAGCGCTTTTCTTTAAAAAAATATATAAAATAGTTACTATATTTGTAACAAAAAACGAAATTAAATAGAGGTTTCTCTAAATTTTGTTGTATATCAGTGAGAGATGTTTCTTATCAGTAATGTTAGATAGTTTTTATTATAATTATAAAAAAAATTAATGACCTGGAATATATATTGATTAACAGAATATTGACTATTAAAATTTTATTTGGCGCTAAAAACTGGTACAAAATTGAAAAACTGATAAAAGATTGATATAAAAGTTGAAACTTTTATTAAATATATAGTTTTATTTTGTAATAAAAAATGCTTACACCTAGACAAAGTTTATAACCATATAAATTGAAAATCTATGTAATAAAACAAAATGATAAATTTTCATATTATTGGACAAATTAAAAATAAAAAAGGTATTTCATCAGTAAAATATCAAGAATAGGAAACATTTTGTTTTAAAAATTACAATTCTTAAGTGCATTCAAGCAATAGAAATGAAAAGGTAATGAAAAGATTTTTGAATATGACAGAACATGAATATGGAGATGTTCTCTACTATGTAAAATATAAAATAAAAGTGAATAAAGTTCAGTTGTTAGAACTTCAACTTTGGTCATAACAATACACTTCCAAACTTTACGAACGTACAATCTAACTGACTTCTAGTAATAAACTGAACAAATTCAGACTTTTAGTTATAAATTCGTTCTATTTTTCAAGATTTTCTTAACTATGAAGCTACTTACAGTTGTCTGAACAATATCTCTTTCTAATTAAAAGTGTTCTATTTAAATTTGAAATAGAAACTTTTCAAAACTAAATACAATATCGTATACATTTAAACATTCTAAAAACCGGCTATGCTATATATATATAAAGCCATTAAAAGAATATCGTGAAATATAAAAAGTACAGTTATTGGATTTTTATTTGAAAAAATAAAACAATGAAAGAATATTTAATAATAAATTTATAAGAAATAAAACATGAGTGAAGAAAAATTCAAAAGAAAGTACTTAGTTTTTATTCTTAAATACAAATTTAAATCTCAACAAATAATTATTTAATTTGAACTGTCACTACCTTCAATACAAATGTTTAAAAAAACGCTTATTAAAGGAGATAGATATTTTTTATTTTTATATTTAAACCATTATCTTTTATTTTCCTTCTTTAAAAGAAAGTGTTTACGTTTATTGACTCAAATTTCCTTATTTAATTTTACTATTTGTCTTTTTTAAGGTTTGATTTTTAACATTAAACATTAAAAAGATCATTCTTGATAGAAATATGTTTTATTAAATAATTTACCAGTACACATAAATTTTGCACTAAATTATATATGTGTTTGGAGTTGAAAATGTATTTTATATCGACTTTATCTGTTAAAAAACGAATGTTTAATTAATTAAGATTTACAACAAAAATAGATTATATATTAATTAATTTAATTAATGTAAGTACTATATATATATATATATATATATATATATATATATATATATATATATATGTACACTGTACAAATTATCCTTAACAGCATGAAAAGATATTAATTAAAAAAATGTTAAATTAATATTGTGCATTCTGAACCGATAAACGTTAAAACCCATTGAAAAAAAAGTATTTCTTCGTCGCAAGTATGGAAAAAGAGTGGAAAAAAATATATCAGCACTGGATCATAATATAAAAACCCCACGTTTGACTGCTGCTCTCACATATTAGTCAATCGATAAATCATCCCTTGACATCGCGCTTTACCAAAGAATTCTCATATCGTACAATTTTATTTATGAAATGATTTATCGGTTTCCAATTATAAATTCACATAAAAGATTATGCACGATCAATATTGGCCCGTATTATAGAAGCAATTATAGTACGAGAATACGTAGTCGGCCTGCATTATAACTGCTATTTGGAAATTTAATTCAATCGCTCGGATTCAATCCACTCGACACAATACTGTTATAACTATATCCACATGAAATACTTCAGCGGCCGTATCATTTCAGTTTTGCTTGTTTGTGTCACTAGAATTGATATAACTTATCATTAAATATTAAAATAAAATCTATCGTATACAAACACACACACAAACATATATATATATATATATATATATATATATATATATATATATATATATATTTATAAACATACACCTTACATTCATTCTATTATTAATATCAGAAGAAATTTAATACTCTTGTATACAACATTCTTTATTTTCTTAAAATAATAACCAAATCAATCGCATAGTAATAATTGCCTGATAAAAAAATAAAAATTAATATTATATAATAAAAAAATAATTAAAAATAAGTAATTAATTTTAGAATGAAAGATAAATGTAATCGTCTTAGAGATGGTTTTAACAGTCTGAAAATTATTTTGTACTATTAACAAAAAAAAATGAAAAAAAATTATATAAACTGCTAGATAATATACTTCTCTCGACAATTAATTAAGGCTGGCGTTCTCTAAGCAAACTAGGCAGGATCGTGCCATAGCGTAAAATATTATTCTATATTTTATGAAGAAGTATCGTCCACTTACATCGAATAACGTGTCGGAATTCATCACAACTCATTAATAAATTAATAGAAAAATATTTTTGCGCTGTGAAGCAAACGTATTTGGCCCGTTTAACGAATGAAAACGTTTATTCGTCAAAAATGTTTTGAAAAATAAATAATTTGTTAGATACTGTAAATTATTTTTTACAGACAAGTGTTCCATTATTTTTCAACAAACAGTTAAACAGATCTATTTCATGTATACATAATACATAAAATGAGCCAATATTTTCAATAATACAATATTTTTTCAAATAACAAAATTTTGCAAATATCTATTCGTATATTTTGATGTACTGATACAGATTTCGACGTTAATGCCATTATCGCCAAAGCACAGACATGAAATGTATCTGTATACATTATGTAATAATCAATTTATTTTCAAATAATTGCTGTGTTTAAACAATCTGCATAAACATATATTTTTAATTTATTAGATATACAAAAACAGTTTTTATTCATAATTCACTTCTGTTATTAACTCAAATTGTAAGTTATAAATTTGTACATAAATTACAATTCAATTTTTTATTTAACCATTTTACAATTTCTGAACTTTCATTTTATCTTATATATATATATACAGTTATTTATATTTTTATTTAGAATCGTCAGATATTTGAATGTTACATACATTTTTAAATTTAATATTATCACTAAACAGTACTGGGTAATCTTTACAAAATTGAGGAAAAATATGTCACTAAAATAATAATTAGTTTTTTTATTTAATTGCGAATATTAACATTGCTTAATTTTTTAAATTGATAACAATGAAATAAAAAAAATCTTATTAATTTTATACTAGGAATGGTAATTAGATGGGTTCTAAAATTTAAGATATTGAAACGAAGTCTACGTACGAATATCGAGTAAATATTTAAACTACCAAATAAATAAATTGATTTTAAAACGTTATTATAAATAATAAATATTGTGTTACATAAGAGAAAAAAAGTCAATATTTGTCTTAAGAGAAAACCCCAAACTAAAATCAAAGAATTAAAAAAAAAATCAAACATCTACAAAAATTAGATAGACTGTAGTTGAATCTGAATGAATAAAAATAAAGAATCATTAACATTTGAAGTCCAGAAAAATCTAAACGATGAAGTTTTATTGTCAATAACTAAAGAAACTTTAAAAAATATTAAAAAAGATGATCACTCATTAACAGGACCTATGCAACTTAACAGTGAGGCTCAATTGAACAGGTTAGTTATAAATAAATTTATTATCGTGTTTATTTGGGTTGTAGTTTCAATTTCAATCATGAAATCATATATTCAAATTTATTCTAAAGGTAGCATCAGTGTCACTCAGATGTGAATCTGAAAGTTATCAAATGAAATAAACATTAATATGATGGAAGAGTATTATAAAATGATTACTAATTAAAACATTCTTTTATTCCCTACTGAAATTATTACAATAATTTTTTTTTTCGATGGTTTCCTGTATATTTATAATTCATTGTTCTATGTGAATCCTGTATGATAAAATTGAGTTCGTTTCTTCCACAACCGGTTGCGATTTTCGTTATCTTCAAGTTGATATTAACCCTTTCGATACGTATATGTCTTTCGCCACTATGCTTCCTCTGTACGGATACTCGAATCGCGAATACAGCGTTACTATACGGATCTGTTACGATGCGGACGTACACTTCACGACGAAGAGAGAGTAACATTTGATACTTTGCACGTAATATACAGAGTGGTCGTGACAAAAACAAAATAATTTACGAAACAGGAGAAATCAATTGCGATGGAAATAACAAGCTATGCTATGTTCGACTAAAGTTGTGGATCAATGCAAAATTTTAACGGGTGACTATAGTCACCGGTAGTATTGAAAGGGATAAACAAGCTGTTCAGATTCAATCTGAGAACAATCAAAATCGACAAAAGTTGTAGACAAAAATAACTCACACACAATCTACAGAATTCAAACAGATCTATTCATTTAAAATGTTTCAATTACTATTTAATTCTTAAATGATTAATGATTTTCACATTTTAAAACAAAAAAGGACAAGAACTGATAATCATTTATCAAATCTTGCTATACACCTGATAATGTACAACTGATAATAATGTTTATAATTTTAGCTCGGAAATAATACTTAACCGATAAAAAATAACACATGAAAAAATGATATATACAATCAAAATGTTATCAAAAATTTAATGAGAAGAAGAAACAACCGTTTAATGAAGAAAATGATTGAATTGTTAGGATAAGTATTTTTTTTATATCTTTGCTGACTATTAAAATAATACGTTAGTTTTTATTTTACTTAATGCATTTTGAATCAGACAAGTTATACTGAAATACGAGACACATCATGTTATATTCAAACTTATAACAGTTTTATTGGCAGTTTAACTTACTAGTCACACGGGTATAAATCTCTTGTGTATATTTGTAAATATAAATATCAATTTATACATACTTCAATTTTCAAATACGTTTATATACATACAAATATATATATATATATATATATATATATATATATATATATATTTGTATTGTAATATATATATATATATATATATATATATATATATATATATATATATATATATATATACATATTTGCGTGTGTGTATAAAATTTACATAAACTTATTATACATTTATTGATATTTTAATATTTATTTCTTACAGAAAACAATTATAATTAAATAACTGAATAAAAAAGTATATTCAATGTAGAATTTATCAAATTATTATATTATATGTTTTCTTCATATCTGTGTATATATATATATGCATAAAAAGAAGGTAAAGTAAGGAGAAAATCAGAACTTAACTAGATAATTAATGGTGTTAAAGTGCAATCAAATGTACAATATAACTTCATTAAAATCAACTTTGTCAAGAAATTTGACTCAAAAATATTATCTGAATTGTTTCTAAAATGAAAACGACAGGACGAAGAGCATTGTTCTGAAACAGACAGCTTTTAATTTTCCAGTGGAATAGCAAGAATTAAATTCCATTATATTACAACAGAGTGAATAAGATAGTATCTAGTTAACTAGTTAGATAATTGTCATAATTAAACTTTTAGTTGAAACGGTAACGTCACGACATTTCGACCGACGAACTTGATGCGTACTTTGATGTATTCACACGGCCAATTGTACATCGTACGGGCCCTAATACAGACGGAAGAGAAAAAAAAACAACTCACAGAGGCGAAATATGATACGAAGTTGATAAAGTGTGAGAATCTTAACTTTGATACTTGTTATAATCTTTTTTTGTTTTATGAATGACGGGAGATTTTCTTTCATGAAGGCGTGATTATTAAGATGCTTTTCAATCAAAAGGAAACGATAAAGTAAAGAACTTTTATAAACATTAAAAATCTTATTTAAATTTTTATCGTGAAAATTGAATCATATCTACATACACATATATAAACACACACACACACATATATATATATATATATATATATATATAACACCATAAATAACAATAAATTCATTTCTACATGTTTGCAAAGTTTATCCATAGAATATTTCTGAAAGTTTACAATGAAAAATCATTAAAGGCTTACAGAAATACATCATATATATATATATATATATATATATATATATATATATTTGAAAACATTTAGTTAATTACAACAAAAACTATATATATATATATATATATATATATATATATATATATATATATATATATATATATGTACAGCATATTATTAAATATTAGATTTAGAATAGGTATACTTGATTTAATTCTTAATTTATTCTAACACTTGCATTACTGTAATAGTTCGCCATAGAAAAAATCATCTTAAGTTGATAAATTTTAAAAACGTTTGTATTAGGACGTGTAGTATATTATTTTTAATAATATACATATATATATATATATTACATACATATATATATATACATACATATATATATATATATATATATATATATATATATATATATACATATGTATATAACTATAAACTGTCTTCATCTCAAAATCAAGGGAATGTAAGATTAGTAGATACCAAATCAATTCTTAATATGAAGCATGCATATGTTGGAGATGGATCAATCATACTCGTTGCATGAATCATATTTCTATCTTTGTTTATCACTGATAACAAAATTTCGTTGCAGAGATATTGTTTTTATAAAGGTTTCGTATAAGTACTATTACATTTCACATGTTTAATGTAATGCATAAAAATAGAAGGTATAACTGTAAATAGACGTCATATTGTCTTTTAAAAAATATTTTCCAATTCAAGATTTCAAAACTTCAGTGATAATAAAACAATGACGAAAAGTAAAATTGTATTAAATCTGAAGCCACTTTATTGAATTAGATAAATTGTGAGGTTCATTTTATAATGTTATAATTCTTTTCTTCTCATCTGGCATGAACAATTTTGGAAAAGGAAGTAACAGTGTTTGAAAAATACACTAAGTAAAGGGATTCGTTTTTAGTTCTTTTGAAATCAAGAATTCTGTCCATACAGATGTCCGATTTTTTGATTTTTAAGCACCATTTCTTATATTTTCGGTATAATATCATTACATATCAACATTTTACGTCGTATTTCTAAGGAAATTCAAATGGATCAAAATCAGTTTTGACAGGCACACGTTATCAACCTAATAAATATATATATATATATATATATATATACATACATATATATATAGATAGATAGATTTATATATTTGCATTTATATACTGGATATTATGATATACATTGCATTCATACAATAAAATATTGAAAAGTAAATAAAAATAACAGAAAAAACTTTGTTAAATATATAAATAATATCTATCTTTACTTTTGTAACAAATAATTGATTTTTGAAGAAAGATGTATTTACATATCAATATTTATATAAGATAATTATATCTCATATCCTTTATGAAAGACTCCATCATAATAGTACATAATTCAAAATATTTCTTACAGATATCGTTATATCTTTATTTATTATTTATAGATAAGCATATATTTTAGACTTTATATCATAACAATTTCCATGACATCTATTTATGAACTTAATGATAATTAAAAACACGAAAACTACAAAGAAGACAAATAAATATCTGCGCCTTTTACAATGACCTATTTGAAATTTTACATTAATCCTTTCTTCGAAATAAAGATACATAAAAATTACTGTCTTTATTATTGTATAAAAAATTATTAACCGTATGAGTTTTAAGTAATATCATTAAAAAAAAGCTAGTTGCTTAAATTTCAAATATCTTATTATAAAAGAACTGAAAAATATAATAACATTAATTAAACTTTAATATGACATATACTGTCAAAACTAATCATAATTCTTAAAATTTACTTATCATAAAGTATTATTTATTAAAAAGTAAAAAGGATTAAAAAGGATATTAATTTACTCGATCATGATATATGATCTATACCACGAACAACTCAATGTAGAAGTTTGAAAATTCATACTAAAAATTCATTAATCTTTTCTTTGTTTTCTAATGACTTTTCATTTTTTGACAATGTCTGACAACTCTTTTAATTTTAAATCAGTCCATTATACGGCTTTTTTCAAGAAAAATTAGAAATCTATTCGGTTAACGTCAAGTTTGACCTTGCTCACTCCTTTTTAAATTATACTTAGAAGTTTTAATTCTTGATCACTTTACTTGTCACTACACGTTAGCAAAAATTTTAATATATAAAGAACATATCATTTTATAACGGAACATTTACAATTATTTTATGTATAAACAATATATATATATATTTATATGTACATACATATGTGTATATATATATATATATATATATATATATACGTAGTTATTTGCAGTTGTTTCATTATTATCTTTAACGAATTAAAACATGACAATAAAGGATTTTCAAGGTATCAATAAGAATAAAATGAAATTATTAGAATAATAAAATAGGAACATATAATATATGAGACAAAAATAGTAACTTTAATGTTTATTCCAATTAATTAATCAACTTTCCATAAGGTCAACAATATATTAAAATAAAATTAATTATTTTTTTATAATTATTTCTGTATGCATAGGAAAAATTTTGCCCTAAATAACATGTAAATATTTAAATTAATATTATAATATATATATATATATATATATATATATATATATATATATATATGTATATATATGTATAGATATGTATATATATGTATATATATATATATATATGTATATATATGTATATATATGTATATATATGTATATATATGTATATATATGTATATATATATATATATATATATAAATACATGCCAAACACAAGAACCAAGTGCAATCGCATTTAATCATATTGTGTTTAAAGTACTTTTGCGTCATGTAATCAGAAAAGAGACAAAAGATGATAATGCTGTTCAAATTATGAAGCCGGATGCATATGAATATAAATATATATATATATATATATTATATATACATATATATATATATATATATATATTATATATACATATATATATATATATTATATATACATATATATATATATATATATATATATATATATATATATATATATATATATTCAATATTTTCAATCAATTATACTCTTAAAACCTTTCCTTCCTATTTCTATTTAATCTCTTTGTATATAATAAGAGTAAATTATATTTTAGTTATTTTTCAAACACAGTAGGTTACGAGAATTGTTTTTTACTTACTATCATATATATAAATCGACATTAGATATAGTTATACTTTGTTAAATGATGCAGATATATGTAAAATCCCTAGTATAGTATTCGAATATTAATCTATTATTATTTAATATATTAAAAACATTAATACTTAACACAAACTAGTAATAATGTAATTAGAGAGACATACCGTTTTTTCATTACACTTGTCAAATTCAGCCTTCTAGACCATTTATTAAATGCACGCAATTATAGTCCGTATTATACAATTGTTCAACACGTGACTGATCAAAACTTACAAACTGAACAAAAAAACTCGAATATTGAATGTACATTACACATTTTAATAATTAAATTGTTCATTACATTGTTTTAACACATAACTCGAATAAATTTTAATGCACCGAAAATTCTAACAGTTATAACCTAGCAGCACGAGTAAATGTCATATCCAAGGTTAAGATGCACAAACTGTATGACGAACAAATAGTATTCTAATCGAGTTACATATGAAATGTATGTATGATGTACTTTATCCCTTTTCCCCTCGACGTAGTAGAATGCCGGCAAAAACGACTACTTTGATATTTATTATAAAGGTTATATTCGAAACAGGAGTATGCACTGCAAGTTGAAACGAAGAGAGGGGAAATGTTTACGTAATTTATATCTAGTAGTCTACTCTAATACAATGTAAATAAATAAATAGCAATACATATTATTATTTATTTCATTTGAAATATTTTGAATTTAAATTCTATTTTTAAATAGTTAAAAATTCGAAAAACAAGCAAGCATTCCGTTTATTATTATATAATATATAAAAATGATTTTTACAATCTATAATTAGTGTTAAAAAATGATACTTGTTTAAGCGTTATAAAAAATTAAAATATTAGATAATTTATAACATTCTGTACAGATGTGTGTACACCTTTTGTTCTCGATATACGACAAAAACTATCAAAATTGCCAAGTATTGAAGGACGAGCTGAATTAAAAAATACCATTTAACTGATTAATAAATAAAAAACAAAATTTATGTTTATAATTAATGTATATAGTCATGTTATAATTATTTGTAGACATTACATTAGAAACTGTTACATAAAGAAACTTGATATTTTTTTTATTATTTATTACCTACTAAATGAAAATAAAGAAAATAAATTCAAAATATTTTAATATATTTATATTAATATAAATATTATTAAACTTTTTTAAAACATAATTTTTTTATGTAAGTAAAATTTATGAGTAAAAATTATTTGTTAATATTTAAAGATATTGCATAATTATAAATATATATATATATAAATATATATATATATATATATATATATATATATATATACATATATATATACATATATATATACATATATATATATACATATATATATATATATATATATATATACATATATATATATATATATATATATATACATATATATATACATATATATATATATATACATATATATTATATATATACATATATATATATATATAAAGAAAGAGAGAGATATATATTTGTACAATATGTGAAATGTGAGAGATATGTGAGAGAATTGTAAGTACAACAGCTCTTATGATTTGAATATATGAATATATATGAATTCTATAGAAAGAGGTCAATAAGGCTTTGGTTTTTCTAACAGTAAAAATTAAATGTTTCAAAACCACCAGATTAAAGGATTTGAGTAAATTGACCTTTTTTGGATTGCTTCATATAATTTTCCAGATGTTAAATTAAATATATTTGAGTGACAAATATAATATTTAAAAAAGACTGATAATTTGGCAATGTAGTTATGTATATATATATATATAATATGTATATATATATATATATATATATATATATATATACATTAATAGTTTATATGCTAGAATATATCAAAAACTATTGTTATTGACCACTTAATGAGTGGGACCCTTTAACTGTCGCAGTATAAATTAAAAAACTAGTCGCTGATTCGTAAAGAATTGTTTTAAGTATTCAGTATTTGGAAGCCCTTAACATGTGCTACATTTTCTTAAAATGCTTTAATTCTAATTCAGCTTTTTTAAGATTTTAAATAAAGGAAAGAAAAGTTTCTGTTCTATTAAAGTTCGTTACATTTATTTAACTGTTTTTGATTATTGTGAACATAATTATGAAATAAACTTATAATTTTCTTTGTTACTCCGCTATATAATTATTTTTGTTATTAGTAAAATATGTTTACATATTTATATACCGCTAACATAAAAAATAATATTTGATAATTGTTAATATGACATGTTTTGGATTATTATATAATTAGTTTTGAGATTATTATATAATGAGATAGTAATTTGAACATCAATTTGAATTAAAAAAAAATTCAAAACTGAAAGCGATTTCAATCCAAGTAATAAAATAAGTATTGAATTATCAAATTGAAGTTTACAAATTGATAATATCAGTATAAGAAAAAATTTTTAAAGTATGAAAATATACAAAAAATAAAGACATTAAATCACAGAGATTTTTATTTTTGTTATAAAAAATAACTGAATAAATTTATATCATAGATCCTAAAGTATAAACTAAAAATATATCAAATAATACCATGTAGATTATAAGCCTGGAAGAAGAAGTAGTAGTCAAGAAAATAGTGGTGTGAGGATTAACGAAACGAGGCGACCTACTATCATCCCCCGTCTGTTTAACTTATTATCACTCATCGTACTTGTGTGTGATCCGGTGCCACTGGGCGCGACTTCAAAGGTTGTCTATACTTGAACAAGTCGCTTACTTAGACAGACTATGCCATTATGTCACGACGCCTTTCAAGTACATATACAACAGCGTACAAGCTAAATTTTGCATGTTTTTTTATTATAAAGGAAAAACTGAAGTAATAGTGCGCTTTATTTTTCTTCTTCATATTACAATTTTTTTATAATACGGAGAATTATTTGAAAAAATCAAACAATGTTTTATACATATACATATATATATATATATATATATATATATATATATATATATATATATATATATATATATATATATATATATCATAGGTTTATTGTATTATTTTCTTACATTTTATCTTTTTATTACAAGACGACTGTTTTTATGATTATTGAAAACAATGTTACGATAAGATTTTTCTACAAATCACTTTATAAAAAAAGTTTAAGATGTTTAGAACAGAATAAATAGCTATTTTTATAAAACAAAAATAAATAAAAATCGTATTTTAAAGTACTTCACGTTAAGCGAACAAAAAACATATTACAGTAAATCATGGAAGCAATCACATTACTAAATCAGAAGTATGAACATTTTTTTTTATAATTTTAAAGTGCTTTTAATATATGAACACTAACAAGATGGAACATACACTTTAATAAAGATAAGAGTAAGAGTTGAAGTATGGTTTGAAAATAATAATTATTTCTTAGAAATATTGGTTTTCATTTTTTAGAATTTTGGAAAGTGCTTTCAAATAATACTAAATATGTATTTAATAAGCTATACACTAATATTTAAGAAAATATAACAAAAAAATTACGTGGTTAAGTTAAATCATCGCCATAATATAAATTAATATAATAATAGTAATTTATATTATAATACCAATATTAATAATAGTAACATATTATAAACACTCATTGCGATTCAATTATGATATAAATTTAACTAACATGTAGCTTTCCCTTTGATAGAATATTTCAATTTAAAGAAAACTAACTGATAACAGATATTATCAAATATTTCCAATTAAACGAAATGAAAATATAAATCGTTTTGTATTAGATAGACAGGCGAAACAGTCATATATGTTTAAATGTATACATGTACCTGCAATTGAATTTTCTCTGCAATTATTATAAAATATGTATAAAATACTGGAAATATATATAAACGAATGAAAAAAAAAACAAGAGAAAAAACATAGACTTGAATGTTTCAAACGCCATTCTCATATCGCTGAACTGTAATCGTTAGAGGACACGGTATAATCACAGATCAAAGCTTTTATTACATTAATATTTCAATAAGTAATATAATAACTCACCATCTACCTTAAAAAAATTAAAAAGTATTTTTCTGGTATGAGCTGTACTTATTTTTTTTTAAAAAAGAACTATTTTATTAGAACTAAATATTTAGTACAATCACATTTTAGTAAATGAACCAAAACATTTATTATGAAATTACTTGTAATTTGATATTTTTTAATATGGTTACTTTTTGATATTTGATTGCACATACAGTTAATGACTACAAAATAATTTCAAGTTATAAATTTTGTGTATAAGAAAATCATTTTCAGGTTTATTTTTAAAACATTTTTTAGAAAACATCGTCAGAATGCGGATAGACACAGTAATATTTATGTTCTTGATATTGAAAAATACTTTTTAAATATTTCATTAGAAATTTTAAACTTAGATCTTTATATGTTTCGAAATTTTCCATAAATTCATATTAAATGTTATTTATATTTTTATGTATCAAGTAAACTTAATGAATATATAATTAATATTTTTTAAGATGAAGTACATAAAAATATTTATTTGATAATCTATTTGTAAATATAAATATTAAATATAATTTACGTATGTATATATATATATATATATATATGTATTAATTTTATTTAAATTTGTGTTCTTCGATTTGTTTCTCGGAAAACAACTTGTCTACGATGAAAATCGTTTATAACCATCAATATGTAAATATTTCTCTTAAATAGCCCATAATTTTCAGTCATGTAAATCGGTTATAATGGTATGATCCAAAAGTGAACCTAGGTCAAAGTTTCAGAGAAACTTCTATTGATGTTCTATACCACACACCAAGTATTTCTCATTATTATTGCAGAGCTCTATTCTGGCGCATATACAGTAGGCCATTGTGTCAAGTCCAGTGTCTTGGTGATAAGGAGCGCCAAGGGCATACCACTGAAGCGGTTCATGAACCCAAGGGCGAAAAGGGTAAATGTTTACTCACACCTTTCATCGGTTCACGACGACAGTATATACACGTGAAATATTAACAGATTATTTTTTTCGGCTGATAATGAATTCATGCAAATTATTAACTGGAGATTGAAATTTTTCAAATTATTTTTTTCTTATGGAATTTTTTATTAGAATTCTCGCAGGAAATTTACATCTAATTGAAAATTCAATTTGTAAATGTTCATTACAGACTGACTGCGATGGTGAAGGTTTTATGCGTTTTTCTGATTTTCATGATATTGCAGTGTAATATTTTGATCACAAAAATTAAATGATGAAAGAAAAATACAATTAACACATTTTCTTTGAATGCTCTGTTTATATTGATATTTATTACGTTTCAACAATTATAAATTAAATAGTGTTTTTATAAGATACATTTATATACTTATATATATATATATATATATATATATAATAAATAACTTATTTATTAATCCTAACAAAAATAATTATCGACCAATATGAGATATCATGCATTAATGTGATATAAATTCTTCATTGCTTTTAAGAATAAATTACTTTGTATATTATTATTGTTTTATATTTATATTTAATTGAATATATACTTTGTAAATTTTAATGTAACTTAATTTGAAATAATCGATTTTTACCTTACACAGCATTCATATTTCATATTGTCTTGATAGCACTACAAAATACTTTACTGTATTTATTCATCATCCATTATCCCAAATATCTTTTATATGTAGATACAAAAACATTCTAGTTATTCACAGTTCAATTCAACACACGTAACAGACATATTATTCTACTCAGTTATTCCTTTTAAATGTAATGCAAAATTATTTCGTACGTGTACACCTGATGAATACCCATCTAAGACGCCACTGTAATAGCTCAACTTTTGTCGGTTTTGTATGAATCTTTCGGGTCGTAGTCTTTGAGTCGGCTCAACAAAGTAGTCTAGACTTGAAAACTCTACGTCTATTACCAACTTAATTGTCTTTCAACGTACGTAAGTGTGCTCGAGTAGCTAGTACATACAAGTAAAAGGTATTACGCTATCCAGACAACGCATTGCCTTAATGCACACTTATTCTCTCGTAGGCTCTTGATACGAAATTTAAATTATGCTTGATAAATGAATCAGATTTGGCAAAAATATTGCGAAATTATTCTATCTAGAGTAATTTCGTCTTATGCTTACATGAAATATCACGTAAAATTCTTGTTCTACTTATATATCGTCTTTTTTGCAGATTCATATGATACTCAGTTTCCATAGAATTATTTAAAGCAAAAAATCTTACTATACATTAGAAAGCTTTACAGTTTTTTTAATTGCATTATTTCTTAAAATGTCGATTAAAATACATTTTATATACATTTTTTTATTATTACTAGTAATTTTGGTTACTTCTATTTTATAAATATTTTCATCGACGCTTTATGTTTAATTTTATTTCTTCATTTCTACATTTCTATTATTCTCTTCTGTATTGTATATATTTATCATATATTTATATCTATCTATTTCCTTTTCTCTCTCTCTCTCTCTCTTTATATATACTTATATATATATATATATATATATATATATATATATATACATATATATATATATATATATATATATATATATATACATATATATATACGAAATCAGCAACACTAATGTCAATGATATCATATGTAATTAACAAATACTGTGCACTACTAGTCAATATATTCAAATTTCAATGAAAACTTCCAACACATGTCATATTTAAAATATTTTTCTCAAAAATTGTGACTTTATTCTAATAGTTAAAATGCAATGTGGTGTACATTCATGTAAAAATATTGGAACACATATAACAACTGGAAAATCTTACTGATAATTTCAAATATTTAAAACCTGTTTATTTTCTTGACTGTCTTATGAGTAAATATTTAAACCATTCTTATACGTATTAGTTGAGCTTTCTTGTAAACTGAGCAATTAACAATTTACATCTACAAAAATATCCGAATTTACCTCTCCTCCGACAATACTATTAATTGTATATTAATTTTTCAAGGTCGATAAATTAAAAATTAAGTGTTTTTTATCGTATTCTTATCATAAAATTATACTGTAGCATTACCCTACGTGTTTAACTTAAAACTTTTAACTGTTTTCTTTCAATTATTCAGTTATTAATTTCTTACTTAGTATTTTGTATAAAATATAAAAAATATAATTACTTCTCAATTACATCTTTCTATTTTATAGCCTTAGGCCGGTTTTATTTAGATCGTACTTGAATAATGCCTTCAATTTGTCATCATTGATTGAAAGCCATTTCGATCTACTACGTGGTTCAATTTTCAAAGGTTTATTACTTCAACCTAATTTCACGATCCAATACTGTGTTACAGATTTATTTTCAGTCCTATCTACAAATTCCACTGTACTACCACAATCTTATATACCATTTTTTCTCCATTCTTCTACATTATTTATGTACTGAAGTGTAAAAAGATTACTTAAGGAAATTTATATAAATAAATTAATATCCATTATAAGTCCTAAATTTTCAAACTTTTGAGTGTTAATTAAATATTTTATCATTTCACAAGTGAAAATAACGGCACTGAAACTATAACTTTGAAAAATGTAATATTTCATATAAACCAAATTAATAATAAAAAATAATTTTAAAATACTTTTTAAACTATATATATATATATATATATATATATATATATATATATAAGCATTTAGTTTATTATTACAAGTAATATATAAATACTAGTAACTGGCACTGTCGTTTTAATTAATATTATTTTGTTTCATTTTATATGAAACTTATTTTCCAATCGATGTATACAACGTATACAGACCAAAGATGTACTACCCAAAAATTAAAAGTTTTACGGTATATTTCAACAATAATTGAATTTCCGATTATACTGTAAAAGCATCATAATTAAGTATAAAACTTTTGTCGTTAAATCAAATAAGCTATCTATATTACTTGGTTAGCAACATCGTGCAAATTCCTCTGGGTATTCTACATGTATGCTACGTGAATCGCGGAACACATTTATACCTCAAATAATAATATACAAGTTTCTTATATTATTTGAATCGTTTTACGACAATTGTCTAAATCTAGTCTATCGATTCGAACTAAACATACATACAAATCAATAATAAATATGTAAAGATGTGAAAAAAGTTTGTGTGCATGTCTTTTGAAACGGTCGTCCCCAATCTTGTACGGAGGCGTTACTGAATCTTTTTTTTACAAAAGTAAAAATGTGAAGAGCGAACGTTTCACTGCAATTTTTATTATACTGTTCCATGAATTTTCATGTGAAATGATTGTTTTACGTGTCAGCTAAATTGTACAAATATTCAAGTTTATTCTTGTTTTGTTCTATATTTAACATTTTAGATGCACGGAATCGTACCATATTAGATAGAACTTCAAATAGTTTCTGTTATTATTAAGCAAAAAATTACAAGTAATTTCAACTTTGTAGAAAAATTCAATTTGAATATCATAACAAAATTTTAAAATGTAGGTCGAAAACAAAATAATATATTTTTATCTGTTTAGTTGTACTGTACAAAATTTTTAATTCATTTATCAATTAGTGTACATAATCATTAATTAGTATTGATATTTAGTATTCATATGAGAAGTAGCTATCTACTTTTCACTTTATGTTATATTGTAAATTGTTAATCTTTCTATGACACTTTGTTTCAAATATTTAAACAGAGTATGAAAGTTATTTAAAAAGTTTTTATTTTTATTTTAAAATTTGGTTTTTGAATATAATCTCATTCAACAATATATATATATATATATATATATATATATATATATATAAACAGTGTCGCACTTACGATTTAATCTAGAGGGGAGCCGAGTTGAACGGATAAAAAATTTTAATGTGAATTCAATAAAATTCACTAGATGATTATAAAAATTTATTTAAAGAATGAAATCCAGTTTTCTTTTCTTTTTACAAAGCTCTTCAATTACTTCAGTCGTGGTTGCATTAACCTCTCTGTGTATACATAGGGGATTACATTAATCTCTGTGAACATAGGAGTTTTGAGGGTTCCAGGGCCTCTAGGTTTCCCCTTGGGTGCATCACTATTACACACATACAAACATATATACATATACATATATATATATATATATATATATATATATATATATATATATATATATATATATAATTGGATTGTATCGAGCATTGCAAAATTCACTTTCCTCGCAATAATAATAACTGGTAACATCAGTAACAGGTTAATTTCCGTCTTGATATTATCTTTTTCTAAATAAAACCCAATAATTTCATTATAAATTAGATTAGAGAGTAATACATATACCAAATAAGATATAAACATAAGATATAAACATAAAATTTAACTAAAACATGCATTATAAAAGTGAATCTCACATGAAAGTGAATGTTAGTATGATGTAGTGTGTGACCCACGTGAATATTTTTACACTTGATTCGTGAATTCGTTATGTCGATGTTCGCTATTATCAATTTTAACTATATATAAATATTTGTATTATATATATATATATATATATAAATATACATTTGAAAAACATATCACATTTTTAGTATTTCTTTTAATCCATTAGTATTTAATTTTAAACAAAACCTATTTATCTACATATTTCAGTGATTTTAAACTACTCCATGCTACTTTCAAACTACACAAATAATAAAATACAAATTAAAGCTATGTCAAATTAATTGATACCACTAATTATCCAATGGTCTAACTACCACGAATCACCTACAATTTACATTTTGTTAACTTTCTACTGGAAACTTTATAGTTGTTTTTATAATGTGTTTAACATATATAAAAGTTATATAATTTCAATAACAAAAAAATAATTGTAATAACTAGTTTTCTTATACACAATTACTATAAATATATCACATAATACAATAAACAAAATGAAGTTTCTTGACAATCACAGTCTGATCTTTATACTTAAATTTATAATATTGTTTAGAACTATTTATTAAAACTACATCTGTCTTGTAATATTTAAACATTTTTTCATTTTAATTTTTGAGAAAACATCAAAATAAAAACATAGAAATGCATTCATATGATCTTTAAGAGACAAACTGAAACTGTGTATCCATACAGCTTATTATCGCATTATTAACATAAATACTTAAAAATAATTATTCTCTTATAATTATTTACAAATCATAATATTATATACACACAGACATATATATATATATATATACACATACATATATATATATACACATACATATATATATATATGTATGTATATGGATATATATATTTATATATATATATATGAATTTTATATAACATAGACATTTATTATTCATATAGTATAAAATTCATTAAATATCTATTTACAATTTCATTTTATTTCACTCATATAAAACTACTATTAATAATTTTTATTTAATGTTGAATAAGTATTCAATAAATAATATCAAACATCTGGTATGATTATTAAATGACGTTCTCATAAAAGGATAATATTTTATATCTACGTATAAACTAAACAAATGTATCATAAAAGCAAAATAGCATTTTAATTATTTTGAAAACTAATAGCAGCTATTCGAGCATATATATATTAATGTATTCATAAATATCTAATTGCATGATATCAAATAATGTATTATAATTGACTGTAATATATTATATAAATATATAAATTTATTTTCACCCCTACACACACACACACACACACATATATATATATATATATATATATATATAGGGTGTGTGATAGAGAAATGAGTGTAATATATGATTTAAAATAATAACACCTATCAAATTTTCATAAGAAAACGTAATGATGTGTAAATTCTTGTGATTTAATTAACATTTGTAAGTTAAAATGAAATAATTTCTAGTATCTTCATCTTTGGCTTACTATATGTGCGAATATAAGTAACTGGCATACTGATGAACTAGATGTTAGGTGAAGTAAGGTGAGGTTCCATTGAGGGATAATGAAATTGAAGTTCAGCTTGGATCCAAATTTTTCAAGATATTCGAAAAATGCAAACTGAATAGCTATGCAAATGACTATAGCCTCTAGCCAGACAACAAGAATGAAATTATAAAGATTTATTTAACTTATACAATTTCCTAAAATACTGAAAATATAATTTATATACGAGAATTTAGTTGCAGTCACAAAAAATATATTGTGACATACGATAATAAGTGAAAGTATTCTTCAGTGACTTTTAATATCAGTTAACATGAAAAATATATTTTCTATAAATTATAGTAAGATACCGAATTATATAATTATAAATTATCATAACCATAATTATATAATTATAGTATATACCGAATAATGTTCAAAACATCATTAAATAACTAAATTATTGGACAAAATGGAAACTGTAGTAGTAGACATGTTATTACCTGACGATGTTATCGTAGAACATTATTAGCTAAAATATTTACAAACAATGGTTTTGGTGTAGATGTATTTGTTGTCAACATTTTCATTGTTTAAATTTAACATATATAACAACACCTATTTGTTGTTTTACAGTTTAGATCGCAAAGCTTTTCAATAAGTAAAAAACTAGTCATTTTTATTAATAGTAAAATTTGTTCTAAATTTACAACAAATTACCAAAAAATGTACTTTAGAAATAACAGTAGTAATATTTTAAAAAAGTAATGTAGAATGTAGCGAAGAAGAATATTATTAACTGTAATCAGTGATATTTTATCTCATTTTTTATAAATTGGAATAAATAAAAATTATTTAAAATTTATACATTCAGCTTTCAATTATTTAAAATATAATATACAAATTGAAATAAATGCTTTTATTATCATACAAATAATTAATATATTATATATATATATATATATATATATATATATATATAAATGTAATAAACTCGCTATATAAATAAAATTTTTGAACCAACTAACTTCTGATTTCGTTTATCGTCAATAACTGTATAAATTACGACCCTTCTAAAATATACACAAACATACTGATTATTCATTCAAATAGAATGTCTCCAATATAGAGAATACGTCGAGGAAACGTAAAGTTTTGTAAATTCCTCATACAATTTTATCAGACTTTATCGAGATGCAGCACTGGCGCGATATTGAAAACCTCGAGTGTATTGCGGCAAAAGGATATGACATACATGTTTTCTTACTTGTTGGTACTGTTGAGCGTGGTGCGGAAGAAATCATTTCCCGTTTGTAAATAAATAAACGTACTGGATGGCAATGAGATGGAGATTGGTTTCAAATTTTTATCGATATTTCACACAATCGAATTTGCAAATAGGTAGGTGGTACACAAAACAAAAAGGAAAAAAACGGATTTCGTTTACATTATCGAAAAAAACATATTTGTTTCACTAACAATATAGATCTTTATTTAACTGATATAGGTATTATATTACTCAATTTTATATTTCCGTCTCGAGTCATGAAAAATTTATCAGCTAATCAAGTTAAAAATATGAAAGAATGAATTTACTTTTCCTCACGAACAAAATTATATAGTCTTTCTTTTGTAAAAGTATCTAAGAAATATTTTATGAATCTCGTTTTACTTTAACATTCTTATTGAGTTGTCGTTGGTTAAAAACTTTATATTTTTGCGGAAACTTACAATATACTTAATTCAGTATATATTGTATTTTAATCCAAATGAAAAGCTTTGAATTATAAATAAAACGAGACATTTTTTATTAATGAATTTCTTTTATACAATATTTAACTGACTGAAATTGAAAAAATATTTTATTATTCTCTTACATCGCATATATATATATATATATATATATATATATATATAAATAGCTCAATCAAGTCCGTTTTGATGTCAATGAACTAATTGGTGAGATATTTTTGATGCACAAATACGAGTGCAAAATTTAGTTGTATGATTTAAATGCTATAATAAATATTTTGCATAAATCTTTTATAATAGTTGATAAAGGATATTATTATTTTACCACGTAAGCAACTTTATTTATACAATAAAACAATCAATTTCCTGTTTTGAATAGCTAAACTAATATTACATATATATATATATATATATATATATATATATATATATATATATTACAATACAAGGAAGCATTTGTGTACACTAAGAAATAGTTACTTATTTATAGATTATTGTTTTTTTTATACCATATAATATTTATTTCATACATTCTTCCTATAATTAAGTATAAATTATAAATGAAATATTAAAATTAAATTATTTTTTACTATTTTTGTCAATACATATATATATATATATATATATATATATATAATATTCATGCTATCATTTATCAGCGAAAATGACAACGATGCGTAATAAAACGTCTATAAAGTGCATCTTGATTCATTATTAGATGAATTATTATTGGTTGATTCAATAGAAATATTAAGTTTTATTATCAAATAATTAACTACATTAATATTATATTCGTAATAGATATTTAAAGTGAATATTATTCATTATGCTTATTATAATTTTATATGATTTCGGATACATAATCAATAAATTCAAATATGATACAAGATTAACACAAATGTCAAAAATATTATGACAATAAAACCAGAGAATAAAAATATGGTGGATTATTAAAATTTTCCGAAGGCCATTAAAAACTATTATCAACCGAATCAGTAAAGTATTTACAAGAAAAATTAGCCACATTGTTCTAACAGCACAAAAATATATTTGCAACGGGATCATTTGACCAGCAAAATGACTGGTTGGCTATACGTTTCTAAATCCAGTAAGATATACAGAAATCTGAAAAATAAAAATCATTTAATAGAAAATCATAGAATAAACCAGCTATCAACAGACAATTAGACAATGAAATCGATATTTAAGAGTACATTATCGTATAGTTAGTAACTGTTAAAGTTAACAATATAACTTCTATATATAGTTACGTATTTTACTCTACTGGTGAAAAAACAAAACGAACATCATAATAATTCAACTCCTAATGTAATTTTAAATATATATCAGAACTTTTGGAATTAAGGTCATTTTTATTTTAAATTTTTTGCTGCGATGAACGTGTTCAGACTCCAAAAATGTTTCTTTTTTAAAAAAATAGAAAAATTATGACAACTCTTTAATAACTATTTCTTGACGTGCAAAATAATAAACGCCCGTAAGATATAAATCATACAGTTTTAACATATATGAAACATTTTATCATCATATAGAACAAATAAAATGAATATATGACAAGTTTTCTCAATCTACTTTATTTTAAATCGAGAACGAAGTACTGGGGAAAATAATGTTAATTCTGTTATTTCTAATGTTAATTTTAATAATAATATTCATGTTAATTCTAAGGAATAAAACATATTTGACAGTTCACAAATTCATAATTCAGATTAAAAAATAATAAAAAAATAATTAACAATGAAATAAAAGATATTTAAATATATATATATATATATACAGATTTTAATGTAAGATTAAACTTCTATAAACATATTATTACTATGAAATTAATTGTATCAATAAATAGAATTTTGTAAATATTTCAAAATATATTTGATGAAAATATTGCTTTGATGGTTGCAAAAATGTATATTTTTTATCAAAAAACGAGTAATGCATTTTTAATTATTGATAAATGAACATCGTAATGACTTTTTAAATTACTTGGAATATACGAGGGTTGTTTAAAAAACATGTAGATTAATACGAAATGTTCCATGATTTATCATTGTATATTTGGACAAATTAAGATGCATGGAATGGTAATTATTTAATTATAACTTGAATGATTGTCAAACAAATGTTGTAGACAAGCAAAATATAATGTAACCTAGAATAAGATTTCTGTAATCAACATTTTTATAATAAATTAATTAGAAAAAGTTTTATTTAATTTTAGAAAAAATGATAAACTAAAATATAATATTCTCAAGTAATCATTTATCATAAACATTAGTATAATAGCAATATTTGTTGATATATTCTAGAATATAAACTATTAATGTATAAATATACATATATATATATATATAATTCCATTGCCCAATTGTCAGTCTTTTTTAAATATTATATTTGTCAAATATATTTAATTTAACATCTGGAAAATTATATGAGCAATCCAAAAAAGGTCAATTTACTCAAATCCTTTAATCTGGTGGTTTTGAAACATTTCATTTTTACTGTTAGAAAAACCAAAGCCAAATTGACCTCTTTCTATAGAATTCATATATATTCATATATTCAAACCATAAGAGCTGTTGTACTTACAATTCTCTCACACATCTCTCACATTTCACATATTGTACAAATATCTCTCTCTATTTATATATATATATATATTTATAATTATGCAATATCTTTAAATATTAACAAATAATTTTTACTCATAAATTTTACTTACATAAAAAAATTATGTTTTAAAAAAAGTTTAATAATATTTATATTGATATAAATATATTAAAATATTAAAATGGTATACATATTGATAAATAAGAATCATATATGAAATTATTGAAATATTAAACAATAATAATTTATTATTCAAAAATTATTGTTGTTTAATTATATAAATATTCTCTACGCACATCATTCACTCAAATAAAATTTTTTGCAGAGGTATTTTTTATTCTTGATTTTTCATTAATTGGATATTCTCACATATTAACTTTTGACTCAGAATTTATTATAATATTTATATTTAAAAGTGGAACTTGACATCATGTTGAAATAAATAATAATACAATAGAAACCGTAAGGCGATAATTAGAGTAACCCTCATCTTCATCAAATATTACATAACCAATCAAATATTACTTGAACCTGTCAAGCAATAAGTTCTCTACTGAGAAAATTATTAGTTTAAATTTAATATAATAATTACAATACTGATATTTTTTACGAATATTTAGAATTTAAATATTTATAGATCGATAAATAGTAAGAAAAAAATTAATACACCTAATAAATAAATATTTCAACGATTCGACAATAAATTTAAACGAATTTAGATGACTATTCATTATGAGTACGTATGTAAAATTGTTGATTTGAAGTTAAAATTAACATTACCGCATAGTAAAAACTTTCATGTCGAGTCTCTCGACTGTGAAGGTCGGTAATGAATTCGTATTTAATACAGTCAAGAGCCGAGAAGACCTTTTGAGTCACATGCATGTATACATACATAAATATATATGCAAAAACATACAAAGATAACCATTCATTCATGAGAAGGATAAAAAAGTGGACGGAGAAATGACGGTGCATAATTATTAGAGGAAACAAATGTCTATGTTATTATTATATAAAAACGAATGATTATATTCATAAATCGATTCGTTTATTATTGTTCATGAAGTAATGAACATGTTACGTTGAAAATTATTCAGAAAATGTGTATATTAATTTGAAATATATCTAAAAACAATATTATAAAGTAATATTCAGTGTAAAGGAATGAAACAGTATTAAAATGTTTTTTTTTATATCTTAAATTAATTTCCGATTTGAAAAGCAACATTCATTTATTATTTTGAATACGGAAATATACATAATAGCAAAAAATATTTCAATTTTTAATTATTTTTTAATATTTCAGTGTAATAAATAAATATTTATACAATTAATTCTATCTGTGAAAGAATATATACAATAGAACTTAATTATAACGAGCACGAATGTAATGAGTTTACAGCTACAGTCAGAAAATGTTAATATGGATTTTTATTCACCCATATTTTTAAACAAAAATTTACGTTTTAACTAACATGTTTTAAAGATATATTGAATAAAATTGTTTCTTTCTAAGAACTTTATTATTTTCTTAATTTGTACCCAACATCATTTTTCATAATAGAAAAAACTATTGTACATATTCCCAAATACAAAAAGTATCAAGTATAAAGCTGAAGTGTCTGCTGTTCGTAACTTTAACTTACAATCCACATCAATTTAATCAAACGTTCAACATTTTTTAATAAAATATTTATTATTTCACACTTAATCAAATAAAGGCAATAAATACTCTATGAGAATGTGACAATTTTGAATGCTATAAGTTTAGTGAATGAAACGTTAATTAGTGAGTGAAATATTATTTTGCCTACATTTACATTTGTTTGTCATTATTATTTAAATTTTCCATTTATTTATTTTTAAACTTTAAATTAATTTCTAATATAATTTGGGATTATATTATTGAGTTATATAGGAAAAGGTAATATAGATATAGAGTCTACCGTTTAATGTTATAATAAATAAAGATTACAAAAAATAACAATATTCAATACTACATAGCTATCTATAAGCGAATTGAACTCTATATTAAAATGTAAAGAAACCATATGGAAATTTTATATCAATTTTTCGTATTTTAAATCTTCTTTTTATTGTGGAGAGCTAAATAATTATTTCTAACATATAGACACACACACACACACACACACACACATATATATATATATATATATATATATATATATATATATATATATATAAAGATACATCAAATGTATCTCTAAAAAAAATTATCACCGACTTGTTAAATCAGAAAAAAGTCTAACGAGTGTCACATGAAATAAGAATCGTGTTAAAGTACCCTAAGGCATTATGTGTATTTAGCAATTATTACACTGGATTTCACTACGTCAAAGTAGACTATTCATAATTTTTTTCTCTGTAAAAACATATTTTGCGTTTGTTCCTCTTAAATTTTGTTTGAATTTTACAGGATATTTTTTATATTATAATATTTCGGTGAAATATAAGACGATATAAGAAATCAGATGTACTTTGCATACGATTGAAATTAAAACAAAAGAGGTTTGTCATTATTTTTTTTTAGTTTTATATATATATATATATATATATATATATATATAATTTTTCATTAAACGTATCATATATTCCCAATACATTTCTGCTACTATATCTAAATTCACTGTTAAAAATGAATTATTTTTTTCAATCTACAAATGAAAAAAAATTATTTCTGTCCAAAAATCGTCCACAGAGCGTCAATATACAGAAAAGAGTTTTCAGTATTGTAGTATTAATAGTATAATAACAGCATCGAAATATACTAAAGAAACAATCAACAAATGATCAGTAATCGTTTATTGGACATTTTTAATCAGATATTGTTTCTGTATTTTTTGAGTTTATAAATTGAAAAAAATAGTTCGTTTGCGAAAATCGCAAAGTTTCGCAAACGGGTGATTGTAATGACCTGACTACTTAATTAATGGCCCTAAAGTTCACCTATTTCCACCCAAAAAATATTAATTAGTAATTTGTTTTCAAAGGTATAACATTATATTAATTCGTTCCATTATTTACTAAATTGTAATTAATAAATAAATAAATAAATTTGACAGCAATATTCTAAAACAGTTTAATAAAATTTAATTTAGATTAGTTTATTAACATAATCTAATTCACATCTTTATTAATATAAGTCAAGAAACTATCATTTAAATCTTATAACTATTAATTCTCATTATAAATCAAATTCACTATTAGTTTCAAACACTTTCCAGATCCTGTATTTTTTATATTGTAATAATCTTAAATGACAAGTTCAGCTTATTCGTTGATAAAGATTAATATTCATTTTACAAAATGACGTACGGGAAGTAATTTATTATTTTGTTATATATTTGAAATGTTACATCTCGTTCATAACAGCAAATCTTCTTTGATTTTCATTAAGATCGGCTATATAATGAATCAATTTTATAAAATAATTAATTTTTCAATTAGAAAGTAAATTAAATTACTTGTTACGTTAACATATACAACAATATTATTTGTTCTTAAATATATGTTAATATATATTTTAAAAAACGTTCTTTTCATTATTTGTTAATTATTATTTAAACATAGTTTTACTTTTTCTAAAAGAATGTTTTTCTCTAAATAATTAAAAATATTTTCTTTAATTATTTTCAATACGTTTCGTCGTGTTGTGAATTTAATTATTAATTAAAATACTCTAATGTTTTATTTAATCAACTAGATTCTTGACATTTCATCGTAATAATAAGTTTATAATAATCCCTAATTGAAGAATAGTTGGTTGATCGATCAAATACGGATCCAAGAAGTAACTGAACTATTCTATTAATTTATTTACTCTCAAATAAATATTTTAAGAGCGTACTTTATTCGCAGAAGAAATAACTTCACTTAAATAAGATTTTATGTTTTAAAAGTTTGTTTAAAATAACAAATTTATATTATATATATATATATATATATATATGTAAATAAGATATAATCGGAAAAATATTATTTTTAAAATAAAAAAAATAATTATTTCAACATATTACGTTTTTTAAGCAAGTAAAGATTACATTTTGAAATACATACTCGTTTTCCATTCATTGAATATTTTTTCAAAGCCGTTTATACAGAAATCTATAAATTCGAAAAAAAAAATTCGATTCATGTTTCCGTCGTGCCACTTCAAATTTAGAAGAGATTAAAAGAGATTAAAAGAAGTGATAATCAAATGGGTTTACGAGTTGCAGATGATGCCATTTCTCAAGGCACGAATCTTATATCTACCTTTAAAGTCTCTACGAGTGTTAAATTTCAAGACATCAAATATTTTTCAATGGCAACATTTAAAAAATCTGTAGTAAAGTATTAATCAAATCACTTTTATTGCATTATTAATTAGATTAAAGAAACAAAATAAATCTTTAACTAGTGAAGTAAAGAGAATATTAAGTTGCTTTCGCCATGTGAAATTAATAAAGTTTGTTCCTGGTTATTGATCTTTTGTGAGCACAGGTACTTTTCTGTTATTAATCCCTTAACATACGAATTAATTCAAATTTGATATGACCAAAAAATACTATTTATTTTTTGGCTTAACATTTGTGTAACCTGAACAAATAAAAGAATATGTATAAATTGCTAAATATTATAATTCAATATTAATAACCAAACTTAATAGTGTTTGAAACTTTAATACAGTGTATGAAACTTTTTGAACCATTCTGGTAACTGGAGATATTTGACATTTTTTACACTGCCAAGTTATTTCACTTCTTACATTATTTTTTTAGCACACGTGGCAACTCTTTGTTGGATGTTGCTTTTTACCAGTGGAAGGTTTATGGTCAGTAAAATGTGCCTTCATTCGAATAGACCATTTGTTTTTCACTGATACTTTCGTGCAAATTCAAAACAGACTTATTGCAGGGTTCGTTTCTATGGTTCACACTTTAACACTGAATATATATATATATATACATATATATATATATATATATAATTATTTCTAATATTTGCTTTATACCTTCATTAAAGTGAATTAAATCTGCATGCGTTTCAGAGACGTCAATTTTTACAATGGCATAAAAACACATGACGTATCAGAGACATCTTTGTATGTCAGGGAGTTAAGATAATTGTTAAAATGATTAAATATAATATACAACTTACAGAATAGTATTTCAAATGTTGATCAATTTGTTACTTTAAAGTAATGTTACTCATTATTTTATCCTTTTGATTAATTTATATTCTTTCCTTTCCTTATAACAATTATTATATATATATATATATATATATATATATATGTATAAATCAATTATTTAACTGTTGTATTAAAATACTTCATTATATAAATGTTCATCCCTTACAATATAAAGAAAAAAAAACTTAAATATAAACACACAATTCATCATTTCAGATCGCAATATTGCTTATGTAAACACTGTTGATATAAATGTGAAGAAATCGAGTTATAATATCATCGTCATATTTTAAATCTGTAGGACATCAATTTTCGTAAACGACGCATAAACTTGAATTATTGAACGTCGACCAAAATGAAATGAAATAACATTAACCTGTACGTGACATATCGAAAACAATATATTACTAAACGGATATACTATATTAAGTAGGAATACGTTACGGAGGAAAATGAGAAAATATTGTAGTTACCACCCATGTAAAATTTGCATCCATTGTCCGCGACATAATAAATTCAATTGGTGGCAGGGGAAGAGACGGGTTCGTTCAAACACGCATAAATTATTTATTGCCGGCCAACACACAACGACCGGTCTCACCGTACGGTGTGTACTTGACATGCAGCTATTATATAATATTAGCACATATCATAAAATAGCACTCTTGAGTCGGTTTCTTATTAACCCCTTCATGTGTTATTCAGATAAATGATTTCATTTACTGACGATCGACATATGTCGCTGCATAAAAATAGACACAGAGAAAAAATATTTACAACTAGTAATTCATTTATGAGTTACATAAAATCAATATTATAATTTAATCCATCAATAGAATAATAGTTGTAGTCATTTTTATATCTTCGTGGTGTTTTTTTTTCGACTTGATGAAAATGTCTCCAAAAATATTACTTTATTTATCATTTCATTAATTATAACCCTTAACATTTAATTTACTTCCAATTGAATTAAACATATCCAAATTAAACATAAAAAATATTTGAAATTAAAAAAAGATTTATAATACTTTACAATATTCTCAATGTTTCAATCTTTAAAAATGTTTATATAAAGTTTTCTTTTAATTTCAGTAAACTAGTAGCTGTCTTTCATATATTCCTAGTAAAATTTCTTATATCTTTATTTCATCTATCCGCCGATGTGTTTCTAAATAATTTAATATTCTTGGGCTATTTCCCAATATTTGTCCTTCCATTCATTGATCTTTCCTTTTCTAAAATGATTATAAAATTAACATGATAAAAATGAATAGCAATAAAGAAAACTTATTGATCTATACCGATCAAAAACTTTACAAGTATAAACCGTTATTAAATGTTAATGACCTCTCTTTCTCTCTCTATCTATTTATATATAAATATATATATATATATATATATATATATATATATATATATATATATATATATGACTATGTATGAGTAAATTGTTAAAGTGTATCATTTATTCTTCTAAGTTTAAAAACGTATTTCATATATAATCCATGTACATCGAATTTTTTCCTGAAACAACTTTCAGAAAATATGAAACCGCATTTTTAATTTACACATGAAAATTTAATGTTTAATTAAACATTCGACATAAATTTGTATCATATACAAATTGAATACACTTAGTCAAAATAAACTTCAAACAAGTCTTCGTTCAAAATTTAATATCAGAAATATGAAAATTAAACAAAAAGAAAAATTAAATCAAATCAAAATAAATTAAAAATGTTAATAGCATGTCGAAAAAAGAATGTAGGTCATACATGAAAACTGTTGAACATTTTCATAAAAGCAATATTTATTAAGCTTTTAATAAGCTTTGCAAATATTTGATTATAATCTACATATGAAACTTTCACTCACACTGACATATACCATATTGTTTTAATTATATAATAAATTATTTTCATACGTATAAAAGTCAACAAAGAATAAATTAAAATTTTTATGAATACCAAAAAAAGGGTAAACAGTTACACGTATTTATATTTTAACGTCAAAGCGGACGGTTTTAAACACACTATTTTGACAACTATTCAAACA
Organism: Acanthacorydalis orientalis; assembly: GCA_034766995.1. NCBI lineage: Eukaryota > Metazoa > Arthropoda > Insecta > Megaloptera > Corydalidae > Acanthacorydalis > Acanthacorydalis orientalis. The sequence continues at coordinate 14,941,342 of CM068321.1, read as the reverse complement.
AAATAAATAAAAAAGAAAAGCCTCTTCAAAAATTCAAATGCTGAAACAAAAACGAGATAGACATGTCACACAGAGTCGACACGAGAAAATACCATGTCATTCTTTATGCGGTTCACTACACACTTCACAAAAAAGTCCTAGCGACCTCTTCTTCATTCTGCACAAACATACATACATACACACACACGCATATATATATATATATATATATATTCTCTAAGGTAGACTACCTATCTAGCTGTCGGTCAACAATAATGCAAGAACATGTCGGGCGTCACATGTAGCACAATCAGAAACTCGGTTGCGAATACACGGTATTTACAAAGCGAACATACCAATTCGTTTGCAACACTAGAATTATATGTACCTTTACCGTTCGACCAAGGATCACGTTTCATTAGTTTTGACCGATATTCGACATATCTAGACGATGTAGCACAATAAATGTGTGTGTGTGTAAGGGATGTACATCAGATAAAAAAATCCTAGTTTCAAAACATTTAATATTTCCAAACATTTTTACTTGAATTTAATAATATTTTTTTATTTGCTTAATAAAAAAAGATATATATATATATCTACTCTGAAGTTTAAAATTTATAAATAGTAAATGATATCTTTGTAACGTTAAAGCATACAGCCATGTTTGATAACGAAACAATTTTCATTAAAATAATAATATACATTAAATGATTCAGAAATGACAGTTTTGTCATTGTATGCTATTCATACGATAGTTAACTTGGTTTAAATTTTATTACGTCACATCAACATGCTTTTAGCAAACAATTTATATTCACCTTAAATTATTGCGTTTCAGTTTCAATAACTGCTTAATTGTACTTTGGTTATTAAATAATCATAATGTAGAATTATTTATAGTTTAATATATATATATATATATGTGTGTGTGTGTGTGTGTGTATGTATAGATATAGGTAGATACATAGATATATATTATAAATGAAAATTACCACACACTACCATATATCACAAAAATAATTATTAAAAACTAGTAAATAATTAGTTCATGTATAATCGATGTAAATTATAAATAACACTGAATTATTTATTCTTCTTATTCGATGGCGCTATAGCCTGAATCAAGCTTTGGCTTCCACAATTTTCTACTTCCAGACATCCTTCTGCCTGGCAGTCCTTCTCCAATTCCTTACTCCCAACAGTTCCGCTGCATAGTAGTCGTTTTCCATTAAATCCATCCAGTGTCCGAGGCTTATTTTGAGGTTTCTTGAGGTTGTTAGCCCCACTCCCAGTTCTTTTTTCGGAAGACCATTCTCCCGCTCTCGCTAGCTCTAACCCCTCTCACTATCGGGGTTACCCGATCTTGAGTAAAGTTACTCAGGTTATCAGTGTTAACTACTTGGAAGTATGAGTCGAAATTGGGTAAAAGAAGCTATACGACATTAGCTGGAGTCGATGTCGCGTGGTACGCATGTATTACCCCATTTTAACCCCGAATTATTTATTAATAGATCCCAATTTCAATTGAAAATCAATTATAAACTCATTTTATACATAAACCCTAATGTATATACTTTAAAATATAATTTATAATTTTTCAAATAGCTTTAAAGATGTAGTAACAATACCAAACAAATGTAATAATTATATTTACATTTTATAAGTAATGAAATAAAATGTAAAGGACAATAATGGCATGCAAAATAATAAACTTGAACTGATACACAAAACAATATTTTATTTTATGATTATTATTTCGGCCAAATTTGTTAATATTCTTAATTATCATGATAGTACAATATATTCAATCGTGAAAATCCTCTGATTTCATATTAACGAAAACGATATTTTTAAAATTTAATGTCATTATTGATACAGATTAGCACATTTTTTTAAAAAAATGATTAAAAACATAAATATGTATTACTATTCAAAAAGTATGAATAGTCTTAATTACGATTTTTATAATGTTTTTGTAGTGTTTGACGTGTCAACGGTATAATAATATGTAGTCAGGTTCATGTATGATGACAGCATTGCACACCTAATGAAAAATGAGTTTCATGCTGTACAGGAAAAGAAAAAATGCTTTACACGTCTCATAGAAATTGTTTTCTTTGCTGAGAAACACAAAGGTATTGTTTGTTTGCTTTTACTTTACTGTATATAGTCGGTATCAACGGATAGATTCTTGTACAAGGAATTAAATGTTAGAAATCTACTAAAGTAGAAAAAAATATCTATGAAAAATTTATCACTTCAATGAATTCAACAACAAAAGAGCAACAGTCAAGTTTATCATGAATAAGAAATATAAAATTCTAACAACAAATAATTCTAGCTGTAAAGAGTATATCTCTGACCAAAAAAAGAATGAAAGGATATTGTATACAAACTTAATAATTATCCATACAAACATTTTAAAATGTCCATTGCAATGATACTCATTGAAAGAAAAGTATACTCCATCTAACATTAAATATAGAGGTTTAAAATATATTTTATTATAAAATATCTAAACGAAGATAATGAGTATATATATATATATATATATATATATATATATATATATTATTTAACATTGAATACAAGTATTTATTCATTTATTATTCTTACAATATCTTAACACTTACCAATACAGGATACGATTAATTATACAAATATTTTTATGCAAGTAAGTTAAGGTTAAAAAGGAACATCTGAAAAGTGAAAAATATTTACATTTTCAATGTTTTGAAATTATCCAGTAGTTAAGTAGATAAAAATTAGTAAAGAGTACAATAAATTTCTGTTTCTGTAGCTACATTCATTTAAACAACTATATTTTTCTCTATCCACGCAAAACGAAATAATTTTTCTGATTAAAAGTATTCAATGAAGGTATTATTCATCAATCTTCTCATATAAAGTAATATATTTTCTTTATATTTCGTTAAAAATGTATCTTTTGAAAAAAATTATTAATATTTTAATGAATTTTACACCTTAAATAAATTGACTTTACATTATACATATCTATATATAATTTAAGACTTCTTTACCATATTATTCGCATACTATAGGTATTTTTAAACTCAACTGCTATTACGTATTCAACGTAAATACCACTTTAATAAAATTAATAAAAATGAGAAATCAAATTATATTTAACCCATTTTTTATTTAAACTATTAAAAAAGGTTACTTAATTTGACAGACAGATACTAGATGAAAGCAATCACGTTTATATTTTTTATTCTACATTATTACGTTGAGTGAGATTAGTATTCTTGCACAACCCTGGTAGGATGTACGTGCAAGTTGTAACGAAATCGGTAGCAACGAAAAACACCAACCATCAAGCGCACCGTGAAACGACAAAACAAAAATAGAATACGAGTACAGCAATAGTTTCATTTGACTTTTATTCATCGCGTTAGTTTCAGTTTGATAAAGTCAGAATGTTAAAAATAGTTCGTTAGATCTGTCCATTTTTTCTGCCTCGGTGGTGATCATTATGTTTCTCTATTGAAAATGTATCCGATATACACACGTTACATATGAATGATACAATACCTAACGTATATATATATATATATATATATATATATATATATATATATATATGTATAATTTTCATTTAACTTGTCGTTCTCATTCACATGTCATATTTTTATTATAATAGATCTATAAATATGACAGATTTTATGCAAATATATCATGATCAAATAAATATGGAAATAATTTAAATTCTATTTGCAAAAAGTGTTAAATAAAATATACGTAGCTATTTACTACCGTTGTCTTCCTGAATTTCCGTTTCGATTAGTTGTCAGTTCTCCACTGATAATTTCGGCACGTATACCATTGTGGTAATGATTTTAAATCTGATCTATATTCAATTTATATGTGTTTTAGATAGAGTATATTTTGTAATTTTCAACATCTTTCCTTTGATTGATAAATTTTTTTGTCTCTTGACATAATTTTTTACTGTACAGTCACGAGAATACAGCAGAAAATCTTTGGTGTTCACTCTCAAGAAAATAGTTTATACAGTGAGAAGCTGATTAATAAATTAGAACAATTGCATGATTTAATATTGACGAAGCATCTGATAACCTGATATGAGACATCAATCACTATAAAATATCAGGTCTTTTACAATGTCTGGAGTCGCTATTGAACCATCTATTTCACCAACATCTACTTCAAATCTAATTTTCGACATAATTTTTCACAATCTATAATGCACAAATTGTAGGTCACTGTACTTGATATTTTTTATACCGACCTGAAGCACATAGACAGTTGTAAATCATTAATTATCATAAATTCGACTTATTACAAATAAACACATCTATATAATTATTCTTCTAATAACTACTTACTATAATATTATTGTATTCTAACAATATTTCATAACTTGAAGACTTGCAGAAGCAAAATCTCTAAGAATAACGTACATGCATACTGTACTTTCGATAAATCACATTGTATTAATTTAAAATATTTTTTATTTATAAACTCTAACGAATTGGAAACATTTTATATTAAAAAAATACCTATATAAAAATAATTTAATAATATTTCTTTGGGTAAAACTATTATTTCATAAAAAATATGTATAAACTTAAGCGTAAATATAATATAAATTCATCATAAAACAAACAAATACTACAACTACTAGAGAAACAGATATTATTTTTTCTACCGATTCAATATATATATATATATATAAAGTCCGTTAAATACATCGATGTATGTTTTACACGTATTGGATACGATTGGATGCCATTACAGTTGATTTATAGTATTTTTGAGTACATACAAATAAAACGAGATTAATATCCTTGATCTTAAAACACAGAGGTCGATGTAGAAAACGATGTGGTCAGTTTTTCAGCAGCTATTGAACATTGCGTGAGTGCATTGGGGTTGAAAAAAGATTTTGTATGGATGACTTATTTTCTGTTTTTATGTTTTGATGTTTAAATCCGACGTTTATGTAAACTTCACGTTCATTTTCAATACCATTCGAATCGTTGTTTTTTAAGTCTACCTTTTTACCTAAAGCACAAATATATACATTTATATGTGTCTGTATATATATATATATATATATATATATATATATATATATATATATAAATATATTAATACATATCTATAAAATTATATTTCTATATGTATAAAATGAAGTAATTTATTGAAAACTTCCTTTATTCTCAATTTGTTTTCAATATTTATACACTAAATAAATTTTATTTATTTTTCGTTTACGTTTTATTTCAAAATTTAACAAAATCACCTTTGCACTATTTAATTTTTATGTTTAATACTTAATTTAATCTGATATCTAAATTTTATCAAGAATATTGGACATGCATATCTTTGCTCGGTAAAAGTATTCTGGTAACGAAATTGTAACTTGAATCTATTATTAAAAAATATTCAGGAATACCTTTTATACCTACTTGTTATCGTGAATTCAAATAATTCAATACATGTATTTATTGTTCACAAAATAAATCTTAAAATAAAAAACCTATTAATAGATTACTTATTAAAAAAATATTTGAGGAATGTTTAATATAATAAATAGGATTTAGTAAAAATTAAAGTTTTAAATCTAACGTTTATTTATTCCATTTAAAAGTTTAGAATAATTTTCAAAATGATGTTTATGTACCATATAAGATCAAAGAAAAAAGATAATGACTCAATTCAGTATGAAATATAAACTTACTTATTTGAACAACGATTTTTGAAAATTAGGGTTTCACTATTTTATTAAAATAATCTCATTTATTAATGAACCCAAATAACAGTGTACCTAATTCACAACTGACAATTTACGTATAAACTTCATTTTATTATAATTTTTTATAAGAAAAATCCATCACGTAATGAAAATAATTTAATATATGTCATACTGAAATATATTTGAACCAACAATATCAGTGTTATTTATCTACATTTACAAACAACATCACAAGGCTATATTCTATTATATTGTAGGGTTATTTGCGGTAAATTTTCCTGGAAACAATCGTGTCAGAGAACGCACAGACCTACCGTTTGATTAGTATCCCAACCACAAAACACCACATTTTACTAAACACAAATAATTGATTTAGAGTTAGAATTCTCATTATTCTGTTCCATAAATGAATTACTATTCTAACAACTATAAATAATAACAATATATATTAAATAAAGACAAATATAAATTTACATAGAAAACATCAATAGATTTCAATCGATTTCAATTGCAATACAATAAAACCTGTCGGTCTTTATAAACATCTCTTTATTCCGATCGCATTCTGTCGCATATTGTATATCAATCCACGTTTCAGATCCTTCTCTGAATCTTTTGAAACCGAAGTGATCCTGAATATCCTGGATAATAAATCACAAAGAATCAAACTTCATGTATTACTTGTCGTTTCGTGATACAAAAAAACAGCGAAAATTTATTACTTGTTTCGGAAAGTTTTTCCTGTCAACAGAATCAATAAATATATCAAAAATACCAATGAAATTCTTGTTTATAGTATTGTTAATGCTCAATTACAACATATTATTAGAAGGTAGAGTGTTACAGTTAGATTTATTTTGTTTTCATTATTTAACTGTTATATAGTCATTATATTGTAACTTTATTACTATTTTATGTTGTTCAGTTAATGGATTTATCAAAATGAGCAAATAGTATAGTGAAGCTAATCTAAGATAAATTTTAATATTATTTTATGATTTCTGATTTATACGCTAGTTAACATTTTAATGTGTTAGAAATATATATAAACATATTTTTCAGTTTATATATAATATAAAGTAATGTGCTGAAAATGTTGAAAAATTACTTTTTTTACTTCGAATGTACAGGAATTTAAAGAAATAAAATTCTAAGAATATATATGTATTTTAATATTTTAATTTATAATTTTTCATAAATAATTAAAAAAATTATATCAATTTTAGACATTATACATTATATTACATAATATAATTATGTTCTGAAGATCGACATATATTTCAATAAGCGACCTCTATATGAATCCGCAAAGTTTTTCATCAATGATTCAATATTTTTATAAATACAATACTGAAAATTGATCGCATGATAAATTGTTGTCAATATATTATCTAAAAAAATGTATACTTTGTGTCCACATTTTGAAATACCAATACAATTCGATATAATATTGCTTCTGCTTCAATTATTACTGATTCTCCCTTTAACTGTAGTAGTCCACTTTATTTGTTTTTGTAAATATTTATAAATAAATTTTAATTTGATCAACAAAATACTCTTCTGTATATATATATATATATATATTTGATTGATAAAAAAAATAATTTAAACATTATCTGAAGGACGTTTAAGAGGAAGACTAAGATAAAACCAATCTATTGTAGAAGAACCGTGGACACAATGAAAAATATTAAATTGAAAATATACGACTGAAATTGTTAGGTTAGCTGAAGTTTGGGAACAAAAAGATACCGTAGTGCATTATGTTAAATCGGTATATGTATTATATATATATATATATATATATATATATATATATATATATATATGCATACATATATTATATACCTGATAACTATCTTATTGTCAGGGGAATTACCATGATCGAAATCATTCATTTTAATAAATGCGCTTAACCTTTTTAGATTTATCATTAACAAGCTTGTACACGAGATACAATAAATATGGGAAACTATTTAGGTATATTGATGGTATCAATACAATATAATTGAGTTTTGTTATTTTGAATAGTGTATGCAATGAACGATAACAATTATTGTGCCATGCATGAAACACAATTCAACTGAACACGGCTTTCATACAAACATTAAACCTTATATTTATTATAGATAATTAAATCTTATTAAAATTTTAACACAAGAAAATATGTTTTTTACAGTTAGGTTTATTTAAATTTTGTATAATAGCTCAGAATTGTTTTCCAATCAATAAACCATGTTTTTTTACAAATCATAAACTAAAACATGCATAAACAGCATTATTTATTTAATAAAAGTTAAAATATTTATATACTTTAACGCTTCAATATTGATGGAATCACCGTCGAAATGCACATAATCAAGAATCAAAATTATGCAATAATCAATTATTGTACATTAAAAAAAGAATAATCATTGATAAGATGAATAAAAAAATAATTTATTAAAAAAATAAATTATTATTTTTATTCGTCTTTCAATTGATCAATATTAAAAATACCCATATATATAGTTTTATAGATTTCTCAATACATTTCTTGATTACAGGATTACTATTTATCTAGTATAGTTTTATTTAAGAGTGAAAATTGTATTTAGAGAGTTTAATGTTTTCCAATAAGTTTAAAAATGTATGTTAAATATTTTGAAATCAAATTTAAATGTATAGAATTGAATATAAAAAGTTTTATCCAAATTTGAATTTGGATAAAATTTGAATTTTGAAAAATTCTTCAATTTATAAGATATAACTGCACATCAATCAGACAGTTCTGATCTATGTGTCTTGAAATAAATATTTAAGATACAAGAGCCCGTCAATTAAGGAATCAAAGCGATTCAAACAACTTAACTTTAAGCGATAATTATCTATTAAATGTTTAATAAACCATTTTATCGAATAAAGTAATGACCAAAATTTAAAAAAAAAACTAAAATTTATTCTTCAATTTCGAAGACACATATATCTATTTTAAAATTGATTTAAACATACTGTCTTAGACACATAAAGTTACTAAGACTTTCCAAAAAATGACTTATTACAAAATTTAAAAATACTTTTAAAATATTTTTTTTATTTAAATTCTCTTTTTTATACTTCTAAATTTTTTAAAAAATTTTATTCTTTACCTGAACCACATTTAATTTAATACATAAGAAAGTTATTTTTTTTAAAATAATAAATATAAAATTTATTCAGTCAATTTATTCGAAATTAAAAATAAAAATACTAAATTAAAGTAGTAATAAAACCTAGAAATGTTCCTTCATGCACAAATGTCTAAATGTAAAAACTATAATATTATTATTTCTTCGTATTATTAAGTTTTATATGAAAATAGTCACTTGTTCGAACAATTATAAAGACAATTGTCTTCTATTCCATGATGTCAATAATGCAAATAATCGAAAACTCAACTTCCAGAATAAAATCAAGCAAATCTCGTTCTGATAAAGAAATCAACTGCAATGTAAACTGTGATCTCAAAGGAAAAAATGTCAAACGCTAAGAGCTTTCAAACCAATCAGTAGGATAATCTCATCGAACAAAACTTTTTTTTATTTGTGATATAAACCGGGGGAGTTTATTCTGACCGAGTCAAATTTTAAACGGACGAATGTGGTGCATTTTTATGCCCGATTCAAAGTCGTTGTTCAGCACTTCTATCAGATATTGGCGTTGTTTTTATTTTGTCATAAAATGAGATTTATTTCCGACAAAATTCGGCCTACACTCGTCTTGTTTGTGAATATCTCAAGTTTTGCGTGGTGTTTTTTTTCTCGTCTCGTACGTCTCATTCTCTTTTATACATTTTTTCACGTTTCGTTTTTATTACATTATTCTTTCAGATATTATTTTTTGATATAAAAGTTATGATTATTGTTTCGATGTGTATACGTACGTACGTGTGTGATAAAATGGAAATGACAGTTTTGTTGTGTGAGCATTTGATTGAATTAAATTTGACTTTAATAGCTGCGTGTAGAACAACTTCGATAATATTTTGTTGAGTTTTATGTGCGGTAAAATAATAAAAATATTTAAATTACTGATTTTCCGTGTAAATCTATTATACAGAAGTACATAAAGAAGTGTTGTTTTTTTATTTCACACGCACTTACAGGTTTTATTAGATTTTTGACCTAACGTTTATATTAACATTTAATGATATATTTTCAAATTACACAGTTTAAAAAAATCATACACATTTATTTTACAAGAAAATTAAGTTCATAAAAATAAAAAAAATGATGATTCATTTTAAATTCTCTATCCATTCTGAGAAGTTGTTTTCTCTATTTATCGAACATAAATTCAAGAAATGATATCTAAAAAAAATATTCAATTTCTTATAAAGTAATCTGCAATTTACATATTAAATAATATTAATAAAATGATTTCATATATATATATATATATATATATCAATATTAGTTAAAACTACTACTAGTCTTTTGTTACTAGCATTAGTGAAATATTAAATTAAACAGTAACTTTCTATTAAAATTTATTTAATCCAAATAAAGATTAACCTTTAAAATGCATGGATCTAATATTTACAAGTATATATTTAAATGGTGAAATAAGTTCTTTTACGAAAACTATATCTGTTTTTAAAATATATTTCTTAACATGAAAGTTTCTTTTTTACAATAATTATAACTATTTTCGTAAAAATAACTTATTTTCGAAATTAATCTTATTTATTAAACGATATTTTCTTTTTTTTTAAAAAAAAACGATTAATTTTAATTTATTTTTTACTATTTTTGAACTTCGAATTTATTCTAAGATTTCTAACAATTAACGTTGTGCTTTATCGTTGTATGTTGTAAACATATTCAATTTGTTTTTATCTAATGTGCTTGTATCAGCTAAAATTTTCAATAAACTTCTGATAACTATAGTTAATTAATAATTAACATTATATTTCATACTTCAATATTGGTTTAATTCGCTTACGTTCTAAGAAAGCATCTACAGGAAAATAATATATGCATTTCTTTTAACTTCCTATTCAGAATTATTACAGAAAAATTATATACCTATCTTTATTATGTCTATACGATTTGTATATAGTTATTGTTGTACTTATATAACTAAAAATATTATTCATTTTTAACAGTACACTGATATATATATATATATATATATATATATATATATATATATATATGTATATATGTATATATGTATATATATATATATATATATACTACCTATTATATATATATATACTGTAATTTCGCTGTATTATCAAAATTAAAATCAAAAAATCATTTTCTATTATGAATTATCATAATTTAGAGATTAAAAAGTATATTCAAATATAAATGACAAAAATTGATTAAAAATACGATAACATTCTCGCCCTACTTGTAAACTGAATCAAATAATTTATTTCCTTCTTTTAGTAGTTCTTTCAAGAAAACGCTACGATTTAACAAATACACATGCTGTGTCGCACTATTTCGTACTTTATAGGAAATGAACACTATAATAACAGACCTACATTGCCATCTAACAAATAGTTGGATAGTTACAGCTGTGCTTCATCTAAACTAATGGTTCATAAATTCTGAAACATATATATATATATATATATATATATATATATATATATATATATATTGATGTATATTATATATATATATATATATATATATAAAATATCTGTTTTTAATTCGTTTATATTCAAAGCATAAACCGGTATCATCTCTTATTAACCGAATATATCGATACATTCCATAAATTTCCAAAGCACGACACAAAGAAGTCAACAATGTTATAATTTCGTACGGAAATTAAAAAAAAATAATATGCGTATACAGACAAAAATAAGGTACACACGTAGAAATGTTGGAACGTGTTAAATTTCACTTTCATGTTTTCACAAAAGACAGCGGTAACGCGTTGTTCGTAATCGTGCGATTTTAAAAACTTGATATTCCAACATACACAAAAAATTTTTATGATGATAAAATTGCGTCATTCACACCAACACTTTTTGTGTGTCGAATTTTTTTGTTGGAGATTATTCGTGTAAAATGGCACGTCTCTTGTTATGTATATTTTTTAACTATATATACATATATATATATATATATATATATATATATATATATATATATATATATATATGTTTTATATATATATATAAACACGTGTTAAGCAATTTTTTATTATTGTCTTGTTTTCTTTCAAAATAATATTATTATAAAAAAATAACATACATTCTCACACATCAAATTACACATTTTATATATATATATATAAACTCCAGCAATATTTTATATACATATATTCTTATATTTAAACAAATCTATTAAAAGCACGTTCGCTTCAAGTACAGTGAAAATATTTGTAATTTAAAAAAAATATTTGAAGTTATATATATATATATATATATATATATATATATATATATAAAACTACATCTCCATTATGCAAGGAATAGTTTCCTAAACATGTCATATAGATAAATTAACATGAAATGACATGAATTCAACATCTTTGAATTTTGCCTATGACCAATTAAAAAATATATATAGAACAGAGTATCTTCACTAAAGAAATCTGTAAAATAGAAGTAATATGTTACTTTCTCGAATTCTATTTGAAATAAGAACATAAGAACAGATTTTGACCGAAATATTAAAACTATTATTTAACTCAGTATAAATTATATTTTCCAGAAAATTTTATTTTTTTTAGAAACACTTAGTATGACAGTATTATATTAATATCAATAAAATAATAATGGTTTATAAACATCTGCCTGTAATTTAATATATTTATTTATTATTGTATATTATAATTAAATATATAATGAATATGTAGAACACTGAGACGATGTGCTCGATTTTAAAAATTAAAATATTTAATCATGAAATAATGAAAGGAATGTAACTGTTAAAAAGTTCACCAATAAAACTGATTAGTGTGATTTGTTAGTTACAGTAGCAATAAATTGTGTACAGAGTTGTTTTAAATTGCTTTAATTTTTAATCTTGACTTTTTTGTTTCATTGAAAAAATATTTTTCGTTCCTTTTTAATTTGTTCAATTCACTCAAAAAACAGTTAAAATGGTTTCATTTGAAACGCTCTTTATTACATTACTGCTAGCCAGAATAGATCAGATCAGATTAATTTAAATCCCATAAGGCCAAGTTTTATTTATGGTAGCGCTTACCTTTCATTTGGGTCATTATTTAATCTTTAGACAGGTAGAAATAATTTCGAAATGAATATAAAACGTTACCGTATAGTTTTCAGGGCGTAAACGTTTTCACTCATAACTGAAGTGGAAAACTTGTTTATAATACATACAGACGAGTACTGTGTGTTCCGAAATTGTGAACGGGACGGTCGCGTCGCTTCCACTTTCGTCGGCGGCGTTGCCGTCAACGTCATATAGATTTATGCAAACCGTGTTCTTTGCTAGCTTTGTAATCCTGCGAGTTTTAATTAGGATTAACGATGGCAGACGGCAGCGAGTTAGGATAAAACTGAATCTGCTACTCGGCTGCGCCCAGGCCTCTTGTGTTACATATTCATACAGTTTTCATAACATCAAACAACAGTGAGGACGTCACAAAATTAATGGCGGTATTTACACACAGAAAAGGAAACTGTTACGCTACTGTTGAATTCCCTGTGTGAATTCGAGACTAAACGCTATTTATGTAGATATATGTATGTATTTATATTCGACTCTTTGCGCAGTGTTAATAGATTTCTTCACTGAAATTCATTTAATCTTATGTTTTCTCGCCGATGTTTTATAAATAAATTGAATGTCCATTTTAAGACACTGTTGAATTTAAAATTGAATAACTAAGTCGATGTCAGCGCTGAACGTCATAGAATAAAATAATTACCAGGATTTAATATTCAACTAAATTAATTTTAAAATTTCAATCAACCATTCCTAGTCTTAAAAAGCCACACATATTATTATACATTTCATAACGTGTCTGGTTTCATTTTAAATCATTTTTCTTTTTTTAAAAAAAAAATAACGGCTAATTAAAAATATAAATGAAACATAATTTGTAGTTAAATATTATTTTTTCTATTTTACCGACATTAACAATTTATGACTGTGGAAAACAATCAAAATACATGAATAAATTACAGTAACTTTCCAGTTAAACAGAGAAGAGTGTTCATTTTCGATCGATATACAATTTACAATAAAAATAATCGTATACAATTACTTTGTATACACTAACTTAACTGTTCAACAGCAGAAGACTTCAAATATATAACTTTCTATTATTTATTAAGAACACATTTCAATTTTTGCTTCAGCGCCTTCAAATGTTAGAATTAATTATTTGTACTTCAAGTTAAAGTTCAACTATTATTTTCAAATTGTAAGCAATTATTTTAATAGAAATGTTATTTTAATATGAAATATTTTTGTATTGATTCTAATATAAAATTTAGTCACTTCAAAAATACTTAATAGTGAATTTCAATCTTAACACTATTGTGATATAACAGTCAAAATTTTTTATAGTCCAGTGATATATAGAATGCAAAAGAAATATCAATGAAATTCAATAACAATATTCAGAACTACTGAAATACATATATATTACACAAAATTGAGAAAATATATTGAAAATTATTCGCTTTCTATATTAACATTTTTCTATACTGTGTATAAATCTCGTCAATTGATATTACATTAAATAATTTAATTCTTTCTAAAATCATTAATTATTATCTCTTAACATATCAACAATATATGTTTATTTTTTTAACTTCACTATATTAATAACTATGTTTCAGTTAGTTCATAGTTTTCTTCAATTCTTATTACTTAAATCAAAATAAAATAAAATTTTAAAGCACAGATACATACATCGATACATATATCTATTCGTATATTTTTCTACCTATCTACCTATATATATATATATATATATATATATATATATATATATATATATATATATATATATATATATGTATATATATATATATATATACATAATTGATTAAAACTGTTTATGAGAAAGTTTAAGTGAAAATATTCGTCATAAAAATGTTTTTGAAAATAATTTCCTCGTTCAACACAATTGAAAATCTGACATGAAATTACTTGTAGCTTTATATTTTAAAGGTTATAAGTTAATGTTTCTTTAATCTATCTGCCAACCGATCAACTTGAGTGAAGTTTTCAATTTTCTTCGAACATACTATGTGGTATTTTTCAACAATGTCTCATAAAAATGTTCATATTTTCTTTTGTACAATATTGTTTAAAAGTTATATGAGACATGCACTTATAAAGACAATACACACACAAACAAATACACACACATACATATACATATACATATATACATATACACATATACACATATACATATATATATATATATATATATATATATATATATATATAAATCATAAAATTAACTTTATTTAAGAATGCTTAAGCTTCCACTTTGTTATAAAACATATTTATAATACAAAATAATTGTTAATCCCTTTATTATTGTTTAATAAATAGTTATCATAAAAACTAATCAATAAGAATTTCATGTATATTTAAAAATGAATTTTACCGGATTTGAAAAAATTCACAAATTATTTGTCTAAAATAATCTCAATTCTAATTGTTTTCATAAAATCAAATTAAATCCAAGTTATTAGTTGTAATAAAATGTAATAATTTAAGTATCCATTTGTAATATATATATTTAATCTAATAATTAGTTCATGAAAACAGACATAATGTGAAAAATGTTAATAAACCCATTTTTATTCTCATTTTAAAATATACATTCATTACTTAAATCATCAGTTATCATTTTTAAATAAAGGCTAAAATTACTCAATTGATAATAAGTATTATGTAATGTATCTCTTACGTAACTATTCTTTTGAGAATTGAGTCAAAAAAAAAACAGAAATTATGGTTTAGAATAACACTATCAATTTTTACATTGTAAAAATTAATTGGCTTTTAAACACACTTTTTACATAAATGAACATTTCTTTAAACTTTTATTTAATAGAATTATAAAGTAACATCAACATAAACATTTTATAATATATATATATATATATATATATATATATATATATATATATATATATCAGAAAATATTTAATTGAAGTATCGTGAAATAAAATGCATTTTCCTTAACATTCTTGTAATATTATGGAATATTATTTTTAATTTGATTGAAGACAATTTATAATAATATGCATACAAATTATTGTACAGTATTTCGAAGGAATTCGTTATATTTAAAATTACCTTCATCATATGCATTTAAATTATCATTTGAATTTATTGAAAATATTAATTATTATTAGAAAAATTGAAGCTTAAATTATAATAAAATTTATAATTTAGTATATATATATATATATATGTATATATATATATATATATATATATATATATATATATCAGGTTCAACCTTCTATTCAACCTTCAACAGTCTATTGCTAAATAAATTCCATATATGGAGCAATGGTATATAAAATAATAGGGGATACTTTGAGGATTAAAATGTATTCCATTTTTCCGTATACATTCATTTTCTATTCGAACTAATTTGTACACATAATAATTTCCGTGAATCTAAAAATGGCGCATACCATACTATATTCTTATTAATATTTTATATAGAATCTAATACAAATAATTAATTGTTATAAAATAACAAATATTTTTTCAGTTTTAACTTACAAAAATCAAGAATAAATAAATTATGAAAAAAATATTGAAACCTCAATAGTAATGATTTAAATTATTATATGATTGGGTGTTCAATAAGCAAATAATAAAATAAAATAAGATATATACTAAATAGATTGCAAAAAAACATTACACAAAAATATTCAAATAGTGAAAAATGAAGTAAAAAAAACTAGTATACAAAATATTTCACAAGAAAACTTAATATTTTCCCACATTCATGATTTATTTAAAGTACGTGCGTTCAGGTATCGTGCTGCGTTTATTTATTTTGTTTTGCTTATAACGGTTCTATTCCGTCTGAAAACACACCGCTTCGATTACCTTTACATGATATAATTCAGTATCTGAAACCGTCTGGTACATTTTCATACATTTTTTTTTATTATATATGTACATATTTTACATATTTCCCATGCGGCTATACAGGTGAATATAGTGTTTTATGTAATGTTTACGAAATATATGCGAGTACACACATGTTTTTATTCAATCTAGAGTAGATAAGGAAATATGTTTACGAACTCTGAAATAATTTGATAAATTAAATATAGTAGTAAACATGATTAAATAAAAAAAATGAAAAAACGTGTATTCAAATCTGTATTTATATGATTGCGTGCGTACGTACTTATTTATATGAATATAATTGTATTTAATTTACTGTTCACATTTAAAGTAAGTTTGATAAACACGTAGATAAGATTATTTAAAATAGAACGGATATTGAATTAAAAAATATCAATAAACCACTACTTTATTACATATTTTTCTAATTAAAAAATCGACCAATAAAAATTAAAAATGTTAAATCATTTTTAATTATTATATTTTATAATGTGTTGGGACACTATTTATTTAATTATTTATTTCAAGGAGATGTTGAAATTAGTTTCAGTTATATTGTGATTGTTATAATAAATTTTAGATACTAATTATTTGCTTTCAATAATTAAAAAATAAATAGCATATATTCTAAATATCAAATTGCAGTAAAAATCACAAATGAGGAGTCTAAGATAACCAAAAATTAAATAAAACAGCTATAGTTGTTTGCAGTTTAAGGAATACTTTTTTGTTTTAATTTAAATTTACAATCAAAATTTAACAAAAACATAAAATTTAAGATCTTATGAAGGTAAAGCGTAGATCATGTCAGCTAAGACCACAAAAATATTTAACACTGTCAAAAGAAGATATTAAGAACGATATTTGGGCCAGTAAACGATGGAGGTACATGAAGAGTACACTACAACTTCGAATTATATAAATTCTACAAGGGACCAAAACTACACGTCTTCATAAAAATGATTAGCATGCGATGAAAAGGTCACACTGAACGGATGCCGGATTCAAGAGTACTGAAAAAGGTCTTGGATAGATAACCAGGCAGGAGAAGACCTGTGGGCAAACCAAGGATCAGATAGATAGACAATGTAGAGAAGGATGCAGTGTACCTGTTGGAAGTAAGGAACTGAAGAAGAACCGCCAGGGAGAGGGATGTCTGTGGGAAGAAAATTGAGTGAGTCAAGGCTCGATTTGGGTTTTAGTGTCATCGAAGAAGATGAAAGAAAACTATGAAAGAAAATGCAAGAAGTGTTTCTGTGAAAATAATAACCTTTTTCTGATATGAAATCAGACATATTTTTCGATTTTTATTTTTAAAAAATTTTTGTGAAATAAAAATTGATTTATCTTTATCAAATATAAATTTTATATCACAATTTAAAAAATAATAATAAGATTTAAAATCATATTGGCTATAATGGTTTTAGAAAAAGTAAAAATTATTTTCAAAGAAAGAAACTTCTCAATATATTTCCAATAATATTACTAAATTTAATTTGAACTGAACTATATATTTAAAAAATACATAACATTAAAAACAAACACTTATTCGTTTCAGATAATATCTTTGATACATAAATTCCAGACCATAAATATAATGCTATAAATCGATTACTTTAAAACATCAATTAAGTAAATCCGACGAACGTCCGAAGCGAAAACAATTTACTAGTAACAATATTACGCTATAAACCGACAAACAAACGACAAGTAACATATCTTATCATTAAAGTTACACGAAATCTGCGAATGTGTTTCAAAATTGGTTCGGAAATTTATTTAACTTAACACCATTTTACCTTTAAGGGACGGTCTACGTAGCATATTGATCGACACCTACATCCCTAAACTGACCATCTGCACAATATGTGGTGTCTCAAACATCTCAAGGTTATAGTGTTATTGTGTGAGACAACTTGTTTGTTTCTGATGTTTAGATAACGTAATTTTCTGGTTTAATCTTCAGTGAACAATTCCGTCCGCTCGACGGGACAAAAGGATTTAATTTTCGTCCTTTGAAGGTAAAGTTCGAGAACGACATTAATATTATATCGGAATCGATTTACAATCATTCGATTATTGACTACGTTATGAAGATCGGAAAGATAGATATGTTTTCAGAATGATTTTTCGAGTTACGACATAATTTATGAACTCAATCTTCTTATAATAAATGCTATTAAAAAATACTACGCGAAAAATGAATATATATATATATATATATATATATATATAAATATATGAAAAATATTTAACAAGACTTATATATCCATTATTTTTCTTCCGACACGCTCAAGTTCAGTGAACACCGAAACACTTTTCCGAGAAATGTCAGATTTAGTATTTTCCCCACATAGCCATCCATACCATCTTGTACAAGCGACGACTTCGGCGTCGAGCATTCTATGTACTTTACGTGGTATGAGCAGCGTTGCGTCATACTTTGAGGAGATTAACCCAAATTCAAACAGTTCGCAACCTCATCGCCGTCAAAATCATCGAGACTAAGGAGAAAGCTTCCCGTTTCGCATGTTCTCTTCTATTACTGAGTTCGTTCGAGTGAAATACTTTTATTTTTCTAATCTACAGCCATGTGTGCCAACACAGCGCTTTATAGTGTTTACGGAGGCTTTCGTTTAACGCCATCGTTTCATGTTATCGTGAATTTATAGCATATCACTCAGAGATATATTTCTTTTTTCATAGAAAAATATACTGATGACATTGATTACCATAAATTGTAAGTATATTTAATCTATTTATTCGTGTATATATATATATATATATATATATATATATATATATATATATATATATATATATATATATATATATATATATATATATATAAAGAACGCATTAAACCATAATATTAGTCATTTCTAATAATTTAATATGGTTTATGAAGATTGATGTTATGGACTGCATAACGAAATTCAATTTATGAAAACATTTTCAATGTTTTTTTAAACAAATAATATTCATCAAAATTAAATTTAAAAAAATTTTAAATAAAAATTTAAAAAAATTCTGGTGAAAACGATAAAATTTAGCGCTATTTAATTAATATATAAGCAGTGTATATATAGTAACAGATATTTAGATAACAAATAGAAAAAAATGGTAACAAAACTATAAATGGTAAAGTAAAAATTATTCGTTAAACTTAAAATTTAATTTTTTATTGAGTATGACTAAACAGACTAAAGCAAAAGTATATGACATAGCTTAAAGCTAGAAATACCCTTACTGAATCATTATATTATTGTAAATAAATCTGCTAGCATTTATAAAATTCTGATAGATATTATAAGATCACAACTCTTAGCGAAATAATAAAAGAATTGAAATAGATTAGTTTAACAAAAGAGAGCTAGATGATGATATTAACTTATCATTTCAAATCATGTATGGAGTATTGAACATGATATAAACTTAACTAAAGACTAGTTTCTTCATACTTCTTAGATGCAATAAAAACAAGAAGAACGTTAAACTAGAAAATTATAAACAATATGTGGATATATTTTCAATTTAAAATTAATGCCTAAGAACCTTCAATATTGCATTTTGAAATCATACACTTCTTCTTCATTAGTTTTCAGGAAAATTCTAAAGTAAAAAATATGCAACATGTGATTTAGATGTTTTAAACTACCTGCTTTTTTGCTTTCTGTCAAGTTGGAAAAAAGGCCAATTAAAGTAATATTAATTAAAATATATTTTATATAAAAACACTCCTGTACAATAAATTTAACAACTTTTTAAGTCGACATTAATGTCGACTTAAACTTGTGGTTTTATTATTGATGGCAAGAAATAACTCTATATTACATATTGTACGATTTTCATAAAAAAAGATTCGGCTTTGTCACATACAACATAAGTCACTAATTTCTATGTACATATTAATATATATATATATATATATATATATATATATATATATATATATATATATATTAATATTTACAGAAATATTTCAATATTTTGAACAATTATTTCATAACAATAGAAAAAAATTAATACTTTTAATTTAATATTACTTTATAGACAAATAAATAAAAGTGTCATAAATATTTAGAAATGAATGTATCATTAAATTGGAATCTTTAAGAAGAATTAAAACAATATGTCTTCATAAATTAGAAAAATATATTTATACACAATTTGAAATATAAAACGAAACATTTCTTGGAAACAGAAAGATATTAAAATTTAATTTACCGATAAAATAATACATATAAAAATACAACTACGTCTGCAGATTAAATAGATTTCAATATAAAAGTGTATATCTATTTAATTTATAGAGATATTAAATTTACCGCATCTGTTCTTAATGAGACCGAAACAATTGTATAGATTTCTTAATAATAAAATGACTTCAGTTCACGTTATTTTATATAGAAAATAATAAAATGAGGATTAACGATTACCATGTTTCTTGAAAAAATTAAAGAAAAATTGTAATTAACTTTTTTTATGGTTCTATTTAAAATACAATCTTATAATGTCATTGGATTTCCATTTTTCAATGATGAAAGGAAAAAATGACAATAATATAGCTATATTAAGAAATAAATTGAAAGAAATCAAAGTTTTAGTTGCTATATTGAATTGGAAGTTAATTAAATATTTTTCCATTACGTGAAGAATTTATTAACACAAATTAAAAATCCATTGATTATATATATATATATATATATATATATATATATATATATATATAAGGTTATATTGTTTTCTACCATTGTTCATAACCTCATCCTCAAATATTATAAAAATAATCGGATAAAAATTCATTTAACTGAATTCATTATTACAAATTGATTTTGTTTACAAACATTATACAATTTAACTTTTCTATATTGTAAAATACAAAACTCGAACTTTTATGTTCTTTAATTATATGCTTTTTTATAATACTTCTCTCTTTAGCTTTTTATTTAATTACAAACTTTGAAGGTAACCCTTTTTCTATATAACTTTTTTAATCGAATATCCTTGTTTTTTTAATGTGTTGATATTAAATATATAATAATTTTTAATTAGAAACTAAATATACGTATTACAGAATATAAATATTTGTTTCAAAACGCTAATTATTATTGTTTAACCTATTCGTTCTTATTTATATTTTTTTATATATTATATTTAGAATATTATGTATGAAACCACATACACAAACATACACACACACACACACATATATATATATATATATATATACATATATGAATATTAGAGGAGTATAATTATTAACCGACGAAAATTATCCAACAAGAAATAAAAAAATCCATGCTACACAATAATATTTTTTAATTATCCTGAATTTTTTCAACTCTTCCTCATATTTGTTTACAATTATTATTATTTAGTTAACTTTGATTATATTTTTTTTTCTCTATATGCATTTTCTGTACCTTAGTTCTATGAAAATGATTATATCGCTATTTAAGTAAATATGGACAATGATCAAAAATAATCAATAATTAAATATTAATAATTTTCGATCATAAACATTATTTGTAGCCTGAGCAAAAAAAATATTTATAAAAATGTTTAAATTGATAAAATAATTTTTTTATTTAAACAGTTAATTAATTTATTTTTATTTCCAAACTTAACATTTTTATTTGTAGGTATATTACGAATGTCTGTAATTTAAAATAATAATGGTCTAAAACTGTTTTATATAAAAAAGTTTTTCAAAGTGAAGGTATTGAAAAAATAATCGAAACTAACAACAGAGGAAAATTAAAAATACTGCTATTGCTTTGATTTAAGCCGCTTTGTTTATTGCAGTTTGGTACTACCGCATTCAGCATTTATGCCATTATCAGTATTTTAAATCTGTTAAACAAGAAAACTAAACTACATGAGTATACCATAAATGGTGAACCAGTTGTAACTAAATAAATATAGCAACTATAACCAACTTCGAACCTGAATAGCCAAGATATCATTTTCGACTATCTTCACAACAAACGAATTTAAATTATGTATTCACTTCATGAATTAACTACTCTGTGTTAATGAAACGTCTCTGACAATTATTGCAACATTGAAATTGTTCGCCCCGACAAGAAGAAGACACCATCAGAAGAGACTACATTTAAATATAATATATTTGTGATATTAAAACGTAATTTTTTTATAAAATGGTTATGATTTCAATCAATACACATTTAAATAGATCACATAATATTAGAAATGTTAGATAAAATACTTTGAATTCCAAGAAATTTATATATTCCTAGAAAAATAATAAATATTCATTTTTACATATTAAATTCAATGTATATTTTAAAACATACATAAATAATTTTCAAAATATAGTTTTTGTGTTAATTTCTGCTCATTTAATAAAAAAATAAAATACAGTAAATCAACATAAGTATATTAAAGAATTATTAAACTAAAAAGTACTTTTATTTTGAATTCATTCAATTAGCAAAATGTTTGAATTTATAATTACTCTCTTAAATTGTCTTAAATTATTAATGTATATTTATAATACATTTTCATCAAAATATAGGATATTTTTTCATACAGCACCAAATTTTTTTTCATTTATAAATAGTACTAAATTATTTTTTCATCAATAGTTCGACTTTTATATATATATATATATATATACATATATATATATATATATATATATATATATATAGACGTATGTGTACTAACAAGCACCAACAAATATAAGTATCTTCATAAAAAAATCATTAAGTACATTTTATATACGGCTACTCGGAAGCATTATTTTCATCTTGTACAATCTTTCAATGTAATAATTTACAAAGCAGTATCATAACGCCACTTAATAATACACTAAACACGGGATTTGTGCGTTGAACGTAAGGTATCATTTTACAATGATAAAACTGTCTCCATCTTCACGGTATTAAGAATTGATATATTTATGTTACACATAAAATATTACATCTCGAGTCGCTAGAGATGCACATTGAAATATTTTCTTCATATTAATAAAATATACGTAGGTTGTGTCAAATGAGAATATCAAAAGTGAATAATTATTTATATGAACGAATTTAATTTCAAACAGTTCATATAAATAAAATTTGTTTTGATGCAATTGGAGTTTGTTCATTTTATGTATATATTTATAATGACTTATAAGTGAAACGAACCGTAATAAGATGAACTTGAAACAAGAAGATGTATACTGAGTTTACAATTATTAAATATATTTGGAACGGAATAAATAAAATTAAATAATATTTCATTAAGAAATTAATGTTAAGAGTTTAAAAAAATGTATATATATATATATATATATGGTATTATTTTAATGATTCAAAAACTGATTTATCGAAAATATTCAATAACTGATTATTAATGATTTTTTATTGTTACGTGTGCGTATTTCTATTTTGATTTTATTCTCTTCAAAGAGTTAAGCCACAGAAAAATCTGATTAATGCTTTGAAAATGAAAGCACTGCCACCGAAATATAAAAAATGTACCTTAGTTACAGTGAATGTAGAAGACATCATAATTATTGAAATGAATACAAAATGATTAATTTTGTATACCTTACTTTAGACCATGATTTTAAGATCATATTTAGTTTATAGATGTAAGAATATAAACTGGGCTATATTTATGAATTTATGAATTCAATACCAACATATCAAACGTTGCAAAGATACAGGAGATAAAATATTAAATTAAAATTTAGCATTATTTTCAAAATAGAATAAATAATTTTTAATTTACAAAATGAAACAAATAGTTTAATAATTATATAAACATGTGATAATTTAGCAAAAATTTGTTGGCTTAGTAATAACTATAATTCTAAAAAAGAGAAACATATTTTTGTTGTGTTGACTTTTTTCAATTACTTATTAATAAATAAATATACATCAAACCAAACTTTTTAATTTTGTATATAATAATTAAAAGATATTTTATAAATTTATATATATATATATATATATATATATATATATGTATGTATGTGTGTGTGTCTATATATGAACACATGTAAATTATTTATGTAAAGTTGGGCGTAAATATACCTCATATATGAGAACGTTAAATATTTAAATATCTTATTCATATACACAAGAAATAATATGAAATATAAAGGAAATTACGAAAATTGGAACGGAAATTGGTAGCATAATAAATAGATGATGAATACATTATAAATTTTGTTATTACAAAGTCTTTCCAGCCAATTAAGAAAAACGTTAACAAAGCATTTCATTACTTTAATGTATATTATAGAAATTACAAATTATATGTGTGTATATTTATATTTCAGAACAAAAAATACCAATTTAGTTTTATATGTTTATATATATATGTATATACAAAAAAACTTTGTTCCATTCTTTTTTCCATTTCAAAAAACAATATTATCATTTGAGATAGCAGGAAATTATATAAGATGTTTTCTTATAATTAATTGAAATAAAGATAAAGTATATTAATTCACTCTATTGCTTATATAAAAAACTTTAATTTTCTTCAAGAAATTAATTTTATTCGAATAAATAATTGAAAAAATGATGAAGTGTATTAAGTCATTCTATTACTAATGTATAAAAAAAATTGTTTAATTTTCTTCAAGAGATTTATTTATTCAAACTGTTTAATTTTATTCAAGAAATCGTTATTAGTTCTAGCACATTAAATGGTAATTTGATCAACCATTATCTCTTTGTAAATGACGCAGTCATCGACAAAAGATATTTTTTGAGATAAATCAGTTTGAAAGATAGTTAGTACATGAAAGTATGCTTGAATTCACAGAATTACTTTATGTAGTATTGTGCATCAAGAACTTCCAAAAATTCAAATGATTTAAAAACCAAACACAAAAAAATGTAAAAAAAAATGTTAATTTCTTAACAAATTTAAAAAAAATATTTTTTTTCAGATTGAAATAAGAAAAGTTATTTAAAAAATTCAGTGGTAGCTCCAATTATTACAATTTCTCATTTATTTTATTTTTAGAATGTCTATTTGACTACAAAAGAATCCAGTAAAATAAATAAATATTACTCAAATAAATTGATTCAAAATTTCAATAATTAATGAAGTTAAATAAGTCTAATAAACTCAGTTCATATTATTGTTATTAACTCTTTTCTTAAATATAATATAAAAAAAACTAAATAAAAATAAATATATGTTAAAATAATAAGGAATTATAAAATGAATATTTAAATAGGACTTAAAAATACTTAGCCTCATTTAATTACATGTTTATGAATTTTATTTAAATTGTAAATGTGAAATTACCGAGAGATAAAAAAATATTTAAATTTTTCCTTTTTGTTTACCAAGTACAACTTAGTACATTCAAAATTATTTACTGTAATATACATATACGTATATTATGTATAAAACAAAACTTTCATATTGTAAACATAAATGAATGCATAAAACCATTAAATAATCAAATATCGGATAAATTTTCTAAACACATCTGCATAGAATAACACGACAGTATAACACATCATAACAAATCGAAATTTCAGACTGCATCACTAACATAACATAACAGCTGGAATCCTGGCGTAGAATTTAAAACATACCCTTAGCTCCCAAACCGCGACAGCACACCTATATGGCATGCCGAAAGCAAATGAATTCATATCCGGATCCAAAGGATTTTATGCACGTTCTCGCGTGACAGCTGCAAGGATAAACGGATTATAACGCCGTACATCGTATTTAAAACATGCAGTCAGTCACTTGTATGAGTGCACGCTCCTACTTGTCTATAAATATTTAAGTGAAGAGGATTTATATTGGATTCTTTTTATATTAGGGCTATAACTATAACTTTTTAATTTCAATTTTTTATGAGTCACCTAGAAAAATACTTGCAAATAAAATTAAAATATAATTTCATCTTAAACTTATATAAAATATGCGAATATAAACACCTATGATTTTAAATAACTTGAACTATTCTAAATCCTTAATACTTATTAACACAGTATCATAAGTAATTAAAAAAGACGCTTTAATTAATAATATTTGTTTTTTAGAAAAATGTATTCAAACTTTAATATGAATACGAAAATAATCACAACACTTTTACAAGTAAGAATCAACAGCAGTCAAAAATGATTATTAATAGATTATTAAACATTTTACTCAAAAATATTTATGATATACTGTAAAGTGAAAAAATTGCCCATTATATTAATTTGGTCACAGTATTCAAAAATATTTTGTTATTTATATCTATTTCAAACGTATTAATAGCCACACATATGCAAATAAAAATATTAATTTTAATTCTTGCCAGTATATATATATATATATATATATATATATATATATATATATATATATATATATAGATATTTCTTAAGTGCCACTGTTTAGCTGTTTTAATGTTTTTTTTTTGAAAAATTTTTATTCATTATAAAAGAACACAATATATATTTAAAACTTTGTATATTGTATACACCGTTGAAACAATGATTTATAAGTATTTTATTTCGCATATATTCAAAATCAATAAAAAATTAGATCACTGTGTTGTTAAAAGTAGAATCCATTAGTGGCGTTAAAAGTATTATCCATTAGTTGTCATCCCTGGTTCATACATTTATATTTAAACTCTATTTATATTTAAATACAAAACTGCAATAGTGGTTAGTAAACAAGTCTCTAGTATTACAGTGTATACTCGTATACTAAAACTAGATTCCGCATGAGCCAGGAAGTAAAATAGAATGCTACTAACTACTGCATTGGCCACATAGTCGTAAACAGGGAATTCTTTGTTTCGCATCTTATCGTACGAAAACGATCCATTAACGCTGTAATGAGTTTCTATTAACGGTTTCGTCGATATTTCAATGCTTTGAATACATTGTTCAACGAAAATTAATGGTCGAAATAAAAATTAATTAACAATGAAGATAGATGGTTATCGTATGTAATGAGAATAAATTTTATTTATATTTAATTATTTATTGCCATATTTATAACTCTCGTGCTTTTATGCAAATTGTTTTTATTTATGCTGCCGTAACATGATATTATATTATAATCAGGTTTCTATATCAATATATAAAATTAATTTAAGAGAACACATCCCCTTTTAAAAATAATTAAATAAATACAAATACACACACAATTACAGATATATATATATATATATATATATATATGTAGTATTTTATAATAATATTATAAAAAAATATTTGTTCTAAATATTCAGAAAAAATAAATGAAAAATGGAAAAAAATCGCAACGATAGTATAAAAACAGTTAAAAAGATTTTTATGCAGAATAATTTTGTTAAAAGCATTCGTTTAGCATAGAATATTTTAGGATTACTTAAATCATTGTTTGTTTTGAACAGTGTTGTTAGAACACAATAATTAGTTATGATAAAAACTTATTATTTACAAACGTATCATTACTAAGTTCAATTTAAAAGTCATAAAAACTGCCACGACATGTATAATTCTCAAATTAAAAGAATTACAAAAAACATTTTGAGCCATGTTTGAGAAAAAAAATCTAAAAGAATTTAGAATCTTTTATAATATTTTAACTTGTTGATAGTTCAATAAATTTCCTTTGTATTAATAAATAATATTTTGAAGAAATGTAACTTTAATTAAATAAATCGCTCAGTAAGTAAAGTTGTAAATAATTGGGTATATTCTTTACTTAATCACATAACTATTAACTACTGCCTTTTATTGGAGATCTATATGCTTATGTTTATTGTGAATAATAATAAAAAATACGAAAAATAAAAAAGGATTTTACTAATAAATGTAATGAATGAAACAAGCAACAGTACAATATATCTCAGACACAAGAGCTTCTAATGAATATTGTCTATTCAACCAACTTTTGTTTTAAATTGTACGATTCAAATATATAAGGATAAAACTACTGTTGATGAGTATAGTGTAGTGTTTAATTAAAATTGCAGAATTTAAAATTAAACTTATAAAAGTGTTTCTAAAACCAAAACTGTATTTCTCCTCTAAGATGATATTACATGAGACATGTTTACTCATTTAAATTCAAAGTGAACGCGTTTAATAGTTTGTAAATATGAGCTAGTAAAATTTAAATCATCGCTACACTGACTTTTTAATTAATCCGGCATAATGTAGTAGCAATCAAAGAATAAATAAAAGAACAAAGTAAAGAAATCAAACTCAACTAAATTTATATTTATAACTTTGATCGTCCATACTGTGTCCATTTTCCAGCGTACTCTTTGATTTATTATAAATATACTAATAT
Source organism: Acanthacorydalis orientalis (assembly GCA_034766995.1). Lineage (NCBI taxonomy): Eukaryota > Metazoa > Arthropoda > Insecta > Megaloptera > Corydalidae > Acanthacorydalis > Acanthacorydalis orientalis. The sequence continues at coordinate 14,912,266 of CM068321.1, read as the reverse complement.
ATTTTCAAACATTTTTCATCATTTACCTCTTTTATTTGCTCATGACTCTACTTTGTACAAAATCTAATTTACATGTAGACTCATTTTACAGATGCAGTTAGTAAACTCATACGTATAGTATACTTCAACAATATACCTTTTAAATCCTTTCTAGACTTGCTATCTGTAGTACAGTATACTATTTCACTAGCTACTAATATCTACCTGAAACGTTCAGATTAATTGTACACTAAATGAGTTTTTCAAAGTTTCAAACTATTATATATAGAAAGTGAAAAACAAAGATAGACATTACAGAATTAAAATGTGTGCTTTTGCAGTGTGGAGCGGGTGATTTTTGATAAACAAATTCTTTTGAAATAAAAAGAATGATTTTATTATCTCCGATAGCAAAATTTAACAAATAAAATACTATCTCAGTAATGGTATTCGTTGTATATATGTATTTCAATATATATGTGCATTTTAGTATTCATATACTTAGGGATAAAGTTTATTTATTTAATAAAGTATAAAATATTTTTAAAAAGGTACAGTAATATTGTAAATAATGAATTTAATATATTTGAATCATTGTTGTTTATTGCTTTCTCACTGTTTAATGTAGCCCCGCACAAGCATCTGCTGTTTAGCCCTATTTGTCAACAAATAATGAATAAACTCACTCCATGCGATGCTTATCTTAAATATTGCTCAAATTTTGAATTGACATAAAGTAAAACGCATCATAGTTTTACCAGTTATGCAAGTCACAATAGTATGTTAACTATAAGTATAGTAATATATTACAAATGTCAAGAAATTACAAGCTTATATATATATATATATATAAATGTATATGTATATATAAAAAAATCTCGTTTTTACATGTATTTATATTTATTTATGTGTATATTCACTAATTAATAATTTTCACATTGTTTATCAGTAACGCATATAATAAACATATTAATTTATGCTACTAATTAAAATAAATTAAATTATTCATCTATAATATCAATTTTTATGAAAATTTAAATCTGGCAATAATTAAATATTCCTTTTTGGAAATAAATAATACCAAATCATAAACAAAACTTTCCTCTTTATAATCCAAACATGTATATTTTAATATAAATTACTCTTGTATAAAAAATTATCATATTTATGTTTCAATTTGAGAATTTTTGTTTTTATAAAATACTTTTTTCAGATAATATACATTCAAATGTATTTTAAAAATCATTTCTATTGCATGAGCTCATAGTTAGTGACTGAAATATCTTTTTTGAAAACAATACGTATTTTTTAAGTTATTGGAATTAGCAGTCGATAAATTTTGTTAATAAGTTTATTGATTAATAATAAAATTCGACGCGAATTTTGTATTAAAATATAATAAATAATTTGTCTTTCTATTTTAAAATATTATTAATAGTAATTAATTATTATTTTTATATTAAAGAATACTAAATCTAAAACAACAAAATTTATTTAATAATTTTATCGATTATATTAATAGTTTTTTACTCAAATTCTTTGTTCACAGGAATGACATTTCTATAAATTCTGAAACAATATTCTAGATTGTAAATAATAAATCTATTGGCTACTTTATATGAACATTCGTAAACTAACATAAAAATTCAAAAACATAAAAAATCTATCGTTCTATCCAAAAAATGAAAGAAAGTTTTGACAAACTTTCAAAGAAATGAAGAAATTTTTAAACTGCAATAAAAATCAAACAGCCCGTACATTTTCAACGAGATAAAAAAAAATGATAGGGGAGTATGCACGACGATACATCAGTATATACACATTTGATGTTCTATGTAGCACATCGCTCGTTCGTGGCTCAAGTCGGTACGTGATACAATCTGTGTACAGAATTAGACTTCAGAAAATATGACGAGTCACGATAGTGTATTGGTTTGAATGGTGCTACTACTATGGTACCACCATCAGAGGTCTCTTGCATGGAATGGGTTACAACTATAGGCAATGGATACGTGCAAAGCCGTAGTTCGTTTATTTATATAAAGGCGATAGCGATTTATATATTAATACCTAAACAAAATTTCTAATCATCCCTTTTGAATTCAAACTTTTTCTATGACAGAACACAGACTTAAAATTTATTTTTACAAGAAAAAATATATAACAAACGAATAATATTAATAACTATAATAGACATTAACTGCAAATATAATTTTTTTACAAATTATTAATAGATGATTAGCTATTTTTTTTTTAAAAAAAATATTAAGATTATAAGTGTTAATATAATAATGTTATAATAGTTAATATTAGTTTTATTTAGAATGCGAGTTATTTTGAATTTTAATAAAAAAAAATCAAAAAATTGTATAAAAATGAGTATTGAAAGTTCAAATTCAGTAGTAGTATGTTTTAAAATATAATCAATAAAGCGCTTATTTCTTTATTTGAAAATGAAAAAAATAATCTGAATGAATTACTTCATTGAACAGATTAATCGAATCTTAAGAACAATTTGACACACAAAACAACAATTGAAACCTCGTAAAAAAATTATTTAAATAATAATAATAATACGAATAATTAGAACTTATCAATCTGGTGACAGAAGTTTCCTTGAGAATAAAACTATCATCTGACTATAATCTTACTTAGACTTCATAGTAATGAAATGACGAGTAAAGAATCAAACAAAGAAGAGACCAAAGCAACGAAAACCACCCAATGAAAATATATTGAAACTTTATAGCATTGTTCTCCACATCACTATAAAGACTTTAAAGTGTTTACATTGGGTTACTTTCATCACTTGACTCTTCTCATTGTTTTATTCTATGCTCACGACACCTCTATTTATGCTTTCTCAGTCTTTGCCGAAAATAGGCAAAAAGAAAAAAATGATCCTAAGATGCAAGATTGCATTTTATGACATCTTCACATCTGTATTAAAAATTATTTTCTATTTTATGTTATTGCCAAAAGTTTCATTTTAAGTGGGAAATTTGCTAAGCTTCAATATTAATGTTAATTTCTCAGTCACTACTTTTTCTATTAAATATACTTTGTTAACCCGCATTTTGTTATAATTTAATATATATTAATATTGAATATATAGTAATTAGTATGTGTAAATAAAAAAAACTATTCTTTTATAAATGTTACTACGAGATAGATACTAAATAATTAAACAAATTTTAAAACATTTTTTTATGTTCTACTTTTATTCTTCTATTATTCGATGTTTGACGTTGTATATAATTTTAGATTAAATTAATATTTACAAATATTTTTGTTTCTATCTACTATTATCTGTAACTAAAAGTAAACATATATATATATATATATATATATATATATATATATATATATATATAATTCAATACAAGAAAAATCATTTAATTTATGTTAGATTATTAATGCGATGTCAAGGGTAAGCTAATTTTAGTTGATATATAATCTCCCCTTCAATCTATTTCTAAAAGCTTGCCACGATAAGAAAATTGACTGGAATATGTATGTTCTCGAGTTATTTTAGATTACATTTTGGTTGAGAACATTATATTAATCAGATATTTTTAATTTACTTTCTAATTTCTATAAAATGAAATACGTAGAATCTACAATCTACATTTCCGGACGGAAACTCCTTACATAATACATTAATTTATTAATGTACAATATACAAATGATAGTAATATTTAAACAAAGAAAAAACCTCCACAAATAATATATATATATATATATATATATATATATATATATATATGTATATATATATACATATATATATATATACATCAGATTCAAAAATCAATCAGAATAAGTAAATGTTCAATGAAATTCCGACCTTCTTTGAAAATTTTAAATTATTGTACATAAATTATTTCACAATTATCAAAATGACAATCTTTAATTAATGTCTTTTTTAAGTGATGACAAAATTAAGACAACAAATTTATTTCATATTTATTAGAAATTTATATATTATTACCGAAAATTTAACAGCTTACTCCTCTTAAATTCCTATCTAATTATATACTCATATGTATACAGTTAATTTTTCGTCACATCTACTTTACAGTTTTTTAACTTTAATGATGCTTCTTTATCAAACTATTAAAATTTAACAAAGAATTAATCTTTAAATACTTTTTTTTCAATTTTATCACTGTTATATTTCTGATTATTTTATGAATTATAATGAACTTTATTTTACTAAATTCTATTATTATTTTTTATTTAGCTATTTATAAGAGATTTCGAGATTAAAAAGTATTAACATTTCAAGACAAGAGTAATAATTTTCATAGAGGAATATTATCTATTAATATATATATATATATATATATATATATATACATATACATATATATATATATATATATATATATATATATTAATGAGAAAATCAATATAGATACTTTTCTGATAACTACCTACATAATTTAAAATTTTAAATGTAACAAAAAAAACAGTAAAGGATGAGCAATAAGATACGATATAAATAATTTTTCAAATATTTATTAGAGATATAGAATTAGTCAATATATTGGTATACATTCTGATTTCGTTTTCTTTTTTGAAATGGATATTTTTCTAACTATCAATATGTCAATTACAATAATCTACGTTGTTAATCAGTGAATTTTAATACTTTTTTCATCAATACTTCACAAGAAATCAATAAAAAATTCTATATTTAACTAAAAAATCTAAACAAAAGACTACTGTCCAAATTTTTAATACTTTAAATAATTATAAGCAATTAAAAATAAGATAAATCCTGCAATCTATTTATAATGAACGAATTTCTGTACTAATACATTGAATTTTGTTCATTTTTAATTCATATATATATATATATATATATATATATATATATATATATATATATATATATATATATTTGATACATAATACGAACGTTACACTTAAAAGCGAATTAATCTATTCGTTTCTATTACAACCAATCTTGTAAATTAGAACTTTAGTAGTGACAGGTATATAGCTTTTCAATTATTCCATTCAGTCTTTGAGGAAATCCGGAATTGCATACACATTTTCACCAACTTACACTCCAGTTAAATTATGAATAGTTGGCAGGTCGATGCCACTTCAGTTTGTTTATTCAATCAATGCTTGATGTAAAATTATTACATTTGATTCTACATTCCTTAGTAATTATCTAATATTGTATCCTTTTATATATAAAAGCACATAATATTCATTTTCAGTTTATATATATATATATATATATATATATATATATATATATATATATTATTTTGTATATGCAAATTTCAAATTAAATGCAAATAACATTTTTTTATAAAAATAATATTAACTGAGATTATTTAAAATCAATAAACCATTAAGTTAATTTTTAATCTCATACATTACAGTAATTTTCAATAATAATTGCAGTCAATTTATGCAAGAAACATAATTGCTTTATATCAGTAAAAATAATCAGCATTTATTTGTAATTATGTTTATAAACTGTAATTATTATTTTTTAAGAAATTAAAAAAAATCAATATTGACTTTTTATCCTTCAAGTACCTTCATACACTTCCATTACATTATATATGCATTCATTTACGAGTTTATTTAAAATATTAAATAATTATTTTAAGAATTTCCCATTTTATATAAATTCATTTATAAACATTATGTTTTAAATTATGTTCATTTTTTATATAATTTATAACGAAACGAACGTTTTATATACGTTTTATCCATATATATATATATATATATATATATATATATATATATATATATGTTATTTTGTTTTTAATTTATTAAATGCTTGTTAAAAAATAATGCTTTTTATTTATTTTATAACATTAACAATATATTCAAGTGTATTAAACACCTTGTACGCTAACGAGATAATTGTACTGTTTAGACTGGTTCAATAATATAAATTAAATTATGATAACAACGTTTATAAATACACTTTTTAACACAGTTACTCTGATGGATAAATTTTTCATTAAGAACAGGTTTAAAAACATACATAATGAAGTATTTAATTACGGTCATATTAACACGATTAACATTATACTGCATATATTTTATGTGAAAAATTTCCATAATATAAATTATTTTTTAATTATGTATTTTATTATTCTTTATTTTTATTGCATATATTTGAAAAACGAATGACTCGTTTTCTCAACAATTTCTGACATTTGTATTGTTCATTTTACTCTATTTCAAAATTTAATACAATATAAAACTGTTTCCTTACTTTATTCTATTTGATAAAATAATTAAATGAAAGAATTTCTTTAAATTTGAGTTAAATAAATTTGTAAAACAATTATAAATACACGTGAATCTTAGATTTATTATTTATAATGACTTTATTTTTAAAAAATCATAATACTATTTAAGTGATTGATTTATATTAAAAAAAAGTATTTCTTTAGATATAAATATAATTACAGTTAGTTTTATTAATTAATTTAAGTATTGATCCTTTTTTCATTTCTAAATCGTTAAACATATTAATTAAAAGTATTAGAAGTTACAAAAAAAAATACTACATAGCACTTTTTTCTTATTAAATATTTAATAAAGGCTAATAAAAAAAAATGAAATCATTCTAGAGATGTTGAACGAAACTATTATAAATTTTAGTATAATAAAACTAATCTATGTGTAAGATCAAAAATAATTCAAATTAATGTGAAATAGATTTTAAATATTTTTATTTCGACTTTAAAAAATACCTAGTATTTCTAATTCAGCTACATAGAATGTATAAATTGATTTAACGTTTATATTCATCATTATAAACACGCAACAAGATATGTTATCTTTCTTTTAAAATTTAATTTTTGCCAAAGACCTATTCTTTATATCAAATCTCTCTCTCTCTCTCTCTCTCTCTCTCTCTATATATATATATATATATATACAAATGTGTGTTAGAATTTTTAAGATTTCCTTATACATCCAATAGTCTTCCATCCCTACTTGGTTAGTACATCAATATAGATTTAAATATCGTCAATCGAAGCACAACCAATCAAAGAAGATGTATAAGAAGCAATTTCATACATCAAACGACCAATCTATAAATCTATGCACTAGACAGCGGTACATAACCCCACACCACATCCAGAAGATACGGACTTGAATGCATATAGGTCTATTCTCATTTCGCAACGTACGTTTTTACCCTACATTCTCACGTACGAATACCATAGAGAAATAAACGCAAACGCGAACAACATATCATCAGTGTTGGGATGCGATCGTGAACTCAAAACGTTGCGCCAATACACACGCACACATGTCAGAATCACTTAACGGAATGTCAGAATCAGTGCAGCGCACTACTTTGACTGACTGCTGAAATATTCCATTATTTCAACTGTTGTTTCAACTAACACGTAATGGTACAAAATATGTTATCATTTTATATATATATATATATATATATATATATATATATATAAATTTGCGCTGACTTACATAGACGGTGTCATTCTTGGTTTTTACATTTAACTATTATCCAAAATTATTCTCGTAGAAATGGATATTCTTCATTCTTATGTTATGGAATGCATTCAAATGTCAAAGACCGACCATCTTACTTTGTAAATATCAATTAATTACAGATGAAAAGTTTACACACAATTATTGTTCTTTAATAGATATAATTGTCTTTTATAGTAGTTTCAATCTAAATGTAAAATTTTATAGATAGATTATTAGATAAATATTTTAATATTTGATTTTATTTATCATAAATAGATAAAAAGCGATAGTTTTAATTGTTTTATTTATTTGTTGAATTCATGTACTCAAAAATTTGAGTATTTATCAAAAAAAAATATTAATCGTGAAATGATATCTATGATTTTAAAAAGACTTTTTCATACTTTAACGCGTTGAAGAATTGCAACTAAATTCGCTTGAATGAAAATTAAAAATGGTCAGTAATCTAATATTTAATATTTAATCATAACTTAATTTATAGTTTTTGAGGTAAATTAAAAATGAATTTGCGGAAGAATGCACTACCAATAAATCACTAAACGATATTATAAAATTATTATTAAAAACACCTACATGATTTTTTAATAGAACTAATTCTATAAGCGCTTTTGTAATATAACAAAATTAAAAATTAGTTGTTAACTTTGACGTGTTTCCTTAAAAATATTAAATACTGCTAAACATCAGTTATCCTAATCACGTTTATCTAAATTGTCAAATAATTGAACCATCGCAAGTAACGAAAAGAGAAAACGTATCTAGACAAAGAAGGGTATCTGACCTTTTTAGAAATTATTAACATTCTTGATTATATCAAATTAATAATTTTGATACAAACATGTTTCAAACTTAATGTCATTATTGACTATGTTCGACAAAATAAAAATATTGTACGAATTATAAATAAACTGATCAATAAGTTTTCTGATAAATCAAAAACCAATATATTAAAAAAAATAATCGTTTCGTAACGTTACAACTAAATCTTTACATTATATTTATTTTATTAAAATAGAAACATCGCTCGCCGCACATTTTTCCTTTGAACGCGATAAAAATAATTGCCTAGTTTCATGATAAAGACGAGTTTAGTGCCTTTTAAAGTGTCACACTGGGCTTTCAAAACACAAAAACGTGACACTTTGCGACGTCAAAAGAAACACTTTAATTTCAGTTTAATTTAAATAAATATGGCGAGTTTAATGTACATTTATCACTTGTTGTTTATAAATACACACATACTTTTATTTTATAACACTTAAATTTTTAAATATATATATATATATAATATGTATGTATGTTTGTATATGTATGTATGTTTGAATTTGTGTGTCTTAATCTCATTACAAACATAAACATCTACATTGAACAACAATATAAAAGCAAGGGTCAAAATAAAATATTCTCCTAAGATCTATTTTACAAAATATCATCATTCAATTAAATACATTTCACAAATTATTCAGTTGTGTAAAATTTGCTTTAGAATTAATTTTTTATTCTATATTTTTTACTGGTCAAAAGTATAAAAAATATAATATATATATATATATATATATATATATATATATATATATATATATATATAGCAATAACTCAATTTATTCAGTAATTACAAAAAAAATTATTCAAATAAACGTGCTTATATTTCGTCAATAGCATTCCGTTTAGCTTTGATTGAGTTGTTCGATGATAACTAATATTGATTTTAACGTACTAAAATTGTGTTTCTGTCAATATTTGTATGACTGTTAACGAAGTAAAAATATAAATTACAAAACAACAGTCTATTTACATATACGCCTACATATATTTCCTTATAAACTATTCCATTGTAGCCATAATAAAATACAAAAATAAACATTATATATTTATATATAAATGTTCAAAAATGGAATAATATTTACAATAAATTGTTTATTATTTCAAATATGAATTTTTTAACATATTTCGCATTTTCATGTAAATATAACTGAATAGAGTTTCGATAAAAATGTGGGATAACATAAATAGAAAATACAAATCTAAAAGTTTGAAAACTATAAAAAGTAGTATCAATTTTTACTCAGATGTCTGTTAATAAACAGTATTGCAATTTATTTATTTACGATTAATATATTTTTAATAATTAGAGAAAGATTTTGACTATTATTAAAAAATAATTAATTGAAATTGAAAACTGAATTTGGTTTATACTTTGCATTGTTATATATATATATATATATATATATATATATATATATATATATATATATAATGTTTCATACATAAAATAACTTTACTAGTAATAACCATAATAGGAGCAGATGACAAAACGATAGCATTATGTACATTTGACATATATACAGCCATTACATCGAACACAGTAAGGTTTCATACACATCAGCTAAAATAATCAACTTGATCATGTCTTGTGTTTCACTAAAGTGTTATGAGCAAAACGTGCACGTAAATTGTCAGTAGCAATTTCGGTGCAAATTGTGACAGCAACGCTATATGAAATTTCAAGTAGAACTGATTTTAGAATCATATTTATTTTTAATTGGATATATTTTGAAAATATCTTTATATATTACGCAGTATTCGTGAATTTTAATATTTAAATTGTGATATTTCCTAAAATATCAAATTATTAAAAACAATGATGTATTTAAAAAGGTTTTTTTAATTCTAAATACATTCATCAAATCTTTATTCTTTTATTTGTTTGAATTTGCAAACTGAAAATATCTTCAATTCGCAAGAAAAATATTTTTATCATACTTTTTAATCTATACTTGTTACATATTCGGTGTTTTTGAAAAATTACTAACACAAAAATGAAAATTAATTTCGAACAGAAATTTTATTTCTTTATTTAAATTTATTTTACTAATGATTTTAAAAATCCTATCCGATTTTTCCTAGTAACCAACTAGTGACTTTTTAAATAACAATTTTAATTTATTCAATTTACTTCAATTTCTGCTTTTTGTTTATAACTTTTTTAGATTATTCTACCCGTAATCATATAAATATATCATAGAAAATAGATGGTTTATTGTAGAGGAATGGATACATGAAAGACGAGATTTTCTTACAATGTATTGTCGTAGGCAATATAAAATAAAAGTGTTTCACTATGAATGAGGAACTAAACTACAATCAAGAAATGAAAGCAATTATCATCAGCTTCAACAGGATGACAGACGCTTAAAAGCAGAGATTCAAAAGCATGTTTTTTTCAGATAAAATAATGTACATTTTATACAACAGTATTTTGGGACTTTAAAGATTGTAGTCTCAATCACTAACAGGAGCATAAGAAACCTGTCAATAGAGAAAGATAATTCTCACTACAAGCGAATAAGGGATTAGATTTTTAAGTTGTAGTTTATTTTCAATAACAGTTGTGCCACTTACGATTTGAACATGTTCTTTCGTCAACAATCTACGTTATATTGATAATTAAAAATCATATCTTTAATTTTATTAAATTAAATGTTTATTTTTCTAATCATTTCATTAATTTATCTCGCGCAACTATCTAATATAACATTATTCAAATTTTCGCTATCACATTTAATTATTTTTGCAGTCTGTTGAAATATCTTAAACTCGTTCAAATCGAAACGCAGTGTCAAGCAAACAGACATATTCATTGCAATTGTATTGTATAGCCTCAACTACTATAAATCTCAATCATCTTTGATCGTTACTCTGGCAAAATAAACAGTATATGGAGAATAACTCGTTACTAACCCGTTGTCATTTATATAATCAGCTATACATATGGAGTAATATACTACTTGCAGTTCATAAACGTACATATATGTAAGTACATATATGTAAATATTAATTTTCGTTTTGGAGGTAATATAAATCTTTGATACAACAACATATTTTACACGGTTTTATTTCATACAATTTATTAGGAATAATTTATTAATATGACATCTATTTAACAATAATACGTTTATCTTTTTAACCAATACATCTATCTGAATAAACAATTTAAAAAAATATCTTAATATTTCTTTATACTTATAATTTTAGTTAAAATTTGATTCTATAATAGATTTTTTTTATTAGATTTGAATTAAAACTTGTACAATTATAAATATTTAAAATGGTTAAAGAATTTTCATATCAAAAAATAAGTGTTTAATTAACATTTGAACTTTCATGGTTTTAAATTTACAAAAAGTGCTTTAAAGTTAAGAGAAATTTGATATTAATGCAGCATATATATACATATATATATATAAGTATAATTAGATTTTATTGTAATTTATGGTTTGTTTTTCCAAGTAATTAATGTTGAAACACTCTAGTACATTAAAAAATGTTATCTATAGATAATCAGTTTATTTCAGTTTCTTTTAAAAAATATATATTTTCTTTCTAAATAAATATTTTTGTAGAAAAGTATTTCTTTCTATTTTGGTAGTTATAAATTTGTATATATTGTAACTGTTATCTTTTAGATCCTACTTTATTTTACACTTCAAACTATCTTCAAATATTTTTCAACAATTTATATTCAAAAGGTAATTACTTCAAATAAATTTGTTAAATGTGACCAAATAACGTTGTGTCATTCCAACATTCTCAACAAATGTATATTAAAATAAAACAGTATGGCTCTTTATACAAAATAAAAATTAAGTCTTTTTTTTATTCAATTGAAACATGCACGATAAGTTCTGAATTAAAATAGTTAATAAGTTCTGTTCTAAATTACGATAGATGAAATTAAATAGCGCTAAATTTGACTAGATCCAAACTGAATCATTTAAATAAGTTGCTATGCATCCATTTTGTATTGAATTAATTGTATTGAAACATTTAACTGTATTAATAAATGATATCAAACAATTAATTCATTATCTGAATTTTCAATGAACGAATACTACATTAATAGAAGAAATGTGTATTTCAACAAATTAAATTCTTACACTGAATTTTGTAAAAAATCTTTAAAAAGTCCACTTATCTCAAAAAATAATAATACTATTCAAAAATTATTTATTCTTGATCTAAACAAATATAACAAATTTCATAAACAATTAATTGTCTCGTTTTATACTTATTAGCTTACTTTACATTTTATACTTTTTAAGAAGTATATTAAATTGAGGAAAGAACAGTTAATTTTCTTACTATTTAATGCAGTTTCTTAATCTAAATAATATATTCAATATCCACTTTCCACTGTTCCGTCCGATTTATAAATTATTCATCTCGAAATATATTAAAGAAGTTCGTATGAAAAATAAAATTAATATTAATAAATTTATTGAAAAAATTATAAAGAAAAAATTAAAACAAAATCTTTTAGTTTGTTCGTTATTTATTTTGTATTAAAAATAAAATATTATTTATTTTCTTTAGAATATTTAATAAAAAAATTGATTTATACAAAAAACTATATTGAAATAATCAAAAAATACCTTCATGTGAAAGCCAGAATGATTATTTTATTCATGAATCATATATCTTTTTTAAACAGAAAGGACCGCATCAATACCTATCGCAAATATATCGTATTAAATAATATATAACATTTTCATAACTGGTGAATTTCAAATTTAGCATGTATAGCATAATTAAAATGTGTATATTATTTTTTTATCGATACGGAAAACATATAAGCGTTTTTTTATTCAGTGGTCAATAAATTATATTGTATATTCTTTGACTCTAAATAATAAACGTTCAAACTACGACATCGAAACGAATCGTCCTGATGTTAATTGATGTCTACTTGTACCGAGTTTGATTGAGTTTGAGTAAGTTTAATCGAGGGCATAAACGATCTTATCCTCATTTATACTAAGTTGCCGTTCCTATGATGTAATTAAGTCATACTCGATTACGGGCTTCGCCACATACGGTCCACATTAAAAGCTCACAGATCCATTATAGAGCCATGAACTTTAATGTTATCCCGGTGACCGGATATCACAGTCTTCACTTTACAAATTATACGCTGAATGACAAATGGAATCTTGTAGTTGAATTCGATTCGAATTGGATATATAATTGAAAGAGAGTATATTATATACGCTAGTGCAATGAACCTCAACAACGTACGATAGTGTTTCGAAACCCACACCTAACAATATTCATAAGTAATGTGTGCACAATGGCGTCAAGGCCAAAGATGTGCGATATCCTCCATACGGAACGTCTTAATCCGCCAAACGTGAATGTCGGAGCAGCTCTATCTCAAATCTGACCCAATTAATTCACAACACAACAATTACAACAAGTGGGAGCTTTGTGTTCGTATGTTTTATTCATGTTTCCCTTTCATTACTACGTTCGGATGAAATTATCTACTTTATTTTACGTCTAAATAATGGTCCCGACGTATGTACGTGCAGCAATGTTATTTAAAAAGGTCAAAACGATCGAACATTTTCGAAAGTGCCATTAATCTTTGTTTTTTCGCACCTTTGTATTTATGTACTTATATATATATATATATATATATATATATATATCATTTGTAAAAATGTTCTCTTTGTACGCAAATTACAATTTATTCGTTTTAAGATAAATTAATGTTTGTTGATAATTTATTACGTTCTTAATGTATTAAATAATCGATAACCTTTAAAATAACTACTATCAATTCAGAAAACGGTACAACAACTTTTTCGTTTTCATTTAATTATTCCTTTGCCGTTAGAAGTATGCTCTAATGAGATTAAAATTATTCATAAATACAATTAATCAATATATTATTAAAATTAGGGCAGTTTTAATCTTATATAGGAATTAATCAATTAATTAAATGGTTATTTATTTATAATTTAAAAAATAATTAAATCAATATTAAATAAATTTAAATATAATAAATTATAAATTAAAACAAAAAATTAAAAAATACATACATACATACATATATATATATATATATATATATATATATATATATATATATATCCATGTACATATGCATATAAAATGTACATATATATATATATATATATATACATATATTTATATATATATATATATATATATCAACAATAGGAATCCAAAACCTACTGACCTATAATTTTTTAAAAATTAAAAATTGATCATCTTTTGGATTCAAAACATTTTTATCCTCGTATATTTTAATTCTCGTTACTAACTACCCATAATGTGTACATAATGAGAACACACATCAATTTCTTACATTTTTTCCACTCCAGAAAAGCGTTTTTTATACATTACAACATACTGCATTCCTAACATATATATATATATATATATATATATATATATATATATATATATATATATATATATATATATATAGATATATATATATATATATATATATATATATATATATATATATATATAATTATTGTATTTCATGAACACTTTAATAGTTTCAAGTTAAAAAATTATTATAAAAATACATACATATTAAATGCAAGATAACATTGCATGCATGATAAAATCCATAAATAGTAACATTTTTACTTTAAACAAGAAAAAATAAATAAATATTTAGAAATAAGAGGTTAATATTCAAAAAAGTAATTATTTCAACAGAAAATTTCTCGAATATTTTTTTTTATTCTAACGCAATTCTAAAAAAACTCCTTTATAAAACAGCTATTTCAAAAAAAATACATAAAACTTGCAAGATAAATAAGTTATAAAAATAAATAAATTAATATTATTTTTTAAATATGTTTATTTTTCACAATGTTCACGATTATTAAATAGAAAAAGAGTATGTGATTAGATTTATAGAAAATATATGCTTTTCAATAATTTTCAACCCACCTTTAAACTGATGTGAAAATATTTCAAAATGTATTTCGATATATAATTATTCAGCAGCATTTAACATCTAATTATTCAATCTTCTATCAATGCAAATGTATTTATAGATGAAATCATAATACATATTTGTAGTCAGTCAGATAATGTTCTTCATTTTATTTTTCTTGTTACTCTTTTTATTTCGGCAGATTTCACAAATTAACACTATTATAAAATGAAACATATTATTTATTTTATATTAATAATGTATGCATGTATATATATATACACATACATTCATACTTGGAAAAAAGTTTCAATATATAGTGAATCCCCATTACTATTTTAAAGCTTTGCTTGGATATTTATTTCTTATCAGTGATATCATATATATATATATATATATATATATATATATATATATATATATATATATATATATATATATATATATACATATATATTTATTAATATATATATATATATATATAACGTATACTGTACTAAAATCACAATATAAAATATAGTCACATAATCACAATACATCATCATAATCACGATATATTGGACATATATAGAATATAACAGAAAAATACATGTTTATAAAAATGCATAAATAATTAAATAAAACAATAATAAAAACACAAAGTTCATTTTGATATGTTTCTTTATTAATACATAAATTATTTAATAGCTGAAAATAAATTAATTATACATATGATTTTAGGATAAAACAATTGAAATAAAAACAATTTTATACATATAATTAACCAATAAAAAATAAAACATATGAAAATTATTTACACTCACCTTATTTTGTCATTTTATTTTGTAATTTAAAGCATAATAATACATTTTTTCTAAATTCAATTAATATTATCTGATAGTAAACTGATCGCAAACATTATTGAAATCTCTTGTATAGACAAACACACATAATATTCTGAAACGAAAAATATATCTTGTAATAAATACAACGTTATAGCACTATTAACAGTCATTTACATAGAAACATATTTATATCATTTTCTAAAAATAAATAATAAAATGTTAGTTTTTTGAGTTAAATATATAACACATATACCATTTATAACGCAATATATAAACATTTTTATATCTAATAATATGATTATATTAAATACACAGAATATATGCATATGATAATTGCAAAAATAGTATAGTTACAATAATAGTAAGTAATTTTAATAATTTATCACATACTTAAAAAAAGTTATATATATATATATATAGTCATTAAAAACTACATTATGTATAGTGTATGCAAGTAATATTAAAAAGTAGTATTCAGTACAGAACCACTTATTTATATTTTCATAATTATTGTTAAAATATGTACATTAGTTCATGAAGTACTTGTATAATACGTATATACAACGTTTATACATATTTCTATTGCAGTGCGCTTATTAATATTAGAAATTACATTTATGATAAATCATTAAGACTTACTTTTTGTTTTTGATTCAAGAAACGCAGAAGAATTTTATATCAAACAAATTTTTTTTATAGTAATGAAATAATTTGTTATTAACCAGCATCATAACAAGAACGAAGAAACGATAGAAACACAGGCTTCATAATTTCTAAAAGTAAACAAATGAACGTTGTTTATGTTTTGATTTTAATGTACAGCACACGTGCGCTGTAGTACTGAATATGAAATATACACATTTATTTTATATTAATAATTAATTAATGAATTTTTCTTTTAAAATGTGTTAAATATAATCATTTATATTATTATTATTCAATGTATAATCAAATGTATGAATTTATGTACTTGTATATATACATATATACTCGTATATATATATATATATATATATATATATATATATATATATATACAGAATTGTATATTAACTTAATAAAAACTGTAGTCTATTTTATCTTTAATATTTAATTTAACAAATGTATTTTGTTCATACAAATGTGTATTTTCTGCTCGTTAAAACATTTGATACCAACAGAAAATACTAAATAAGATAACTAATTACTAAATAAAGATGTTCTTTATTTTTGTGTACACTAAATTCAAATTTCAGTAATGAAATTATTATTTTAAAATTAAATATTTTATTTTTATACTCAAAGTAAATGATAAGTTATAATTCCATTCATAACCGTCAATGAAATACGAATGTATGCACTCAATAACTTTCCAATTGACATACGAAAACCTAAATACACAACATGTAAACAGAATATATACTGAAACCAGTGATACATTCATATCGTAGATTATAGATTAGACTTCGATCATAGATTATATTCATGTTTATTGTAAGTGTAATGAATTTTGGAATTTTCATACCCATATATATTACGTATATATATATATATATATATGAATTGGGGAAATTTGGTGGAAATGCTTTCTGAGATAAACCAAATTAATTCAGAGGACGATAGTACAGATGGAAACATTGTATTTCAAAATGTTACCCTAAAAAGCCATTAACTTGGCCAAACAATTGGAATTCAATTTTCTAAATTCAAATCATGCAATACGTCTGAGGGAAACGTAAAATTTAAGAGAGAACTTCACAAATGATTAGCTCCATACAACGAAATTTATAAAGATCTCTTAGTTAAAAGCAAATAATAGAAAGAGATTTGTTGCAAAAAATAGAGCATAGAAGTCAAGATGCTTCAGAAGAAAGTTCAGAAAATGAGGACATTTTGCCAGAAAGAAAACTCTCTCGTTTAATAGTGTTAAGCAGTGATAAAGAAAAAAAACATTACATAATATTAATATGTAATACTTTTGATCAATTATTGATTATTTCAATAAACATATTTCTCTCAATCATAAAAGAAAATAGTATAGTGTTGCTAATTTTTGGAACCTAACCCTGTTTTTCCTACTAGTTCTTTGTTTCGAATAACACGAATTCACATAACACGGCATTTTTAGGAACCTAACGACAATGTTATATGGTGGTTATCTGTAGTTCCTTTTTAAAAGCGAATAAGCCTCAAAGAAAATACACATGGTTTTATTCATCCGTTAAGAAATGCAAGAAACAATAAGATATTTATACACTATTCAAATGCTTTTGCATAGAAAAACTGATTAAATTTTCTGTTATCCAATATAATAGAAGTGTGCTCTAATATGAAATTAAACATCTTAATTGAAAACAATTAATCAATATATCATTAAAATAAGAGCAGTTTTAATTTTATGTTGGAACTGATTAATTAATTAATTTGTTATTTAAGTATAATTTTGAAAAGAATTAAATAAATATTAAATGAATTTAAATACAATAACAAATAAGAAATTGAGAAAAAACATTATGAATAAGTATATATATATATATATATATATATATATATATATATATATGTATATCAATGATGGGAATTCAAAACTTAGTGGTCTAAAAAAATTTAAAAATTAAAAATTTATCGCCTTTTGACTGCAAAAATCTTTATCCTCGTATATTTTACTTTCTACTAACTCATTTATCGTTACTAATTACACACGTTGTTTACATAATAACAACACTCATCAATTTTTAACATTTTTTTCCACTCCAGAAAAGTGTTTTCTGGACGTTACAACGTATTGCATTCCCACTATCAATATATACATGTATTATATCATAATTATGTTTCATGAACATTCTAACAGTTTCAAGTTAAATATTATTATAAAAATATATACATATTAAATAAAAGAATATATTGCAAGCATGATAAAATTCATAAATGATAATATTTTAATTTTAAAGAAGAAAAAATAAAGAAGATAGAAATAAGAGGTTAATTTTTAAAGAAATAATTATTTCAACAGAAAATTCCTAAAATATTTTTAACACAATTCTAATACTTCTCTATAAAATAGATATTTCAACAAAATATATAAACTTTTCTAAATAAATAAGTTATAAGAAAAACAAAACCAATATTTTTGATTAAATATATTTATTTTTCACAATTTCAACGATTAAGTAAATAGAAAAAGCGAAGAGTATGTAATTAGATTTATAGAAAATTTATACTTTTCAATAAATTTTCACCAACCTTTAAACTGGTGTGCAAATATTTTCAAATGTAATTCAGTATATTATTATTCAACATCATTTAACATCGACTTATTCAATCCTCTATTAATGAATATTTATTTTCAGACGAAATCATAATACATATTTGTAGTTAGTCAAATAATGTTAACTCTTTTTATTTCAGTAGATTTCACAACACTATTATAAAATGAAAAATATTAATTATTTTATATTAGGAATATATATATATATATATATATATATATATACATATATATATATATATATATATATATATATATATATATATATACACAATCATTCTTGAGTAAAATTTTTAATATATAGTGACTCCCCATTAATATTTTAAAGCTTTAAATGCATATTTATTTCTATTCACTAATATTATATATATATATATATATATATATATATATATAAACAAGATAATATATTATAATAATTTGTACAATTACATTAGTACAGTGAACGCATTTTATACCTTTAAAACAAACAGGCATATTGTTTGAATCTAATTATTATGGAATTTCAAGAATATTTGAATAATTATAATTTTTTTCAGATCTAGAAACAAATTGCTCTAGAAAAAAAATAAATATTGTTGAGTGGCCTATTTGAAATATAACACACACTGTGCTAAATTATTAAAATAATAATACACAATATAAAATACGGTTGTAACAATGGGCATATATAGAGTATAACAGACAAATACATGTACATGAAAATTCATAAATAATCAAATAAAATAATAATAAAAACACAAAAGTTTTTTTTCATATATTTCTTTATTAATACATAAATTATTTTATAGCTGAAAAAAATGTATTTAACATATATTTTTATGATAAAACAATTGAAATAAAAACAGTTTTATACATAGAATGAGAACCAATATGAAAAACTAAACGTATAAATATTATTTACACTCACCTTGTTTTATATTTTAAAACATAACAATACATTTTTTTTAAATTTAATTAATATTCTCTGATAATAAAATGATCATAAACATTATTGAATCCTCTTGTATAGACAAACATAAACATAATATTCTGAAAAGAAAAATATATCTTGTAATAACTACAACTTTATATCACTATTAACAGCCATTTACTTAGAAACACATTTATATTAATTTCTATAAATTAATAATAAAATGTTAATAATTTTTTGATCTAAATATATAACCTATATACCATTTATATCGCAAAGTATGAACATTTTTATATTTAATAAAATGATGATATTAAATACACCGCTTATATACATATAATAATTACAAAAATAATATTGTTACAATACTTATAAGTAATTTTAATTATTTATCATATGCTAGAGAACAATTATATATATATATATATATATATATATAGTCGTTTAAAAAATACATTGGAATAGTGTATTGAAGAAACATTAAAAAAAGTAATATTCGATACAGAATCAGGCATTTACATTTTCATAATTATTATTGAATAAAATATATTAGTTCATGAAATACTTGTATAATGCGTATATACAATGTTTAAACAATTGAACACAATACATATTTGTATTCCAGCGTACTTATTAATATAAGAAATTAAATTTATGTTAAATCATTACAACATACCTGTCGTTTTTGATTCAAGAGACGCATGAGAATTTTATATCTAACACATATTTCTTTATAATAATTAAATAATTTATTATTGACCAGCATCATATACGTGGAAACCTTAGAAACACAGGCATCATTAATTTCTAGAAATAAACAAGTGAACGTTGTTTATATTTTGATTTCTATACACAGCACGCGTAGCGCTAATAGTAATGAATAGGAAGCATTACACATTTATTTTATATTAATAATCAATTAATATAATTGTTTTTCTGTTAAAATATACTAAATAATCATTTATGTTATATTATCAAACTAATACATAGCCCGTCAAAATTGAGGGAAAATAAAAAGGAACACAGAAGGAATAAACTGTTTATTAATGAAACTTAATGAATTAAACTAGAAACCAATCAATTGTGAAAATTTCCTTATACACCACATTAGCTAAATGGCGGCAGACTGCCACGCTGCGGTAAAATTGGCGAGAAATGTGGATTTTTATTATTAAGAAAAGATGAATAATTATTATGTGTATATATATATATATATATATATATATATATATATATATATATATATATATATATATATACACATAATATATATATATATATATGTATATACATATATTATTTTTATACCGAATTGTATATTAATTTAATAAACACTGTTTGATAATTAATATTTAATTTAACAAACCTATTTTGTTCATACAAATACATACATATATATATATATATATATATATATATATATATACATGTGAGTGTGTGTGTGTGTGCGTGAACATTAAGCAAAAAATGAATAGTTGACGGCAGAAAAAAATTCGAGATACTTTCACGGCGCAGTGTTAAAACTCCAGCCATTTAAAATAATTGCGTAATTCGGTTTCGTTTCGTTATAAAATCACTTTTTAATTAAATTCAGTGGAAAATAGAAATCCATATTGATGAACACATTTTTCAGTTCAATAATCATAACAATTTAGTACAGATCAATATTAAATTTCAAGTATGTATTATGCATATCATTCGGTATTTTTGTTCAAATTGTAATGAACCGATTAACTCTTCTTCGTTCGACTACAACACAAAACATTCTGAAAATATTTTCAAGTTATGTTTAATTATGTTATTTTCAATATCAACATATAATTGAGATAGAGACAAATTAAGAGTGAAATGTTATTACAATGATATATTAGCTGTAAAAAATATTTTTGTCTTTTTAAATTGAATTGAACAGAACTCTGTTTTAAATTAAAATATTTTCTCCTCGTTTTAGGATTTTGATGTGCTTACTTTAATATTTAAAAACATTATATATTTTGACTAATCAGTTGGTATAATCTCACAAAACAGTAGTGACTATGATGACGTCCGATAAGCAACATATTAGGAATTCCTTAGTTTTCGCATCCAAGTTGAAAAAATGATACCAAAGACACGGGAATGATTTATTCAGCTTTGGGGGAATATATTGTAACGCATTATATATCCAAAAAATGCAAGAACAGTGGAAGAGGTTCAAAAATACATTACGATTTCATCGACTCAAAGATACCATCTTTTTTCGACAGAGCATTCATCGGTTATCCGATAAATGCAGCAAAGTTCCATAAAATAATAGAGGATATTTTGAGGATTGAAATTTATTTTTTCCATAAAGATTCATTTTCTATAAAAAAAGTCGCCGAATTATTTTAT
Source organism: Acanthacorydalis orientalis (assembly GCA_034766995.1). Classification (NCBI taxonomy): domain Eukaryota; kingdom Metazoa; phylum Arthropoda; class Insecta; order Megaloptera; family Corydalidae; genus Acanthacorydalis; species Acanthacorydalis orientalis. The sequence goes on along the minus strand of CM068321.1, from coordinate 14,889,656 downwards.
AGACCCAATAATTAAATCAATTGGGAAATTACTATAATTTATTTGTGGTTACATTAGTTTTTTCGTACATAAATATTAAATATCTGTAATTAAGTCTATTAATGTAAGTGTATGTATATAGAAAAACGCATTTTATTATTATTATTATATATATATATATATATATATATACTTATAATTCACTTATATATTCATTTATACAATTTATTTAGAAACAACTTCATGAAGAATAAATGTTGAAATACTTCCAGTGTATTTTTCCTATTAATATTCTTCACATTTTTAAAATGATCACATTTCAAGAAACAATCATACATTTATTTTATTTATCTCAAGAAAATGTTAATCGTTTTCTTGGTTCAGATATTTCTGATTAATAAATAATTAAGGTTTTTGTTAAGTTTAGTTTTATTCTTAATGTGTTTATTAATCATTAAATACACTGATATTTCAATTTAAACTATTTGATAATAAATATTATTGATTTTTTCTCAATGCTGTTTGAATAATCTTAGACATTACATACACATACATAATAATTAAAAAATAAATATCTAATTCGAGATATATGTTAACGTTTAAATCACATCAATTAATATTAAAAAAATATATAAATTAATATACAAACAAGTATGTAGTTATGCTTATAAAATGCATAAGAATTAATATGAACTTAATAAAAACCGCTGTTTTTTTCAAGCAATATAATTGAATTCTTTTCACATCTATCTCATAAAATTGGATAAAATTAGTTATAATAAATTCGATCAATTGCTTTTTTATACTTATTTTTCTAAAATATCGAAACAGTATTCACAATGATTTACTTAAGTCGTGTTTTTATGTCATTTGCTCGATTATGTTTAATTTTTGTTGTTAATTATAAAAAATCAATAAATACTTAAATATCTATTATTATTACAATGAAGTGTTATATTGGTAATTTTTGAAAAATGAAAATCATAAACTACTATTCAAAAACTATTATCAGAGGGAAACGTAGCCAATTTAGAATTTTTTTTTATTAATTACTTCCAAAAGTCATATCATGATAATGATAGTACAATATATATAACAGATTGATATGATTATATTATTGTTTGTCTAACAGATCAGTGATGCGCAGTGCATAGTCTGCAAAATTGTTTTTTCGACCCCTAGTTTACAATTGTTTGTAAACAAATTGTTGTTTTTTCAGTATATATATGACCTGAACAAATAGTTTCCTCTAAATTTTGTGCTAACCGTTACAAATTTTCGAAAAACGAGTTTTGTTATAATACGTTACGGGTGTATCAAATAGATAGTTTCAAACTTTACAACACTTTAAAAGTTTGTTTTTATAAAATGTACGAATTCGACATTTTTATTCAGCTTGCAAACTTACAATTGATCACATGTTATATAATTGAATTTTTTTAATGAAAACATTTATTAATATTTTTTTAATAAAAAATCTATATAATAAATAAACATACTTAAATAAATTACATTTTTTAAACAGTTATTTCTTCAGTATTATTTTTTCATTAAATCACCATTCACATATATAGACATTTTTTTTAATTTTTAAATAAACAAATATTTTTTGTATTAAATAATTTAATATTGTTAATGAATTCATCAGTAAACTTTTTATAAAAGAATAAAAATTTTATACAACAGTTGATGTTATTAATGTCCTAGAATTTTTTAAATAACTTATGCAGATAAATATCAGATCAGCCAAATGTGACCATCACAACATTTTATCTCCAAAGAATGTCAAGTTATTGCTTAAGAACAGAATGTGATCATAATCCAAATCTTAATGACTGTTGCATCAGAACTAACACCTTCCATCTGACTAGTTCTCATGATTTGTCTAAGTACCTCACGATAAAGCTTTGTGGTCTGAATAAGCCATGCAATTAATGACTGAGGGGCCTTATTATCACTCTTCGGTAACTTATGCAGGGTACAAACTGTTGAATATATCGGTAATATTTTAAAAAAATTATATAAGTTTATACTTTATTTAAAAATATTCAACACTTTAAATAACAAGCCAGCTTTTTATAAAATATAGTAAATAAAAGCGAGATTTATACATTACGCTTTAGGTTTTTTTTAAAAAAATATATCATTTTTATTTATATATCTGTTGTTGAATACATGTGATATTTTTTTTTTCAAAAAAATGAACCATAAATTTAAATTACAAAATTACATAGCTACGTAATTTGGCCCGTAAAATTTTATACTGCAATTAAGTAATTTAAAGACAAATTATTCCCGATAGAAACTCGTTTCTCATGAAGACTTTTCGAAAATTATATCAAAAGCTTTCCATATAAATAACACTTATTAGAAACAAATTACAAAAAAAAAATATCGCAATGCCCTATAAAACATCGAATTACATGATTTTCTGTACGAGCTCGTATAGCGTGTATAAATAATATTTTCGCGTGCCAACATGAATCCAAGTTGCGGAACATTTACCTAATTCGGAGGCTTTTAAATACTCGAAATTGTTTAATAACATGAAATTGCTACCCACAGTTAATATTCGACCGTCCATCTACATATCTCTCCCTCTTTTTCTCGCAGCGCGTTCGTTCACCCTCCGCACATAAAAATAAATCAGATAAAAGTTTTGTACGTCATTATATTTCTTTTTACTAATTGCAACTAACCCACCGATATATTATGCGATCATAAATGGGTGTCCTTGATTTCGGCAACATGAAATAAAGGAATGATTTAGATTACGATTCCAATGAATTGTTTTCATTGAAACGTACACTATTATCATACATTTTGTAACGTGTATTACAATTTGTTCTGTTTCAGTTTAACTCGATTTTTACGATTGTTGTCGTAAACGCAATATTTCAATTATGTATGTGTATTAATACGAGCGATTGTGTTAATTCATAAATTATTTTTATTGGTTTTTCATATTTAACATTTATATTATATATATATATATATATATATATATAATCAGGGGCGTTTACATATCGATAAATACATACTATACCGTAAATAGACTGATTTGGCATTTATAATTCTCATTTAAAAATAACCACATTGTTTCATTATATTGCATGTTGGCACAATGTTTATTTCTTTGTGTAGTGTGAAAATCAATATTACTTCTATTATTTTAATTTTAAATTGATGGTATATACCATTATTATATATTTATATAATTTGAGAAAGGCTAAATTAGGTTAAAATTCGTAAGTATTGTGTGTGGATATATATATATATATATATATATATATATATATATATATAATTAGAATAATTAAATAATACATTTTAATAATTTAAAAGGGCTTGCTCTGAAATAGTTCCATATTACAAAACCATACAATTAAAAATGAATTACCTATAAACTTAAAAAAATCAAGCTCATAATATATTTACATATAAAAATTCACACTAAACAATAGTTCTAAATTTTATATATCCAAGCTAGCATTCAATACGCAATTCTATAGATTTATTATATTAAATAATTCAAAACCTTCATTATTTTCTTGGTATAAACAACTATTCTACTTACTAGCATTCACTAATTTCATTCTAGGCTTAATTATTCGACATGATTTTGACAGTTGGTACTTCGACGCATTTTTAAGGTATAAAATCGTTAAGATTTTAATAATTAAGTTTCTAATGTAATTAAGTTTTGAAAATCTACGAAAAAGTGCATTTTCACATCTCTTGATATCATATTTCATGAAAGAATTAATATTCGCTATGTTTAATTACAGTTGGTTACTGTTGCTAAATTCATTTCTTAAATTAATTACTATCTCAAATATTACAACAAATTCTGATTTTACCTTTAATGAAAACTTAAAATATAAAAAATATTTAAAATGGAATAAAACGTCTTTATTATCTATCTATCTATTTATTCATATATATTTATATATATATATATATATATATATATATATATATATATATATATATATATATAATTAAGTAGCGGAACATACATTAAATATATTTCAAAAAATCATTTCGAAAAACCACTAATCTTGATTCTAAACAATGAAGAAGTATAATTGTTCGTAAATAGTAATACAACATATTAAATATCAAGGAATAAATATTAAACAGTTTAACATGCATTAAATAAACGTAATTGATAGGCATTTACAGATATAAAGGTAGTTTTTAAAAATGCAGTTTAATATATTTGTTCTCTGAGAATAATAAAATAATTCATTTGTAAAAATGCATTACGTTATCAATTAAATATTTTTCAGGCTATTTATATTCACATATTAACTGAAGAGAATAAAATCAAACAGATTTGAAAATGTATATACGCGAATTTCAATACTAAATAATTTTTAAACGACTTAAACGTTATTTATTAAAATACATGAAATAGATCACTAATTTGTATTTTTTAGTAAATTGTTATTCAAAAATATGAAAATAAATATTTTTCACTTATCGTAATTAATTGAATTACAAATATTCACATTTTTCGGATTTAAAAACCACTTAAATCGTATTTAGCAGTATATTACATTGCATCAATAATATTTATTTTAATTTTTCACTTCTTTATTTCTCAAAAATAACACAAAACTAGGTCACTAACTCCTGAGTATAATTAATTTCGAACACTCAATACGTATGAGTACATCTAATCAATCAATTAAAGTTGATATCTCGACGTAGTTTCCCTATAAAAACCGATACAAGGATCGGAAATGGATTGGATACTAATCAAAATGGACGATATCTGATTTCTAGATTTATATGATCAAAGAAAATGTCTACGGTATATATGAATACAAACATCAAACAGAAAATATTTGGAAGATCAATTGAACTGATAGATAAATGTGCATTAGATTTTATAGGATGCATAAAAAGTATATGTGTTTGTAACATATTATATATATACATATATATATATATATATATATATATATATATATGTATGTATATATATATGTATATATATATATGTATATATATATGTATATTTATATATATATATATATATATATATATATATATATATATAAAGACAGAGAGAGTGAGTTTACACTAAATTTAAATGTTTCCAATAATTTAAATAAAATAAAATTAAAATGATCTAGAGAAAATAAATAAAATAAAAATCAACAAAATAAGAACACTGTAGAAGGATGATGATATTTAACTATGATGTTGCATATAAAATGTCAGAAGTATTCACTATCGTTCAGTTAACTCGGTTTACAGCATACTATGTTAGTGTAAGATACATAAATGTCACGTTTAAATATAGGATAAGGTATTTTATGAGTGTATTTTTTTCTCTTTTTGTTTGTTTTAATTTTTGAACATTTTTCAATTTTAGTGAGCAATCAATTTAAAGAAATTGATTTTATTTTGAAAATAAATTTTGTTTTTATACGATTTTTTTATACTATTCCAATATATTTAAAAAAGAATTATGTATCAATAAAAAATACAGCGCTGTTCAGTAAATAATAAGAGAAGAGCAACTAGATATTGAAAAGAAACATTTTAAAAGAAAAATAGAGCAGTAAATAGATAACAACTACCATTTCTTTAAAATAAAAATTATATATAATAATTTGAAAAAAGTTTTTAATATAAAATTCTAAAATACCTAACATCTGAATAAATATTTGAATTTAACATGAAAATACTCCAAATATACTTTAGTTTCAGTCTCCAGTAAAAGGAAACGGATAAAATATAAGAAAAGTATTTGTTTATTATTAATGAAATAAAACCTACACTAAAACTTTAAGATATTGAATTTGTAACTGTTACCTGTTATTATTAAACAGAATTGCAATAAATATTATTATACAAAAGAAAATGTATTATTTCAATGACTAAATTGTAAAAAAATAAAATAACTGAAAATAAACCATTCGTCTATTGACAAAAGACAAACAATAACAAAAAAAGCAATGAAATGAAAATAATGCTATAAAACTAAACACGTACAATCAGAGAGTGAATTCTAGCAATTTTATTATGACGCCTTTATCTCTCACCTACATCGCTAAACAAAATAAAAAGAGCCAGTGTCTCTTTGTATAAGATATATCTGCAATGGACGAACCCGTGATGACCACTGTAAGTGGGTATATGCCGTATATACAGGTTCATTACGTCACGCGACGCCGGTCACCGTATATAAATTGAACAATGCCGACGGTCTTTGGCAATGGATCGTCGCGGAAGGGTCCCCGCGTCGCTGCCGTTGCTATCGGACGTTACTGTCACCTCTTCTCTAACCGCTCGGCTGTCGCAGCAGCGTCCTGCCACGTCCTGCAACGTCCTACCGCGCCACGTCCTATCTATACCAACCGTTCACGATATTCATTCGTTGCGGTCGACTTTAGCGGCAATGTTACGGTCAGCGCGTTTACTACAAACTCGTAAGGATATGTATACTTGTGTCTGTGCGTTAGAATGTGTATGTATAGGTATATACATGTGTGTGAATCTGTATGTTACGACAAGACTAGCTTTTATTACAAGAACCTTCTTGAATTCGGATCGTAATAAGCTTTTTTTCAATTTCGAACATAAACGAAATTAAATAAAAGGATTCGTGCTTACTGTTAAAAACCCATTGTTAAGTATCAAACATATCTCTTTATTTCCTCGTGCAAACACACACGCACACGTACACACACTCACACATACACATACACACACACACACACACATATACATATATATATATATATATATATATATATATATATATTAAAATAATTACACATTTTTATCTGTAAATACTTTTACAATAAGATATCAAATCAGCAACCAAATCATTGTCCTACTATTCTTCTTCCCTTTGGATCAATATACATTTAACTATTCCAGAAAAACAAAGAACACGATGATAACTTGTTAACGGGAACACAGATATAAAAACATACAGCTATACTTTCAATAGACAAATCCATTACCTTTTAACTATTCTCTCTATTTGATGTAATTGCTTCGTAAATATTAATATATATACAAGTTAGATAGGGAAAATAAAAAAAAACTATATTTTTATTATTTGTTTACTTTCATTTTTAGTAAATAAAGCATTTGATCCTTATTTAATATAAAATTATTTTTCTCTGTCCATATAGTCATATATATATATATATATATATATATATATATATATATATATATATACATACATATATATATATACATATATACATACATATATATATATATATATATAATCTATACTCGCATAAAAATTTACGGACTGGGGTAAAATTTTTCAACTGCATAGTACAGTTTAAAGTGACGAAGATAAAGTGCTGTCATCTGAAAACATGGCAGAAAAAAGCTTAAAGTCTCGTTGATAAAATTCAGTATTTTCTAGAACAGCATTACGAAAACAGACACATAATAAAACATGAGACAGCATCGGACATTACCATATGTAGCTCCAGTAATAAAAAATATAGCACCATTCACATCCATATACACAGAAATATATTCAAATTTAAGAAATGACCATGAAGTTAAATTTTTTTATATACATTTTCTTATCACATTATAATACTGTTTTTTTATTATAAAGATAGTTCTCATTTATTGTATATAATGACATGATATTTTTAAAATACTCGTAAATTAGTTATTATAACGCACAAGAAATTATATATATACATATATATATATATATATATATATATATATATATATATATATATATATATATATATATATGTATATATACATATCTGTTCCAAAAGTATCTAAATAAACTTCCATACAAACTTGCAATGAATGTTTGTAATGTTTTTAAAACGAGTTTTGAGTATTACTATCTGGTTTCAAACTCTTTTCGCCATTTTATTTCAATATTTTATTTTTTTTAAGATTCTTGATTGAATTGATTTGAATATTTAAATGAAGACTGAATAAATATAAATTGCTTTATAATGAAATAAAACAGTTCTATAGTATTTATATATTCAATTGCTTTACACATTAAGGATATTTCAATAATTTATATATATATATATATATATATATATATATATATGTATATATATTAGAAATTAAACATATAATGGAATTAAAAATAAAATGAAATATAATGGATTTAAATAAACATAACTAAATAATTAAATAATATATATGAAAAGAAATAAATAATATAAATAGGATTTGAAATGAACATGAATAGAACACAACGAAAAAGCACATTAACTATATATATATATATATATATATATATATATATATATATATTTTCTAAATGGTATCTATGAGTAGATAGAAGAATATGTAAAAATGTCCTACCAATATACAGAAAAGAAGAAAACTAATGCATTTAACAAAAATTTAGAATACGTGTTCCTTTTTTAGCAGGCCCTTAATGGTTATAAATAATTCAAATGCACACAAATATATATATATATATATATGGGTGGAGGGGTATGTGTAATATACATAAAGACAGAGAGAGAGAGTAAGTTAAATTGTTAATTATCGAAGCGAGCGAGAAATAATTAAAAAGCAATACAACAATCTTGCTTACTAAATATCAACAACTCAAATAATTTTTTTCTTACACTAAACCTGTATTTAAATAAATGGAAAAATAATATACGTTTTTTTAATTATGTACCTACATTTTCAAATATTTATATATTAAATGTTTGTATACAATTGGAAAATTCATTTGAGTTTTGTTTTTCTCTAAGTATTTTTTTGAATACAAACAAATGAATTCAATAAAAAGATTTCACAATTAACGATTACTGAATACACGTTTAAATAAAAAGGAAAAACAAAAATTTAATTGAAAACTAAATAATCGTTCATCTGACAGAGAATATTTAAATTAAAATTTTCAAATAAATACAACCGTTTTGAAACTTATTTATACTACGTTTGTATACATACATACATACACACACACATGTGTATATATATATATATATATATACACAGGTTCATAATAATAATGATTCATATTATATAGATTTATCGAGATATTTACTGTTAAGTGACGCCATCGGCGTAACAAAGCGTCGAAAAAAGAACTATAATTTTATATACTTAATGGTTTCTTGGGGCAAAAAGTTTGGGATATATAAAAGGATTTTATTGCTTCATATGAAGTCTAAAATAATAGGAATTTCTCTGCTTAGTAATGCAAGAAACTGCTGAATAACAGGAAATATGAAAATAAGCTGCAAACAACAAATAAATTAATAAAATAGCAAATAATAAAGTTCTATTACTTATTATTTTAAAATGATAGAAGTATGATAGAAATAAACATACAATGCACTCAATTGAATTTAATTTAAATGCTGATTTTTTTGTTAACGGTATGTGTTCTTAATTTGATATTTCAAGAGACTATATAGAAATGCCTTCAAATATATTTCAATGAAAATTATGAAATAAATAGTGTATAAAAACATTCATTGTTTGAAAAACGTAACTATTTTTAGAAATGTTTCGTATTTAACCGTACATGAATATATATATATATATATATATATATATATATATATATATATATATATATATATATATGTATACCAGTGTGTAAAGACAGTGGATCTCATTAGATAGCAGTAGAGCGGCCCCATTTTATACACATTTGATAACAAATACAACATGAAATTTAGATATTTTAACTTGTATGAAGCTCACAAAATTAATAACAGTTAAATTAAAACAGTGCATTATCTACATTACTACATATTTTTAATATCGTGTAAATAGATTTAATGATTATTCAACCTCATTAGGGATTTTAATTACATAACATTGGATTTTGTTCAATAATTAATTAAAATATAAACGACATAAATATACACAAGAGCAAATAATATTTACTCATGTTCAAATTGTCTGTTTACTGTTCTGTTTCATGAATTTATTTGTAATATGCATCAATATAATAATAACAATAATATATATATATATATATATATATATATATATATATATATATATATATATGTGTGTATAAGACCACGGTTCTATTTAGAAATAAGTCTTATATTTGTTTATAGAATAATACATTTTGCTTCATATTAGAATCTAATTATTCAATATTATTTCTTTGAAAATGATATAGAATATTTGCATCCAACAAATTTTTTATATTATTTTAAGTGAAATTGCTACAATAATAAAATATTTTATATTTTTAAGAAAATCTCTGACCAGCAAATATTAAAGTGCCGTCATTCACAAAGACGACTACGAAATTCAACTGCAGGTTTACGGGTCACAAAGCTGTGTAGATCTTACGGACTCACTTACCGCCTTTATTCTCTATTTTTCCGTTTCCTTACCATTAATATATTGTGTGGACTAAAAATACTGAATACTTTTATATAAAAAATATATAGTAAAGGTATATATAAGTATATAGAAAAGTAACAATATATTTTGATACGAATAACATTGGTTCAAACTCAAACTCAAATATAATTCATTTTAATATTAGGTCAGTAAAAAATAATTGTGGTCATGACCTTCAAATTCATACGCATTTTAAGCTTTTTTGATTTTCCTAGCTGTTTTAAGTGGCCCAAAACTATCGAACAACTAACGCCTAACTTTTGTGCAAGCTCTCGAATTATTGTACTTGGTTTTGATTCAAATATTGTGTTCAGTTGTTTGTTATAAACTGAAGAAGGATGCCAGGGATCTTCTTCATCTTCAAGACTCCCGTCTCAGCATGAAATTTTTGGAACTACCATCTTACCGTACGTTCCTTAACAAAACCCATACAAAAAGCATCTTTCAATTTACGAACAGTTTCTGATTCTTTACCACTCGTTCAGAACTTATTCAAAAATTGCTCTTATTTACTTCTTTTCCATCTTCAATTAAATAGTCCAATTTGAAGCAAAACCAAATTCGACAATACAAAATTACAGACCAAAAAATATTCTATAAAATGATATTAACATGAACACGATGACGATTCTCGATGACGATTTCATAACTGCTTGGACATTTATATGATAATGTCTATTTTTCCATTTTTATTCACCTGTCACTCTAGGTGCCATTTCACTGCAATTTGGATATCGAAGAAAAAAATGGTCTTCTAAAATTCTGTCCATCATTAATTACCTTAACCTTTTTTAAAAAAAGAAATAAAACAGTGGAAACGTTTCATTTTTTATATATTACTTTTTATGGAATAATATATCAGTTTTCATATATATATATATATATATATATATATATATATATATATATATATATAACTAAATATAAAACTGTTGTAAATAAATTATGAAATTGTAGTTTAAAAGCTTGTAAATAATTATTTCGAGTAGATACTCATCATATAAAATGCAAACTGCATTAAGACCACAAGGGAAAGGAATCCGTACAGCAGCAAAGATATTAAATAATCTGGATATCCTTTCAACAAGACGATTAAATGCATCAATAAAAAGCATAACATTTCTCGTGCACTCTATACCTTTTAGCAGTAACATTCTCTTGAAACTGCCTGTACTGCAGAAGACGTCGTCTACTAGCACTGCTTGCTGCTATTGCTGCATCGTATTCTTCGTCGTCTCCTCCACCTTCATCCATTGTCGGTAGTGGCGCGTGGTCCGGACAATAGCGACTCACTTCAGAAAAACACTTTTCGGAGTAGGAAATGGTTTCATGACCTCCGTGTAAAACTCTACATAGCGTTCAATTACAAATGCCATTCCTACGACAGCATAGAATGCCTGTCGGACGGATGAATAAAAATTCCTTGATGTGTATTGTCGTTGAATAAAATGTATCTGATATTTACGATCTTTATTTGAAACTTATGTTTTCAATAATCTCTAGAATTGAATTCATATATAAATTCATTTATTTAAAAACTTGCACTTCATTTGCTTTATTTAAATAATAATCTCTGTTCCAAATACTATTTAGGAAAGTAAAAGTTTTATTTAAGAAAAAATGGGTCGAAATTGATATAGTATTTTTCCGTCAATATTTAATTTAAATACCCATGAAATAATTTAAAAATATCGATATTTACCAATGAATTGGTGTGTTTTTAAAAAAGAATATATGTTGAATAATTGTTAATGTGTTTAAAGAATGCTTACGATTTTATGTAATCAAATTGAGCTTTTAATATCTCAAACTTTAAAATTGTTAATTCAAATTAGTACCATTATTTGAGTTATACAGCCTCAACAAGAAATAAAAAAGTAATTTCATTTGACAAGTATATATTCAAACTATTTTTTATTCACTAAATTAATTACAGAATCATTAAATATTTTATGTCAAGTTGTATATTTTTAATATATAAAAGTAAAAACTGTTCGTTGTGGATTTAATGGAATTATAATTAAATTTCATATTTCGTTTAACTAAAGAATTAATTTTATTTAATTTTATTCTTTTTGCCAAAACTACGACTTTTTAATTCTAAACAATGAAAACAATGATTTTCAAGCATTGAAAACAATCCTAGTATAACAACTGAACAAATAACGTACACCAAAACAGATACATTCATCAGCCTACACAACCCACGTGTAGAAGAATATAAATAGAACAACTTAACAAAATAAAATATATACGAAAGGATAAATTTCTCAATGAAAACAATTCACAAATTCAGGTAATCAAATATAGAAAGTTAGTTAAGTATAGACCAAAATTTTGAATTTGATTTTCAGATAGAATAAAATTTATTTTTTTAATTATTCAGATATATATATATATATATACATATATTTAATAAAATTGTCTTTTATGTTTTATCTTAACTATATTTAGAAAAATAAATAATTATATACTGTCATTTCATTACGAAACGGAATCTTTGAAAATATTAATGTCTTACAGAAGTACATTTAGAAAGGTAATAAATTACGGTTTTATAAATAAAAAGAGGGAGATGATTTCGTATGAAAAAAATCTTTTTTAAAGAGAATGGGAAAACCAAATTCCAGTAAATAAACAAGCAATTTACATAAAAAAATGAAATGTACAATTTCAATTACATTGTAGCGAAGATACATCAAACGACTGCCACATTTGTCACCAATCTGAAATCGCGACATCCAAGTACAATACACGTGACGATCTTTTCGTAAAAGGGAAAAGGTGATGTAAATGAAAAAAGCAAACAACAAAAAAGCGACGGACCAACCGACGGGTCCTGCACACCGTTGTTGCCTCTGGCACGATGTTGTAAAAAAAAACTCTTTCTTTGCGAAAAGTTCACGGTAGAATCTAATGAGGTGGCTTCCTGCGGCTTGATGAATTGCTTCTGGCGTCCGACACGCCGTATAGTCGTGGTCGATCTGTGTGTTCTCTGGGTTTGGTGTGTATATCACCTTGGAGAGATTCCAAACTGTGCGGGAAGCAAGTCACACAGTGCAGCTACTGCCGTTATGCCACACCACAATGAAAGACCGGGATGGCCAAGTTTTCAATTGTAAGGCGAGAGTAATTCTATACGTACTTTATAAATGTACGGAAATTTACGAACTGAGAAATGGAAAAAATGAGAAGAAAGCACTTCTTAGTGACATCTCGTTTAACATATACAGCCTGTAATTGAAATATATACATATCACAAGTTATTGTAGTCCTAAATTGTCTGATTAACTTTTACTTTGCACTAAATGCTCAACGATATTTTCTGTGAAGTTGAAATGAACATACATTTAAACACAAGCTTATTCAACAAAATGCTGAGTTTTAATCTAATTTTGACAAAAACAAAATGTAAAATCACGTAGCTCAAATTAAATTTCAAACTTTTGTTTTATTTTTACTATTATATCTTTGCATGAAACTTTACCCAATTTTATACTTCATATTATTTAAAATTCTATCAAGTTTAGAAGCAATTTAATGCGCAAAATAATTGAATTCTTATTTTTTTAAAAATCCAAATACATTATCAAAAACTTGGAATGAACAAAATGTATTCTATATTATTTGATACATTATAACATGCACCTTTTATCTCCCAAAATACGATGACTGTTTCAACAAATTCGAACAATTATCACTTTAAAAAACAATTATTATATTTAAATTTACAAATTCATATGATTAATTATTTATACTCTATCTGCTACAAGCAAAATAATTAAGTGAATGTATTTTTTTATATAAACACTATTTTTTGTATCAAATTCTATATCAAATAATATTTAATTAATGTTTTGAAAACAAGCATACATTTATTAAAAATTATAGATTATATCAGAAATTGATTTCAGTAAAAAATGATTTCAACAAATTATTTTAAACAGAATCTGAATTTTAACTCAATTTAAAAAAAATATTATATATATATATATATATATATATATATATATATATATACATATATCATTAATTTATAAGTGAATGTGTAAAAAATATAATGACATTATGTTGATTATACATAATAAGTAAATTAATTACAATATTTATTCACTAATATGGATACAGGTAGTAAATAATTTGATTACAAATGAATATGAAGTACATTATCATGCAGTAATATTTTTTTGAATATTTGCTTTTTCATTATTGAATGAAACATAAACAAATAAAACAATAATATGTATATTCATGCAATTTATAAATAAATATAAATGTTGTATATATATTACAGATAATATATACAGTCAATCCGCAATTTATAATGAATTATATGGCTTACTAATTATATATATATATATATATATGTGTATATATATATATATATATATATATATATATATATATAAAATACGATAACAAATTTAACAAAATTATAAAGCAATTCTATATTATGTTGATCAAGAAACAATATCGCTGATATTGAAAAGTATATTCATAAGTATACAAAATATAAAAAAGATAAAAACTGATATATCTTATAATAAAAATGATATATCTTATAATAATTATGTTGTCTTTTCATATCGTTTTATGTGAATTTAAAAAATAAAAAGGTTATCTACAAAGAAGTTGAAGTAAATTTCCTTTCAGCTCAAAAACGAAATACTTTTTGTGGGTTAGATAATAAAATAGTATAATAAATAAGACATGACATAATTCAGACTATTTTTATTATTGTTATATAGAAAATATTTTCCATTTAATGTTCATCTATATCTCAATTATTTTTTCAAAAGGTTCTTGAATATTGTTAAAACATTTTCACGCTCATTATATTCTTTTAAAGCTATTCAAATCATAAATTTCTAAATAATAATAATTCTACTACTTCTACTTCAAATATTCAGCTCTTATCATTAGCTCTTTCAATAATTTAATTAACACTCATAAATTTTTTAATTTACCCATCAGGTGTGCTTTTTTCTCAGTATGAAAACAGCCAATAGAAAATGTTTACACATGACAACTATGACACCAACTAATGACAAATGTGACACCATCTAATAAAATATCTTTAAACTTATCTAAATATGAAAAAGATTTTTAACAAATAATGTAGTATTTAATCTAATCGCTGATTTGTAGAATTATATTTTTGTTAAAAACTTATGCCACCAATGTATTGCACATATAACACAGTCATCACAAAAGATCAATTGATTTTTTTATTTTATAACATAAATATTAAAGTCAGTGTCTTGGTTTTGAAAATGGAAAATATAAATTCAAGTATTTTAAAATATTTTAGAACGTTATTTATTTTTATGGCAAAAATAATAAAAAAAAATCAGGCTGGAATTTTCACTAAAATTTATTCCATTTCGTATTTGTCTCTTACCAGTACAAAAGCATACTGATTGGGTTAAAGTCCGTTCTCTAATTATAAAACGTACATTCAAAGTTTTCCTTAAAAAAATGAACTAAGCAGGAAACTCAATTCGATTCGCCAGTGGGTTTTTAAAAAGTTAATTAACTATAAAATGTATTTTAATGGAAACGTTCTATACTAAAAATTAAATTAAAAATATGATCCATTTCTATTCAATTACCATCTTAAATGGTATTTTTTTTAATATTTTAAAACAGACTTTAATGTAAAAGCATGGTTTATAAAAAAACAAAATATATAAACAAATATTTTCTTAATAATTAAAATAAAAAACAAAATAAAATCGAATCTAAATAAATGAATAGTAAAATTACAAACAGTAGGCCAAAGATAAATACATAATAAAGTCTATTCAATAATTGTTTTACATTCCTGTTGCTCGAACACCGAATAAAATTCACTCAGTGTTCGATTGGAGCACCCAATAAAAATATTTTGTTAAAGAAAAGAATTAAAAATGTCCTCTTATCTGATTGGCATATAATTTAAATTAAAGATTAATCCAGACTAAATACATAAGCATTAATATAGAAAAGTATCCATTATATTTCAGTAAAATCATTAATAGTATGGAATTATTTTTCCAATATATATATATATATATATATATATATATATATATATAAATAAATATATATATATATATATATACATGTATATATAAATATATGTATATATATATATATATATATATATATATTTATATAGAATTACATATATATAATAAAATAAGAGGCGCAATAAAAATTACTATTTAAATAATAAAATTCAATGTTATAAAATATTTAATTACATGAATAAATCTATCTATGTTAATAAATAAATTGCAGAATAAAAGTAAATTATTGAATATTTTATATTAATGAAATATCGTACTAATTAAATTAAACATGAGATAAATAACCAAACATATAAATTATAAAAGGCAATAAATTGATATCATGACAAAATAACTACCAAATATGTTAATAATTTATACCATACAATAAATTATTAAATAATAATATTAAACAATTTTTGCTACAAAATCAATATATTTTAATATAAAATAACTTCTATTTCTCTTTTTCTATAATTTTTTATTCTACAAATATAAATATTTATATTTTATAAAAAAGAAACCGTTGAATACACGACAAGCAAAACGCAAAATATCATTCAGTCAGTTCTTATGCAAACAAACGTCATAGAAAAACTTCAACACGCCTTATCGTTCTTAAAAATAAATTCAAGTAACTCTATTATATCCAGAACGCAAAAGGAAAACTCGTTTAGCGTTTTGCTATTTCGCACGAGTTTTAATACCAATAAAAATTTTTATGACGACACAACTTCCATAACGAAACAACTAATGCGTCTTTACTTCCGGTAAAAATTAGTTCTACTTTGACTCACAATTCTATTATTTTGTCTCCGGCGGCATTTCAAATTTACATTTTAAAGGGTAATTTTCCTCCCATTTTCTCCTCCATTATTCTTCCTTTTTTGCGTCGTTGGAAAAAATATAGCGTGCGCGTTACAAGAAAATTTATCAAAAACTATGTAATCGCTCATAAAAGCGTTAATCTCTTAATCGTGATCTTGATTTAAATTTGATTTTTGTCTAGAGTACAGTAATTTGCTGGCTTTGTTAAGAAACAATTTAAATTTAGTATATATATATATATAGCATATATATATATATATATATATATATATATACATATATATATATATATATATATATATATATATATATATATATATATATAAAGCATATATATATATATATATCCTTGTATGTCTATATTTTAGAATTATTTATTCATTCTTGGTTGATGTTTCGAAACTTTAAGGATTTAAATATACCCAATCCTAATAAATAAAATTTTAAAAATGAATTTATATAATAAAAGTAAAAAATATAATTATTCTAACTTGTTAGTAAGTATTTTCAAAAAATAATAATACTGAAACATTTTCTGTTTTAGTTGACAAACTGAGTTTCCCAAAAATTAATATTTAACAAATAGTACGACAGTAAAACTGTTCTAAATTTGTTGTGTAACTATTCGTTAACTCTCTAAGAATAATAACATTTCCATCGAAACAAAAAGAATCATTATGATCGATAATCAACTATTGAACATTTTTTTTGAATTTATTTATAGTACTATAAACTATTATTGTGACTATTTTCAATATTTAATTCTTAAATAATTAAATTAGAATGAAATTTAAGTTTACATTACATTCATTAACACAAATAATTTAAATTAAAACATTAATCTGGAATTATCATGTCATATTAAGTCAAATTTTTTCTCTCTATTTATCTATCTATCTATATATATATATATATATATATATATATATATATATATATATATATATTTCTTCAGCTTTCATGTAAATCTAATAATTCTTTTCCAAATTAAATATCTATTTATTAACAGTCAAAAGTCATCTAAAAAAACACAAAATAAGAGACAGTTATCAATGTTTTTTTGTTAAATATACGTATACTCGTACGTGACAATGGAATGAATTTATCAAACCACGATGAATAATTTTGATTTTGACGGATTTATAAAATTTAAATACAGAAATGTGGATAAACATGACTTATTAATTCACGTTAAGCGATCTCACATAAGTAAATATATTATGGATAATAAAAAGAATATAAAAGGCACTGATATATATATATATATATATATATATATATATATATATACACATATATACATATGTGTGTATGTATGTGTGCATTTATTTATAAATATAAACCAATATCTAAAAAGATCTTTTTCTTTAAATAACTGTGAATATTTAAAAAATTTGGAGAAACTGTAAATTTTCTATTACAGAACGCAGTTGACCAACTTCATCACAATTGTTAGTATACATTTTGAATATCGTCTCACTTCGAACTCATGTTTTTCAATTTATCTCGGTTCCTTACGTTCTCTCGTAATATCAATAATGTTAAAAATTGTGTTACAAGATAAAAGTTTTATCGAAAATTACTCACGAGAGCATACAAGTTCGAAATATTTTCAACAAAAGTTTTTTGTTTGTTGTACAGCAAACGAAAGTTCCTTCCGGTTGCTCACATCTGTTGCAGTTGTGTTGTAGTTGTTGTTGTTGTTGTTTGGTTAACAACAGTCGTTACGGTCTTCGAGTTTCACTGAATGTTAAGTCATTTACACGCGACAATTTCAAACATGCAAATGTGTAAATAAATACATGCAACTGTTTCGATCGGTAATCGATATTACCCGGAACGCAAACTGCACGAAACAATAATTCTTTACAAGAAATTTACAATGATATACAATATGAAACTTTATACAGTTATATATATATATATATATATATATATATATATATATATAAATATATATATATATATATTAGAAAACAATATAAATCTCATCTATTTTTTAAAGAAATCTGTAATGAAATTCTTCATATTTCTTTATTTCAGAAAAACTTATTTTAAGAAAAGTAGTTAGTAAATAAATACTGCAGGCGATATAATCAAATAAAATTTCTGTACATTTCGAAAACATAAAAAATAAAAGATAAATCAGAAATAAAAAATGAAGTTACGCGATAAAACCATCATATGAATGTCTTTTATCAAAATGTAAAATAATTTATAACATTTGTAAGTCAAAATTTAGTCACAGAGCTAAATTAAAATATTATTATATTTGGAGTATATAAAATCAATTCGTGATCATAACAAATTTGATAACAACTGGTTGTATTCTTTTTCATTGCACTAAACTTAAATATCTAATTTATTTCATTAATTTCCTGAAAAGTAATATATATATATATATATATAAACTTAACTGAATTATGAAATAAAATATCAGTTTTACAAACTTTATAACATTTGTATTTTATTTCTCAATTATTTTCATACTCCAATTGAAAATTTTTAATTATTAAACGAAGTCTTTACGTATATTTTATAAACTATACTCATTATTAAAAGAATGTTTATTAATAAAATAAACAAGGTATATATATATATATATATAATTGCAATAGATAGTAAGATAGATCTGATATAATAAAAACTCAACTACAATAAAGGACTTGCAAAAGTATTCGATCTACTGGATCAACCTAATTTACTGGAGGTAATATAAAAAATTAACCCGTATCACTTCAATTCAATTCTAAAATCCTTGTACCTTGACATTCTTATTTCACCGAATCAAAAGAAAGACATCTAATAAATAACATTCAATGATAAACTAAAGTATTTTGTTTCTAAACGTTACTTTATATTAAAGGTATATAAATATAAAATATATCGACAATATATTCATATGTATATTGTATTTATTTATTTATTTTACTCAATATTATGAATATTTCTTATCTTCCGAAAATCATTCTTTCGATTATACTTAAAAACTAAAATTGTCTTTATTAAAATAGCCAATCATTACTTATAGTCCATTTAATTGATTATAAGCATTTATATAGCAGTTCCATCGAACTCATAATACAGGTACAAAAAAACATTAAAATTCACTTTAGTAATAACTTCGGCAATTTTCAATTACTAGACATATTGATAAAGAAAAGCTTATCTATTATTTAAGACATTCGTTCATTTATAATTAAAATTTTATTTATAATTAAATATGTTAATTATTTCATTGTAATATCTCAGTTGTACTGGCACTAGAGCTTCAGTACTTTTAATTTATTGTGATTAAAGAATTAATACCATTCTATAGCATATACATACGAGTTATTATTCCCACTCAATTAAATATTGAATTTAATATAAATAAATGTGATTTTATTTATTTTTACTCTGAAACAAATAGCGGGTTAATAGATATCCATGTGTGATTATATGTATATTATCGGTTCATTAACTAAATAATTTAATTTTTTACTCTGATTATGATATTTAAAAAAATGATTTAAATTTGATTCAAATTACATCATGCTGGATAAAAAAGTTCTGAATATATATATGTATATATATATATATATATATATATATATGTATGTATGTATGTTATGTGTGTATGTTGGCAAGTGTTTATTAAATTTATATTTTCTTGAATATGTGTATGAAGATCCGAGTCACAAACATTGCAAAATGACAGCATATCACAAGTATATCAAACATGAGCTAAAACATAAAAGTTTGTTCTTCTTTTCGTCCACGCAGCCTCCACGCACACATCCCACAAACAAAAAAAAAAAAAACGAGTGGTTCTCGCAAACTGGAACGAAAATCTGTCAAACAAAATGAAGGGCGGAACGTGACTGGCAGCGATGTGTCCACGATTTCCGCACCGGTGCGCCACTCGCTTCCGCCGGTGGCCGGGGTAATTAACTGCCGCTTCCTCTGCATACCACCGTCGTAACTTTGTCTTAACCCCAATCTCTATTGAAAGTGTTATCCGCACTCCCGTAGTGTATTTGAGTTGCTAATCTTGTTTTCTATGTTATATCACCGTTCAATAACACGCTGTGATTAGTATTAGTTTTTCTCTCTTCTCTTTTTCAATTTGTTACTTTGTTTCGACGTTATCGACTTCCAACTGTCATCAAAATAAACGAAAATAAAAAAACTTAATCCAAATGCTGTACATAAACGTTTCGGAAGGATTTCTTTTTTTAAAAAAAGATGGTTATTTTTCACTAAATCTAGCAACATTGCTCTTTTATTTATCTATCAGAACTATATATATATATATATACGAGTATGTCAATTTTTTAATTATTAAAATACACATTTTCTTGTTAAAAAATATTTATTAAAAAATATCTATATATGAAGCAAACATGTTAGTAAACTACTATACATTAAGAATAAAATTTCTCTCATATATATATATATATATATATATATATATATATATATATATATATATATATACATACACAGAGAGCGAATTATAATTTACCAAATACTTATTAAAAAATTAGTACATCTGAATTTACAAAAAATATTCATATAAACAGACATCATACTTATAGCTTGATGATTGTCATTAATGGGTCCAAACAAAAGCTGTTTGGATAATTAACACCCCATAAACAAATAATTTTACTAATTTTAATTTGTCTCTCTATACGAAATATTTAATGTACTATTTCAAATTACTTTCCAAACAGTAAAATAATAATAAAAATATCTCATATACAGAAAATATAATACATATTAATGTTACAATTGAATAATAAAATAATTTAATATGACTGTATATTCCTTTGATACCTCCATTTATAATAAAAAAAGAGGAACAATGTCTATTAGATTCAAATAATAAATAAATTATAAACGAAAATTAACACTCACTGATTAAAAATCATATATATTATTCTACTAAAAATATATTAAGAACATATCTAAAAATAAATCTAAATAATAAAAGTAAAAATAAAACTAATTAAAACTATAGATCTTAAATTGAAAAGTTGTATCTTCGAAAATCTAAAATCTAAATCGGTTCTACCGCTTTTTATTGGAGTTATTTTACATCACTCTGAACATCGACGTTCATTGGTTTTGAATTAATTACTCTGCTAATAGCAAAAAGCGTTTGTCCGAAGATCAAGTTCGAACTTATTTTTGTATTACACTAATTTAAGATAATTTTGAAATTATATATAGAGAGGAGGGGACAAATGGAGAGAGAAATAATCTGCATGTGCATGTATAAACAAAAAATGGGGAAGTTTTTTAATCTAATTTTAATAATTTGGTTGCTAAATTAAAAAAACAATAAATTTTTCAATGCAAAAAGTAGTTTATTTTCATTTTTAAATTATATATATATATATATATGACTGTTTATAAATAAAAGTGAATAAAATATTTTCGAAAATACATTTAGGTTTACTGAAAGATGTTTACATGTCAATATTGCGTCTTCATATAAAACAAAAAAAAAAATACTTGTCACCAGCACTTTAGGGAATTGAGATATTTTATACTAAATAATAGAAACAACAAAATTGCTACGCTTTTTCCGGAAGATAAATTTGAATATTTCATTATAATAAATGGAAGAATATAATACCACATTGTTTATTTTGAATAATTTAAATTATATCTTGGGCGTGTTTTTAAATTTATTTTGCGAGTAAGAAAATATTTTTTCACAAATATAAACACATACACTCTTATACACAGACAAATATATATATATATATATATATATATATATATATATATATATATGTCTATGTGTAAGAGTGTAAGAGTGTATGTGTTTCATAGTTTCTTTGTTTTTGTGACAATGATCACATAAAAATTAATTATTAATATAAATATATTTTCCTAGAATATTTGAAAAATAAAAAGATCCTCACTTTTATGTTTGTATTTTCTAATAAAATGTAAGATTTAACAATACCTTTGTATTTCGAATTTATATTGATCATTAAATATTTCTGTCACAAGTAATGACAACTTAAGTTTCTTTTTCTAATATCGCTAAAGCTCGAGGTGAGCATTGGTCTCTTTTAAGATATGTTTCTCCACATTGAGCTATCTTGTGCGACCATTCTCCAGTTATTAATTTGTCCTAGTTCGTGATCGGTTATCAGTCCTATTCCGAGGCTATTTTAAAGGTCTCCTGACAATAGGTTTTTTTACGGTGTTCGATTGTCAACCACACAACCAACCCTCAAGTTGGAAGGCCATAACAGATATACCTTGTTATAGCGCAAGTGATTCGCTTTCACCCTCTCTACTCAGCTACTTAATATTATCAGTATTAAGCATTGCCCGGTGGCCGCCCGACATAAAATATGTCTACTAGGAGGCGAGAGTAGGATTTGCTGACAGTACTGAATCCTTTTCAGAGTGGGCATTTCTTAGCATTTGATGGTCCAGCATACCACCTCCAATATGCTGCACCACTAAGACCCATTATCAGCCTTGACCACCAATTATAACTTTAGTGTGTTCATTTTTAAGAAACATTTTTTTTAACAATTTTTATTTTTATTAAATAAAAAATTATATTATACGAAATAATGATTAATTTATTCAAAATAGACATTATAACATACATTTTATCTTCTATATCTACTTTTGTATTAGATCTTTTTGAATGCAACGAAAACGAAAATACCAACCTTTGCACGTATCACGAAAGAAATAAACTTACATAATATTTGCGTTTTATTACTCAACTCTATTAAAGTTTCTAGAATTCACACACTCTGCATTTTTCAATTTGCCTTATAAATGCATATTTTTATCTTATACAAAAAAACTTTAATGTATGAAAAAAATTATATACTTCCATATTCTCATTCATCTTCTAAATAAAAGATGGTAGGATAAATTTTAATAACAAAAGCATATTTGGTCAAATATGAACTTTTTTACAATCAAAATCCTCACGATTACACTTTCAAAATAATTTTCAATAGAAGGAAAAATCAACAGAACAATATACCAATAATAAATCACATACTCGTACATTAAAATAAAAAGTGTGTAAACACTTTCGAAGTAATTTATAATAATATAAAAATATACAAAAGAAATTGTAGAAAAAGATGAAATATCTAAAAATCTGAAATATATTTTACAAAAAACAGCTTTTGCTAAGTGATTAATTTTTTTTTGTGACCTTATACAGACGAGTAAATTAGCAAAAGAATATCAGTTAGTTTAATTTTGTTCTATTTTATTCAATAAAAAAACCATTAGTTTTGAAAATTATTCCATTCAATCAAAAAATTAATTCAATACATATTTATTATTATCTAACGCGCATTAAACTTATTATTTGAATTTAACTTCATAAATATAAAAAAAAGTTCAGTCAGTAGTTGAACTAACCATATGTACACAACTTTAACTTATTGGTTTTTAGAAATTTACGTAATGTTGCTCTTGAGACACCTGCCCAACAAACACGTATATTTACTTTTGCAACATCAGTTTAAAACTAGTAAAATTTTCTTTCTAAATTTTTGTACATTTTTGCACACTCTATAAACGTAATGCAACGTACTATATATCTTAAAATTATCACGTTTCGTTCAAATAGCTGAACAAGTCTGTCTTTCACTCACGACCAATATCTTTACACTTTTTGACATTTGTTACTTTATAACCGCTCTTCAAAATCCATTTACTTTATTTGAACGTTAAACACTATCTTCTTATTTGGAATGTAAACTGCTTTCTTTTTTTGATAGACGAAACTGTGTAACTGGAGACAAAGCTCTTAAAAAGTAGTTTCAATAATTTATTATACAAACTATTACGATAATATTTTCTAGAGCCTTAACTATAATTTAATTGTATAAAAGTTTCATAAGAATCCTGTATAAAAATAAAATATTTTCGATTAAATTTTATTTACAAAAGTTTACAAATTTCAAAGCTAAATCCTTTGTTAAGTTTCAAATAATACTTTAATTTCATTTTATACTGATTTTTAAGACAATAAATAATTAATATATTATTTTTATTTTCATTACAGCATTTTTATTATATATATATATATATACGTATATATATATATATATATATATATATATATATATACAGGTAACCTCTGTATAACACGGTCGTTAGGTTTCTAAAAGATGCTGTATTATGCAAATTCGTGTTGTACAAAACAAAGAATTAGTACAAAAACAGGGTTCAGTTCCAAAAATTAACAAGACAATAGTAATTTTGTTAATTTTTGGATTTTATTTTTATGACTAAAAGAAATATGTTTATTAAAACAATCAATAATTGATCGAAAGTATTATATATTATTATTACGAAATGTTTTCTTCTTCATGAATACTAACATTAAACGAGGGCGTTTTCTTCCTGGAAAATATCCTCATCTTCTGAGCTTTCTTATGCAACATCTTGATTTCTATGCTCTACTTTTTACAAAAAATCTGGTATTTTCTGTTATTTGCCTTTATCTAAGAGATCTTTATAAATTTCATTGCATAGTGCTAAACATTTGTGAAGTTCTTTCTTATCTTTTGTGCTTCTTTCAATAGAAGTCTCTGCATTTAGAAAATAGAACTCCAGTTATTCGGCCTGTTCCTATATGCTTTTTAGGATAAATTTTTGAGCGACAACGTTTCCATCTGTGCTGTCGTCCTCTGAATTAATTTGTTTTGTTCTCAGATACCATTTTAACCAAATTTATCCAATTCTTAAACCCTGTTAGAGCAAAATCGTGTTGTAAAGGGATTTTCCTCGATTCTCTAACCGTTTTAGAGAAAAACCATATTTTAGGAACGCCGTGTTATACGGTGGTTGCCTTTACACCTATATATATATATATATGTATATATATATATATATATATATATATATAATATTAATTCTAATTATCTGTACTATTTAATCCTTTTAAAAATTCAACTATTTATTTGATTAATTACCTGATTATATCATTGCATATATTGTACATACATACACCCACTTGCATATATATATATATATATATATATATATATATATATATATATATAACAATTGACAACATACATAAGTTGCTGTCATAACATATCATCCATATTTGCATGACTAATATCAATATTTACTTTAATTAGTCGACAGTATAAACATTCATATTTCACACTCAGTTAATGATATTTACATAATGTATTCATAAAATTATGTAACAGATTAATCCACTGGGATAATATAAAAATAATTCAAATGCAGTCAACGCTTCTATGTTTTTAGTACCACCACAATGAATAATAATCCTGTCATAAAATGCAATCATCATTAGCCACATAAGATGCATAAATTTACATATATATATATATATATATATATATATATATATATATACATATATATATATATATATATGTGTGTGTGTGTGTGTGAGTGTGTGTTTATATGTGTAACAGGGTAACTAAAATAAATATAACTAAACTAAACAACTAAAATAAATAATATTAGTACCTATGTGTAAATAGTCCTAAATCTGAAATAAAATCACAGAAAAATAAATAATGTATAAATTCTCACTGAATTATTTTTAATTATATATATATATATATATATATATATATATATATAAACACTAATTTTTAAACATTCGAGTCGAATTGTTAAAAAAATCCTTAAGTTATATGTTTATATATTTGACGTGAATTTAACTGGTGACGTTTCCTTTATCTATTCTCAGTGTAATATTATAAAGGCAGTTTTAATTTTTTGTATATACTAAATATACATATTAATATATACTACACTCCGGCTACAACAAAGTATATGACAAAAAAATAAAACAATACAACAATCAAACAAACACCAGGCCAAAAACATGAAACAGGAAATTAAAAAGTCAAGATTTTTCTCAAATTGTCTTTGTCCCAATTATGTACCATATAATAACAGAAAAGAAATTTATAAACAATCAGTTATCAATGACTCTTGGGATTATAAATGCATAGATACAACTAATATACTTCATCCAATTATATTATGATACTTTTCATCATAATTTTATTCAAAATGGAGAAAATTTGAAGAGTATTAAACGGAAACTTAATCATGAATCACCAGTGTCCCATGATTAATTTTAAGTAAACAAAACAGAACATGTTAATTAAGCTCTCTTGTCGGCTTGTTCATTATACTAATATTATTAAATTCTATATGAAGGTATATATTTCAGGAAAATTAAAAACAATGAAACTCTTCCACAAAATTTTATTGAGAATATAATCTTTTCAACACCTTTCAATATTTTACAACTATAATGTATTATTTTATGCTCTACTTGATAAAAAAAATATTAACTTAATTCATAGCTTGGTCTCCAGAAAAAATAACTTTATAAGAAAAATGTCAGTTTATGATCTAAGAAAGACAATTAGATACAAAAATGCAATTAAAAAGTATGTATGCAATTAATTAATTAAAATATTATTCTATTGTGTATTATCGTGTATTTTCATCCAATGAATTGGTACAAACTTTTTATTTTTTTTATTCTATTCTGCAATGTAAAATGAGTACTTTGGAATATGTATTCACTAACTGCTTGGGTTTTTTCTTGCATCTAAATGTTACCATACATAATCTCTCTTTATAATAAATTTGTAATTAATATCTTGTTTTATATATGTATATATATAGAGAGAGAGATTTGTGTGTATGTATCTATAAGAAAAGAATTTAGTTAAATAAACCTGTTATTCATTTGCTCTTTGTAATCTTTGAAAACAGATACAGATGACTATTTAAATAACGATATGAAATAATTGAGACAATTTTGTATTTAAAAAACAACAGTCCTTACAGTAACTGATAGAAATATATTAATTAACACTTTTGTTTTAAATATTCAATTAAATAATTTAATTGAAATATTGTTTTTATTATATAAGCCCAGTTAAAGTGAACGTAACAATATTCTATTAACTTAATGTATTTCATACATATACATATAAATATATATATATATATATATATATATATATATATGTATATGTAAATGACGTGATGGTTATATATCTGAAAAGTATTTGAAATAATTGAAGTGTTTATTACACCGGATGACTCGTCTCTCGTTTATCAACTAATTCATAATTTCAACAATCATTATTACAATAGTATAATTATTCACTGAGTGAATTGAGATTTCTGTTGTCTGTATATATGTATATGTCAGAAATATTTGACAACCACTGAATGTACACATCATGTATAATTGAAACTAGCGTGAACTGAATCCATCTAGTTTCACGGAATTCAAATACGGAATATAATTCCACGCTTGAAATGCGATGTGATATTTATGAAAATGTAATAGTATCGCAAAACTTACGCAAACTATAATGACGACTACTGTTATAATGACACTATAATGCCGTTAACGTGCTTTTATTGCGCGGAATTCCATATAAATACATATATAGACATACTGTGACGGAACATTTTTCTCCGTTAGATTCATAGTTTAACTCTTCAATCAATTATTCGTTCGTGACTGATAAAGTTATTAAGTCACGACAAGCGAAAAATACAAAGGTCTTTTTCTGTCAGTTACTTACGTAATTGATATTTTTTCTGGCAGTTTATCGACTATGAAAACATAGTTATATCGTACGAAAACAAAAATATTTTCTTTACTTTTCTTACACGCAAAAGTATAACCTATCTATAGTTTAATCTATAAATAGAATAAACTGCATAGTTTATTTACAGGCATATGTAATTATTTATCAATCAATACTGAAACGCATGAAACTAAACACAGTTAATTTTAAAATCCTAATTATATTGATAAGAAAATTATTACATAATAATAACATATATTTTGAACTTTTTGTACTTGTAAATTATTTAAAAATTTTCTAAATTTTAAATTTAAATATACATATTTATCTGCAAATCAAGTTTTAAATAGAAGATAGTATGCACAGTAAGGGAAGTTTTGAATTAGTATCGCATTACTGAACACAATAACGCACGCTTTATTAATAGTTAGTCTAGAGAATGGCTACCATTAAACTTGAATATAACTTTTTAATTTATTTATAACTTTTCATTTTAATAAGTTAGGTATTGAGCATTTGTACCCATAATAGACATCATTCAATTTTACAACTTTATATACTAAAAACGTTAATCTATTAATTCGTATTTGTTTTAATAAATAATAACAAAAATATATTATATTTTAACTGGTTTCGTTTTTTTTATAATATTTTTTTATAAAGTCACCTCTCCTCTCTTCGATTTCTTTTAATATTCATTAATAAAGTAAATATAAAAAGACTAATAAAAATTAAGATCTGTAAGGAAAAAATCAATTGTCATTAATAAAAAAAAAACTACAATATTTATAGACAAAAGACACAATCGTTTAAAATAGTATTTCTAAAAGGAAATCATACCACTCATCGAGAATATTTAAATATCACAGAAGTTTAGTATAATATGTTATTTAGTAAGACACTATTGATGTAAAATGGATTCTACTACCATCTAACAGACACTTTTGTAATCTTATAGGAAACAATTTAACAAATTTAAAGCCAAATATTAAATTAGCTGAGCCGTATGGATCGTTGCAAGCCGTATGCAAAAAACTTTAAAAATTAAGTACTTAAGTAAAAAATACTAATATAATTTACAAAAAAAGTTATTTCTGGTAGACATTATAAAAATAATAATTTATAAGAATCATAGTTACACAAATATATATATATATATATATATATATATATATATATAATTTTTTTATTTATATTTATTTTCTTTATTATAAGAAAAGCATACTTTTTCAAACTGTATTAATAGAATAAAATGACACAATAATGCTAAGCAATGAATTGATTTAAAATGAACACAAGTAGTATAGAGTACTTATTATAAAAAGGAGACATTTAATTCAATAAAGTTGAAAATCACTGATTTATAAAACTATTTCTAGTTACTTATAATTGATCAAAATCTTTGTATCATTACATCACTCTCTCTCTCTCTCTCTCTATCTCTCTCTCTCTATATATATATATATATATTTATATATATATATATATATATATATATATATATATAGATACATATTAATTACATCTAAAAAAAGAATTAATGAAAATGTATAGATATTTTTCCAAATATGTAATCATTTTATTTGATTATATGTTAATTTCCAATTTTTTTTAAAAGAAATTGAAACAATAAATACAAGAGAAAATCGTATTTGGACAATATAATACAATTAAATAAAGCAAAAAAATCCATATACATCAATCCCAGTATCAATCCAGTATACATCAATTTACAAAAAGATGCTTTAAGAATCTAAATCACTCGTAACAGAATACCTCAAGACTGATCCAATTGAATCAGCCTGAAGAGGATGACAAAATATACGGCACATATGTGATAGTTTTGTCATTTTATAGATTTCACTAGATATACTATAAACTTGACAAACATGTATATTGTAAAAGTGTCTATTTTGGTTAATATATATATATATATATATATATATATATATATATATATAAATTTAATATCATTTCTTTAGCTTAAACTTATTTTATGTTCAAAAAATTACAGGAAGGTAATACAAAAAAATATCTACGATATAATATCAATACAAAAGCAACACTTATTGCATTAATAACGTCTATACTCGTAGTTACGAGTATATACTAACATGTTTCGCCATTTAAATTTCTACTACATCTGGTATTTGAAATTAGTTTATCAGCCGTCTTTTAACGAATTTATTTTACTATACACTTAACAAGAACTATTCTGATCATAACAACTCTTGTACATTTATATATATATATATATATATATATATATATATATATATATACAAAAGAAATCAAGTCAATTCAACCGTTTGATACCTTCACAGTAAAAATGTAATTATCTTTT
The DNA here is from genome assembly GCA_034766995.1 of Acanthacorydalis orientalis. Taxonomy (NCBI): domain Eukaryota; kingdom Metazoa; phylum Arthropoda; class Insecta; order Megaloptera; family Corydalidae; genus Acanthacorydalis; species Acanthacorydalis orientalis. The sequence continues at coordinate 14,858,484 of CM068321.1, read as the reverse complement.
TATACTGTTATATATTCTCAAAATATTGTATAATTAGTAACAAAACGAATCAGAAAAAAACAAATAATAAATGGATTTATTTCGTATAAAAATTTTAATTTATAAACATTTATTTCTTTATTATATTGATAAATATCCCATAAGTATTAAACCAAATAATTAACTACTGCACATTTTGTATTACCTACATACAGTTGATATATTTAGAAAATATGAAATACATGAAACAAAAGAAATAATTTATGTATGAAGAAGTAGAAAACTATAAATAATTACATTATAATCTACGCTAAGATAAATTACTTCTTGGAATTTTAATCTAAATATTCAAATTTTAATTTTATACGGTATCAATCAATTTCATGTCAGTATTATATATATATATATATATATAAGATTAAATCGAAGGATAAATGTAAAGAGTAATATTTGTAATTATTCATTACTTAATTAAAAGTCTAAATATATTCTATAATTGAATCCATTTGATACGGCTATAAATTTAGCTCACAATTTAAAAGATACAGTAACATCTGGCATATTATTTAAATTAACAATTAATTAATATAATATTATTCCCGATCAGAATGCGTAATAGCAGTACCTTTATATCAAATAGAACATGTTCTACTATTTGCAAACAAGTTAAATCGTTTATCAAACTGTAAAACTGAGTATAATCCTACAGAATCCTGAGAATATCGCCTCCTCTACACTTAAAACTTAATTTAAACTTCGGCTCACATGCAAATGCGATAATATAATGCTTCACATTCACACACATGTCTTTCTCTATATGGAACTAATACGTGCTCGTATGTGTGTATGGATCGTAAGCAAGACTGAAACATTGCCGATTCTCTTAGCAACCTAAAGTCTTAACTAATTCCATTTCGTGACGATTTCATGTTCTTGAAATATATTATATAATTGTGCTCAATAGTTTGTTTGAGTAGTGACATAAAGTTATGTTTTGTACTATTTAACTTGCAAGCATTATGATATTTGTTTTGCAACTGAGAGGATGCAGACAACAATTTATCTAGAGTTGTTTTATATTAAGTAAAGTTTGCAGAATATATTAACTACTTTACATTAAGAGTAGGAAAGTTTTTCAAATACATAATAACTTCCTTTAAATATAGACCTTAAAGTTGTATATGTTGGCTCACATCCTCAACAAGCAATAAACTTTTACAAGGAAAAATTTCTTATTGAATACATAGTCAGTTTTTATTAATTTTAGTTTCATCCTTATACTTACATATCGTAAATAAAAACCTAGTAAAATAAAACCATTTCTACATCTCAAAAAAAAAAAATAAAAATCATATTTAGTCATACATCAATTAGAGTAAAGATTTTTATGAAATATTAATAATTATTAACTTTTTTTGTAACATTTAACACATTTGAAATGAAAATAATGTTCTTGAATATATAATGCTCCTTAACAACATTTGTAAACATTCTAACGAAAAATACACATATACACAAGTATAATATGTCATTGTACTAGACTGGAAACAAGTATAATCTCATTATATGTTTGTTTATGTACCGTCTCGACACATAACAAGTAAAACTAATAACAAACTTTAATTAATATTTTACTCACTTTCTAGTTTTAATTTTTATTTATTCAAATTTATAATCTCATTCTTTGAAACATACACTAATTTTCATTTATTCATTTAAAAGGACAACGGCTCTTATATAAGTTATATAATTAGTTATAAATTCATTCTATTTTATATAAAAAAGTCTGTTAATTATTATCAAATTGAATTATTATCAAAATATTAATTAAATAAAAAAGTTATAAATAAAAATCTATTTCATAAGGTTTTTGTTTTGAAATTTCAAATAGACTTACCTTATTAGTTGAAAAAAATATTTAAAGTTCATCTGAAACAAAGAAAATTGAAATTAAAATCATATAAAAACGTACTTAAAAATGTAGTTCATTAGAAGTTAATTGATATTTTTTTCAAAGTATCCATTAAATAAAATTTCCATTGCAAATAGAGCTACAAATTAAATACCATTGGTTCAATTTGGTATTTTGTTATTAATTTAAATTGAAAATAATATTTCAATTTACAATAGCGAAACTTAACTAAAATAAATAATATTTTTTATTGATCTATTACCCTCGATAAAAACGAATTGCAAATAAAACAAAATGTACAAAGAAAAAGTAAAAAATTAAATGCAGATGCATGTTAAACGCTTTCTACACAGCGGTTAAAAATGCAACATTTTGACTTTGTAATGTATTTCTGAAACAAAGTTTTTACTAGTTGACTACAAAGGTAGTAACATATGTCAAACTAGTCATTACTGTATTTCATAAATACGGTGCAAGTCAAAATGTTAACATTTATCGTTTGTGTGTGGATAGAAACTATAAATACAGTAAATATTTTTTTACATAATTACTTTATTTTATAGCGATAATTGTATCAAAATGACTTCAATTATAATTTACAGGAATATTCTCGTGGCAGAACAAAAATAAATTCTGTTAAAAAACAATTTATGAAGCATGTAAAATGCAGTTCAATTCAACTAATGAAAAGGAATGATTAAATTTTTGTCCTTTCTTATAAAAAAAAAACAAGTAATTAAACCGTGTTCATTAAATTAAAAAAATGAGCATCCTATAAAATAACAAAATTATTTGTGTAAATAATAGATCAAAAAAAAAATCGGAACAAATATCGACTCCAACCCTTTTTTTACTTCAAATAATAAAAAATGCTAATAAACAAAAATATTTTTTTTGTTAATGATTGCATACGAGTAATTCATTTTAGTTTTGTGTAGTTTGGACGATCCATTATAGCAGAGTTCTATCATAATTAAATAGACTTATTACTTCAAACTTTATAATAAAATCGAATATAAGTTAATTAATTAATAACGTTAACGTTATAATAATATCGAATATATGTTAATTAATAACGAGTTATCTGACAAACAGACATAATTCTCTGAAATTTTATAACATTTATTATATTTTGCAAATAAAATTATCTCCTATACACAAAAATAAACAGTTGACCAAAAATAAAGTAATTTTACTTCATAAAATTAGAAAGGAGCAGGGAATAAATTTAAACCTCAGACTTAAGTTATCATATGTGAGTTTATATATATATATATATATATATATATATATATATATATATATATATATATATATATATATATATATATACCAAACTGTGTATAATATCTAAGAAGTATAATAAAATATTTGATTAATTTAACTTGTTTGATTAATATAATAAAATATTTAACAGTATTTAAATAAAGAAATTTTAAAGTTGATTACATGCTGTAATTAACTATAGTAAATAAAGTACAACACAACAAACTATAAGTTTTTTAACAAACAAAATAATTATAAAATATCTATTTTTTATATAGCCTTAAATAATCATATATATGAAAAACTTTATTGAGTATTTTTATGTGAATTTTACAATATATGTTTGAGATATATATGGTATTATAATTTACTTCTCCCAATCTGTTATGGAGATGTTTTATACGACAAAGAAAATAAGTATTGGAAAAAGAATGCACAATTTTTATCAAGTCCATAAGTAAATTAAAAACTTTGTAAAACATGCTGAAAAATATTACAACCAAATATCCTTCATCAAATCTTAAATACTTTTATTGATAGACTTAAAATTTTTTGAATGAATTTCTAACAAGCCCCACTTAAGTTAAATATAATGAGATAAAAATTACTGTTACAGAATATCATATTACATGGCATGATGGGGATAATTCTAAAAATGCCACGTCAGTTTATTTTCCCTACGCAAATATATTCCTCGTGTTCAAATCAAATTGACATGAGGATAATTGTCATACTGGTTGTGTAACGTGAGACTTCCATTAGCACATCAGCTAATAGCTATACTACTCAAGTAAATTCCCCCAACTGTGTTCCGCGATGAAATGTTAACAGACTATGCCACTATTGAGCATGTCACACACCGTGCTTTTCATGGAAAGCTTGTTCAATTGTTGTCGAAAAGCAATAAATATATAGCGAAATCATGTCAATTTTTAATGGATAAGATACAATGAAAATGCATCAGATGATATTTTTCTTTGAGTACATCTCTACGGATAATGTTTCATCAACATTTTTGCGTCAAGTGTGTTTACAAATCCAATATCTTTTGCAAGGCGTAAATTTATAACAAATCTGAATACATTTTTCGTTCGAGAATGAATTTTCAAATAGATGCAAAATGAATTGTAATCATAAATGCAGTTAGTTAAGTTTAACAGTAAATTTAATTTCATTTTTTTCATTTAAAAGATAAGTAATCAAGATATTGATAAAAGCACACATATAAAAAACTCAGTATATATACACACACACACACACACATATATATAATATATATATATATATATATATATAATACATACATATATATATATATATATATATATATATGTATATATATATGTATATGTAACAAAATAAATTATATGAAATTAAAACTTCAAAACTTCTTCATTAATACTTGATGATATCTATAAATAATTTTATCCTTATTATCATAATAATACGCTGAAATAACTTATTTTTTTATAGTTTCTAGAAAATAATTGGCAACTGAGCAACGCTGTTTTTTATTTTTACTGAGAAAATGATACAGAATTTAAAAATATTTTTAGAAAATATGCTAACAACAACTTTAAAATCTGATAATATTAGAATATAAGATGTCTTCTATGTCCAAAATATATTATCATACTATAAGAAAATAAGAAACTATAACGGTAATGAAATCTAAGAATGTTTTCTACAATTCGTATTTAAAAAAAACTGAACCTTCTAAAATCTTATTCTACCGCGTTTTTTCTTCAAATAATTTATTCTCTGCATTTTATACTTTTTTTAATACATTTATGAAACAGATATAGTTCAACAGTTTAATGAAACACCTTATGAATAACTTATAAATTAAATGTAGACAAAACAAGACAACATTATTAGCTTGTTATATGTATATATATATATGCATACATATCTATGTGTGTGCTTATAATACATATATTTTTTGCAATTATAAAATAAGTGAACTATTTTTAATGAATTAACATTTTTTACAAATATTGTTTTAAGTTAATGCGCACTTCAAAATACTGTTATAAATACTCTACATTTAAATGCTAAGATATGACTCAAATATGTCTATAATTTTTAGCGTTATAAAAATAAACGTATTCTATTTTTTGTAACACTTTTCCATCTTTTAGCCACAACCAAAATATTATTCCCTTTATACATCATTTACGAAGACCGCTTATTACATAGAGATAAGTAGATTATGCTGACTACGTTGACCAAGCGAACAAAGCGCAGCTTAAAAACGGAAAATTTATTTCAAACTTCAAATAGACCACGATGACTGCAGCGATAGGTCCTTCAATAAATGAGCTTTGACATAAAACCGACCGTTAATGCCTGCAGGATGTTCACACGAGAGAATATTGCTATGTGTGTATATAACAGTGCTATATTCCGGAGCCTGTACTGCATTACCGTATGTAAATGAGGATATGTACAGACATGTTGGTATGCCTGCAAATACGTGTTACACGTAGGTTTGTCTTTTTGCGTTGAGTCAAATAAATAGACGCCGGTTCAATGAAAGAGAACCTTTGGAGAGTTGCAATGAAGACTGGAATGTTTTTATTATTTTGTGTTTGAAACGTGGCATAGACCTTAAAATATACATGATATACGTGCACAGTCCTAAAAGACATTCCGGTAGATACACGCGGACAGGTCTTGATTAACTTGAGGGCATTTCTTTGACGTGTCATTTATTTTATAGTAGATGTTTCACTTCTGACACGTTTGGATTATTATTCCTCTTTCACATGTATTTTGCATGCGTATACTTTATAAAGAGTAACCTTCTGAAAAACAGTATTTTTTTACTTTTATACCACAAATAAATTGTTATTTTTGCAGTTTGTATTTTTTACCCACAAATAATGTAAATATACATATATATATATATAAATGTGCATGTGTGTGTATATATATATATATATATATATATATATATATATATATATTTATTTAATTAGTAATTATAACATAAATACATTTCAATATTTTCCTTCCATTTATCAAGCCAAGAATTTTCCATTTATATGTTTTATTATTATACGTCGATTTAGTATTATAATATTATTTATTCAATTTTATAAAAGAAAACTTCTCAAAATAAGTATAAAAGTTTACATTATAGTCTTCTTTATGTTCTTTTGTTTTACCCGAATATTTAAAAAAAAAATAAAAGATATGACGTTCTATGCAAATTTATTAACATTTTTTTTATAAATAACATTTATGAATTTTACAGGAGAGTTAAAAAATAACTAATTTAATTTTTATATGACCACATACAGCAATGTAAATTTCTTTCAGATATCACAAAAGATACATAAATACAAGATTTTATTATATTTTCAAAACTATTATTATATATACTTAGGTGTTGATTTTATCTGATATTTCAAATAATCAATAATTCAGATGTATTACCCGATATTTCTAAATTGTTTAAATAAATTAAAAATGATGGATTAAAAATAGACATAATTACTTGCACAATATTTATGAATTATTCAAAAATACTGTTTCTATATTCGTTTATTTTTATTTAGAACAATCAGTTATAATGAATTTAATTAGTAAAATTCACCATATGATAATATATTTACTTATATAGATTTAACTTTTCAATAAGATAAATATTAATAGTTATTATATGATAATTATTAACCACAGACAATATCGTATTCAGATATCACAGAGCTTACCAAAAAATAACTTAATGGAATAATATAAACGCAAAATGCCTTAATTTAATAGTTATAGTGTATGTTTTCTTAATATATTGAAGATAAACATAAATCTCATATAATAGCAAGTTATGCAAAATGATCATATCGTAACTAATGTTTAAAAACAACTAAATTAGCATAAAATATTTACGTATTCCAAAATTATAAGGCATTTTCGTTGAAGACACTATAAAATACAGTAATTTTAGATTATTTTTGTAAATTTCTTTATTTTAGAATAAAGTTATACTAGAACAAACGCTATATAAAAGTTGACGTGACCACAAATCTTTCATGACATTTCTTCACGAAAACAAAATCAAACACATTCTCTATTGTAGTATTTCCTTATCTAAGACAGATAATCTCGATGAAAAACGTATCTCCTCTACTCGAAAGCACGCATGATTCAAAGATTAGAAAAGAAAGAAAAATGTAAAAACGTTGCTATTGACAACGCTAACACGTTATTGAAAAATATAACTCGACTGTTGCATATTACCTCATTATAAAGCAGCCGTGATTGTTACGTAGATATAAAATCTTTGTATACGGTGGTTTCTTGTGCAGATGCTTCCGCGCGCGCTACTCGACACGATGGAAATGCCGACAATGCCATAAGTTAAGTCGTACAAGAAGCAGCACGTCGAGAGCAACGTGCAACGACTGATAACGGAACGCAACGGCGTGCTCTTGTCGGCGTACCGTAAAATGTTCAAGTGTCTGTGCTTTGAAAGTTAAACATTACGTCTTTAATTTAATTATTGCGCACATTTATATACCTTTAATTAATGTATACATTTTGACGAATAAAACACAACCGTTCTGCATTCGAAAATGTCTTTCTGCGTATGTCTGTCTAATTATCTATCAATTAAATATTATGATCGATACGATTTACTTGAAAATTATTCAATTAAATTAGAGAAATATTGTCGTTTTTAATTTATTCTCATTTAATTTCATATCTTTAATTTTGACTTCTATATCTACTTGCTTATCAGAGAATTATGCAAACAAATATTAATACAATCAGTTATTATATAACAATACAATCATATGAGAAGACTATGTTTTAAACAATGATATACATTCACTTAAATTTCAAAATAAATGACATGAATTAATATATAGTGATAGCTTTACATAAAAATACTGAAAATCAAGTATTTCAGAAGTGACTCTCAGAAGTGATAATATACTGAATTTTTATAGGATTCTAAATGATCTTCCAAACAAGAAAGGTAATATTTGTAGTGCGGTGTTCGTAAATCTTCAAACAATATGAAAAGAAGAAAATTTCCACAAGTAGAACACATATAAACTAGAATACAAAATTAGTTTATAAATATAAAAATAATATAATTTAACAATAAAATATAATTAATAAAAATAAATATAATTTAAATTTAAAAATATATCATCACAGTTTTGGTATATACAAGAACTTGAGTTATACAACTAAACAGTTATATAAATAAAACGTAGAATACTATATAATCTTTTTTGTTATCAACAAAATTTTCTAATCCCAGTTGTCTTATTTTCACTTGTTCAATATTAGATTTACAAATAATATATTCACTACTTATCTCTATAACATTATAATACTGATAACATGGTTCAGTTCTAGAATAATATTATGAATGTAATAAATAATGTTTTGAATTTAAAATAATCGTTCAAATGGCAGTCTTAAAAATAAATCGATCGTAAAAATAATTTATTTTCATTCATGATAACACGATCAATCATCACTAACAACAATGTATCTATCACTATAACAATTATTCTTTTCGAAATCTAACAGTAAGTTAAAAAAATAATGAAATAATTATAATATATTAATTTACTTTCTCTAACTTAAATTGGAATTAATCATAATTCGATATACACTCTTCTACTAAATAAATAAATAGCAACTTTACTAAATAACTTTAGTTTTTATACATATTTTATAAAATGTGGTATTAAAGTACATTTAATCCTATGCAAATTGCTAAAAATCAGCGTAGTAACGTAACACCTGCTTTCTCTAGCATTGAATACACAGCATCCACTTTTGGTTGCTGCATCGCAACTACTTCTAGGCAGCGAACCGTGCCGTTCCGAGACGCCACACCATCATACCCTTATCATTATCAGTAATTGCATTCTTTACAGCTCCATCGTATCGCCACTAGGCGGCAAAACTTACGAACAATTCTACAAACGTAACTGAAGCAATATTATCTAAGTTCCGTGTTGAATCACGTCTCGCCACCAATCCCATTACTCAAGATTGTCTTTCTCTACATTTCAGTATGTAAACAAATCCGATTTGGACATTTTTACGCCATCATCTGTTCTTTACACTTTCGTTGATAGTAATTCCAACGTTATTACGAATAATATATCAAAGTCATTGTGACTTCAAACGTATACTAACATGCAGTATGAAACGTCATAACTATTTATCAGAGAATCACTTCTCTGCAACTTTAATAATCTTCACTCGAATGATAAAGTTTTACTTTTGATTAATTATGCAAATTGTTCAAGATGATTAATCATTTACTCTACTATATGCTTTTAATATTAATTGTAATGATGCAAATATTTCAAATGTTTAAAACCATTCCGTTTTCATCAATTTCATAAGATTATATCAATCTGTTGTCATTAATATATCATACAGTTAAATAAATGCATATGAATGTATGTATGTATGTATGTATGTATATATATATATATATATATATATATATATATATATATATATATATATATACATACATATATAACAAAAAAAAATAACTATTATTTCAAATGAGAAAAATTTAGAAACATTTTACCAATATCCTCTAAGAAAGATAACGATTATATATATATATATATATATATATATATATATATATATATATATATATATATATATATATATATATATATATATATATATATATGAACGATAATAATATATTATCATAATTATAATGATACTTATTTAAATGAATGACACATATTTTAAACTCAACATTTTTGTTATCAATGTCATTTTATAGAGTTTGATTGGTATCTTGTAACATGGTATCTAAGTTCTCCATTTTTTAATGCGTGTATTTATATTCATTCATATTTTCATTATACAACAGACATCAATTACATTGCATGTATTTATTCTCACAAGAAAGAAATAAGAGTAAAATATTTTTTATAAATTTTGAAGTACGAAAGGCAATTGAAAAAATTGCATAGAACGTCATTTCGTTTATTTTTTCCAAAATATTGGGATAAAACAAAAAAATCTCCATATTTGTATCTCCATATTTGTACAAAAATGTTTAAAATGTATATTTACTGCATTTTTTGTTTAATACTCTGCCACAATGTGTAAAAAAATATAAAATTCAAACGGCTTTATCTTTTTATTATCGATAATTCATAGCCTCATACAATTTTAATTAAAACTCGATAATAAAAAAATCTTAATTAGCTCTTAATAACATTCACTATTTAATTATATATCTGCAAATTTTATTTTACTTTGCAATTAAACATAGACGTAAATATAACTTAATTGATTAATACGCCGCATTAATGAAAAAGTAATGATGCATAAAAAACTAATGCGCAATAAAATACCGAGAAAACATTTCCGTTATGCATTCATTGTACATTTACAATAACGCCCAATGTAATTACCAATTATAAATCCAATATCGATGGTTGACGATCGTGTAATTAGTTCTGATTATAGTTATATACAAAACCATTTTACCATTTTGTTTAATAGCGAAGAGAAACAGTTAAACTCGTTATTATTTGTAATATGTAATCATTACAACCAATAGAGTGAATATAAATAATCAAATTGTATAATTCTATTTATACGTGAATGGACAAACATTGAAAATGTTTACGTAGTTAGGATTTATGTTAAATGTAATAATTGGTATTATTTTAAATTAAAACTAATATACTCGTCTGTACGCATGTGGTTTATAACGGTTTTTTTTTGTAGGTAATATTGTTTTAAAAATGTAATACTAACTGTACAATAACGTTATTTTCACACACAAATATGTTCAATAAAAAGTAAATATTATTGTATAAAACAGTACTTTAATGAAAATAAAATATACTCTGACAGTGTAACATTTTTTAAACAAAATATATGAACAAATTTTATTTAAAGAATTGAAATTTTAGAGTGAATTATTTTCGAAAATTTTAACAATGTTTTTCTATTAAAAGATAAAAGCATATATTTTAATGAAGAGTCCATAATAAGCTTCTATTAAATATATTTACTGTAAAAATAATTGAGTACTAAGGTATCATTAAAAAAACTATTTTAAACCAAGAACTACTAGAAATATAGAAAAAATGTATTATAACTACAGTTGAAATTTATTATTATATAGTTTCAAGTCTTTTAATTAGTTAAATTCCTGTCTTTCTTGGAAGACAGAAACTCAAAAGATCCAAAAGTAGGAAAGCTTTAGGACATATTTATATGTGACTTAAAATAATTTTTTTTCTACTTCAAAAAATAAAGCTACAAATATTCATTTAATTTATAACTAGTTAATTTATTTTGAATTTCGGTAAAATTTTAATATTTACGTAGTTTTCTATTCAAGAGCAAATAATTTGAAAACTGATTCATTTGTACTTTAGAGATTTAAATATTATATCTGTTTTGCTGATAAAAATTAATGCTTTATCTTACTATAATCTCTTCTGGTATATTCTAATAAGAAAACCATCAAACATTAACCTAAGTAATTACTTACATACAAAATTTAACATTCTGTTCTTTAGTACAAAAGTGTACTCTGCTTTAATTAACTGCAAATAATAAAGATATTAATAGAGACCAAAGTTATTTAAAACATAGCTCGACATTACACCTTTTTTCGATTCAAAAGCAAAAATTGTTTTTAATTTTCGATAATTAAGACACTATTTAAGCCTTCATGTATCTTCTAAATAGTAATTAATAATAAATATTACAAGAATCATAATAAAATTTGATAAAGAATTACAAAAGCTAATAAAAAAGTATAAAATCTATACCCACTTTACTATACGTACAAATTATTACAATAAAAATATAATAAAAACTAAAATTCAAACAGTATTATGATATTTATATTTCAGAGTCAAAATTATTTTGTCTTAAATTAATGTATCTTCATTATTTATCAAAGTATAACACTTCTAATGATGCTTATTTATAGATCAATTGACAATCTAATTTAATTACTGAGAAAAAAATTAAATTTAACAATATAATTGTAGAATTTTTTAGTTTGTGCATAATGTATATAGCTATATGCCTAGTTCTATTATATTTCCAAAATTTTTATTTAATATGCTATTTAGATTCAACTCACTTTCTACAAATATATATTATTATCATAATAGTATATTTCAAAGAACAAAATTTATTGGAATTTATACTTTGTAAACACCAGGTGAACTGGCATAACATAGTTTACTGATCGACCGGAAAACCCCACGTTACTGAGGAAACGCATTACCGAACGGATCTCTGAATAGTAGTATGAGATTTGTAGTAACAGGATCACGAGAACCGTATTCTTTGACCGCTGTGTCAACAACAAAATATATTTGACTATACTACAACACAAGATGGAAATATACATAGACAATCATGTGGAAGTACCATGTATTTTTTAATCAAACATTTTACGACATTTTTTTTATTTGCACTATATATGAAAAGTCATATCAGCTCTTATTGTTCACAAAGTTTACTACTCTTGATTTTACCTGTCATATTGTATACAGGCATAAAAACCTTGTAAATTTCTTAAATTGTTCAATTTAATACTTGTTTTCGTTTTTCTAGTGAAATCATCAATTATAACCCGTATACAATATTATATAGTAATAAAGTAAGACAGAATATAAAGATACGATCATATTTCAAAATAAAAATGATGCAGTAATAAATGCAACATCCCTCTTATACAGTACATAAAGAAAATATATTGTATAAACACCCCTTTTAATGCTAGACAAGAAATTTGAGACGTTATAAATGATACAACACTCTGTTTTTTCATAACGGATGAGCTAAGAATATTTTTACATCTTTGGTGTAAATATAAAAAATAATATCTTTTTAATGGTATCCTATTTATTTTTCATAAAATGTTAAATATAATTTTAATACTTTGACTTTTGTGTCAAAGTATGTTAATTATTCTACTCACAATAAAGATTTGTTTAAAAATCGCACACACACTTTTACAAAAATGTCTTTGTACTATCATATTGATATAAAAAAAATAATTGAACTCACCCCTTTTTCAAAAAGGATTTTATTTTAATTCAATCAAATTCTATTAACAAATAAATATATAGTTATATTTTGAATAAAATAGTAATCTTTATATTAAATAATTCTTCAGATTTGACATTTATGTTTGTGTAAAACATTAATTTTTTTAGTATTAAGGGATAATATTATATTTAAAAAAGTTATGTACAGTTATATAAAAAGATTACATTTATGTTTAATATTTTAAAAGGCTATGTGGATTATTCTTCTCACTTGAGAAAATTATTTACTTTTTAAACAACTGCTACTACTTCAAGCTTGAACTCGAATACATTATTCAACAACTTGACTAGTTGTGTGTGTATATATATATATATATATATATATATATATATATATATGACTTAAATGATTAATACCTTGTTTTTCAAACTGTATATCGCGGTTTCCAGATAAGTTCCAAACAGTAAAATTTGAAGATTACGATTGAGATATTTTTAACATTCTCTTTACTAATTAAATTATTAAATGTGAGTTATTTTTCCTAATTACTTAATAATAAATAATTAGTGCATTTTCTAACACTCTAGTAGAAATAATTTCTCAATAATATTACTTGTTTCATTTTAGATCAGTGTTCAAAATCACGCGTCATTTTACATTTTGACAATCAATTTAGACTTTATCAATTATTAAATAATATTACATATAACAATATAGTAATAATTAATTTATATATGAGTTTCTGATTTAAAGGCATGATAGTATGAAAAATTGCATTTTTCTATTCATTTAATCACAAAAAAAATTAAGTTCTCAAATTATCACAAGAATTAATCTACTTAGTATGTTTTTTTATTATATTCCACTCTAAAATGTTTTCTTTTTGTAAATTTATGTTTAAAATCATTTTTAAACATAAATTTACATCATTTTTCAAAAACCAAAAAAGACTAAATAAATAAATTTAATTATACTATTACTCATACGTATTATTATTATTATGACTGTCAAATTCAGTTATGCAGCTCAGTGTCAATATTTGCTTTTTTATACGTTCTTATATATCTATGTACAACATTGACATTAATCAAATAATATAACATTTCCTTAAGAAATATAATCAACTTTTTTATCGCAATAAATATTATTCTAAAATTAAATATTTTAATGCTGCTTTATAAAAACAGCTAAAAATTGAACATTAAAACTATGAACAGTTACGTATAATATTATTCAATATTTGCAATTAAAAATATAACAAAAATAAAGATATTTCACACAAGATATAATTCGAATAATATATTGTTTGTAAAATTTATGTTCTCATTCTATATTACATGACCTCTACTCCAAAGTTCATCTATTTTCGTTACACCTTGCATCCAATTTTTAAAAGTCATAAACGTACTCCTACAAACAATGAGTTTCATGTACACAAGCTTCCGAATAACTTACTCGACTTTTAAGAGCTAAATTCGAATGTTATATATTTGAGATGAACCTGGCTATCGTTTTACTTTATTCAATGGATTCCGTTGTAATTATGCGTTTGTTTAATTAAAAGCGGTCCTTTCTGAACCTAAAATCATGCCGCAGCACACTTCGGCATGAGTTTGTCGAATGTTACGGTCAGCGTAGGAGTTAGGTCATAATAATTTAATCTGATAATGCACGAAATGAACAAGTTGCGGTTTATATTGTAGCCATTAAATTGTTTCTAAAATTAAGTGAAATTTTGCGATGTCTTCATATCGTTGATTGTTGTTCGTTCGTTTTGAATCCTTTGGTGATAAATTAGCTATTATATATAGCTTAATGTATTTTACTAAATGGATGCGTTTAAATATAGAAAAAATCATTAATGTACCAAATCGTATATAAAAAAACACGCTAATATTTTTACAATTATTGTTTATAAATATTTTTAAACTATTTGTAATAAATGTCACACAAATAACCATCACATATAAATTTTCTCGTAATCAATTATTCGAATTTCTGTCAAAATTCAAA
Source organism: Acanthacorydalis orientalis (assembly GCA_034766995.1). Lineage (NCBI taxonomy): Eukaryota > Metazoa > Arthropoda > Insecta > Megaloptera > Corydalidae > Acanthacorydalis > Acanthacorydalis orientalis. Next base: position 14,843,273 of record CM068321.1, on the reverse strand, counting down.
CTCTTAATTAGCACCAATGTTCTTTTCTAAACTAATACTGGAAAAGTTTATTGAAGAATGAATTATTCAAAAATATAAAAAAATAATTCATAGCAAATTTGAATATCTCTGCTAAAAACTAGTAAAAATTCTACACATAATAACATTTTTAAATTAATCTTTTTTCATTTTGTGAAGAAATTAATTACTAGTAAAATTCTACATAATTTTATCATTCCTCAAAAAATCCGGACATCATATAATAGAAAGTGTTTTTCTAACTTGAATCAAAACAGTTGTTTTAAAGTTTTAATGGATTAATGTAACTTAAATTTGTTTAAAATTAAACTATCTGTTTTATTAAAATCATGTTTCTACAACAAAACGTGAATACTACACATTAGAATATAATGTAAAAAAAACACCACACAATTGCCTAACAAACTTTATTATGAATTAGTTATTTCAGTAATATTTTCCTTAGTAAATTTTCGTATTTAATATAGTAATTCGTAAAAAATATTTTATTTAATAATATCAAGGTTTACCTAATATCCAAAAGTATGTACTTAAGAAATTATTGTTTTATTAAAACAAATTAAAATCAAATAATTATATCTTTTAAAATTAAAACTACATTAAATGAAATACATTTTCCTAAATATAATAAAAATTATATGTACATAGTTATTCTACAGAACAGTTTATCTCCACATTTTAATTAAATATTGCTTTTCTAAAAAAATCTTTAAAAAAGTTTATTATCAGTTTATTATCATATATGAATCCTAATATCAGATCACAGCTTTTTAAATGTTTTATTGTCCTCAAAAGTTCATCCCTTCTTGTTATATTTATACATATTGTCCAATCAAGATTAGGTATTTTAACAGTCCAGTTTCTTCATATGTGTTTTTTAATTCTCATTGAGAGAAATATTGCTTTAATGGAATATTCTTAAGCGTTTGGCACTCATACTTTAGCGTTTCAAATTAAGGGTTTGAAATTAAGGTGTTTTAAATTATAATTTGTACTCGAGTGCTAATTATTTCAGCTGTCGAAGCGCCCTAAAACCACAATAACCAACCAACCAGTACCATATATATTTCCAAAGTAAGGGTGTTAATATATTTTATGTTCCCAATAAAAACAAAAAGTTTATAAAACTAATGTATAAAATTGAAATATAAAAACCTACAATACATATAAGAAAATATTTCTGTTTCAAAGTGCAGCTATCTTTGAAATAAATTCAAAACGTTTTAACAAAGACAAAACATTTTACGTTTTCAAAAAAGCATGCACTTTTTAAAAGAATGAAAAAGAAGCCCTTTGAAGAGAATACTCACAGCGAGGAATCATGAATTCAACATCTTAAACCAGAAAATAAAACATAGGTATAAAATGAAAACATTCTCGTTCTTAGATTCAAAGTTAAAACATCTGTCAGTAAACTCATGTTCATAGATTTCTAAATCTGTGTCTGGTGTATTTTCGTTTAATTTCAACGTGCAGTTGAAACGCTGAACAGTGGATAATACAATGATTTATGATGAATGAAATGAAGTCTGTATTTCTATTGAAAAGAAAAAAGAGTATGCCGTTAAAAACGATCTTATTGCATAAACATTTTTATCAATATACAAAATAAATTTCAACATGCCATTTAAAAGTATTGAAACATACCTATTTAGTCTAAACTTAGAGAACTAAAATGAAAAAAAAATATTTTTAAAAAGTCTTAATTTGTTGACAATAAAACATGAAAAATATTAATTGTGATTTTTTGTTTAAAAAAAACATATTCTATTAATAATCTATTGAAAATTGAACAATTATAGATCAGGACATTGATTGGTAAGAACTGTTTAAAATTTAAATAATTTAAACCCTCTCTCTTTCTCTCTTTATACTTTTTACTCATATATATAAATATATATATATATATACATATATATATATAAATATATATATATATATATATATATATATATATATATATACATATTTTATATATATATATATACATATATATATATATATATATATATATATATATATATATATGTATATGTATATATATATAAAATATTCTTCAATTATTTAAGAAAAAAAATAATATTTTGATACAACAAACTTTCTTCATCTAGAAGTCACATAAATAAGTATCTAATTTAGACTATGACAAAAGTTCAACATAACTAGGACAATATTTCAAACCACTTGCTAAATAATATATATATATATATACACATATATATATATATATACATATATATATATATATATATATATATATATATATATATATATATATATATGTATGTATGTTTGTATGTATATTTGTATGTATGTATATATATATATATATATATATATATATATATATATATAAGTAGATATATAGGTAGATAGATAGATCAATATTATATATATATATATATATATATATATATATATATATATATATATATATATATCTTCTGTTGTAAACTATAGAATAAAATTTATTCTTCTAACTTTTTCATTAAATAAATTTCGAAGAAAATCTAAATTAAAAAAATGGCCTAATCTAAATTTATAAAGTATCTTATTTACAAAAATATAGAAACAATTTCTAAATCAGTAACTCTACTAGAATTTCTATGTACATATTTACAAAACATTATGTTAAAAATGTATCCATTTTGAAAGATATAATAAAAAGAAATAATGAAAATGTTTTAAGACAAAATTGTGTTTAATACACTAACATTGTAATTTTTATCTGTCGCTCCACTAAATTTGCTTATATAAATTCTAATTGAAGAAAATATGTACAAAACAAACTTGACTTGACTAATAATCTTATTAATAAACTTATTTTATAATGTTTCATATATTTAAAAAAATATTAGAATACCAACATTCAATTGCAGGAATTAAAAATATATATATTTAGAGAATCTAATAGGACATATTAATAATAAAATTAATTATAAATGATTTTTAAACTGCAAAATTGAATTTTACCTGTTTTACGATTATTTATTCATAGATAAAAAAATAACAAAGTTATCGTAATGCTATCATCTGTAAGTATCTTTTTTAAGTTAATTTTTCAAAAAAATTTGTTTATATTCGGAGAAAAGCTAGCAAAAGATTATATTGTTTGTGATATTTTTTATTTAAGAGGATTTAAGAACATGAATATTTTTTATTATAATTCGCAAAATAATAAACCGTGTATATATATATATATATATATATCACTTTGTCTTTTCTAAAACCCAAAATATCCACTCATTCGTATAAAACACAAATCCTTTTTAATAACATTCTATTGTATTATCATTTTTTTATTTCTTTACTTACAAAAGCAATAGTAAGCTTATAAAGACATAATATAATGAAATATTTTCATAATGTCATTAAACAACCTTCAAAAGAATGTATTAAACGTATTATAATTAAAAATTTACCTATATTTTAGTTAATGTAGTCATTTAAAGAAATAAGCCATCTGTCATTTATATATATATATATGTATTTATGTATGTATGTATGAATGTATATATATATATATATATATATATATATATATATCCATGTTAAATTAAAAGAGTTCGGGAACTAATGACCTTAGACGTAGATGTGCACGTAAACCCATATATTTATCAAAAGACCTTTAAATTTTTGCAAAAGGAGATCAATAAACATTGTATATGTATATATATATATATATATATATATATATATATATAATTTAAATTTAAGTTTGTTCATAATTTAGCACTGGATATTTTAACAGTATATTTCAAAGTCAAAACAACAAAGACACTGCTTGAGATTAATGTCCTAAACTAATCAGACAAGGTCATATACTTCTGACCGTAGCCGTCTAACTTGTTTTCGAAGAACTAAAAGCTTAATCCTATGAACTATAATTAACGCATTTATTTACAAAACGGTATTTGGTTGAGATAACACTTTAATAGTATTTAATAGACTACACGAAATGCCAACTAAAATTATTCATGAGTTACCAAATAATTGGCAAACATTTATAATAAATTGTTAATGTTATTAAAATAATATCTGACAAATAATAAATTAGAATTAAGGAGTACTAACATTCATAATTATTGTATATATATATATATATATACAAATAAAAAATATATTATTATTGAGTTAATTTTTATGTATCAAAATGAAGAATGGGTCTTTGATAACAAAATAATTCAGTGATTTGGAACAACACAAATTGTTATAGAAATATGCATATTATTAATAACTTGAAACGATGGAAAAAAGCAAGATTTGAAGTAAAAGCATAATAGAAAAATTAAGTATTGAAGAATGGAAATTATCGGGACATACTTCAAGATAACAAGACATCACATAGGCGATAAAGATCGTAATTAAGAACATTGAAGCATAAAAATCTCTTAAATACACCAATATACATGTGGGTAAATATTATAAGAAAATGTTTTAAAATTGAATCGAAAATACAGAAACAGAATCATTCTTATTTGAAGAAATTAAAATTTTTTTTATCTAGTTGCAGATTATAAGGTTTGGTAATTATATATATATATATATATATATATATATATATATATAACCTCTATAACAGTGTAGTAAAATTAAAAAATAAACCAAATGAATGAAACAACGAAAATCATTAAAAAACAAAGGAATTAATTAAACTACAAAGAAATTTAAGAAAAACATGCCTCTATTAACATTAATATATAGACCAGCAACTATTACTACAATAAACGACGACAAATGAAATATTCTAGTACCTAAAATCTGATTTCTAAGTATACTTGTTAAATGATTTTAAAAGAAATGAAGAAAAAGATAGGAAAAATAACTTAACTCTAGAAAACGGCATAAAAATATAAACATTAAATGTTATAATAACGAATGTTAGAAGACATTAGACTCAATACTTACTAAAGATATAAAAAATAGTGTACATCTCCGTGCATTAAATTATAAATGAACCAGAAACAGAAGATCGGTAGAAATATTGTAAAAGAAATACGGGAAGAATTTTATGCCATAATAAGTCTAAACCTAATTGTTTGAGTGAAATTACTAACATCTAATATCTCTTAATATGAACATATTTGTTTTATAAGTCATAAAACGAGTTTTATCTATATAGATAAAATTTTTAATAAAAATAAACAGGTTCTTCAAAAACATTAAGATACATATTTTCTTACTGACATCTCATGAAATAAACATTCAATCACTATCAGAATAAAATAAAAATCGGTAATATATAACAGCATTACTTATGATTTTGAGGCTACAAATGATATATTTACTACAGATACTTAAAGAGTTCAATACCCTGCAATAACCAATTATTCTAATTTTGTCAAACTTATATTATAATACTATAAAAACATTTCGCTATGTAAAAAAATAATTTATTTTTCAGTAGAATACTGTTCATATTTCATTCACTTCATTACATTGTTGCAACTTTTTAAAATATAAGACAAATCTTTCTTAAAAGATTTCTCATAAACAAATAAAGTAAAAATATTTACACCAAAGTATGCTATCAGGCTGCAAATAATTAATTTTAACTGGAATAAAAAGTATAGAGCATAGATAAGACACGCATATTAACAGTAAGAAAGGTTGTTTAAAAATAAAATAATGTTACCAACAAAAAATGTATGTGAAATATGTTCTCACAAGCAGTTATTTATATTAATATTTTACATAACAAAAAATGAAAGAAATTCCCGGAAGATTAAATATCACAATTTAATTCTAATTAAAAAATTAATCCCATTTAAAACCAATTAAAATAATTTGCATGGAACAAAAATTCAGAGTATTTTTTTAGAAAAATATAATAAATAAAAAAACTAACTGTTGATGTACGAGTATTACATTAACGAAGAATATTTCGTTGAAAACACTAATTAAAAACTTAAAGTTCATCTATCTAAACACCATTTATTCTTAGACAAAAAATAAAATAATTAAAGGTACTTTCTAATTAAAATAGTATGTAATTGCAGCTTCCTGCTTCGACGACAGTATTAGTAAATCACTTGTTTAGAAAAAAACTTTAAACAAAAGTCTTTGTTAAAATTTACAATTTTTGTTGAATATATATATATATATATATATATATATATAACAATTCAAAAATATACAGAACAATTAAAAAAAAACATTTTCTTCACATATTAATTATCTATAATAAAAGAAGTAATACTTTGAGATTAATTTATTTAAGAACTTTAAGTACTTCTTAAATCAATATCTTATAAAAAGAAGAACGTAAATAGAGTAAATAAATTTAAAACGCAAACAGAGAACATTTATTGTTTATTATCAAGATTTTCATATCTTTCAGTGAAATATCTTCTTAATTAGTTTCCCCTACACATAAATCTACCGTCAACGTATTAATTACCATACGGTCAACCTTTATCCAGCATACTCCTGTAATTATACAATGTTGCGCAGGTAGCTAATCACTGCACCGGTAACTAGTTATGCAGCAAGTGACGTGATGTGATACCTTATGCGATATATGTAGCATTCCATAAGCAGATAATAATTATAGGACAATTATGTATGTGTCTGTTGATACAATGAGAACTGAAAAGCGTTGTATGTAGTCGACGATACGAGTAGAACGCAATGTATGCTCCTGAAACCGTCAGGCCACACGTTAATCGAATTAATCACGCTTCAGTGTATCATTCGCATCAACAGCTCCAATTGTATCTAGACCATTTGGCCGTACTAAACACAGAGTATTAAATGTTTATCTTATTGGTCAGATAGTGTGTGAAGACATTCACGCGTGGTTTACATAATGATTGAATTTATGGCAAATCATGTTAAGAGATTACTCGAAATCGTTTATCGTTGCTCTATTATATGCACTTCAAGAAACAAACAAACGTATTAGAGGATTACACAAATACGAGATTTATCTGCTTTGATAACGAATATCCAAAATCGAGCACGTTTCTTATAATATTAAACAGAATCACTTCAACTGGAAAAAACAATTGTAATATCAATTTCTTAATAAAATTGTTTCATAAAACTATTATAATTGAAATTTATTGAATATGAGAGTAATATTTGACTTTTAAAATATTTATTTTTAAATTAATTATAGTTTCAGATTATTTCAAGTTTACCTACTTTAAAAAGAATTTATAATTTCTTTTTTACGAGAAAAACTATATACAGACGTTATGAATATCATAGATTCTTAAGCGGTCAAGTTTATTTTTTTTTATTTTGGAGTGAAATGACTAATCTCTGACAGTTTCCAAAATGATAGAGTTATTAACAAAAAAATAAATTGTATAAAAATAGATTTATATGATATACATTTTGCACATTAAAGAACATTACGTTCAAAACAAAATTATTGTTAATTAAAGAAAGAATATACCTTAACTTCTTCTGTATCTAAGCTACTAATATATATATATATATATATATATATATATATATATATATATATATATATATATATATATATATATATTAAATATTTAAACGTTTTGCATTCCACATCATTCATAAATCTATTAAAAAATAAATAGTCTTCTAAAATTAGTTCAAAAAATTATATTTTTCATTTATATCTTTAGTAAAGGACATAAATATTTCAATACGAAAATTCACAAAAAAATTAAACAATGAGGTAAAAATTAAAATTTTCGGACAAAAGTAAATGAAACAACTTTATTTAAAATGATATAGAGAAAACCACACAGTCAAAAATATGTTAAAATCATAAATGTATGTTCTCAAAAAAGTATAAAATATATTAAGGGTTTTGCGAATTTTTGAAAATTTGCATTTACAATTTGTTATATAAACGTATAGTATTGCCAAAAAGATGTTTTTATACACAAATTCGTTAAAAATGAAAATGTATTGAAATAATAAGTACTCAAAATATTTTAAAGGATGTGAAGATGAATCGAACCAGATTTTATACTTTAAAAAGAAAGCTGAAAAACCTGAAGTGAGATTTAATACAGTTCAAAGTGTTACAATGTATTTATCTAAGTTATTTTATTTTATAAGTCTGTTGAAACCAAAGTTAATTGAGCTTTCAAACTCACACCTACTTCAAAAAGATAAAATGTATTGAAAGCTCAGACTAGACTTCGTATTCTGCTCTATAGTCTACTATATTTTCAGAAATAAATACCTTTTTGCTACTTGGTTAACTTCGTTTTAACCTGACTAGTGTTTTAAAAAAATTCTTTTTTAGTCGATTAGTTTTTATGGTTACAATGTACATTTCTAAAATCCAAACAATATTATTTTCAAAACATATTTATTAAATTATTTTATTATTTGTTCGGAACGTTCATATAAAAGTTGACAACAAGTTTTGTTAATTAAAGAAAAATATTTCTTTTAAAATATTTAATATATTTTTTTAATTATATATAAATAAATATATTATTTTAATATATAATAAATTAACATTCTGTTGAGCCAAATCTAAAAGAAAATTTCGTATTAGACACTTTTCAAATTATATATTATTTACTTGTAGAAAATTGTATTCACATTTTCAAGTTAAATTGTATTTCTAACATATTTGTAGATTGAAATAATATGCTAAAATTAACTAGTAAAAAAATGATTAGTTTAAATTATTCGGTCTAACTTGTCTTTAAAATACCTATACATCAGTTACATAATAAAATTTTTGCATCAATTATAAATTTTAATTTTAATTAAACGTGTAAATATTCACATTTATATTTTTTCTATTTTCATTTTTTTATAAAATTACGTATACTTTATTTAGAAAATGATATTTTATGTTACTTTTCGCTATTTTTTATATTCTTAGATATCCACTACTTGTTCTAGAAAGACAATAAAAAAGGAAACATTCCGAAAAACCCATAGCTTAATACAATAAACAGTTATTTATTAAAAGTACATCAAGATATATATAATTGGATTTTGTTCTTTCACCTATTCCATCGTACAATTTCAAAATTTTGATTATATAATTTAAGAAATCCAACAAAAATGCTATACAACTAATCTAAAAAATTAATGAAGAGATGACTATGTATTTAAACCAGATTCATAATTTTATACTGAAACTTTTATAATATTTATTATTGCAGACAAAACTACATTAAAAATTTTATGAAAATAATTTATCAATTTTAAATAAAAGATTTCATCTGATTTCTTTGGTTTAAACTCAAATTATTTTCAAGCCAAATTCAAGTTTTATACAACTAAGTCTTACACAGAAGTATGAGTAATGTCGAACAAATCTTCTTAACTACATGTAAAGAAGATCTAGATGAAAGTCGTGTAAGTCCTATAAAGTAGAGTGATATTAACTAACATTTATGCGTTTATATATATATATATATATATATATACATGTATATATATAGATATATAGTATGTATGTATGTATATATATATATATACATGTATGTATACATTAATTATTTAAAGCAGATTAAAATGTATATAAATTATATCTCATATTTATAAATTCTAAAACGACAAAATATTAGCTTCAGAATAGCTTTCTACTATAAACTGTAAATACACAAACACAATTCTAGAGATATAAGTGTGTACATTTGTATTACATATATATATATATATATATATATATATATATATATATATATATATATGCTAAGTACAAGGTACATATATACATACATGCTACCGTTCACATACAAATATTTATGTACATATATAGAGGGGTTTGCTTTATGCTATAATGTATACAAAAATTGCTCGCAGCACATCAACAAAATCATATGGAGCACAGGTTGAATATGTGTGTGTATGTATATGTGTATATATATATATATATATATATATATATATATATATATGTATGGCATTTTATACTGACTCATATATTTTTACGTTGATATACGAATGTGTCATTTTTTATAAAATACTGCAGATGAGGTTTCCTAACAAAAAATAAATGAAACGCAACATACAACCGGCATGCCATTATTTCTTCTATTGCGATTTGTTTTTTATTCGGCTGTTTTCTTTTTACATACTGGTACATATATAATATATACATACATTTCGATTTTATTTAATTAATGACAGAACTCAAAGATAAATAAACATATTTTATAAACGTGTGTGCAAGAATGAACGATGTACCTGAGTATGGAATCATTATTCCTTTAATATCTTTTTTATACGATTTTATAACTATTTACCTTCTGCTTCTGCCATCATGTACACTGAAACTGTAATGCTTTAAACGTGTATATTTCCTCAACATTATTTATAACAGTTGAAAAAGTATACAGATGACAATTTATGTTTAAATTTTAATAAAATATTGTAAAATATTTTTAAAGTCATATTTTTACATTTATAGCGTTTCTTAAATAAATGTCTGCTCATGTGACATTTAAGGATATTTAATTTTTTTCTATTTGTCATCGTTTAAAGAACTTTCTAATTAAATTTATATTTACATGAATTGAGTTTATATTTAATACATGTATAATGTGATCCAGTTATAATATAATATCTTATAATTTTGTGAAGTTGAATTTTCAAAAGTTTTGTCTTTTTACCAAATATGACAACATATAATATTCCAAGATAAAAAAATAAGTAGTATTAAACATATAAAATCTTCTGTTCTTTAATTTTATATTAAGAAAATATGTAGTAATACAATAAGTGCAATAATAAATATATAAAGAATTCTTTGTTTCAATTTACTTGTCTTTATGACAAATAATCTAATATAAAGAAAAATTTCAGTCGGATTCTGACACTTTAAACACATAAAAGCATATATGAGATTTTCTTGACAGTTATACATTTTATAAGCTAGATCAGTGACACAAACGCGGTTGTGTACGTATGTTTTTGTATTCATATGAATTTTTTTTCAGCGAGTTTGCACAATATTAAAAATGAATAAATATGTATATATAAATATATGCAATTTATATATATATATATATAAATAAAATAAAATTTAATCTTCAAATGTTTATATAGGGTAAAAAGGTATATTTTAATGTAAAACATCAGTCAGTTTCGCATTTGTATACATTTAATAAAATGAAAAAGAATTATTGAAAGATCAGTTTCAGATAATGTTTATAGAAATTTAATAAAATAAACAACAACTTTTAATAAATTTATAGAGAAATATATAGTTAATATATTATGCTAAGAAACATTTTAATAGATTAAAGAAATAGTGTTATATTTTGCATACAGAAATCGAATTGATTTTAATCCCAATAGCATCTATGAAAAATTCTACGTTCTTTATAGTTTTTTATAATTTTCTAAATTAATTAATTATTAATAATAATAATCATTGTTTAAGAGAACAAATAAATATCAAACATGTATATATGTTTTAGTCATTTGTATAGGTTTTCAATCAAACCCATAAATAATCACGACTAAATGCATATAAACAACAATTAAAAGTTATCAATTGTACATTTTGAATACAATATTTTTATGAGTTTTGGAGTGAGAAAATACTTCATTTGTGAATGTGAATTTAGCCACAGTATTCAAAACACAATTGTGACTATGTATTTACAAACTAAATATGAATAAAATACGAATATATGTAATTGTTTCTAGTTCCCTTTCCTCTCATTTTCAACCTAAGTTTACAGACTGATTCAGTATTTTTCAATAATCATATTGTTTACAAAGAAAATATACTTCATTACAGATATTATACAAAATACTTAACAAATCGCTATTTATATTACATAAATGTTTGAATTCTGTTTATTAAAAAATTTAAATATGTATATTATATTCATATTATTAATGTTTCGAGTTTATAACTTTTTAAAAAAATATATTTTTTCATTTTACTGAACGCTGCAGCTGAGAAATCAAAATAACAGAGTGAATATAAATGAAATAGCGCATTTAATTGCTTCTATATATTACAAATTAACAATTCTCATAAAAGAACACAATATAAAAATTAAATAAGGTTTATAATTGAAGTTGTTCCCGAGGATAAGTACTGAGAGAAGAGCAGCAATAACAAAACATGCATGTTGACTCGTTATTCCTCATCGTAGTGTAAATCCTTCCATTACTTGACACTACTCTATGGTTCATAAACACGCTTTGATTGCAAAAAAGATAAGTTCTCAGTTATATGAAACACTGAATTGTATAAAAGTAGTAAATGCTGTAAAAGCAATAAACTTTATTAAGTTACGGATAATAAAAGTCAGTCTCTTTTAAATAACTTAGCGGTATGTGCAATCATTAAAAATATAATTCTTGCTATACGTTAATATACATTAACCAATAAACTAAGATAAGTTAGTTTTTTAATAAAATTATAATGATACGTTTTTATATCTGTGATCATATTAAAATGTTATTTTACGGATCTTCATTGTTTTGAATGATTTAAGTTTCTGCTATATACTAGAAAAGAGAAACTAGAGTGCTCCAAAAAAATAAAGACTATCATCGTTAAATTATATAAATTTTATTATTTATTTAATATTAACTCTATAAATACGCTGAACTTATATTATTTCTCTAAAATAATTAATTTTATTATTTTAATTACATATGATGCAAATATTGAATAATAAATGTCATACATTTTTCTATGATTAAATCTTAAAGAGATATTGATATATGAAGTAGTCTAATTATTATTAATACTAGTTTTCTACTTTTTTTAATTTAATTAAACTTAAATTTGGCTATTAGTTTCATTATTTTTATAGCATTATTAATAGATGACACAGTCGCTAATTAAAAATATAAAATAATTAAAAACCAATGAATGATTACAAGCAGGTAACACTTTATAACAAATTCAAAAATATATCTAAATATATCCCAATAATTACTTTTTCAATTTGATTTTTTCACATTTTTACTCAGTTTATGTTAGATACATTTCGAATTACCGTGTTGACTTGTTATTTTTTTACTAATATCGTATATATGTTTACGAATATATTCAAAAACAAACTTTTACATTTTCATATAAATATACTGACCTAGTTGTTTATATTATCATCACTTTATGGTAATATATTTATATGTACTTTTATAACATTGACAAAGTTTCGCTATAGTATTTGACTCAGTGCGCTTTTTAAATTAGTTCTAAAAGAACATACACACACAATAAACAAATAAATTTAATTCGAACATATATCGTTTCACTATACTAACTTTAGGACAGTTTGCCAAATCGCAAAAAATATATACAGAAGCAAATAAAAATTAAACTCGCCGTATATGTTTACAAAATAAAAAGAAATCTAGCCAAAGATAAAGACGTTATAAAAAAATACACAACATATAAAATGGGATTGTCTGCAGTCGTATATATTGCTTAAACTTACTATATTTCATTGTAAAAAAACGAGACGTTAGCGCGCAGTGAGTAAAATTGAAATAAATAACGAAAGAATAATACAGCGCGCTATATTGACCAAACTCCATCTGGACACGCAAAAAGTTTAAGTAGTAAATTATTTAGGACATGGAAATTATGCTTTATATGAAATAATTAAATTAACGAATACAGACATTCAAAACAGCAAATGAAATATTTAAAATGTTTTGGTAATAAATATGTATTAGGACATTTCAGAAGTCTTTCTGTGTTTTTTATAGTAAATTTATGACTAACGCAGTCATTTCTCAAAAGTGAAAGGATTCGGCGACGCTTTTGAAATGCGAGAACAAATATCGAAAAAATCATATAATGAATTACATTTTTTTTAATTTAATTATACATAAATATTGTTATAACTATTAAAGAATTCGTATATTTAATAAAAAAATACATTTTTTATTTCACCGCAACAACAACTTTATAATAAAAAAAATGCTCTAATTATCCAAAGAGATTAAATAGAAAAAATGTAAAAGCTTAATTAAAAACAAATCTCTATCCGTAAATAATTTGCAGATTTTTTCAGAGAAATATTTTTAATGAGCGCACAATAATTTTCTATACAAATTATAAATAAAAATTTAATTCTTATGAAAATCACGTTGTTAATCCTTCAACCAAAAATCACTTTATTTCATGTTTCACGATATTCATGCAATATTTTTTTCCAAAATAAACATTTAATAATTTCTGACAAGTTTACTTATATAATTTATTACTTTTATTAATGAATCCCAATAATATATATTTCAAATTTCTAGTCATGTATGAAACTGAAAATAAATAAACAACATTTTATTTAATTAATATTATTTACATATTGCATACACAATATGTTAATATATAATTACTAAAGTTTTATGTTCAAAATATTCTACAAGTTTTAGCTAGTGCAGACAAAATTGTGTTGCTCTGCGTGAGACACTTTTGTCATATTAATATAAATCAGAATTAAGACTGCTTCATCTAAACAATGTACTTCTATTACGTTTTATATGCATTCTGTTACTTTGTTTTGTTAAAGTAGTAGAGAATAAACATAAATTTAAATGTACATTTTATTAAAAGTTGATACACATAAATGATACTACCAAAAAGTAATGATGATTTAAGGAGTATTGCAGTGAGCTTTTATTTGCTTAAAAAATTAAAATTACTATATATATATATATATATATATATATATATATATATATATATATTGTATAAAATCCATAAGATAAGATAAATAAATAAAATTATTTAACTTAATACATAAAAGTATGTATCTCAATGCATAAAATAGATCAAATATTGTATACATTTTCAATAAAACGTACATGTTTTTTTATAAAATAAAATACTCGTCAAACTATAAGCATTTCTAAAAATATTAAAAAAAATTATATTATTCAAGGCATAAAAAACAATTCAAATAATATATAATATTATTAATGTTATTATTTCTGTAACAAACATGTGTGAATAAAAAGGGCTAATAGAAATTCACACATAAAATCAATACAGCTCATCAAATTGATTCTCCGCAAAACGGCTTATAAATTTCCAAGACTACGCAATGTAGTAAGAAGAGAGTAAACTGAGAAGATACTATGAAAGGGAATGTTTATAGTTCGCGGTCTAAAGAGTTACAAACAGAACAATGTCTACTTAGATCATGGTAACCCAACGTGACCGTTTTCAGATTAACCCGAAAATGGTTATGCTGGGATAGGTAAAAAGGGTGATTAAAATTGTTTTATAAAATAAGGTCCTCGAATGAATTATATATCTTGAACTAGGAATGACAATACATTTTCAACACTTTATACATTATCGATTTATGTACAAAACACTGCATAAACTCGTTTATTTAAAAGCATTTATATAATAAACAAACATTTTATAGTTTTTAACTAAAGAAGAAAAACAGTATATTCAAAAAACTCAATATTTTCTTTTCTTTTTAATTCCACAACATTTTGAAATTTAAATATCTTGAACTAGGAATGACAATACATTTTCAACACTTTATACATTATCGATTTATGTACAAAACACTGCATAAACTCATTTATTTAAAAGCATTTATAAAATAAACTAAAACATTTTATAGTTTTTAACTAAAAAGAAAAACAGTATATTCAAAAAAGTTAATATTTTCTTTAATTATTCAACATTTTGAAATTTAAATAAATTAAAAAATGATTTTTTCATCTCAAAAAGCACATTTTTCTGATGAAAAAAGTTCAGTAATAAATTATTGTTCCTTTTTGATAATTAACATATTTATGTGCTTTAGCCATATCAATGCCATCATTTACCACAAATAACTTCTACAGTCAACGTATGATGAATCTATATTTAACATTTACATTTTTTATTAAAAAAAGATTATTTTTTGATAGCTTGTGAAAGTTACAAAGCATATGAAAAGATGGTTTTAATTATTATAAGAAACATTGTCTTCTTTAAAAACAAGCTTATTAAAAAAATAATCAGCTTATTTCAAAATCAATATTCATTATTTATGATACTTAATTTTTGCTACTTTTAATTAAAATTTTGTTATCCAGACACATTCATTCAATTTATATAAATTAAATAAATTGATATTAATGTTAAACCGTTTTTATTATATTATTAAATCCAGTTGAGTTTTTTAAAAACGATAAAATATTCGATAACGTTATTATTCATTCATTTTTAACTAAACTATTTGACATAAATATTAATTACTGTCGTAAATAATTATATAATTGGCATTTACAGTATTTAATAGATAAAAATTATCATAACTAATTTCAGAATATAAGTTAATTCACTGTCATATTTTGTTTATCATCATTTTTGATTACTGTTTTATTACGCAAATATACTGAACCAATTTGCATATACAAAATTAATTAACAATTAGTACTAAATAGCGACTCATTATGATATTGAATTTAGTTCGGGATTCTGTCGCTTTCAGTGATTTATATGATTGGTGCAAGGGTCATCGAACACACGTCAATTTGTATAAATTCGTTCATGAACTGTACGTTATAGTTGTCCGTGATGAACTGTTCAACAATAATTATTGACGAGGTCAGGAAATGTTTGATACACGAGATGTCGACAGACACTTCACGTACCATGAATATGTTAATATATTTGTGGCTCTGAAATATGTATTTACAATATCTTGTGTTTAACGATTACTATAAATGTGATCGAATGCAAATTGCGGTAATCGTATTAATATGTACCAGTATCGTACGGAACGGATTTATAGTGTCAATATGACATCATTCGGAGTTAATAATTCTGCGTTCAAACGTGCAGAGTGTATGCAGTTAAATGCAGTTTAATAGTTATGTAAGTGATACTTGGCATATCATTATATAAATAGTGATATTCGCAGTTATGTTAAGTGGTTTTCTAGTATAATATGTTATTGATTCATTTTAATACGTTTATGATCGTTTTCAGATGTATAATATTGGCGTTTATTGTACGAAATGAGTAAATAGAGCTGTAATTGATATAGATTTCAATTTACAGTCAATATGTAATCGACCAACTGGAGAATTATCAGGAACATTATACACAATTAGGATTATAAAATAATTATACTGAATTATTGATGTATTCACTAATAGAAAATATTTCGTCTATATACAGTACGCCTTGTTATTTTAGAAGTCTATAACAATCTATTTTTATGTAATTTGATTTGATACATGAATGATATTAAAAGTCAATGAATAACAATGAATACTTTGAATTTTTTTGACACCTTACGTTTTGAGGATTATGATATTTTCAACTAAATGCGCATAAACCATTATCAAATTGACTAACAATCAATTATTAAACATTTACAATAAAAAAAACTCTTGTGATGTGTTAAAACTAAAAATTCGTTTGTGAAAGTAAACTTATAAAAGTATATTTGTAATAAATAACAATATAAAACAATTAATATAATGAATAAACATAAGGGACAAAAATTAATCATTATTAACTTGTTTCAAGTAAATTGAATAATGATCTTTTAGTAAATTTAGAAACTCGTTAAAATTAATAGATATAAAATAATCTACACGTTAGAGTGCGATATTAAAATTAATATCGTTAACTACTACTTCATAATTATGTACAGCTATGTGGTTCAGATAAGACACTGTCACCCATCAGAAATATAATTAATCCACATCTCAAGTATCAATAGACTAAGACGTTTTATCTATATTCAAATTAATGAACAAGATTAAAAAACAGTGAATTAAATGAGAACAGATTAATTATATTATATTTTATTATATTTTTCAAAATAATTTTATTGCAATTTTTACTATTTATTTTACACACTTAAAAAGTATTTTTATGTATTCTGACAAATAAAAGCATGACTAATGACATTCTTTTAAGATAATTTAATGTGAATTAGCTTGCGTTCACTTTTTACCTAACTAAACACATATTTTACTTTTTTTCTAAACAGCTTCTTAAAACATAGTTTTATAAAACAGCACCTACAGTGATAACTATTTACTCAACCCAAAAAGTAGATAACGGCGGTTTTTGCAAACATGTTAAACTGCATCGAATAAAAACGCTGAGATGAAAGAAGAAAAACGTTTTAAAATGCTTTTTTCGCTCTTTCCGAAAATATCGTCTCTGAGTAAAAAACGTCGCGCATATACTCACACGTCACTCGATGAAATAAGAATGAAGGGTCACGCGGAGAAATATCACTGTACAGAAGATGATGGCTGAGACGGTAGCAAGAATGGCGCGGCGTCTATAAGCGTCGTATCTTGACCTACGCTCGCTCGTTTGTCAACTTTATCTTGCGCGAACTAACGTCACGTAGGCTGACAATTGACGGATACCGTAAATGTAGGCTAGAGTGGCAGAGAAGATAACACTTACACGTTCACGTCACGATCACGTTGATTCTTCATTCGTTCGTTTTGTGAAAAAGTTATATGATCGCGTTTGACATTGACTGGTGGAAGCTGTAGTCAACATCGATTGTTTCGTCCCAGGGAGACCCAAACCTCGTTCGTACCACTGGATTAAACACTGAACTTTCATGTTGTGCTATTGTGTCGATAGGTTTAACAGGAAAAAATGAACATGAACTAAGGAACACACACCCACACATACATATGCATACACACACACACACATATATATATATATATATATATATATATATACAACAGCACCCTTCATCAATCCACTGCTGGATAAAGATCTCTTCCATGATTTTTAATTTGGTACGATTGAATGCGTCTCTTTTCCACTAGTTATATATATATATATATATATATATATATATATATATGTGTGTGTGTGTCTATGTATGTATGTATATTTGTACTTATCAAAAATAACTGGGTATTATGTTTATTTTTACATATAACAAATATGACTTGATACATTTACTGCTTTTCTACTAAAATTAGATCTGAAACCAATTAAAATATCTCAATTTACTCATTTCTATGAAAATCTATTGATTAACAATAAGAAATAATCCCAGGAAGAGTACTTTAAAATATACAATTCTTAGTAATAAATTCTCGAACGTCTTATGTGTTTTATGCGACATGAAATAACTTCAAAGCTCAGTATTCATGAGATAGTTGGTTACAAAACAAGACAAACGAAACAACTCTATTGATATAAATGAAAGTATAACAAAATGTAATGTTTTAAAAAGACAATTGCGACCATTGTATTTTTTATTAAATAAATAAATCAATTCTCAAAGGTAAATAAAATACTTGTTCTTTAAAAGTAAAAAAAAATATTTTTTATAGCTCTATTCCCTGTACTATATCATTATATTAGAAAATTCAGTATCTGTTCTATAAATAGTTTTATACAAGGAATTCGACTTTACTTAATTAAATTTATAGTTTAAACGCAGATGTAGTAGAATGAACTCAAATAAAAACAGCATATTTTGTCTTAAATGGAAATTTACACTTGAATAGTTTAAATGAAATAATTGAAGAATTTGGATTAAAGAAATCTCTTGACTATATTTTATTTATTTAAATCATTTATTGGATTTCCAGTACGGGAAAAATTTAATCAAAGAGTACATTCTTTTCTGTTCATAGAAAAAAATGAGTATACGCTAAATATTGAAATGAAAAATTATAAAAAGCAAATGATGGATGTCAATTTTTCTTAAAAGCTTTTTTATCTGAAATTAATTCAGTTATGGATTTGAAACCACTCCATTCATCAATAAGAATCTTTAAAAATAGACTGAAAAAATAATCAGAAAAAAAACAAAGCATTAGTCCTTATCGAAATCCCTATCACTGGATTTTTGTACCTAAGCAAATCAAAAAAATATTCACAATTATTATTCCTATATAAATATAAATAATAAAGAAATCTCTTATATAAATATAAATAAAACCCTCCATAAATCCATGTTATTTAACATTCTTAAAACTCTTACACTATACCAATAATAGACGCTCTAAACTAATAAATTAATTTAAAAATTGATTCGATATTTTACATATGACAAATGAACAAATATTAAGCTTCTTTAAAACACAAATTCAAAAGTGATATCATTGATCTTGTTTTAAAGTAAGATATAAAATAATATATAACAAATTCAAAACCGTCTCAAAATTGTAATAGTTATATTTGTGTAAAGATTAACTATTTATAATAATAATTATTCAAATTTCGAAATTAATTTTTATTTATAAGAATCAACGAGAAAAATTAATCTTAAACATATGAAATCAAAAATAGTTATGAAAAATAAAAATGGTCTTCGCCTTTAATAATATGAAGTATTTTATCTTTTACTAAAAATTAGCTTAGATATGTTTTTCATTTTTCCATTAAAAATATTCATTATTTGTTTATATTAGTTGTACTACTGAAATCATATAGTCGAACATTGATTTCTGATAAAATATACAAAATAAAAAGTAACTTCTTTCCCTTTTTCTACTTTTTATGAAGTACTTTCTAAGTTTTGTATTGCCAAATATATTTGTAAGTAATGAGAAATTAGACTTCAAACATTATATCTCACATAGTAATTATGCTGTCTTGTAAAAAAACTATTGAGTTCGCATCTATATTTCCTTGTTTCTACTTTTAAACATTTTTTTATCACAGTGAAAATAACATAATCAAACAAAAGGAATAGAAAGAAGGAATAGATACTAAAACAAACAGAAAGAATAATACGAAGTACTCAAATGTAATATAATGATATCGTGAGCAATTAAATATTAAAGAAACAAGAATTATCAAATTAAAAACCCGTTAAAATATTTTTAATAAACATAAAAAAATCAGTTTTTTTTTTAATAAACTTCAATCAATTGTTTTACCAATTATATAAAGAATGTTTTACAAAAGAAATACATCAAGAATTAACAGTCTTAAATAAGAGAATTTATATATCCATATACATACATATATATATATATATATATATATATATATATATATATATATATATATATAACACCATAGTTTGTTTTGAATTTTTATTTATACTTATTTTGAAATGAAATAATCAAAATAAATAGCTGGAATTTTTTTAATTTAGATTCTATTCATATTTTGATTTAAACATTTATCTATATGCAATACATATATATATATATATATATATATATATATATATTAACTTTAATAAAAATATCACAAAAGCACATATAAAATTCTAGTAGTAAATGAAAAATATTTTCTACATTTTATGAATATAGAGAGATTAATTTAATGACAGAACATGAGTTCCAAATAACGATTTTTATATTGTTTACGCCTTAAGATTCGAAGATAACAAAACCGGTATTTGATGATATAAGCGTAATAAATCCCTGAATCGTGTATTCAGTATTATAAAATACGAAATATGAAACATAACGTGAATATACATCTTATATTAATAAACTCGGTAAGATACTACAACGAAGTTCGCAAAATTATATCATGTAAATTATATAGCAAGTTTTCATAAATTATAAAGATTGTGCGCCGATGCAAACAATTTGATAGCAATTTATACGACAGCAACATAAATAAATGTAAAAAAACTGAGATGTACGTAATTCTGATATTACATTTGTAATAGTATCGTACGGGTACAGATTGTTTTACACAGATGTAGATCAAACCACGGCGCTTCATTAAAATCACGAAAAGATATGAACGGCTCAGTGAAGAACATACAAATAAAACGGTTCAAATCGTAAAGTTCAAATTACAGACATCAACTTTGTGCATAATCCAAAATCATCGAACAGCGAAGTTTCTTCAGAAAACTTTTATGCATCAATTAAATCATTCCCGTAATTACACTTACCGTTTGATTTTCTTAAACGATGTTAATTTAAAACTTCCGAAATAAATTAATGTACCTGTTAATTCTGTTTAAATTCCTATCGCGACGGCGGCTCTAATTTAAGGTTTAATTATCTTTTGCAACATTCTATTGTGTTTCGCACTTCTGCGTGCGTGCCAATTAAAAACTGAACGTTTATTTAATCGAAAAGACGATACAAATAGTTTAGCAGTCGATATTCCCTATTAATCAGTTGCGGAAACGCTACGAAAAACAGAAATCGAAAACAAACCGAGTACAATTTATATTTTTTTAAAAGCTTTTTCTCGACAGAAAAAGTTCTTTTATTTATCTCCAGACACACGTTAATGCTATTTCTCTTTGTTGCGTTCGATTCAAAAAGAATTTAATTTAATTTAAATCAATAATAAATACGTCCTTATATATTTCAACATTATTTATAAAATTCATTACAACGAAAAAGGCAATGTAATACGCTTCCATTCAAAAAAATACTGAAGACCTTTAAATTTTCTGAAAACTGCTTTCAATCTAAATACATTTACAAAATGTATATAGCTACAATTTAATTTAATTAAATATGTTTCTTGATTTAATTAGTATTCAAATGTATACATGAATATTAATAAATACATGTACAATATATATTCAATACTAACATCTAAAATATATTTTTACATGAACAAAATTAAAATTGCAGTGTAGAAATATAAAATGTATCTGTATTTCATATATAATACAAAAATGTCTTGAAATGAATTTGAATAATTGTATCAAGTCCATAACAGAGACATATTGATCCAATCAAAACTTCATCGCCAAAATTGCAAGGCGAGTGAACAATTTCCCATTCTAACGTAGACAAGACAATCATTTCATCTTATCGTTTCTACGCGGGAGAAGAGGTAGGCAGGTACATGTCTCGAGGTCAAATTCAGTCTATATTTTATGCAGCACATTGACATGTTCGAACTGAACAATTTACAGTTAAAAATTACATTTTACATAAACCTGTATTCTTTTTGATATATTTTGAAATATTTAATGTATATTTGTATATATATATATATATATATATATATATATATATATATATATATATAAACATGCATGTGTATATGAAGAGAAAAAAATATACATAATATGTAGTAGAATTAAGTGAATACTACAGTATTTTAATTAATACTTATTTAACTGAAACTAAGAATATTTTTAACACTATACAATAAACCAGTTTACAAATCTAAAAGTGAAAAAAAAACATTCATTTTGTATTTAGAAATAAATAAATTATTTGATATTAATAAATATTCACTTGAGAATTGTAATACTGTATAGATACCTATTCTAACTATGAGTTCCGACTAGACCCCAAATAACCTTACTGGAGAAATCAAGTGTTATAAAATAGAATCGCAATTTTATTGTGAAAAATGATTTTTCACCCTACAGACCTAATTACATTTTTCATCAAAAGTATTCAATGAATTATTATTGAAAATGTTTAATTGTTGCTAATGTGCCTTTCGATAGCAACGCCATCATCCTCAGAGAATCAAAATACAGAAAAATCTCTACCCTTTGCTATATTTTTTTAAATATTGCTTTTCAAAAATTTTTTTAATATTTATTTATTGTAAAACATTCACATCATACATTTTATTTGAAGAATAAAGATATAAGAACGGTTAACATTTATTTATTATTTTAAGTAATTACGGTATCATGGAAATGTATAAACTTCTACCATACAAACCCAAACTTATGTTATAAAAGGAGAACTCGTGAAATCTACACACACACACACACACATATATATATATATATATATATACTCCTTATAAAACATACAATCAAAATTAGATAGTTTTCTTTAAAAAATCAAAGAGTATAAAAATAATTATGAAACTTTACTTTCTATACATTGATCATATTTAAATCACTTGAATTACACCACAATTCGAAACTTTAATGAAAGTCCTAATTCAGTTATCAAACAAAAACTACTATTAATTAAAATAAACACTTAAAATCATTAATTTAGAAATGTGAACAATCGATAATAAAAAAAAACACTACAAGATACTAAAACGAGTCAGAGTCTCATTTCAACTATCATTTTCTCTTCTAAAAGCTTTCATAATGAATTCAAATATAAAATATTAATAATTAAACATATATATATAATAAGAAAACATATTTCTAATTTATTATCTTTTAAAGACATATTTTCACCGTTATATAATATATATATATATATATATATATATATGTATATAGATATATACATGTTTATATTAAATACAGTTTCAAATCAGACAAAAATCCTATTGTACTATTTGCTGAATAAATGTTTACAAAACAAAACATATTTAATACATATATTTTTCTAGAAATGTATGTATAAATTAGCCTGAAATTTATTATTTGATTTTCTACTCTATAAACAGTTAAATGTGAAATACTACCATTCAAATATTAATGCGGCAAAAAAATGTAGTGACGGAAGAAATGATAAAAAACAATCACAAACAAAATTCCTTCTTAAACATCATCAATGAGGTAGCAATGAAATAAACAATTTAAACTCCGCTGAACCATAAAACGCCATCCTTCAGAGCTATACAACTCTAGAATAAGGAGTAAAATGACGTGTACGCGCTCGAAGGGTAAGAAGGTTTGAAGAGATCTGTGTGATGTAGCCCCGCCAGTGCCCGCACCGCGCCTCACGAATGATTAATAGCCCTCTAGATCCCAGAGCAAAGATTCACTGACGGGTCTACCAACGCCACACTACCACTTACTCACCCACTATTATCCCACCCGGCGAACAACCGTCGTTACACGCCCCTTCACCAGCTACCACATTGCTTATTTTTTCATGTGTTCAGTGTTCCCGTTGTCGTTCATGCTTTTTCCAGAGACGTAACTGAATTATACGGCGTCTTGCACATGCTTCTAGAAATATTTTTATTAGGAAAAAAACGTATTGATTGAAAAACAAAACAATATTTTAGCTATAATACTCTTATTGAAAATTACAATATGTTGTCAACTATATATATAATGTATATATGCATATATACCCTATTGAAACAATTCTATTCTTATTTTCAATGAAATAATATAATGTACTTATATTCTCTTACAAAACATAAATATTATTATATTAAGTACATTTATATATATACTTTTTTGATTCCTTAAACTCCTTACAATACTTAAATACAAGAAAATATACAATTTTTAAATAAACACAAATCTCTTATTATTTTTTTACATAAAGTTACAGTATGTAGTCAAAAAAATAGTTAATTTTTTTTATTTCCATTCACATTTCATTTCTTTTTATTGACACTAACATTCTAGAAATTTATAACAAATTCTTAATAAATTTTCAATTGCTTCATCATTAATACTACATTTCTATGAGTCCTATAGAGTAAAATTTTAATATGTTTTCTAAAATGTTTTCCAAATTTTAATTCGAAACTATCTCTTGATAGTAATGATACATTTATTCCTAATAATATCGTTTTTATATTTAAACTTCAGCTAATCGATCCAAATATACTTATTTATTCAAAAATATTTATTAGAAAATATATCACTATACTAAATTTTCTGATAACTTTTCCAAAATAAATTTATTAGATTTTACCATTATTACCCTAATAATCCTCAACCTAGTATTTTCAGTATAAGGTTTCAAATATTCCTTATACAATCCATATAAGGATCAGAATCCTTATATAGGCACCTTATGTATACTTTATGCTAATCTTATAAGACATATAAAATGACTTTATATAATCCTTATACGGTAAAAAAGATCACATTTTATATGCTTAACGACCAAATATGGGTGATAGTGACCCTCACTCTCATCTTATGCAAACCATATATGATTTGTATAAGGTGAATTTATATGTTCCTTATACGGTTAAATTTGATGCTCACCAGAGTATATATTATTTTTTTCTCTAAATATTTTTTTATATTGTACTTCAATGACTTTTAATGACATATAAAGTGGAAATAAGTGAAAAGAAAACAGTTTTCAAAATACAAATTCCATCATTCAGGCCCTGCATTCATTTTTAGTAGCATACTTTGTATATTTATTTCTCCTTCTTCGACGTTGCAACAACAAACTTAATTCTCTTGTCTCCTTTCTTTTTACTCTATGTAAAACTGCATTCGCAGCCGAACAGGAGACATGAAATGATGATGTAGGGGATGTTTGAATTAAATATTATGACTGTGCTGTTGTAAAAAATGTATCGGGTACGTGTCTTTGTTTTCTACTGGTAATACTAAAAGGACGGTTCACCATTGTACCTTTTTACGTTTTTTCTCTCCTTTTTTAAAATAAGTTCGTTGCGACAGTGATAAAATCATAATCGCTGATTTTCAGTTTTCGTATGGACGTATAATGTTTTTAGTTATTTCTTATAAAAAAAATCCATCAAATTAGTCCTTTTTTATTTTAGTATATTTTTTACCATTTTTTGTAACTTTTAATCATTTTATGTATTCTACTTTCATTTTCTGTGAAGTATTTATCTTTCTTTATTTAGTAAGATTAACATTTACGGATTTTTAGAAATACATTCAGTTTTATTATTGTTATCAAGATTTAAAATTATGTAAAGATTTTTTGATTTAAAATAATTTAGTATAAAGTATTTATAAAAAATATAATAATTTAAAAAAAATAATAAATCTTTGGTTTCTAAACAATTAAATGACAAATAAATTGTTTAAAAGAATTTAAATGGATAAATTTTCAAATATACATATTTAAGACATTTATTCAAATACAGATTTTTTTAAATAATAAATAAAAAATATATTAAAACTCTTGTGAATAAAAAGTATAAAATATTAAGGTATATTTTATAATTGCTAAGGTATCATTTTGATAATTATTTTTTAAACAGTAAATGTATAGATATAAGTAAATTATATATTATTACTTTATTATATATATATATATATATATATATATATATATATATTACTGCTTTAAAATACAAAATATCTCTTAGTTTGTTTTCTAATATATATATATATATATATATATATATATATATATATATATATATCAGTTAGTCAGTAATTTTACTGACTAATTGATATAAAAATTTCGAACACTTTTCAAATTTATTATAAGTGTGTCATTTAGGTCAAGGTACTTTCCTGTATATTTTGTACTTTTTTATTTTTAATGTATATTTTCATTTTTTATACAACATACAATTTTTTTATAAAACATACAAACGGTTTTTTTTAAAAAAAAAACTTCTAATACTACAACTAATCCCATTATATACACACATATCTTCAATATCAAAATCTCGGTATCAAATATATTTAAATACATTAAGTACCAATAATAATGTACTTATAGAGTTGTAAGTTCTAAGATAACATTTTACATCTAGTATATAAATGCTATAATAGCCAATGTGATATACGTATAATTAAAGGAGTCCAACTACAGACTAAAACATGTAACTATCAAAATCCAATTACCTATAAATCGTTATATAAATGAATCTAAATAACGAACTAGCATATATCTCTAAACACAGTCATAAAGACGTACTATTAACAAATCTATAAATTCGCTAACATATCAATTTACAGTTTCGATTGATTAACAGCAATTATTTTGTATAAAATAATCACATATGAACATTACGTACAAGATCATTTATAATATACATATACAGATAGATGTGTATGTATGTGTGTATATATATATATATATATATGATTACATATTAAAAAAATCGGAAGACAAATATCGATTTTTAAGTACTGGCCCAATGTTAAACTATTTCAAAAATGTATTTATCTGCAAATAAAAATTGTCATGTACTATTTTTTTTAACTTTTAAAAATAAAATTCAATAGAAAAGAGCGTTTGAAATTAGTATTTAATATTTAGAGAAATATTTAGTTAGAACTGAATATATGAGGGATAAACTTATTACGAATTTATATTTAAATAATAAAAAAAAAACATCCATCTTTTACTTTCATAAATGATTTCTATTTTTACTCCACAAACACACTAATTTTCTTTTTTGAAAACTGAATCTTTTAAATATAAATATCTTATACTCCATATATATACTCATATATATATATATATATATATATATATACTCATATATATATATACTCATATATCATATACTCATATATCATATACTCATATATCATATACTCATAGAAATTATGACCAATTTAAAAAAATTAAGAAGTACCTTGCTGGTAAAATAACAATTAAAATAATAATTTAGGGGTCAGTAAACGACACAAATTTATCTGAAATCTTTAATATTTAACACAAATTAAAAGCACAGAATTAAATAAACCAACAACTGTAAAAATTATCCTAACAAAATATCACACTATAACTTATATCCATATATAATAACATTTTATAATTGTTAATCTACTCAGTGAAAATTTTCTTAGTCTCACATCTCAGATAATTGATAATATTAAATTAAAATTTTTTAATTGTTTAAAAATATTCAATGACTTCATAAAAATACTAATAGTATAATGATAAAAAAATTAAAGTATAAGAATACACAATCTTCAAATCTATGCGAGTTTAGTATTATTTCAAATCTTGAAAAATTGATATCATAAAACTTTATAACGTATAATAGTTTGAACAATTTGAAATAAAATGATGTACATTAGCTGTTTTTTTTTATTGAAATAATTTATAAAATTGTATAAATAAATTTCTACTTACATTGTGTTCATTATATAAATTTGTACTATTATTCTTCAACTGAAACAAACAAATATTAACTATTAACGTAAAATAAACAATGATATATGAAAATAGTTAAGAGATAAAATAAATTTTAAAATTTTATACGATATGAAAAGAATATTACATATTTTTATGATTTAAAAACATATCTTACTACTAGTATATCGAGAAATTATGAATATTTGAAACTAGAATCAAAATATATTTATAATACTATTTATATGCATATCCACATCAGATGTACGCATGTACGTACGCGCAAGGCATTGCAGAAAAGATAAAAACTTGATTTATTTTAACTGGATGTTCTTTCCCGAATCGCATTAAAACCGTATCAAGAACGTATTGTGGGAAATATCTCATATGCCCGAGTTTGTATGCGGGTTGCCGGAAAATGAATCAGTCGCTCGACCGTCGCCCCTCATCCCTCTATGTCTTTACACCGATCTTAACTCTACTTTCACCCATCTGGCTATCGTTTGTGCGTTGTAGAAAAGTTTCATTTTCGCCGTGAAATTTTCTCTATACCATCGTCATTCATAATATTTTGCGTTGAATAATAAATGTTATGTCTTTGACAGTTTCGCCAGTAACAATTTTGTGGTCGTATCACTGTAACACGATATGTCTTTTTTCACTGTCTTTTTGTTGACGTATTTGCCGAGTTTTTATTTTGTGAGTATACACGTACTAACATGTGGTGTAAAAATGTTATGTGTTGCTAGATGCGTTCTGAAAAGTTTTTATCCTGTCAAATTTACTTAACTTTACGATCATCGTTATTATTAACACGTTTTTTTATCTATACAACACTGCATCATCGAAAGAGAAATGAATATAAACGAAACTAGTTTCAAATATTTATTGATTTTATTAAATTTCAATGTAAATGAAACTTGTATTAAACTGGTGTATAAATAAATCTATATTAAAAATTAAACACTCATTGTACAAAAAATATTCTTTATGATTTGCTAAGTATTTTCTTTCATTGACTACTAGCAGTAATATCAGATATTTTCTAAGATAAATTGAATAAATATATCATTTTCATTAAGATGTACTTTTTAAAATGGCATTTTTCAATCTGTCCATTATTCACTTTTCGCACAAAAACGACTCAATCAATCAAATATTTTTACCATACTCGCATTCATTTAAGTGAAAGTGTGAAGAAATTTTAGCCTAAAACCACCCCAAAAGCAATACAAAATTGTACATGAAAATCGCATTTAAATTTATTAATGAGTTTCCATGAAAAAAGCACAATTGATATCTAAACCGTTATTATTCGTTTTTCTGATTTTTTCAACAAATTCAGTTCAAATTATTACATAAATGCAATTCAAGTGGCTATTTTTGAATTATATGTGTATCAAAAATATAATTTAATTAAAAAGTTTCAAGTATTTTTCGAATTATCAATTAAACTTGTTTCTGAAGATTTTTCGTTTATATATTTATAAAATTGTGGTGTCTTTCTTACAAAGATTCTTGCGTAATCAAACATCTTCCATAATAATTACACGTTAATGTTTTTTAATATTTTACTGCAACTTTCTTGAATCAATCACACTAGGTGAAAAACATTTTCTTCTGAACAAAAATGTCCGGTATTGCAAATTCTCTTTAGTCTTTTAATAAATCCATGTAGAGAAAAACGAGAATGTTTCAACTTTTTTAAACAGAAAAAAATAAATTTAATAAAGCTAAATTCAATTTTAATTATATGTTAGTTAGGAGTTCCTACCACAACACATGTTTTTTCTCACAATTTGATTTTTATAATATCTTGCAACATATTTCGTGCAATTTTTTAAATGATTATTATTACATTTTCAATAAGTTCGTTATATTTTAAAGAGGTATTTTGTAGAATTTTTTAATAAATCATCTCCCACATCAAAAATTATATTATTGTATAAATAGATATAATTAGAATTAAATGTTTTGTAACAATGAAAATATAAGTTTCTTATAAAACATCATTTACAAAAACTTCGCACATGATTTTCAATAATTGGAGACAAATTTTCAAATTAATTATCAAAAAACGCTTTAATACACAATATTTTTACATTAAAACTTCAAAAATCTACGAAGTTAAAAACTATAAAACCATTTTTGAAGTGATTAGTAACAATCTGTTTATAAATCACTATACGAATAACCTAATTAATTATTTTTTAACTCAATTACTACAGAAAATATATACAATTTTGAAAGAAAATAAATAGAAATTGAAAAATATATAAACCAATACAACTATTGAACAGTTTTATCCACAGAAATGAAACGTTTACTCACAAAATCAAAGAAAAATGGAAAAGAATTTTTCAGAAAAGTACAAATTCATTTTAACCTCTATGTATATATTTTTCATTCTTCAGCATTTATTTGCTGAATTCAAGAAATTGGATCTAACTTCACAATAAAAAATAAAAAATGACACGTTTATTAAAACTGATAAGTTTTTTTCAGAAAAGATATTGAATTTTTGATTATAGTTCATAAAAATTTCAATTACAATATATTAAAAATATATATTTGCAATACTAATATTTTTTCATATACAGATCTTCAATATGATAACAAAATAATATCGATAACTATTTTAAGTTCACTATTAAATTTTATAGTGTATTAGTAACAACATATTGTATTTATTACTTAATTATAATGGATTATTCTTAATTGAACTTTGTATAAAGAAATAATTATTTCATTCAATCTTACAATTTTGTTTTAATAAATAAAAACTATTATGTTCTTATAAAAATGATTCTAAAAAAACAGTTGCATAAAAAATTGTTATATTTTACAGCGAAATGGGTACTGTGTTATACATATATATATATATATATATATATATATATATATATATATATATAAAAGCAAGAAACAAATGTTAATACATTTAGATAAAAAACTATAGTCAATTATATACAATGAATAATAGAACTATTGAAGTTACTGTACCTGAGAACTTTTATATTACAAAAAATAGATTCCAAGAATTTGAGACGCACTTTGAACAATTCACTTGAACCGAACACAATGTACACATTTTCATATAAATTGAGATTGTTTAAAAATAACTAAAGTATGCTACGATAAAATGTTGAAAATGTTAGAGATGAATGATTTATCTTTCAGAAATCTACGTTAAAGTATTCTTCCAAGAATATTTTAATTACAACTCAAATTATTTCATGAATAGTTAATACGGTGAGTAGTTAGTTATCATCGTTGACGTCTAACTTATTGCAAGTTTAAAATCATATTATGAAATAAATTGCTCTGCAGTATTAAATTAATATTATATTGATTGTGTAAATGATTTTAATTACGTTTTTGTTTAGAATATATAATAATAATAAAGTAAACTTCAACAAAGATGTTTTTTTCTGAAATATACAAAAAACCTAGTACATTTTAATAAGAATATCATCTTGTTCAGAGTAAATAGAAAAAGAAAATATTACAATGAAAATTTATTTTACGTTCAAACATATTCAATCCTGTTTCTAATAGCATGAAACTTATAATGAGTGTAGAATAAATATGATAATATATGATGAACAAATATGGAAACTATTGTTATAATTTAATTCAATGTTTGTTATATATTCAATTTAAAATAATAATCATTCTCCAAAACAAATTATTAATTCTATATGCTGACATTGTTTAAAACTTTTACCTAAACTAATTTTAAATACACTTATTTTCCAAAAAAAAAATATTTTATTAAATAATAGATGACAATAGAAAACAAATTTTAATTAATATCTGATTTAAAAATATTCGCTTAGTGAACTATTACAGTACTTGTTTATCATTTTACCTTTTTTATACAACCATTACAAAAATACAAAATATAAATAAGCAGAAAATATGTGTTAAATTTATAATAATATTAATAAACATTTAAATTAAATACAATTTTCTTAATATAAAGTCGAAAATTGAGTAATAAGTATAAAAGTAATTTCTCTTTTTATTCATTAATTTACAGATAATTCTTATATTTCTCAAAAGACAATATATATTCATTAAAAATTTCATAAAATTGAGGTATTTAATTTTTTTTATTGTTTTATAAAAACACTTTCACTCGAGTCTTCTAACCATTCTTAAAACAAATTTATATATAAAACGAAACCAGTCATCATTTATTTAAACTAATGTTTCCCAGAGAACTCATCGTACCTTTTTGTGATATGTAACTAAGACTGAAAGTTCTTTTAATATTAACGTTATTCAGAAAATCACTAAACACACCTGACACCATTCCTTGTTTTCTGACTGAATGCAATTTGTATTATTATATAAATAAATAAACAGTACCAGTTTAATCTAACAGTTAGAAAGTTGGACTCTTGACTAATGAGTCATTAGTACATCAAGTTCAATACATTTTATTCTACATGTTTTTTCATTTCAATAAAAATTTATAATTTGAATTTCTGCAACAAAATTGTTCACAATTAAATACATACATACACACACACACACATATACATATATATATATATATATATATATATATATATATATATATATATATATATATATTTATATATATATATAAAAATTGGGATTTCGTTCTTCTTTTCCATATTTAAATTTCTTCTTTGGCCCTTGAAATTGAAAAAGATGCTCAATATTTTTAATTACTGTACATAACACACATAGCTTTCCTCTCAACACTCTTACTTTATTTTTCTCTTCAAACATGTAGTATCGTAAAAAAAACGAAATCCAGTAAAGTAATACGATTTTAAGTTTCTTTTTATATGAAATAAGAAAATATAAAAATTAAAATTACTTTTTAAAGAAAAAATAATTACAAGTAATGACACTTTATTTTATATTTAATATTATGAACCACATCGCATCTCATTTAAAAAATAAATAAACAATAAAAGTCTATCTCTAAAATCTATTTAAACATGGAATTCATGTCGAAACTACCAAAAGAGAACAGGAACTCAAATAATAAAATAATGAAGACCATCAAAACAATATAATATATATATATATATATATATATATATATATATATATATATATATATATATATATATAGTACTATTTTAATTAATTGTTATCTAAAAGATTTCAAAATCATACCGTATTTAGAAATCAAAATTATTCATTAATAATTTTTAATTCATGTTACCTGTTTTTATTAACAATTTCCTGTCGCATTTCATATATATATATATATATATATATATATATATATATATATAGCTATTGATAAAATCCATTATGTTAATTGATTGTAAAATAAAAACATTGTAACGTGATTACGCAGACATTTTTTGTCACAGCACAATTTTGTCATTTATGACAAATCTCTTTCAGTATTGTCTAAACAGCACGAAACCTTTATGTATATAACCACAGTTGACAGGTGTCATAACATAAAAACAACCTTGATATTGTGGGTAAAGTTAATGACAGATTTTAATTAAAATTCGATGTTTTTAGTTCACACTGAGTTGATCGGTCGACACAATAAGTCTTAGAAATTCAATGAAATAAATTTATTTCATTTATTTAAATGTATCACGTAATATTCTACTGGAATTGTTTGACACACGCCTATATTTTTTATACAACTAAATACACATAAAATGTATGACATGCTTTTTTACTTCACATACACACATTTACGTGTACATTTTTTATTAATAAATGTTTATTTTTAAACATTTTATTTGTCAATATATCAGCAAAACAAAAGTGTGTGTGTATATTATTAAAAACAGTTACATTTCTCTCAAAATCTATATGCATAAATATTTGATTCACCGAAATAATGTTTTAGTATTACTTTACTTATTTTTTACGAAACGCTTTTAGTCACAATATTTGCATGAATGCAAAACTGAAATTAAGATTAAAAATATTTTTTCACTAAAATTCAATACAATCGCGTACATCATGAGGTAGCACAACTAGTTACCTTCTATTTGACTTTTAAAATTGATAAATATTTTTAGAAGAAATGCGCTCTTTTTAGAAAAAAAAATATCAATGTTGAGATATTTAACACAAAATAATTATTTTTTGAATTATATGCCCACCAAAAATACATCACTTTTCATATTTTTAATTTTCACAATATATTATAAATACTCATGTCACTTTTATCTTTTATATTAATTAGAAAATAGAACTGAAGTATTTTATTTTTAAAAAAATGTAAGTACCTTACCTTAAGTTTATAAATTAAAGTAAGTATCTGAGTTTGATACTAAATAACTCTGATTACAATAATGTTTAATATAAATTTCTGCACATGCATTTATAATTAAAATGCTTGAGGGTTTAGTCATTTACATTTTATAAATTCAGTTATACAAACATTTATATAACAAATACTTTTTACTTAAAGAAAATCATGATTTGAATACGAATATTACATACGAGATTTTGTATTTAAATAAAATATAATGAATTCAATAAATGTATCCACTAATAAATAAACAAATGTATATATACATATATATATGTATATATATATATATATATATATATATATTTCATAATTTTCAAATAAATTCCTCTGCAAATTAACACATCAGAATATGCAAATGAATATTTTATACGTAGCTGTTCACTGTAAGGTTCAAAGACCACTCATTTATATACAAAGTATTTACAACAATAAGTTATAATTTTTGTCGTTTGTGTTTCCTAAAGTATTACATGTACTGATTAAAATTATAGCTTACAAGCTAAACAGTTGATTATATGAACATATTTTCAAGAAATATGAGCGTTGGTGTCGTGTACGGGAAACACTTATTCGAAGCTTTATAAATCTCCAGAGTGACAATTTAAAAGCCTTGTTTTGAATACAACATAATATTAAAAAAAAACACACATGAAAATGTTTTGTTTAAAATTCAAGTGGCACATAATCAGTCTGATGTAATCAAATCTGACCAGCGTGATCAATTGTTGCTATTAATTTGAAAACAAACAGTTCCATTGTGCTTTTTTAAAATGAATATCGTATTTTTATGTTAATGAGAAACTATGAAAATATGATTTATTAATTACGGCGCATTACAATTATAATCCGCGTCTCGTTAATTGGAAATGGTTAATCATTTTTGATCAATCGCCTCTGAAAATTAAAAATTCCAATAATTCAAGTTTTGAATCGACATATTTTCGATTTTAGTAATTACGTCCAGAATTTTCAATAATCAACATAAATCCATGTCAAATAAATAGAATATAATTTCACTTAAGCTAAAATTATTTATTGATGCAAATATCCATATATATATATATATATATATATATATATATATATATATATATATAATAAATAAATTTCATACTTGCCAAAACAATACACAATCATAAAATAAATAAACACATACAGGGACAATTGAACAATCAGTACATTGTCGCCGTTCTCTTAATGAACAGACATAATAAGCGCCATATAATATGAATGTTCAATTTTTATAAAATATAGTATTTGTAAAATATAATTATTTTCTAATTTATATTATAAAGCACCTCTATTATCTATATTATCATCTCTATCGCAACCATCATCTTTAAATCATCTCTCTAATCAGTTCTCAGTCTCAGCTTTATTTTTTATCATATAGCACAGTCAATGTTTATTTATCCTTCATTTGTTTTTGTAATAAAATTTTGGTGATGTCAAATTAACATACTTATTTTAACATATTTATATTTTAGATACTTGCATATGACACTTAAATATTGATATTTAATGTCAATTTTTTTTAATTTGAAGAAACAACAAAATTCTTAAATTTGATAACACTAGCATATTTTTCGAACGGCACAAATAATAGAATTCAGGGAATTATTTACTTGGACTCAATATATTATACGCATATGTATATATATATATATTTATATATATATATATATATATATATATATGTGTGTGTGTGTGTGTGTATGTGTGTAGGCAAGTAAGAATATACTCAATTCTCTGTATTTATTTTTAGATTACATACAGTAACTAAATTGAACTTGCAGAAACAAAACATTAACTATGAAACAATAAGGATAAAATAACATTTTATATACTATCACTACAATTTCCTAACATGTTTCCATCACCTGTCTAGGATTGGATTGTATATTATTAAAAATAAAGATAGAATAGGCATATTCGTACGTGCCTTTATACATATATATATATATATATATATATATATATATATATATATATATATATATATATATATATGTGTGTGTGTGTGTGTGTGTATGTGTGGATATGTTCACATGAGTGTTTATGTAAGTATATAGTTGTAAGTGGTTATATATATGTATATACAGTAAGAGGGTGAAAGAGCCACTTTGACGAGGTTGGACGTGCCGCACGATCCCACATCAAGCGGCGAGAGAACGCTTTCGCACAGTTCCTGTGGGACAATACGCTGTAAATACCTTGGCTTGCGAACTCCTTCAGAACTGTTCTGGGCCGTCAGACTCTAAAACAACGGTAAATATTGCCTTTAAGTTCTTTCGAAGCGACACTTTTTCTTTGTCGTACTATTGTTTGGCGATGTGTTCGAGTGTCTTAGTTGTCCAACTGTTCTTTCCACATTGGTACGTTTTTACTTTTGGAAAAAAATATAAATTTTCGTACATTATCAGTCGTTGAGTTTCATTTACTTTGAGAAATTTATGAATCATAAGCGGATTTTCACTAAGTTTAATGCAAATAAATTTCATATAAAAGTCAAATAATTCATAAAAGAGTTATATATAGCTAGAAAAAATATAATAAGTGGACATATTTATAATTTGAAACCCGTATTTAATTACCAAACCTATTTAAATAAAATCTGTTTAAACTATTAACGAATGTATTTATTATATTAATACAGATTTAAATCAAAAGCTTAATATTTCTTGTCCTTTATGAATGACAATTTTGTTTCAATACATATATATATATATATATATATATATATATATATATATATATATATGTAATATACATATATATATATATATATACATTTAAAAAAAGATTCATTTATAAATTACAATTTAAAATTTATATATTGAAAATAAATAAAAGTACTTATATACTTATACATTTAAGAGCGACATTATACATATTTATAATAGCTATTTCGTTATTCTATAATCCTCACAACCTTTAATTGAATAAATAAATCTCGAAGCATATCTTAAACATTTTCATATTAATTCAAAACATCTCATTGTTATCAGTTTCTTTACTGTGAAGTAAAAAATTCTATATAGTTACTAGGTATTGTAATTCAACATATAATGCAATCTCCACAACACTACCAAAGAGAATATCCTCATCTATGGTACTACTCTTTCTGTTACTATCATCAATTATAACAAAGTTGACTCTAAACATTTAAATGATAAATACGCAATAATAAATATATATATATATATATATATATATATATATATATTACTCTATTATGTAACATTTATGTAACATTATTGATGAATATATAATAAATACATCGTTTTCTTTAAGTTATCTTAAAACATTAAGTTAGACCATATTGATTTAGTCAAGTAGCCCGTTAATTACTTATTCTCAATAGAATACAAACTAAATTTCATTTAAGAATATACTCTACATTATATATATATATATATATATATATAACAAGAATTAATATAGAATATTTTTTATTAGAAATTAATGTAGGGTTTTATAAGAATTAATTTGTGGTTTTATATAAGTAGAATATGAAAGTTAACATTCTAATACGTTTTTTTTATTCTATGTTCTTATGTATCATTTATTGAGAATATTATTAAGAAATAACTTTACCATTTTTATACAAAATTATTTCTATTAGAAAATGTTTAAAAAAGAATTTTATCGAAACCTGACTAAATGCTAGTTAAACTGAAACGAAAATATTTATATTTCATATATGTGCCTGTTACAACTACCATTTCTTTTATTATAGTTCTTTATAATTTATTTACTTTTCATTAATGTGTATATAATTAAAAAGACTTTTGAGGGAGAGAAAAAAAAAAGATTTTTGAGAAATTACAAAGATTTTTGTGATATTTATCAGCATAAAAATTTAAAAATTAAATAATCATTTTATAAACGTTTTAATTAAATGTTAAACATCATCATTATGAACATACACATTTCGCGAATAAATTACAATCTTTTTAATTAGAAACATTCTTTCGAATGCGTATCGTCTAACGTAATTTATTGTTAATTCATATTCATAATTTTAATAAGCAACACAATAACAAGCATACATTTACACGAACGAAAATGACAAACTATACATCGAATAGGTCAGAACGAAACCGGTAGTCTGAAATTTACTACACCGCCAAAGCACGCCGTCTGAATTAATGATCATCTACATACACTCCGTGTATTCATTAATTCAATGCATTGTGCCGCCGTCGGATTTGCATTACTGCGTAAATCATTTCCAGTCCGGATCTGTGCGGGCGCGCTAGTGCTGCTGCAGTGGTGGCAGTGCGTCGTAACACGAGCGGAACCGGAAATGAAGTGAGCCCGGAGCGACGGCGGCCATCGGTCGCAGTGGCCGCAGGAAGTAGCACGCCAGGTGCTTTAGCTTCATCTAGTTCAATTCACAATTCGATACGTTTCACTAGCTCTTTTTTATAATAATACACGAAATATAACTCCATAATATTTCATGTATATATATATATATATATATATATATATATATATATATATATATATATATATATATAATAAAAACATCAAAACAGTACATCATAAACTTTTCATGAAATCATTAGCAACTCAATTTTCACGATGATATCAATATATATTTCATTCAAAGCGCATTATAGATGAAATCGTTCATTGGGTAAAAAGATTTAAAGCAATATTTAATTCAACCATGTATTTTTTTATTGTATTCCAATAATGAAAATAACATCACAATACTATACAGTAAATGTTATTGTCACACATTTTCAATTCTTTAATTTTATTTACAAAGATATGTAATCATTTAAATTCGTGATTTTTTATAAAAAGATGTTAAGAATTAAGCTCATTAACTGTTTCGAGATATTCTCTTATTTCCAAATATAACATGTCAGAAACTTGAATCAAAAGTAGAGACTTTGATCAGACCCGAATTGTACTTACAACTCGAATATTACCCTATCAAATATCTTCACCTAAATTATTCATAGAGTACATAGTTCAGTTAACGCATTTCATATTTTTAATTTGTATATTAAACTAAGTAGTTCGTAATTTTATCAGTTTTAATGATGTATATTCACTTTTGCGCAATGTAATAATAAAATACAAGAATTAGTAAATAAATTGTATACACAAAAATTATCCATTAAGTTTTACAAAGGCGAATTACAGTTTTAGCACTGAGAGCAAATTCACTTTTAGAAATTAATCGCTCCACGTAGAATATCACGTCAAAGTAAACTAAAATCTCATTAAGCTCGAATTGTAAACTGGTCATTTTATTCGTGAAATAGTATGCTTCTTTACCGGGCAATTTCATAGATTTGTTTCCAGTTGGTTAAATTGTTTAGTTAACTATTTCAAAATCAAATAAGTTTAATAATTATTTTGGGATAGTATCAAGCATATCTTTTTCCATTTTTATTTGTAAAATGTTACAATACCTTTTAATAAATTAAAATTATATTTAAACCTATATTTTGTATTAGTATCGAATTCAGTGTAACCTAAACTAAATATTTTTAAAAGTCTTAATAACTGTGTTCATCTTTTGATTGCTTATTGTTGCCAGTAAAAATTTCGGCTAAATTATGATGGATATAGAGTAGCTTGATGATCTTCTCAATGTTTAATAAAAGTTAAATTTTACATTCACTTCACTAAGTGATCATAAAATGAAACCCATTTTTCATTGTAACTATCAAAAATGATTCAGAAACATTGTTTAAAAGTAACTAAAATTATATATGTGGTGCTTATGTAATATTTCCACAGTTTTATACTTTTTCTTGCTTATAACTAAAATTAATTTCAAAACAACTAATGATATGATGCATATACAAAATCATTAACATGAAAATTTGTAAAAAATAGATCAAAACATTTTAGAATCACGAATTTAAGCTAATATCTGAACACACAGTGATCTAACAAAACTATAAATTCATTTCTTCTCTTATGAGCATGAATATTAAATACTCGGTGAACATTCAATCAGCTGAAAACAAAGAATGTAAAAGATAAAAATGATCGAAATTTGATTCATTAAGTCTTCTTAAATATATCATATATTTTGTGATTTATGGTTTATTATTATTTAGACAGGACACAGTTCTAAGGTGTTTTGTCTCATGTTTTGACTTGAAGAAATGTAAAGCTGATATCAGAATCTAAGGTGAAATAATAATGAATTAATATTTATTTTAAACGATGTAAATACTTTCCAAAACTTGCATTAAAGTATTTAATTATAATAAATCAGTAGAATACCAAAAAGTCGTACAAATGAAACAATAACTTACAAATTTAACATTTCTTAATTTCTAAATCGAAATATTAACTCTTTTTTTACTCTCAACATGACAAATTTACCTTTTATCAATATCATTTGATTTCTTTTTGAATTATTTCAATTTTTTTGTAAAAATATCTAACATTTTTAATATACATTTTCAACTTGCTTTAAAAAAATAATGTAAATTAAAAAAATAATAAAAAATATTTTTACAGGATCAAGGAAAAGTATTTTTCCTTCTGTTCAATAGAATAAATAAATTAAAAGCGTAACTTATTCTGTTAACAGTTCTGCATCTACATTGTAAACAGTAGGTAAATTATAGGAATATATAAATATAAATAATAAAAATTATAGGTAAATTATAGGAATTATAGTAAAACATAGGAATTCATCTAGGTCCACACATATGCATATATATATATATATATATATATATATATAGATATATATGTATAATGTATAGGACACTGAACATACACACGTACATCAAATTATAAAGTTAACATAACACATTGTATTTTAGCTGTTACGATTATAAGATCAACATTGATACAATGAGCCCTTACAAATATATATTGCCGTCGTGTTAGCACGACGAATCGTCTTACAAATTAAACATTACTGTCATTACCATAACATATCTATTTCCTGCTGAAATAGCAGGAAGAAAATAATTATCATTTTAGTTGACATCGTTTCAAGGCTATTTATAGAAATTTCGGCGATATCATATAACTACCACGGGAATCTAAAATATACGTATTAATCTTAATTTATTCCGTATGTCAAGTCTCTCATTTCAGGGGACAAAATCCGCGGAGACAGTAGGGATTACATGGCGAACATTTCGCTCGTATTTCATCTTTGTGGCAAATGTTTAATGAAGGTAAACTTACTGTTTGAATTTTGAACTATTAGCCAATGCACGCACAGGTCAAGTGATATATGTTATTTTGTGTGGAAATGTCAATACTGAGTGCGTGTTTTTTTATTAAAAAAAAACGACGGCACATTTTATTTACTTTAAACAAGGGTCACATTTCAGATAGGCTCGTATCGATATCGTCACAATGAACAATATTTCATTATTCGATACAAACGTTTTTTACTTCTCGACGAAAAAACAAATCATTAATGTAACAGATATATTGATATCGAATCTTTTTTATGATATATAGAAAGACAATCATATTTACTGTTCTTATAATCTATTAAACATACTAATAGAATATTTTATTTTTCAGTGGCACATTTAATTTTTTCAATACATTTTTGTTACACATTTTGATATTTTGGTATCCAAAATGTATAGAACTATTTTGAAACATTTTTATATTTCTGAAGTTCTAGTCAATTAATTATATCGTTTTCTTTTCTCGCAATATATTTCTTCCATTTACATTTCCAACTCTTTATTCTTATTATTGTCTATAGCTTCGAGTTGTTTTTATATCCGTTATATTCTTTTCTAATTCTTTTTGTATTGATCTTTCGACAAGTTTTTCCGTACTGAACAGTAAAAAATAGTTTAATATTTATTTATAAATAATCAAATGCAGTATTCATTGTCAGTGAAACACCTTCCAAGACCTATCATTTGTTAATTTTTAATCGTTAAGCATTCTTCTTTAAAAACCGAAAACTTATATACTATAATTTGAGCACTCTCATAGTTCATATAATATTTTTTATTCGAAAATATTGTAGCAAATTGTACAATATAGAATTTTAAATATTGAGGAGACACTATTTCTTTTACAAAAACTGAATATTTTATTTACTTTTTCACCTTTAAAATTCCAAAATGAACACATCAATCGGTATTAAGAACAGCTGTCGATTTTAAAACGTCGTTATACCAAATTGTCTCTGATCTGACTAATAACACAAAATATTATATATTGAGGGTTATGTTTATAAGAGAATTCAATATGTTTTTACATTATTTTATTGTAATCCAATTTTCTTTGTTAATTTAAACATAGCAAAATACAACAGTAGAATAAATTAATATATTTTATTTTAACTGTATGTTAAGATAATTTTCATCATAAAGTAAAAATACCTTATTTAATTTCAATTTGTTATTCATAAAAAAATATCAGCATTATAAGTGTTATTTCATCTTCAATATATTTTGTAAATGTATATATATATATATATATATATGTATATGTGT
Source organism: Acanthacorydalis orientalis (assembly GCA_034766995.1). NCBI lineage: Eukaryota > Metazoa > Arthropoda > Insecta > Megaloptera > Corydalidae > Acanthacorydalis > Acanthacorydalis orientalis. Next base: position 14,799,971 of record CM068321.1, on the reverse strand, counting down.
GTGTGTATAAAACTCATATACGATTTTATTAAAAATTCGTCAGTATTGAAAACATTGACTTTCTAAAATGGTTTTAAAAATCATATTCTTATTTCATATGCGTTTTCATTAATATTATCACAATTAAAATCATTTACACCGCATATGTATATTACTTAAAATGTAATTTGAATGATTAAAATCTTTTTTAGAAAATTAGTTTCTGCATAATATGTTTTAATAATAATAATAATTATACAACAGCTTTTATTCAAAATCTTAATATATTCATTGATAACTTGAACTTGATTTAACATTATAATAGTATCAAACACTTGTATGCAATGGACATTTTGTTTCTGAATAAATAATTGTTATAAGTAACAAAACCACAATTCTCTAAATAATAAATTAATTAGCCAACCTATTTTTACCGATTAGACAAAAATTATTTACTAATAGATTTTGTTGATATTTCTGTTTACAGAACATTTATTTTCAATCAATATTGATTTACTTTCCAACACTTCGCAGAAAATGAAAACCACTTCATTGATTATAATACATTATTATGCCGACAAAGACCAAAAACTACTTTAATAAATATTACTGCTTTCAAAATAAACTATTGAATAGTTGACTCTATTAACATAACTTTTGTTTACATACAAAATACATTTTCAGTTCAATTACACTGTTTATACAGAGATTCTATAGATACAAGAGTATTAAATATCGTTGGGATATAGTTGTCGGTACAAACAAATATTATCATTAAATATCTTGAATACTTTCAAGTCATCTACATAATTTCAGCACACTGTATTGATTTTAGTTCACAAATTGCTGTATTTATGTTAAAACGGATCAATTCATTACTTCCAATTTTCTTAAACTCACTCGAAATAATTTTATTCTCGATTTTCCAACACATGGAATATACTTTGAAGGAAACATTTTTTACGGTAACTTGAAGCAACACCATAAACTACAAATTCAATTTTGGTTTATGATCATAAATATTTTTATGATCGTCTAGTTCCGAATCGATATGTTGTTTTTTTCTTAGATACATGAAAATATGATGTCGATATTTATTTTCAACGTGAAGAAGTAACTAGGTTTTCATGTATACCTTTACCTTGTTGATGTGTTCATTTAACAATGAATGTGAATGACAAATAAACAACTATTTTTAATAATAATCGTTAAATTAATATTTATATATTGAAAGAGTTCCACTAATACAAAGATGTAAATATTTAAATGGAGATAAATGTAAAAATTAATCAAAATTGTATACAAAATAATGAATCATTATTTTAAAGAAGAACTAATTTTATTCTATTAGCATATAATAAACTAATTTATGATACAGTTGTAAATTTCAAAAATAGTTTTACACTATTGAAAAATGTATCGAAGTTAGGAAATTATTAAATAATCAAATCAACTTATTAAATATTTATTAATGAAAATATTAAGCATCACAAATTTGATTCAATCATAAATTCTTTAAAAACGATTACTCAAAAGGCAATTTTTATAAAGAAAATTCTTCAAAAATACAATTGTTTCGTATTATTTTTAACTAACATTCTGAAATAAACTAATATGAATTAATTATTCACAAACCTAGAAAAATATTTATCAAAACACTAAACTTTTAAAAAAGTGTATTTTCAAATAGTTATACTTTCAAAGTCTTGTTTGTCGATGAATTGTCTTTCTTAAATTTGTATTTGAAAAGATTTCTAACTATGAAAAATTTTGGATAATTACTCATATTTATTGAATAGAATATGTAGCTCTATGTATGGTTTAGTTATAAGTACTATGTTTAATTTTCTTATCTAGGGCTATAAAATAACATTTTTATTTAGTAAAACTATCATCTTTTTTATGAAAGAAGATCCTAATCATATGGCCATAACTAATTTCTAATATTCATATCAAGAATGAATTTCATTAAAATATTTATAACTTACAAAATAATACCATATCTCTATCTTCAATACTAATTTCATTGACTTATTTCTTCCACGTCTACAATCTGAAAATAATAACATTTTCAACGAATGTATTTTAACGAAACCCCTCTATTTACACAGATATGTTCTCATATATAATATATATATATATAAAAATATTAAATTAAAATCTTAACTCTTCTATAAGCCATTGGCAACTTATACTTTATTTTCAAATGTTTATTGTGTGGAATAAAGACTGATTGGATTTGTTAACGAGTTAGTTGTGTATCGATCTCTACAAACAGATCAGTAAGAGAGTTCCTTCAAAGGAATTCTGTAGCCTCAATGGATTAACTGAATGAAGAAATCCTACAATGAAAATAAAAAGTGGATTCACTATTTTACTAACATCACGAATCTAAGCTAAATGCTATATTTTGCAGCTATCACATTCATGAGAGCTACAACCATCATATTCATGAGTATTTGTGCTCGAAATTTCTAATTCGGAAGACGGGTCAAGCGCTTTCTGATTCAACAAAGAGAATTATATTAAGATAGAAAGAGTGACCCGTTGGAAATGCGATAAATAAAAAATGTAAATTATTCAACAAACATAAATTTTCTATGTCTGCGTTTTCATGATAATTGTGCTTATTTTCAAGATTTCCAATACATCAGAAATGTATAATTTTTGTAATTACATCTCAATCAATTATTTGACAAATAGACTTATATTTTCATTATTATGGTTAACCAAACTTAATTCACAGCATAAATATTTTAAATTTATATTTCTGTTACGATAATAAGTTTCAATGGACAGACAAATAAAAAATTTCCAATTCTTGTCTATGTGTACGTCACACTAAAATCATATTGTACAAGATTCTACTAATTTAAAAAAATATAATTTATTATTTCAATCTAATTAATTAAAATATTTATATAATTTTTTACAAAATAAATTCGTAGACAAAACTCTCTCTCTCTCTCTCTCTCTCTATATATATATATATATATATATATATATATATATATATATATATATATATATATGTATATATATAAACATACATATATATATATATATACATACATATATATATATATATATATATATATATATATATATATATAATTCTTGGAAAAAACATAATAGAATAATAGTAAACGATTTAAAGACTCTTTTTGATATCATAATAATTAATTATTTTCTATCAAGTAAAATTAACTGTTAAACTCCATTCATTAAATAAATGGCTATGAACATCAAACATTTTACTTTAAGCAATTAATTTAACATACATATATAAATTCCAAAGAAGTATTTTTTATAACAACCCCCTATTTTTCACACTGATTAATAAATCAAAGATACATCGAAACGATATATATATATATATATATATATATATATATATATATATATATATATATATGCTCTAATGTTAGAAGCCATGCATACATATAATTATACGACACTTGATCTAAAATGAAAAGAACAACAATTCAATCACCTACCAATCACTTTTTCGAAATATTCGAGCATTAAGTGTTATCATTAGTCGGAAAATAGACAATTTATTCTGTAGATTAATTTTCAATGGAAACAATTTATACGCTAGGAAAAAAATAAATAACCGCTCCAACTTTTCGGCTTGATTGTGAGTGAATGATGCGTGATCCTTGTACAGGATACAATATATCAGACTATAACGTGTGCGTGCTTATATTAGTTACAGTGGCGTCCGGAATACTGGTTTTTGATTGTTCTTTATATTTTACACATAACAAAATCATAAAACATATTTCAAATGAATATTGTATCCAAAGAATATGCAATTATACAGTTAAAAACGTATGCTTGCATTAATTTCTTTTCTTCGTACACTTCATTTTTATAAAAATAAAAGTAGTAAAAATCACAAATCACGTATGTTTTATTGAATTTTCAGAATATATTTTTCTAATATACTGATTTTTAATTTAAAAATAATTTATTTTTCAATGCTTTATTAATTTATCAAAGAATTAACTAAAATATTTAACTGATATTGGTTTAGTTCAATAATGAGACGAATAACACAATTTACTATAACAATTGTTACTTCAATATTGAACTAATAGATTAGTTGAAAGATAAGTAATATAGTTAAAGCAGAGATAATTCTAATAAAAAATAGTACTTTTTATTATCAATCAATAATTATAAAAGTAACAAATAAAAACATCTATACTTTTGAAGGCAGAATACCAAAAATAATTCTTCTATTTTAAACATAGTAAAAAATTAAATCTACTTTATATAATCACCACATATATGTTTTTAATTTGAGGTCAAATTTAAAAATCGGATAATATATTTGATTAAAATTCCATGAAAAGAACAGCACAAGTTTTCTTTCGATCAAATCAAATTTAAAATCAATCTTATTATATCTTCAAAGACAATTTCATTTCGTACATTACTTTGATTTTAAAAAATGTACAAAATTGAATGTTTACTTCCATCGCTTAAAATCGTAAACATAACAATTTTGCCATAAGATCTATAAACTTATCGTTCATTCTAACCCGTTCAAGTAGTCAACGCGCCTTTAAATCCCAAATAACTAAGTAAACCGTTATTATGTTTGGCATTGTGGCTAAATTCTCTTTCACAAATGAGTATACACTTCCTATTATCACAATCAAAAAGTTTCAATAACATATTATTTATTATTTTAATAATGGCTCGTCTACATTTAAAAGACAATATGATCATCTTTATGTAAATAAAATTTTCTCATCTTATTTTTCCGTGATTACTCTGTACTTTATTGCTATAAAAATTATATCAATATGATAAAAATGCACTTAATTTATTAATAAAATTATCTATAATTAATTGTATAATATTTTGATAATAAAAATAAAATATTATAATTTTACACGCTAATAAATTAAATATACAGTTATATAAATTAAGAAAACATACTCTATATAAAAATAAATATTCTATTTTATACCCAGCTAAATTTGAACTTGGTAAGATATATAGTTACTATAAAGTTTTTACAAAAATACAGAAAAATTGACAGTGATGCATCTGTTATCAATCAATCAATCAAGTATGACAGTCGATCAAATGAATATTTTACTATACACCTTCGTTATAATTTGTCGTAATAATTTATATCCTACTGTAATTAAAATATATATAGCTTTAATTTCATTATTTAATATATTTATAAATGCATTTGCCTATATCTTATATTTAAAAAAGCATTAATATGGTATAAACTATCAAAAAATAACTTAATGTGAAATAGACTTTTTAGTTAATAAAAATTAAATAAATATAAATATAAAAAACAAATAGAATTAATAGAATTCACATCAAAAGTTAAAAAAAAGTAATTTAATAAAATAATTTGGAATTATATAAATTAATTCTATGAATCTATGAAGTACTGAAGATACAAAAAAAAAATAAAAATTATTGTCAAATGAAAATTATTTCAGTATTAATGTGTGATTAGTAGTTAGATTTTTCTTATATTTATATATACATATATATATATAGAAAAATAGTTCAATACCATTAAACAATTGTAAACACTTTATTTAACAAAATAAATAACAACGCTGTAAAGTGTATAATAATTTAAGAAATAAATAATCTAAGTTATATATTCTCAGATATATTTTAAAAATAATAGAAATATAACTATATAAAAAATCTAAATAACTATAAATCTCATGTCTATTCGCTGGGTGTGTTATTTCCATTTTCTAAGCTAATCAAGTTATACTTGCTTACAAGAAATCAAATAATGAATATCTTAAAACACAAATATATTAATGTAAATAATAATAATGATAAACAATTTATTTATTCTCAAATCATCTCATTCAATCATAAAAAATTTCTGTATATTTTTTTAATTACTCAACTTTAATATGCATTATACATTTAAGGATATTTTAATTTATTTAAAGCTTGATAATATATTAATCATTAGAAAATATATTTCCTGATACATTTTTTATATATTTTTTATTTAAAATGAACCATTTACAAATAACAAACACATTATTGAAATACCAAAACATTTTATAATTATTTCTTGTTTTCAACAATAACAGAATTGTAAAATTTTTGTCAGGATACGCCAATGTACATTAAAAAACTCGCGCTCCAAATTCAGCTCATACCACCACCCTAATGACGTACAGACTCATTGTTTGGAAGTTATTACCCGTCGATTTGAACTGAACACGTGGCAATGTTCTCACGTATGTTTCACGTTATACCCATCACTGTAATGTATGGATAAACGGGGAAAATTTTTGCATAAACATATTATATATATATATATATATATATATATATATATATATATAAAGCATATATAAAAAATGAAAGTGTGTTAAATCACTAAAAATAATGCTCTTTTAATATTCAATTTTATTAAATTTCAAACTTTTTCTATAAAACATTTATTGACTAATCATTTGTGTAATAGACTGCACACAGTTGTTTATCTTTAAACCGATATTTCAATCTTCCTTTTACAAAATATACTTAACTGGCGTGAAATTTATGTAAAATTTAAATTAATTTTATCAATATTTTAAAAAATACCAAGATAAAAATTTCTGAGAATTGAATGAACTGTTCTAATAGAATTAAACCTCCAATTAAATGATTAAACTGAATGTTCAGAATGTACATTTTCTTACTTTTAACCTCACAATAAAGGTACTTATATTTTCATGTTACATTATTATAGTTAATCTTCAGTGGTATTTTTGAGAAAAATATATTTATTTTTAAAATATATGAATTTCAAACCGTGTCGTATTTAATTTCTGTTCATTATTCTGAATAAAATGACATTGTTTCATAAACATTAAGTTTCAAACTTGGTAAAAGAATAACTTCTTAATTTCCAATTAATCCTAACAAATATATTATTGAGATAGTTTCGCTTCATATTTAGACAACAAAAACGCATTACCATACGATTCGTTATGTGTTAGATACACGGAAGCCGCAGAACTGGGTGCGAGATCCAGCACCCAGCACAAAGAATAATTAAAGCATTCCGGCACATGTTGTATAAAACGTATGCAAATCGAGGCACTTTCCGAAGCACTTGTATGTGGTTACGCGTCATTGCGGCAAACTGGTGCGTTGTTATTTCTCCGTGTTTTATGTACATACATCGCTTCGCCGTACAACACACTTCACTATGAGGGCGACTTAACACGATATTAGGCGGTTTATTTCCGTGTAAAGGACAAATTCGGGACATGAAAAGAGCCGCCCTACGCCCCCTTCTGCTGCCACTGCTAACACTCTAGACGTCCTTTACATATATACATATGCATACACATACACAAATAAATAAATATATATATATATATATATATATATATATATATATATATATATATATATATATAAGCATTGATCTCATACATATTAACAGTGTAAATGTAGATGTGAGCTAAAGTTAAATGTAGAATTCGTTAATCCACACAATAGACTTTATATAACCAGTAATGGAGTAGAATTTTTAAAATAATATAATTACGAAGTTATTAATTTATTGCTTATGTATATATATATATATATATATATATATATATATATATATGAATATGCAATCATATTAAATCAATCTGCATTTAATTTCGGGTGCAATTATCAAATTAATGAAATGAGAAATACCTAATATGCACAAATCATTTTAGTCTTCAGTGATTTTCGGCCATTCAAATGCTGCATTTAAATTTTCTAAGTTATTTAGAAGTCTCTTTATATCTTTATACATTTCTTGGTTGACATTTAATAATTTCTATTAACCATCTGTTCGCTTCCCTTAGGATTTATCCCAACATTTCTATTTGATTTTCTTTACTGATTTTATTTATTTAGTTACTTTATGTATTTCTTTCTTTATTTTTATTATGTATGTCCATTATTGTATCCATTAGTTTTATTATATATGTTAAACTTATTTTTTATGCTATTTTACCTCCATTTTAATCTGACCTGTATTGACTTCTTAATGTAGATCTCTCTTCTTTTTGTTCAAAACATTGAATTATTCTAGCTTTCAGAATCTGTATTTTAGTACTTTAGGTATATGTATATATATATATATATATATGTGTGTGTGTGTGTATGTTTGTGTATGTGTGTGTGAAAATTCACTGAAAAAGCTAGCATTTACTAATTAATTATTATTATTATTAAAATTTTAATTTTCAAAAGCAAAGTTCAAACATATTTATTCTGCATTCAACAAAAGAACAAAAGATTTAGCAAAAGAGATTTGTGAAATAGTTATATACATAACAATTAAAACAAGCTGATGATCTATAGAACATAACAGGGCATGGATAGAATTTATATTAAAACAAATTCGTTCGTTCGAAAGTGCACAAATCTTATTAAAAATTTAATGGTCTTGATGCTTCTTTTCATATTAGAATATTAACATTATCGAAATACCATTAAATCAGAGGTTTAACAATAGTGAAATACCTTCTTCAGAAACCTTAGATGTCTGTTTTCAAAACATAAAATTAATTTTGATCCAATCAACAATAAAAATAATATCAATAATAAAAATAGTCTGAAATTAGGCACTAAAAAAATTACATTTCGCATAAATACAACATGCATACACATTTCAATTTTATTGTTTTAAATAATATAGATTTCAACTTGATATAATATTTACATAAAAATGTTTTTTTTGTAGAAAAACGTGAGCTAAAAATACAGTTCTGACATTGTCACCCAATTTACTTTCAAAAATGAATTTTTCTCTCAGCCTACAAACCACAAAAATGCTTTTGAATAAAAATGTTCAGTCATTGATTACTGATCATCTTTAAATATTTCTTATGCACATTCAGATAACAATGGCATTTGAGCGGGTCTACGGTATAGAAAAATATATATCTAAGATTTTCAATAACCAGTTATTGAAATTTTTCGATCGATTATTGTGGTTTGTAAGGTAACTGAAAAAGTTATTTATGAAAGTGATTGTAAAGTTTCTTATAAAGTTATCTTTTAATAAATAGGATACTACTTTCATCAATATATTCAAAGTATAAATTTACGCTTATAAAATTTGAAACTTTTAATCATTAATCATTTGGATAAAAGCATTATTATACTTCAGTTTAAACAACATTTTATAACAAACATGAACAAACTAAGGTACTGTCTTGATCTTAGAACAGTTTGCTAACAAAAAACTGAACTGAATGTAAAAACCATACACTACAAATTTATCAATTAATAATTCTAAATATTCACTTATGTATACTCCACTGAACTCAACCTATTAAAATTAGTTTGTCATTTCAAATATGCTATGTACTTTGTTTTCTATACTTTCTTTCATTTGTTCATTCAATGACTGTTTCAATCTTTTCTCTTTTAATAAAATAATTCAAAGAAAAAAAACATTAAAACAACGATTATTTCCTAAATAAAAACACAATTATTGGGATAAAATTATTCAAAACTTCGTGTTACTCTAATTTCATATTTTACATTTGAATATAAAATTTTATTATAAAAAAATACATTTTAGTTTTTAATGATCCTTCTTATATTTCAGTTTCCAATACAAATTACAATTAAAAAGTTTACCCAAGCTAATTCTAAAATAACTGTTTCATTCGCAAACTGTTGAATAGTTACAAACAGTTAAAGTATTAGAAAGAAAGTGTGTAATTAAGTCTGTTCGTTGTTACAATTAAACAGACTTAATTAAACATACATAAAGTGAGCTCTCCGTACAAATATCAGCAATGAATACGAAATAAATAAATTTTAGTACTGGTTACACTCTATAATGAATTCGGACCCAATAGTGTCCTACCAGTATGTGTGATCTCGCATAAATGTGGATGTAGACGACAAGAACAGTATATTGGAGGATGGCAGTTATCCGTGGCAATTACCCACAATTCTCTTAAAACTGGCTGCCAACACAATTAACTTTATCTACTCTCTGTTTCACTATACAATCGGATAATTATGACCGTAATGATAATGTTGGCAATACCTTTTTTGCTGGAGATGACTTTGCTCACTGCGACGTATTTTGGTCAATTACAACGGTCATTTAATTTAATATATTCTTATTAGCGTGTTCTTTGTGAAGTTCGTTACGTTTTTCTCTTTTCGTTTCTATTTTTATATCCTTTGAGTGCGTTTTTTTATACAAAAATTTTCTTCTTTACGTTACAATCAACTTTATCGCTATGTATACATATATTTATTTTTTGGTTTTAGTAATACTTGAAAATATTAAGTAACACGTAATTTTTAAATGACGAAAATTTAAAACTCAATGCATATATATATATATATATATATATATATATATACAGATAGATAGATATATACTGGCGTTTATTTTCTTGAAATAATTTTATTGATATTTCCTAGTAAATTGAACAAACAAAACCAACCACCATGAGAACCACCATGCGGACATTGTATGACTATATTCATTATCCATAGTACAAATAGTCGCGTTAATGAGACGGTACTAGTGGTCAGATGATCATGCGGGTAACCATAAGAACCACTCTTTATTAGCTTAAACCGTTTACAGTATGTGATTTACAGAAATTTGTATAATTATACTGAATCTCACTAATATAGCTGAGCAAATATTCAATTATTTATTACAAAGTAGAAAAAAGTATAATTATTTACCTTTTTGTAAAGAGATGAGTTGTGATTCATTCGCGCCATTTATTTTCCTGGAAAAAGAAATTATAAATTTCATAAAAAAAATAGTATACGTTACAACTTAAAACTTATTTAAAATCATTTTTTAGATAACAAAAACAAACACAATTGTATTTAAAAGTATAAAATTACAATAATTTTAAATATACATGTTTTTTAAAAAAAATTAATACTATGTTAAAAAATAAATAGTCTCGTCTAAATAGTATTTGTCAATTGTATTGTCGTCAACAAAAAATGCTTATTGATGAAAAATAAACATCCAGCGTTAGTCAACAGAAAATAATGTCTACAATATAAAAAATATTTTTGATAGATTTATAATTTGTATTTTATTTTAGTTAAAAAAGATTTATTTATAAATAATACAAATATGTATGTAAAAATATATTGAAAATATACAAAACAGTATTTATTTCTCCTCAAATTTTAACAAATATATACATTAACATCAATTAATATTACAAAATCAACGAATTGTACTTCTATTCCAAATTATATATTAATATTAAACAAAGAAATTTTATATTGCAGTAGATACTAAATTGATTGAATCAACAATAGCATTCAAACGACTGCTAAAATGCAACTGAGTAATATTTTCAGAAAGATGAATCGCACACCACCAAAGGTGTGCAGAACACACGAGATATGGCAGCGTTTCCATTATTATTATCATTGTTGTTCAGGGATCTGAAATTCGTCTGGGAAATCATACATATGCTTTCGATACTCACAACAGACATGTACTATCGGTGTTGCAATGACATACAGCTAAAAAGAACCACGACAAAAATATATATATATATATATAAAGATCAACCCTGTTTTCACGAAGTAATATTCTGGTTATATCTATGCTAGTCCCTTCGTATGCTTTTTCTGTATTTTTCTTTTCAATTTTTCGTTTATTTTATGTTGTATATGTGAGGATTGTCGATATAAATTACATACTCAACTTAACATATGATCACGAATTTTATTTGTATATGATTTTTTTCACAAACAATATATATATATATACATATATATATATATATCTTAAATTTATATAAAATATATATATATATATTTCTTCTTTATATTATTGTGCTTACGTTCCAAACACATAAAACTGACGCAAAATAAAATATGATTCTCGAACATGTTGACAATTCGTTTATGAAACAAATTGATTACAAAATTAATTTATTAGTAATTACAAACATTTCATATTTTCAAAATCGATTGTGAACGTTATTTTCCATATATCAGAAATAATTCAATGAAAACCGCTAAATACCTCATTTAAAAATTCACCGCGATGCAATTTATATACAAATGGGAAAAAGAACAATTGAAAATGATAATGAATTTCCTTTCAGATCGCATTCGGATTCCATCGCGTAATTAATTACGTTTTCAAAAACATATTTTTAACACAAAGCGAGTAATCAAACGTACAAAAACGGCAGTTAAAAATATATTTCAAATGATTCGGTGGATGCATGCGACATCGTATGATGAACAGACGTACGCGTGTCACGCGGCGTGAACGCGGCACCCTGAGAAGGCGTTTGAACATTCGACGATGACGGAACGAGTGGGAGGGAGTCGGAAACTACACTTAATTACCTTGGCCAGCGGCGGAAATGCGGTGGCGCGTCGATGCGGAAACCACCGACACATCGCTGCCAGTCACGCCAGAAGATTGTCAGACGGCTCCTCGAGATTGTACGAACTCTGAACTTGTCTTATAAATATAGACAGAGAGTGGGAGGCATGATTTGTTATAATAGATATGTCGTACAATTGTCATTCCAAGAATATCTGAAATAGCGTTTTCATTCGAGCAGCTAAAACCTTTTGGTTACAAGAAATCTACGAAAACTTTTTCGTGGCTTTTAAATGATGTTCCATAGTACGCATACGTTTCAAACAATGCTTTGTAAACTACAAACGAAAAACCATTTCAATTTTCAACATTTTTTCTTGATTAAAATTGAAAAATATACTGATTTTATGATAATGTTTTCATTACAGTAGAGCGCGTTCAAAACGATAATATTTATTAAATTAATTATATTTTTATTAGACCACGAATAAAATTTTATATAAAAAGTTGAAAAAGTAATAAATATCAAATGTAATTAATATTCATAAAAAACAGAAATTACCTTTAAATCATGTGATTTTGAAATATAAAAGGTATCTCTATTTGAATATTAAATTTATTTCTGAAAAAAATATTGTTACATAGAGCACTTGTAAAGTTCTTATCTATTGTAATGAAACGATAGTAATTTACATACAATTATTACAGCAACTCTTGAAAATGAATAAGTAGGGACGTGTAATGGAATTTCATTACGTTTTCGTTAGAAAAATGTAATAAAAGACCAGATAGACCTTAAAAGATTTCGTGGGTCCCAATTTGTAGACAATACATTTATATATTACTAAAAGAATAGAAAATAAGAATTCCTAATGATGGATCTAGATCTGCATTTACATATGTGACAAAGTATGTTACAAATTCATTATAAAATAACCACGTACAAAAATTAGTACCGCATCACGAATATTAAGAATTAAAAATAAACGCATACATTAAAAAAATTATATATATATATATATATATAATCATCCAAAAATTCTAACTAAACCATACAAAATTATTTCAGTATTGAATTAATTCCCAAATAATGACTTTCGCAGGAACTACTAACTTTCACTATTTAATTTTTCACTCGGGGCACAAAATCTAATCAAAAATATTCAGTAATTAATCACTGATCACTTTTAAATGTTGCTTGTGTAGATTTCAATTTTTCTGTACCTTCATATTTGTCTATTATCGCTGTGAGAATGATAGCATAGCCATCGAAATGCATATAAGAAACAATCAAAAAAGTTCAATAATCAAGTATTAAATATTTTTGATCTGAAATATTTTTATGGTTTATAAATAAATAAAAAATATATTTGTAACAATTTAATCTCAGTACCAATAAATATATTAGAGTATGATTTTATTTTGAAAACAACATTTATTTTTACAAACCATACATTAATCAAGTTATCCTAATAATTTTTACATTTTACACTTTATTGATTACTATTAAGAATTATGATAGTTTTTCGTGATTTAATAAAGAGTGTATATCAATGAATTCACAACTGTTCATTAACTTTGCTGTTTTTGTGATCAGTTTTTTTTTCAAAGACCAAGTTTCTCACTGTATATTTTAATAAATATAGCATTACAATGCTTAATTAGAATGCTAGGAGAGTGCTAGGAGATAATTCAAAGATATGAAAACATAATTTTATGCTTCACAAAAAAATCTGAACGTACATAATAATTGTAACCAAAAATTTAAAAATATAATAAAAATAATTTATCTAAACGTATGTATATGACTGAAAATAAATAAAGCGAATAGAAAATACAATAACATTTTAAAAGAAGGCAAAGTTTATATTTGCGTGAAAAAAACTAAATGTTAATTGAATTTTACACGCCCTTCTTATATAAATAAAAATATAAAATAACACTACATAAATAGCTAATTTCCATTTTAAACATAATTTTTAATAAGAAATCTAATTATTCCAACGTACAAAACATAAATACAAGTTAATAAAAAGATAAAAGTTTTATAATTATTACTTTTATCATCTTTGTATAACATTTTTCATGTGCAAAAAAAAAACTATACTTTTATTTAAACTATTCATTTTTCATAAAATAATCATTTCGATTTTGTTCAAGATACACAAACTATATACATTGATTTTATTTGCACAATATGCGTTACATCTTTCACATGTTGTTTATATATTTGGGTTAACATTTTTTTTCTTCACGACGACGAAATATCTATTTCTTTACACGAATGCCACACACGCAGACATTGTATGTCTCACTTAGTAAATAAATCCATACACCGTTTACACTTGAATTGTACCCACTTCACGCACTAAAAGATATTTATTACAATAATTCCAAAAACAGGTGCGTTTAAAAGACACGCCACACACACATACTAAACATTGTACTCCTGTTGAACTATATTCGTGTTTACTGTTTAGTTATGAATTTATAAACACAAGAATGATCAAAATTTGTCTATATATTTTAACTCAATTTGAACATAATATGTACATATGTACATATATATATATATATATATATATATATATATATATATATATATATAAACATCTACATACAATAAATTATTAATAAAATGTTCTGTTTACCCGTAAGTATTACATTTAATTGCAAAATTCCCCATTGACCCCTGATATTTAACTATTTTAAATATAAAATAATCGAAAAATATAAGTATATTACCTAAAGATAGTTAAATAATCAAAATCGGGTATTGAAAATAAATAATTACAACCAAAAGAGGATACCATGAGGAACAGTTCACAATAATTTTTACTTTAAATAAGACTTATTTTTTTATAAAAGATTGCATTATATCGCAGACTGAATGTGAAAATAAAACTTTTATAGGAATAGAAAAAATAAATAAAAAAATGTATGCCTCTTGGAACAATAAATATCTTTCAGAAAATCTAAAGTTTGATTTTATATGTAAGAAACAAATAAAAATAATCAACAATATTTTAATATTAACGATAAAAGGCAAATGTGTAAAAAAGTGATTTTATGTACAATGGCGAAAAGTAATCTTATTCCACAGCATAAAAAAGCAAACCGCACACATACACGCACGCGCGCAGTTCTTATCATGACTGACAAAACAAACTCGATGATCAAACATTTCCTACACATATACTTTGTTCACTCATCCAAAACATATATCAACAGCATGAATAAACAATTCTAAAAAACAAATATTAATAACACAAGAGCAGAGCTTAATGCGTCGAATAATGGCTCGCAAAAATACGTTTATGGAAATATGCTTACATACCGCGAACATATCAGACCACATCAAATTTGTCCTGCGAGATAACAATAAACATTTGTCAAAATTCATAACGCCATGGCAACCGTATTGTTTTGTAAATTCAAAACATGCTCTTTTTTCTACCGCTGGATGTTTATATTATGTTCATAACTGGTTAAATGTGGTACGCCGACGACATTATGTGTTTTCATAATGGTTTCAGTCTATGTAAATATTATTATCGAGTCTATATTACAATAGCTATATAACGTACAATCGATGCTATTAAAACTTGGACGCTTTTGCAATAAAAGCTAGAGCTTGTGAAGTCATTAGAATAGATGTATTTTGATTGCAGAAGTTTCAATGTTGTTTGTGGTCATTTTATTTCGACAAATATTGCTGTCTTTCAATACGTTTTACACAATTGTTTTGTAAAAGCACGAAAACTGTTTGAAGCAATTAATTTATAACAACTTGTATGTCAGCATATTATAATATATGTTTTGAATTAACATTTGTTTACAACATTGCAAGAGGAAAACATAATTGAAATATATATTACAATGGCATTCTTTTATACAATGGATTCATATTACAGTGAAAATATAAAGTCGGTGTTTCAAATTGTTATATTTTCTAAATTAAATTTCTATATTTATACCGTAGTTAAAAATTCCAACTGAGTTTCTCCCACTTTCATTTTTACCTTACAGCTTTATAACACAAAATTCTACAAATATTAAAATATTTCATTAAATATTTTAATGTTATTTTGATATATATTTAAACATTCACGTATTGTTTAATAACAAACAATTGTAAATCAAATATATTTAGTATTTATTCAATGTTAAATATTATTTTTTTAACACAAAACAAACAAGCGTCAAATTCTGCAATAGCTTACACTAATTTAAAAAAAGGACTGTAACGATTAAAATTGTATTTGACTATGTATTTTTTACGAAAAATATTCAATGACATTTTTTTAAAAATATCTGCAATATTTTAAAGTACATTAAATTCACCACGGTACTTTGATTATTCGTAAATTTGTTATATTCAGTATTTTGACTCAATTTAATTTGATTTTTTCGATATGTAGATTAAACGCTGCATTTAGTCATTTGAAATCACAGGAAGAGTTTATTTTAATCATTAAGCGTGACAAAAATATTTTACCTATATATATATATATATATATATATATATATATATATATATAGAAATTCATTAATATGAATAAGTTCGTTTTCTCATTTATTTAGTTGAACTCCTTTACAATATTTTAGTTTTCGTTCAATTTTTGTTAATATTTTTTTCAAGTAAATACAAAATAAAGATATGCAGATATTTAAAACACATACATAAGATGTATAAGAAAATATATTAATAATTTTTTATGATTTTTGTTCGATATCAATGCCAGAAATTACATTATAATAAAAAAAATTAAAAACAGTAAAATCATATAATATTTTTATAACAAATTTCTAAAAAAAATAATTTAGGTTCCAATATAAATACTCTTTAATACAAATTAACTTACCAAACAATTTTTATGTACGAGATTGATTTCAAATATGCCAATTAATGGCTTGATTTATCAATGATTCTTTTATAACGATAAACAAATCAATAAAGTGTTTGGACAAAAAAATATGAACAAATTTTAAAATGGTACCCAAATATATCAGGTAACCACTTCGAATAAATTAAAATCATTTTAAAAAAGTTATTAATTCAATTATATAGATTTAAAAATATTAATATAAAAATAAATAAGAAATAAATATACTAACTGGATATTATAAAATAATGTAGATGTTAATTGTAGATGTTTGAATAAAAATTGATAATGTAGAATTTTAAATATGACATATACTTTTTGCCTATTAAGAAATTCAACTAATTTTCGTTTTTTAATAAAATACAATTTTTAAATACTTATATATATATATTATAATAATAGAAAATAATTTTTTAATAAAATACAATTTTTAAATACTTATATATATATATATTATAATAATAGAAAATAATATATATATATTACTTTCTTAAAGGAAATATCCTTATTAAAAAAATATGCCTAACAATTTCAATCAATTTAATCCCATTTGGGGCAGAAGCTAGCAAGAACTCGATTAACATTAAGCACAAAAATGTCTGTAAACACGTATAACAAACAGTGCTACGTATGACATTTACAACACTATAATGACAAATAAACATAAGATATGCTTATGATGTTCCATAGTAACATTTCATTTTCACAAGTACATCATCAACAACTCGCTGAAATATCGCACGAGAATAAATTCCAAGTTTATGGACTATATGAATGTTGAATAAAGCCGTGTGTATACAGATGCACACACGCGTACATTAAACATACATACATAGACACACACGTATCTCAGACCCCACACTGCATCACAATCGCCACGTTTTAGCCTGTTCCAACCCTCCTTAGCCACACATGGACACTACTGTCTAAAGCACATATAGCACAGACAGCGGGTTGATATGTATTGCAGCATTCTGTTCTGTCTGTTGAACAACTAACTTACATTACCTTGGAATGATTCCAATTCTACAGAACATTTTAGAACATTCAAATATATGGTGTGTTCTATTGAGATTACATGTGATTATTTTTCAGATATTTCCTGCATTCGTTCTTTATTTACACGAAGCAATTCTTATATTATTCATTTTTATTTCTTTCATTTGAAATTCATCTACAGAATACGAATCAAATATTCTATTAAATGTTTGGTCCTTAAACATTTTCATTCAACAACATTTGAAATCAAATTAAAAACTTTCAAAGCACATATTTGACTCAATGATTAAAAAGTCTAGTCACAAACAATACATTTTTTACTCGAAAAAAAATAAATAAAAACTAAAATAAATTAATTTTCAGTACATTATTCCAAAATAATAAGCTACCTTTTATATATCAGTTATAACTATCTTCACAGAATACAACAGTATAGAAGAAACAGTTAAATAAATGCTGGTAAATTATTTCTAAATTTCTGAAAATTAAAAAAACTATTTATATTATTTTTCATAAAATGAAATATCTCTGTTCTAATTTTACATTATGATATGTTTAAAAATTGTTTTAAATGATCGAAATACTTTTCAAAGTCAAATATTTGTATTATAAACTTATTCAAAAAAAATAATCAGTTTAAGAACAAGCATCCTTATCAGATAAGTTAATATGCATGAAGAGTTTTTAAAAATGAAGTAAAAGCTCGTACAATGCGTATATCTGTCTTGAAAATTCTGCCTCTCATGGACAACACAATGCCATCTATATGGAATATTTTAAATTATATAGAATTGTAATTTTTCAATTTATTTTATTATACTAATTTATGTCTATCAATTTATTTTATCTTATCTACAAACCAATTTAATAAGATATCTATATATAAAAATAAACCATAGATATTTTCAAACCGATAGTACCATACATACGATCGTACATTTTTCCGTTAAAATGATTAAGTTAATTTTCTATTTTGTTTATTTTTATTGTAGAATATATGGTTAACTATATATATATATATATATATATATATATATATATATATATATATATATATATATATACATATACCATTAAAAAAACTTTACTACTTTCCATTACTTTACTACTGTTACATATAATTATATTCTTTTTAAATAATATTTATATACCTATAATTATTTTATGATCAATGATGGATAAATCATGCGTTGTAGATACAAATTATTTACTGTAGATAAAAGCAAGATTCAAATTTTAAAGATATAATCATAAATAAAATCCTCATAGTACATCATTATTTTCTATTAAAAAATAATTATTTATTGATCTTTCAAATTCTTTCTTATGGGTATTTTAAATATAGAAAAATATTAAAATATAAACTAAAGATTGTTGTGTATCTTTGCTCTAAAAATGATGACATCACCATCGAAAAGTCTATATATAGCAGTCAAATGGCGAATATTCAATTCCTGAACGTTTTTTATCAGAAAAATTGTGTGGTTTATAAGTGAGTGAGGAATTTATATATGAAAATCAATGTAAACATAGTAATAAATAACTTCTATTATTTTAATTCTAATTAGTATAGTAATAATAGCTCACAAATATAATAAGACATCACTTAAACAATTTCTCATAAGTCTTTAAATACAGCCTTGAAACTAATCGAAGATAGAATCGGTGAAGGAAAATTATTTAGAACAAAGTACCAAATATGTTTCTGTCTAATCGCAATGCATCTCTCGAGACCCTGTAATGCAAAACGTAGATATATATCGAATTCACGATCTGCACAGTACTGACTTCAATTTTTTCAAAAAAAAAATCGACTTACTATTCAGAAATTAATTTTTGTTAAAAAAATCACTTAAAGATGAAAAATGCAAACATAGATAACGAATTTTATTGAAACGATGTCCACACTCTCTTCAGGAAACATTCAAAAATTCTAGAGACGAAGAGAATGTCGGTAGCAATAATAACTATTTTTAATTGAAATATTCTTATATCTCAATTTTTCATCCAGGAAGTTGAGGTAAACTTTTAAAATAAAATTTCTACTCCTTTCACAAAACATATAACTTTCTTATAATGAAATGTTATTAATTGATTGTTGATCATTTTTATTTCTTGTTACTTACATTTTAATGACGATATCATTATTCTCAAAACACTAAGATATGGAAAAATATTCTTTTAGTTTAAAAAAAACTTAATAATTTACTTGCACTATATTTTACTGTGTATTGTCGATCTAAGGTTGATAACATCGTTATCAAAATGCATATAAGCAAACATCAAAAGTATCAGTAATTAATCATTAAACATTTTCGATTAGAAAAAGTTTATGTGAGTGAAAAAATCATTTATGAGATAAAATTTAGTTACATTATCAACAACTATTATTCAAGTAATTTATTATTATAACCATTCTGAATGTATTGTATATCATTTTTTTTTAATTTTACTGTAATAAATATTAATTAAATACTCGCAACTCGCAACGTAGATGTATAAAAATTATAAATAAAAATATATTATTAATTTTAAATTATTTTTTTCTTATATTATATAATTAAGACTGAAAGTAATTCGGCATTTATATAAAAAAATGTTTTTTTTCATTTTACAATTTTGATTTATACAAAACTGTTTGAAACCAACTTATAATGTAAATTAATGGTTTATATATATATATATATATATATTATTGATTGTCATATTACTTACAGTAAGAGATTTGTTCACATACACAAGTATACATATTATTTTTGAATCGATAAATAAACAAATAAATCCTTACAGTTGATAAACACGTACTGACAATACTTTTAGTGACGTTCAATTTGAATTTGATTTTAAAAATATTGCATTTGCTCGGAGCATCGTAGTCTGAAATTACAAGTATACGTATAACATATATAGACTGAATCGATGTCACATACGCGTCGGTTCCTGTGAAGCGGAAATCGTGCTTTGCAGACACTTTGTGAAACGAATATCTTAATCTAAAGAAAATAGTAGTTACATACAACCGTCTCGTATTTCATTTTACGCTTTAGAAGATTTGTTTTGTGCATGTTGGAAAGCGTATTGTGAATAATTTGTCGCAAAACAATATTTGTTACCAACAATACTTCTATATATACAGAGTGGATCAAAAATTTATGTAGACTGTCTTTAATATTTCCTTCTAGTGAATAATACATAAAAACATTATGTTAAAATTCGGATTAGTTTATTAAAAATTAAAACTAGTTTATTAGTTTAATCTGCTAAGTTATCTATTCAAATTAATCAATTAATATCCTTCATAAAAGAATTTAAAAAATAACTTCGTCATCTTAGTCAGTAACAAAATGAAATCTTATTCCATCTACAATCTCTCCTAGTAAAATTACAACTCTTCCTTGATATACTTATGATAATTTTTATTAATGTCCTAAAACTAATATATAATAAAATTACTGACATTTTTTTAACAAAAGAGGACATTTAATATTTCTCATTTATCACTCTTTTCACTTTCACTAATTATTTTTTTCTCGTACCACTAACCAAAAAAGAAGATTCTAATCAAAAATGTTCAATAAATAATAATTTTCGATATTAGATTGTTGCTTATACGCATTTCAGAATCATCCTCAAAGACAAACAAAATTTTGAGATCTTAAACGGGTGATTCCATCAACATCAGTGCTCCAAGATATATAATAATCTTTATCAAGCGTTTAATCAACAATCAGAAATGATCTATAATCATTTATTTATCATTTTTAATTAGAAAAGAAATTGTAATTTGTGGGAAAAGAATAAAATTCATGTATAAAAGGAAACTTTTTCATGAGTATTTCATGATTATTATTTACTGCATATTATACTATGATATATTTAATACGTCATTATCAATATTTTGAATATTCTATTATCATGAATTCTAAAATTTATAAACATCGATAAAATTCAAAAATCAATTGACTTTCATTTGAAAATAAGAATTCAAATATTGATTTCTTACGCATTTTTTTTAAAAAAAATAACTTTCATTGATAACAATATAATTTTAATATTTTATAAAATTTTAAGGCGCAATAGAGACAAAAAATGTTAACTAAAATCATATTAACTCATAAACACCACAAATACTTAATACCCACAGGCCATTATAATTCTTTAAAATTATTTTTTCACTTTTCAATATACATGTATATATATATATATATATGACAACAATTATTATTAATCGAAGTTTCTTTAAATTTTCATTATAACACCGAAACTGTTTATGTTAATTTATATGGAATGTAGTTTAAATAATTCCTGTTATAATATTTTATAAATAAAACACAGAAATACAAAAACTACAAAAGTATATTATGAATGAGATTTTAAATAAAAATATTTAATTTCCATTGAAAACTATTATTAAAATTATATTATGATTTATGATTTTTAAATGAGATAAAAGTAAAAAACATTTCATTTTTACTTCTATTTCTCATTCTGCTATCACAGACTCATACAAAATAAATATTTCTCTATTCTGATTTCATAAAAAAAGTATCAACACTACAATGTACATAGAAGATACGAAAACCTTTTGCACAGAGCATATTTCAAAGATGATAGTGAAGGCGAAGAATAATAACACACCTCTGTTCGTGTAAAGCCCTCGAAACGTATACAAATGCATACAAGGTATTAAAACGCGGCTGGTTAGTGGGCGGGTACGGTTCTTTCAATGTCTCGTTTTTAGATGAATAGACCAGAAGCTCTTCTTCGTATATCAAAGCGAACGTCGCGTTTCTATCTAGTGTGATTTATCATCATTACGTTATATAACTTCTGCAGGTTGCTAAGATAAGCAGTGGCTGTTGAGAAAGACAACCTGAAACTTCATTCACTTGATGTGTGCTTTCGAGGGTGGTGAATATATATCAAGTTTGGGGTAGAACGGCGCGGATAAAGACGGTGCGCACGCTCATCCCACACGATGACGGTGTTCAAACATAGCCGAAAGTTCGTTTCTTTTCATCGTTACTCTGGTCAAAAATAAACACGTCAACTAAAACAATGTCAACAGACAAGTGGGAAAATTGAGTTTTTTTTTTCGTTAATTGATTGCTCTTTTCTTACAAATCTGGTTCCATTTCTTTTTATACATTCATTTATCCTAGTTCGTATATAAACGTAATGAAACGGGCACACATACATCTATTCGTATATCTATCTATCTATCTTTATGTATATATATATATAGAGAGAGAGAGAGAGAGAAAGAGAGAGTTAAGTTTATCATTAGTACCAGATCATGAATATTTCTTTGTATTTCGTAATTATTATATTTTTTAATTTATTTAAAATAAAAATAAGAAACACAAAACAAAAGTCTATTGTTTTTTTTATTTAAATGTTAATTACTTTAAGTTTAAAATATGTATCTTTAACACAGGGAAGTATTTTAGTAACCCAATCAAAATAAATAACATATAACATTACTGAACATTTCTTTAACTTGAACTAATTTTTTTTATAGAAAAACATTTGTCGATGAAAGTATAGACAATAAATGATACCTAACCCAAATCTATTCTAAAAATTTTAAATCGACAATTACTGTCTAGTAAATTAAATTGCACATATATGTATTTAAAGTCGCATTAGAGTATACAACACAATTTATATTTGTTTAATAAATCTTTGGCGAACTTTTATGTGAACAAAGTTCCAGGATTAAAAAAGTTTTAGTTAAAATAAAGATTATAAAAAATCAAGTCAATAAATTTAAAATGATTTAATTTCTGAACATATCAATCTATTTCATATATAAAATTTCATTTTGTATTTTTAATAAATGTCATTATGTTTCTACAAAAAAAAAATATACTGTATGAATAACTAAAATTTTCACTATTTGTATTCATTTTCAATTAAGAATTAAATAAAAAAAAACGTATATAATTTGAAATTATTCGTCACAATATCATAAAACCTTCCCGAAACAGATACAAAAAGTATATTTAAAAAATAACTGCATTTCCACTGACCACGCGAATATTTAACTGTTGAACGGAATAAAATATTTCTATAAAATTACATGGAAAACGCGACCCTTCAAAATAAATAAATAAAAAAACTCAGTAACAAAAACACACACACACACATGAGCAAAATAAAAATACCAACTCAAACGTTTCGCCATCGTCTCTCGAAACGGAAAATATTTCAAATTCCCTGTATGTTTAAGTACGTAAATATTCGCGCATTCATAAAAATGGGGTCAGCAAAAATAATTCAGTTTATATATGTACGGGGTCAGAGCCAATTTACTGTACAAAATGAACTGCCCCCAAACTCTGGCTGAATATGTACCTTAAAATACATATAAATATACAATGAAAAACGCTGCAGTTGTTTCAACTATAGACCAACATCTACCTTCCTGTGTACGTAATAAATATTTCTTTATTAACCCTATCAGCACACTGTTTGCTTACGCGAATCGACTACAGAAGCGCTCCTACTATTACACGCACTCACCGTTGCCGCTCCAGTTTACATTGCGAATGTATACTTGCGAATTCATATAGAACTTGTGTTCTGTTCAAACTTTCATTACCGAGATGTGTTTAATTACGACTAATAGGGTTTTTCAATGTGTGGGCGTTTAATTCTTTTTTAATGATATCACGCATTTGCATACAAAACATAAACAATAATCACAGAGCGAAATTTATTTACAGTTAATTCATTTTGAGATAAAGTGAAATCAAGCCAAGCACCACAAATTTTTATCGAATTAGAAAATAATTTCAATCAAATCTGCAAATATTCAAATTAAAAAAATATTTTAAATACAAGCTACCTGATATACATACAAACAAAACATTGCATAATAACGTGGTTAACTTTAATATAGACAAATGAAAACGTCTCATTTTAACGCATTTATTTTGAAGATTGTCTTAGTTGAATTAAACTTTAACATATTGAAATGCAGTTGGTTCTATTATTTCATGTGTAGATTATACATCAATTTTCAATATTTTACTACGATTCATAATGAAATTTATATTAAAAAAATGTAAATTTGAAATACATATCTGATTGATGATAAAGATTGTAATGTAAAATATCATTTCTGAAATATATTTTTTAAATATAGATTGTTTTCATTAACTTGGCGCAAAATCATTACGTACTACATATAAAAATATCTTGTTACATCAAGAACATTGATCTATATTTTATTTTAAAAAGAAGACTAATTATTTTGATTACGTATATTAAAAATAATAAATATATTTTAAATTAAATACTCAATACTTAAAACAAAACACTAATTATTATATACCTGAGAATACGTATTGATAATTATTAGAAATCAATGCATAATATACTTTAAATAGTAAAGGATTAAAATAAAAGAACTTTATTCATAAAACTTAATTGCAAACAAGCAATAGCGCTTTAAGTTCCATATTTTGTGAGTAATTCATATCTAAAAAGTACGGTTGTAGACACTGGTTAAGTGCAATACTCATAAATATTCTAGCAATAAAAATGTACTGAATTTTTTAAGAAATTTTCTTGTCCAAAATCCAATATGTCTGGAATAGTCTTTAAAATAAAGTGAAGTGTAGAAAATATATGATTAATCGAATATCCAGAAAAAATGTAAAATAATTTGAGCATTTTTTATGTACAAGTGAAGATCAGTTGCTTTGAAAAATATTTGAATGAATGACACACCGATTGGTTTATTTAATTGTTTTTTATATAGAAGTACTACAAACTTAAAATGACAAAGTTTGTATGAATACATTTTTGTAAAAAAAATATTTAAATAAAATGTTCACCTCAGAATTTACGTTTTCTTATTTTTTTAATGAAAACAATCTATTCAAAGAATTTTTTTATAAAACTATTTCTTAAATTATTTTATTCTTTCAGACATAATTAATGAAAACACTTTATGTCCATATTTTCTCCACAATTCAAATAGCAGAATATAATTCTCCTAATAGTTTTACAATTAGTTTTATTATTAAATAATCTACAAATGTTGCTAGCCATTCATTTTATATAAAATTACTCTACATGTTTTATTTTTTATACAAAACCTTATTGGAGAAAGATTTTGTAAAAAAAATTACCATTTATACTAATTTTCACCATAGTCTCAATTCATATTTTATTACAATAAATTTCATTCTAGTGGTAAATTGAACCACAACTAGAATATATTGTGCATATATACATATATATATATATATATATATATATATATATATATATATATATATATATATATATATAATACAAAACAGATAAGAAAACAAAGAAAATTTCTAAAAAAATAATAATTAAAGAATGTCTATTTTTTGTTCGTTCTTCTGCATAAAATAAAAAAAGTGAATGATATTCAAATGAAATGAACGGCACAAATATTTTATTTTCTTTGTATAACACATATGAGTGAAATAATTTATTCCATCCAACAAATTCACAAAGTACAGTTTGAAATATTGAAATCGTTTTAGTATCGCTTCGTTGTACAAAGTCGAACTTTTTCAACTGATTTTTTGCACGTCGAGAAACTGGATTATACTTAATGCAACAAGTGCAGTTATTCAAAAGTTTACTTCATACGAAAGTTCAGAACGCGAAAACACAACATTTCTTTGACTTGCAAAGCAAAGACAGATTCAATCAATAAATGTCTTTATGATAATGAAAAATATTATATATATATATATATATATATATATATATATAAATTAAATTATTTATTAATCGTATCGTTTTACATTTTAATTCATCTACATTTTCTTCATTAATTTCTCTAATTTAATTGCAATATTTATTTTTTTAATTATACAATTTTAATACTTTTATCTGACTTCTTTACGTTTTAATATAAGACTTTACAATTTATATATAGAGAAAAAAAGTATGAAAGATTTTAAAATTTACTTTAACTAGTAAAAAATGCCTGTTATACAAAACAAATATTCGAAAACACATATTAAATCACATAATAACTTCATAATTTTCATAAAAAATATTTTTTTGCTGAAATAATTTACTTATAGGGAAAGAAAAAATTATCAATAAGAAAGGATAGTCTTAAAAAAAGGCTTAAATCTTCATGATTACAATATCAGCACATAATAACAAACATACAGAAGTATTTTTTATTTTGTTTATAAAAACTTAAATGTTTGACTTTCTAATAAGCACTAAATGACTACTGATCCGTAGTTTTTATTAATAATTCAAAATTATGTAGCTTTGAAAAAGTATTTCCACTATCAAAACATTTATTTAATCACATCTATTAATACTAACTTCTGAAAAAATATAAATACATCTGATACAAATTTATACTAAAATTTTCATTAAAAGTATATTTTGAAATATAGGCAATCAATTATAAAACATGAAGTTTACATTTTAAATTTTTAATTACTGAGAATGTCTTTGGAGGCAATAATAATTAGAAATATCAATCCAAACTTGGATTTGAAGTGATAGTCACATCATTACACTATAAAAGACGTGTGTGTATATATATATATATATATATATATATAACGTCATTTTTATATGTATATAAAACATGTAATTAAGAAACTGTTCTGTGTCTTGCTCTAGTTTGTTATAAACAAATATAATTTAATTTAGTCTTGTCAAAAATAATTTTATTGCGTTCTCGTCCTCCATCCATCGTCTTACAGCTCTTACCAGACACAATTTGCGTTACACCGCCATCATACTTAAAACGTGAATGTGTACACAGTGTGCGTGTAGAAATTAAGTGTGAAGTTTAGCAGCGCCAATAAACTATCGTCATGTAAACCCGTTATATCGGAACACTTTACCGCGAAAGCTTCTCCCCGCCATTCTACTTATGCGTAGCAAAGAGCCGTGAATGCTACAACAGGAAATGTGTAAGCTTTGTAAAGCCGCTGCAAAAATGTTGAAAATTTAATTTGAGCCCGAAAGCTGCGGAACAAATGAAAGGAGGAATTTTCTTTGTTTCGAATTAAATGTGTCCGCTCGAAATGTTCCGCTCGAATGATTAATGAAGTAGTCGCTTTCTACCTCGTCAATTGGCCAGGTCGGAAATTCGTCGATAAATGTTGTATGTGTACGTAAGCGCAGTGAGCAGCAAACTCGATAAAATTTGTTTACGGGCGATTTAATACGGCATTGTTCCGTGTTTATATTTGTTATTATTGGTGTTGTTAGCAAAACTATGGAGGAGTCAGAATTTAACAAATTTTAATATCCGCTGAATTCATTACATGTTTAAAAAGCGTATACTCGAATACCGTATTGTAAATTACACGAAATTTATTGAAAGAGAAACCATTCTTTTTTATCTTTTTAAAAGAAGGAATTAATGTTTGAAAGTAACGTTTGGTGTTTAATTGAACAACTATTCATTTATTTTTAATTAAAATTACTTTACTTTCTACACATGATAATTTTTAATATACACACAGGACGCATAAATCTATTTACATAAATAATAACTAATTACTTTAAAACTTGTATTTAATCGACGTTTTTACCCGAATAACATATTTAATTTTCAATACAGCCCTTAAAGCAAACATTAAATAGTCAATATTTAAAATGTTTTTATATATTAATTCGACAAAAAATACAATAGCACAGCAATTTGAAAATATGTGAAATATATTTTTTCAGTTGTTTCCTTCATCGATCATATTTTTATTTACGTTCATTCTTGTATTTTCTATTGCTCAGTTGGAAACTTATCAACTGCGGGTGTGTCAAACGTACCGTCTAATAGGTGGAGAGATCATATTACAAAAATATTCTTTGACGATTAATAAGAAAATGTTTTAGCCATGAAAACGTTCATAAAACATGTTTTTATATAGAAGCTTTCTTAACTTTAATTTAAATATAAATAATCTGTGAAAAATTATCTTCAAATGAATTCTATATTCTCTTGAATTAATTGTTAAAGATATATTGCAACTCTGAGCAACCCTCACATATAAAGAACGACACACCTTAATCATACAATTTAAACGAACAAGCATATCAAATTGTTTATCAAAGACAATCCTTTAATTCGTTTTTCTTTTTGTTATCGACATTTTTATATATTTTTATTGTACAACTCAATGTATAACTCAAGGATAAATGAAAAATTGTATACTTGAAAAAGATTAAACATTACTAATAAAACTGAAAAATCTATAATGATTAATCAAAAAATAGTTCTAGTACTGTGACTAATTCACTAACACAGATCAATTTTCTATACCTTAGCTCTCTGAAAATAGCATCATCAAAATTCATATAAACAGAAATCAGAAATAATCTTTTGTGAAAATACTGGTTTAAATATGTATTTTATAAAATACTCTTAACTGGCTTTAATAATTTCTTTAATAGTTTAACCCCTTGTCTTATAATATCGAGTGACGGTCGTGATACGGATTTCGGACCAAACATGAGAAACAGGTATAAGACTCGTGGTTCATTTATTAGAGGTTCGCTTGTATCATTTTTAGCGTACATTTTTTAGTTTCTGTTACAGAAAAGCTTATAAACTATATTTCTCGTGATCCCATGCTTTATTTTCAGTTCTTTAAGTTACATTTATAAAAATCCTCTATGAAATGCTTAAAAAGAAAGCTTAATATGAAAGATAGTAACCGTTTCTACTTCTATTCTAATTTGCTGTTGTTTGTTTCATTATATTACATTATACAGTTTATAAACACATATACATCCTTAAAACAGTAATCACATTTAACGTTTTATAAAAGAATTAATGTAAGAAAATCTCATTATCGAACCGTTGGCTTCTACACGATCGATCAAGGGAGATTGAGCATATGGATCAGATACTTTTTTGTCCCATCGCTCCAGCGACATTTGGCTTGGCATGGCACGCACTGTCACGAATTAAATCATAAGGCAAATGGTTAATAACAAATCCCTTAATATGTTTGCTTAATAATTTTATTTCTTTTAAATACAACAATCAATCTGTTTAAACTTTGTTTCAAAACACATCAATTTGTTTCGACTATAATCTATCAACATGAACATATTTCATAGGATTATCTACCTAAATATACAAAACTTTATAATATTTGTCTATGCTCAATTTTTTTTCGCATTAAAAGTTAGTATTTCGTTTATATACATAACTATTAAAAATATGTATATGTATGTATACATATCCATATATGCATTTGTCATTGCTTTATCTTTCCATTTTCAACCAAGTCGTTTAATACCGTTTATTTATGCATACAAATATATATATATATATATATATATATATATATATATATATATATATATATATATAGATAGATAGATAGATAGATGAATATGTAAGAGTAAAAATACAATATGATTAAACGATATTATTTGTTATTTATCAACAACGCACGATAAATGCTATCACCACATATATCATAACGCATCAATTTCGTAACTTACAAACGTACCAATCCCGCATTGAACAAAATCATCATCGTCACGCACGTATTTTTAATGATAAAATAATGATAAAATGCCTATACAATTTGATTTCTCGCGAGACTTTCGTTTTTTCCGCCGCTAAAAAAATCCAATATCATTGGCGTCATCTATCATGATGTATTCCCCTACATATTCATCATTCACGGCCTTTAATATTTTTTCACGTAAACAACTGATTTCTCTGCGGCATATGCACGTACGTACTGTATCACGACTCCCTCTATATCTCTGTCATTTTTTTTGATGTCTAATATAATACTTAGATTGCATCACGTATAAGAGAATGGCATATATCTGCTCTACTTAACGTTCATGTACGTTTCACGTATTTTACATTTCGACGCCTGTTTTTCGTGCACGACCGTATGTTATTCATAATTAGGGGCATGTTTATATTTTTTAATTATAACTTTAATAAACACATTACATATATACGTATATATATATATATATATATATATATATATATATATGTATGTATGTATGTGTACTCAGATATCTGCAAAAATTTAACCAGACTAATATATTCAACGAAATATTTCAAAGACCACAAACAGTTAATGAAATACTAAATGTTTAATCTGACAAATAAATTTTAGTTTTTATTACATCTCTATATATGTAAGTTACACACAAAATTTTTTGAACTATAATCTTACACACATAATAGAGTTGATGATATTAAATATTCAAGTGCACATAACTTATAACTTTTATTAATCACCGCAGTTAATGATTTTTCATTGTTTAAAATTAAACAATGAAATGTACTTTTTATAAGAACAAAAAATAATATTTAATTTGAAGAAAGATATAATAGATTACCCTAAGCTATAAAATTCGTTTATATTTACCACTTGATTTATACAACGATATACTTTACCAATAAAAATGTTACTAGTCAAAAATAAAAAGTCAAAGTTACTAGTCAAAACTATGTCTAAAAATAAAAAAATAAATATACATTAGAAATTTTCAGGCTACTTTCCTAATAAACGAAGTTTTTTCTATAATTGATATCTACAAACATTATTTTACTTATTTCATTTGTACTTATTCAGAAATAAAAATAAAATCATTTGTAAAAAAATATACACAAATGAAAATTAAAATATAAAGACGATTTTTTAACTTATAAGAAGTAAAACGGATTAAAATATACAACAAAGAGATTAGTTGAAATGTAAATAAACGTACAAAAATATGAGAACTTCCTAGAAGTTTTTATCTCTTTTAAAAACTAACAGCAAGTTGAGAACACTTGAATCCTACATCTATAAATACATATTTAAAAGTTGAAAATGGTTCTGAAATCTAATTTCTAAAATCTAATTTTAATTTCTTTCAGTAAAAATAAGCTATACTGATTTTTCATTTAAATGTGATTTACTTAAAGTTTACCCATCATAAAATTATTATAAAAGGTAACAAAAATTAACTATAATCACATAATAGCACTAAACACACACACACATACACACATATATTTATGTGTGTGCGTGCATGTGTGTACGTATATATGTTTTTAATATAATTTCATTCTTATTATTAAGTTAAGAAATAAATAAGTTTCACTTTCTAGAAAAATCTCTATCATAAAGTTACATTATATGTATATATATATATATATATATATATATATATATATATATATATATAACTAACAAATCATGTTCATACTTTACAAAAATTGTACAGAGAAACTTGAATAATTTAATTTTCAACACATTAGACACTTTAATTTATTTAATGTTCTAATTGCGTTCGTCCTATATAGTTTATCAAATGTTGGCATTTTTTACAACGAATGGCACACGAGCATCCTTAAATAATTGAATTAATTCTTTATCTTCGAACTTTTATATTGTGTTTTTCCTTAATTTTGAAATGAATAATTTAGATTTTACTTTAAAGAATACAGTGCTTGATTTTAAAATATCTACTAATCAAAAATTCAGTTATATGAAAATTAATTTTATTTTTTACCGATAAAATAGACATAAGGACAATAAAATAGAGATATTTCAACTAATAAAAGAATTAGGTACGAAATAGATATCACGATCGTATATATTCGACTGTATTCGTGTCTATTCTCGAATGTGTCTGAAATCTATTGTTCTCTGAAATATATTATCGATATTAACACAATGGTTCCTTTCGATTTTGACACACCATTAAACTGAAACCATTTATTTAATTATCTCTTATATCTACCGTTAGTAGTTTATCACTTCTATTAACTTATCCGCTAATTATATTGAACAATGCCGTTTCTTTCTAAAGAAATGAATAATATCGTCAACTGAAAAAAGAAAATTGAAATTTGCTCAATTATTCCACGGCATAAATTTAAAAATCTGAATCGATTGAAACCAAAATTGCGCCACTATATTTCGTCAACGTGCGAAGTCGTTCATGGGAGATTTCGGTGAACGGTTTCTCTACCGCTTCATTAGCTGCCAGGCGCCATGCTCATTAATCAAGCGAATACATTGTGATTAGAATAAGCTTCGGTTCTGTTAGAAGGCCGGCTTTTTAAAGCACACCTTTCCCGCTCCTCCTTCACGCAACGTCGACGGTGACGCGCCTCTTCAACTTATTTTGCAACTGCAGCGTTAATTTATTGAATTTCCATAAACTGAACGTTCGCTTCAGTTGAAGTTGATATCAGTTATAAGTAATGAAATAATCTAATCAAATCAAACCTTATCAAGAACGCGATAACTTTAGATTATACTCATTTAAAGGAATGTAATTTCATTTAAGCTATATGTCTTATTATCTTCCGCTTTGTTGTAAATGGGATATCAATGTCGCAGGATGAAAATCAATTATTTTATTCCTGAAACGCTTTGTATCCGTTTATTAATTATTAATTATTCGCATTTTAAATTTTATTTTTATTAATATATAGACGTATATTCACGTGCATTTGGTTTCAAACATTTTTACTGTTTGAAAAAAACTGCTAAAAAAAGTCAGATTTCCAGAATACACGCCAGATGTCTGTTTTTATATCTTGTATAGAGATTGTAAATTTTATTCTACAACTACCTAGCTTATACACACATGCTCATAAATCTACACATATTCCTTTTTTACTATTTGCGTCCTGTTTGTTTTTTTACTGTTTATCATTTCAGTTGGCTTACAATCTTTATTTTTAGATCGAATTTATGAATGTTTCTGAATACATAAATACATTCCTATATATATATATATATATATATATATATAGCTTTATAAGTTATTTTTCTTATTTATATAGTATTCATATTTTGAAACATTTTTTCAGTTGTACGTTTAAACTTATTAACTATTTAATACAATTACTTTCTTCAAACACACCATCTAATAAGCTGAAATATTGATTAGTTGATAGAAATATTTTAGTTTATGTTTTTTTTAAGTAAATTTTATTTAAAATATATAGAATTAAATATTAAATATAATATAAATTAATATGTATTCATGTAATAAATAATAATATATTAACAAATTTCAATCTATATTTACGAAAATATCGATACATTTTACATGACAAAAGCACATTCTGCAAACAGTACACTCAATTTTTCTACTTACGTTTACATCTATCTTCAACAAAGAGCTCGATCTATCAATTTGACAGAGAAACAAAACGATAGCTTAGAGGAAATATTTGCTTCAGTTGCAATTCAGTTGAAATTTCAACAGGAACTAACATTTTAGAATGACAGTCAAGAAAATGAATGATTATTGCAAGTTTAAATGTGCGCTTTTAACTAATTAGTCATAAGTAAACGTACGAAATATCTGCATGCAATATTATTCTTCCATCTTATTTATTTATGCACTTTTATCACAAATAGCTTAAAATTAATGCTATTGTATTTGAAATGTAGTGTCGTTTGTTC
This sequence comes from Acanthacorydalis orientalis, assembly GCA_034766995.1. Classification (NCBI taxonomy): domain Eukaryota; kingdom Metazoa; phylum Arthropoda; class Insecta; order Megaloptera; family Corydalidae; genus Acanthacorydalis; species Acanthacorydalis orientalis. The sequence goes on along the minus strand of CM068321.1, from coordinate 14,765,334 downwards.
TATTTTCTTTTTTAAGTAATTTAAAAAGAAAATATTTTGTAAAAAATAATACAAATATAATTATGTTCTAACTAAACAGTATTAAAGTACATTTAATTATTTTTATTTAAATAAAAAAAATCGAAACCTTGACGATGCTAATAATAACCGTTAACATAAAACTATTCATATGCACCTATTTATATCTATTTTTTCATGAATAAAAGTTTAAAAAATCTATAAATTATTAATACAACTTCTACTGCCATTTTTACGTATAAATCAAAATATGATCACAATAAAACTTTAAAAGGTATTTTTACTACAATTTACTCCTCTCGCCTGTGTACGCAATGACAATTGTAAATTCATTTATACAGAAGATGAAAAGTGTAATCGTTTATATACTTAGATAAAATAAATTTGGGTTAAAATAGATTATTTAAAATATGCTTTTTTTTCATAATTATTCTTTTAAAATACGATAATAAAAGACCTTAAATAATAAATCTTCAAAAAAAAATATTAATTTCAAATTTAATATTTGAAAAGGATATATAATAGTGTTGTATGTACTAAAAAATAAATTAATTAGTTGAAAATAAAGTGATTGTGGAAAAAAGTAATCTGTTTTAATTAATTACAACTATTAGCATTTTACACAGAGGCTCGATTTATAATTTTAATTAACTTATTTAAAACAACTACTTATTTTTTCATGTGTGTCATTCAAAAATAATTAATTAATATTTTATATTTTTTAATAGGCTATATATATATATATATATATATAATATAAATTAAGATAAAGATCTTTTTCTTACGAATATATTTTTCACGCGTTCATTTTTCAAATTAGTTTATTTACATATTTAAATTCTGACATATTTTATAATGTTTTAATGAGTGACAACACAAAGAAATCCACATACATTCAATATTGTTCATTATAAAGTTTTAATTGGACGTAAACATAAAATTAAAGAAGTGCACAATTGTACAAAGGACACTGCGCTACCACTGCGGTACAAAGCGGTCTCCTTTTAGTACTTTTAACAATTTCAGCATGTACCCTTTGTTAACTTCGCGAACTTCATACTCAAAATCATTACCATCCAATCATTCTAATTATGAGTATAAAGGTTCACCGGACAGAATTATCTTTGTCAACTCATGTGTGGAGCAAACGTAATGCTACAGTTACCACAACAAACGGAACAAACCGCCATATTTCTAGAGGTTGAAAAATTCAAACTGTGCATTGCGATTAAGAGATGACTATAAGGTAATACAATATAACTCTATTCAATTATTCATCTATGTACAATTAGTTATAATAAGTTAGAATATAAAGAAGCTTGGAATCTGTTAATTATAAAATGAAAAATTAGAAACAATAATACTTTCATGCAGTTTTCATTTTATTAAAATAAATAATTCTTTTTATCTAACTAAATGTAAAGATATCTTTTTGTAAAAAAATCGATCATATATATTTTAAAAATCAATGCTATCAATAATTTAGCTTTGAGTATTTTTATAACACTTAAAAAAATTCAAATATATTTATTTACACTTCGTAATTTTTTAATATACTTACAAACAAATCGTTACATTAAATATTCCACTGAATAGTACAATAAAATATTTACATTCTTTTTTAATTGATGTAAATCACTTTTTAGCCATTTATTAGACAAATAAAGCAAAACAATTTAATATTAAAATTAAAAACATTTATTTTAATATATATATATATATATAGGTATCTATTTTTTATATAGAAGTATCTATTAGCATCATATTAATATCTATCAGCATCAGTGTACCTGTTCGTGTGTGTGGTGTGTGTGTGTGTGTGTATGTATATATATATATATATATATATATATATATATATATATATACGTACACAAATTATAATTTTTAAATAATCGCTTTTATAATTAATACGTGTTTTATATTCAATATTATTTACTACATCGTTATTTATAATATAGTAATTTATATTAAAATTCACATAATGATATAAAATTATAAAAGTTGTCATTCTTATTTTTCTAGTGATTTAATTTTTCATTAACTAATATATTCATTCTTTAGAAAAATGAATTCAAAAAATGTATTAATAAATATCTAAAATAAAAATATCCGAATATAATATTGAACTTTCTTACACAATACTTTTGTACAGAATTCACTATATCCAAACAATACTAAAATTTAGAAATTCTATTACATTACTAAATAAAAATGTTACTCCTTTGAATATAATATATACCACATTACCCTTATCAATCAACATACGTCAACATTGAACGATTACTACTAATATATCATTATTAATGACGGTTCATTGCATGTCGAGATTTTGCTTCTCAAATCATTCGCCTCAACATTAAAGTCTTTGATTGTCGTTTCTTAAATAGTATTGTTGAAGCACTCACAGCATGTCAACCTCAATACCAGTCTGAATTTGAATATTTAGAATTTTCATAAGGATAAATATTTTAAAATCTGTCTTTTCACTTATTTGTATATACAGAGAGTGCCAAAAATTGTTCTAAATTTGTATTCAGATTCAGTTTCACAAACATTTGCTCTCTTATATTATTAAGAATTATTACAAGCTACAATAATTCTGTTTGTAATGAAGATCAAGATTTACTTCTTTTTATCTTAAAAATACTAATTTTTTTAAAAAAAAAAAAACATCAAATCACAAAAAATGAAGACCATTAAATAAATGTACAGCAAATCCTTACAACACACTTGTACTAAGTACCATTATACAAGGTTCTAGTAAAGGTTCTAAAGACAGATGAAATCTACCAAATATTCCCAAATACATATACATATATATATATATATATATATATATATATATATATATATATATATATATATATATCTGAATCTGTAAACACATTTATGAAACACCTTTAAGGTATGTACGTATGTATGTATGTATGTATATATATATATATATATATATATATATATAGATAGATAGATAGATTCTGATCTGCTGTGTTTATACTTAAATCCATATTTTTTTCTATTTCAATCTAACCTTGCTATTAATGATAACAGATAAATTATATTTTAATTATTTTATACAAATGAAGTCAAGAAATGAACATAAATAGTCTAACCTTACAAAATAATTATAATATAATTTAACTGTCATCATCAATAATGTAGCTAGATATAAATAAAAATAAGTGTAAAACATTAAGAATAAAGATTGCTGAACACAATCAATATACTTGAATGGAATTTCATTAATTAAGCGGTATTTCTGTACTGTATGCCTTTCCTGAGTATGTAAAACAAAAATTTCTGAAACACCGATGTGTGTGTATATATATATATATATAAAGTTCCAGTGACTATGATAATTTTCATTGGCAAAAACAAATTAAATTCACCACTAATTGGCAACTCAAAATATATAAAAACGCTAAAGAATGTTAGATTTTCCATGATTTTATAAATCAGGCTATGTCGTCGATTATATCTAATATATATATATATATATATATATATATATATATATATATATATATATATATATATATATAATGTATGGTATAGTACAATAGAATATTAATTTGTCAAGGGAAAATATACTAAAACTTATTGAAGAATTACGGAAGGTATTATTCTTTATAGATCCTTGTGTTCATAATTGCATATAAAATATTTTTAAAATATTTATTTATAATTACATCATAAATTATTAATTTTCCATCTGTTTTAAAAAAAATGTTTTTAAATATTTTTACAAAACTACATAGTAATATTCGATAATCTCTTTAAAATATGAAATAATAAAAAAAATGTTTTTTCATGAACAAGATTTTTTTCCTTGACTGTTTCCTTAATTTTCATTTATCTGAACTATTCTCAACATGATTTAATTCAATAATGGCTGTGTTTTTTTTTAAAAAAAAACGCTATATAAATTATATTTAATTGTGCAACAACGAGTTATAAAAAAATAAATATATTCTGATAGAATAAAAATTCACATAGACCATTCATAATATTTTCAACGCATATAAAATTATCTAATCAAATATGTAAAACAACTGGTAATAAAAATACGTTTACGTATTCACTACCGCACGTCTATTTTCAAAACTCTTAAATTACGCCGTTCACTTTTCATCGCGTATCAAATGAATCTTAATACAGAAACGGTCAGAATTATTTCAATTATTGTTGACAAGATGACAATCGCAATACGGACGAAATCATTTCGTATTCGGAATGAGTGCCACGGTCCGAAGGTGTACAATCAAGTCACGTAGTAAGGTAAACACAACGACTCGGCCAGGCAAAAGGATAAAGGACATTGTTGAACGACAACAGTGCCCGCTTTGGCTTTGTGCCGTCGGTTTGATAACGACGTTCGGATGACATTCGTCACGGCCATGTTGAGCCGCCGCATCAGATTATATTTTGTAAACGCTCCCTCTGACAAACTGCCTCGTTAATTGCTGAAACGGTCGACGGATAGAAGGATTATACGAAAAGATGTGGTGTATGTATGTGTATGTGTGCGAATGTACATGGACATTTCCAAAAAAATCAAACGTGTTTTTTCGGTGACAGAATATAAAGAGGATAAAGATTTGATCCTAGATTAGATGGAATATAGAATGGAAAGGGTTATTTTTATTCATACGAGTTTGTATTTATTTAGTCGAGTATTTTTAACAATTCAAGTGACAGAACTTTTCGTATTTGTTTTTCATTTTTTACAGAACCTAATTAGTATTTTTGTTGAATAATAGACATTTTATTATAACGTTTATTTTAAATTAAATCCTACATTATTCAACAATACTGTTTGTAAAAAATGACAACTACTATAATTTTCATATTATCATTTCCAAAAAAATATAATTTTATTAATCATTTATCAAATAGGTAAATTACAAATACAAATATTCCTTACATTTACAAATTGATTAATTAAATGATCAGCTATCTTGACATCCATTCTCAAATATATATATATATATATATATATATATATATATATATATAACTTCGAATGAATAGTTTAGTAAAGGGATTACGAAAATAGTAAAAGTAGAATGAAGTTTATATAGACACACTGCTTCAATATTTAATTCAAAATTTTTCTTTTCTTAAAATTATAATCAATATCTACCTGCTCTGACCTTCAAACTCAAAATATCAGTACTCAAAATAATGTGACCTTCAATCTCAACTTCTTGGAAAAATGTGAAATATGTATATTTTAAGAATAACAAGATGATGTAAAAAAAAAGAATGAATATGAAAATCAGTAGAAATTACAAACGTGAGTAAAGCTGTTAAAATAGTAATTAATAACACATATTTATATATTATTATTTATATTGATTAAGCAACAAGAAATGTAAAAATTCTTAAATAGTGACTAATGATTAAATGGAATAAGATTATTAAGAAATACATTAGAAATGTGTGGAAAAGAAAAATACTGATTGTTCTAATGGAAAAAAATAAACAAAAAGAGAAAAAAATATATTATCGAAAACTAAACAATATATATATATATATATATATATATATATATATATATATATATATATATATATATATATATATATATATATATATATATATATATATATGTTTCAAAAATGTATTATTTTAAAAGAACAAGGATCTATTTATATAAATAAATACATTATCGTTGAATCTAACATGACAGTTTTTGTGTTAATAAAAAAACATGAAAATAATATTCATAATTTGACATGTATTAATGTGGAAACGTAATAACTACAACACAGAACATATACTCTTATAATTAGAAACTTACAACATTATAAATACCCGAGAATGGTAATTATCTTTATACTCGTACATACAAAAGCATTGCATCCAAAAAAGTTACTTCTATAAAGATATAGCTTTATCAATGTTTGAAAATGTCATCAAACTTAAATCACATAAGTTCAGTAAAAATGTGCATCACATAAAAACAACTATTTAATTAAAACGTGAATACACATTTGAACGTGAATATACATTACTAATACATTTTTTTCAGAAATCATATGAACTTAACTATAAAATGAAACTGTACGATTGAACGTTCTACTTCAATTCAATTTTATTATGTTCAACGATAATACCTCAAAAAGATATAACCTGAAAGTAATAAATAAAATCCAAATGATATTTTCAATCGAGTTTCTGTTTTAATAAAAAGAATATATCAAATATTTTTTCTCATTGATTTAAAATAGATTTAATTATTGAAGAAAAAATGTTAAATCAGAATTAATACAGAAATATAGCCTAACAAAAATAAACACAAACTGTGCTTATTAATCCTTGATAATTTATATATTAAGTAAATAACACAGATAATACTTCAAATTATAAACTGTTTGTTCCAAATACGAAAATGTTCATTAACAGCATATAAACATATAAACAGTATCAACAAAGTTTTATTTATAATTTAAACCAGTTCCAAGATAACCGAACATAATCAATACTATAAATTAGTAATAAATTTGAACTATGTAAATTAGTAATTATCTCAAATAAAATACGATACGTTCTAAAATCAATAGTTTTATCAGAGTTTATTCTTTAATTAGTGTAAGCTTTTATAAAGTTAAACGCAAAAATAATCTAATTTTCAGATTTCTGTATTAATATTTAGTTGTACTAGAAAAAAATTAACGTAAGCTTTAATTCAAACATTCAAACGAATTAGATTTCCAAGGAAAACACAATCAAAAAAATATATTATCTTACATCTATCCTCATGCATTTCTATAAAGTTTAGTTTTATAAACAGAACATGTGTTTTGAACTGATGTTCCAAATGAAAATGTAAAAACTAAAACTAAATTCGGGATTATTCACAGCCGCTTTAAGACTTTACTTTGGTTTATCTCATAAATTGTACTAAATTAATAAAAACTTTTTTTAATAAAAAAAAACATTTATATTTTGTATTTAATTTTTATGCAGGTTAACTATTAATAATTTTTCTAAAAATATTTTTTGTAATAATAATGACATGTATTTAATAATATTTTCGATTCGATAATTATTTTAAGATACATTATTAATTACAGCGCAAAAAGATTAAGAAATAAAAAAATATAGCAAAATAATTACGGGATCCAGAATCTTGAAATTAAATTAATACATACATTTATCCATGTATTTATAAATGTATTAGTTTGTGCACATGTATACATATATATATATATATATATATATATATATAAAGTAAATATCGCAATATACCATCTTTGAACGTAAATTGGCTCCCGTTTCGCAGAAATAGATACGTCTGTTACGACAGAACGGGAAAAAACTTTCCCTTCATTAGCAGTATATACTGATGACCGCAACTAGGTCGAACTAATCTTCTCCACACCTTCATTCTTTCAAATTTTAGCACTCTTACACGTCGACGAGGATAGGAAAAAAAGGAAAATCGCGACCCACGATGTTTAACTAAAGAAGAATTTCGTCGGGAAATGATTCTCTCACGCCAAGTTAGGACCGCGTCGGCGTCGTCATACGGCTTAAGACAAACAAAAAAATCGCCGTGGGCTAAATGAAGGATCTGTTCACAGATAACCATCGGATTTTCCGCCTGACACCATTCGTTTAATTGCAATGAGATTGACTCCATCTACAGAACGAGATAACTTTTCTTGCTTGTCTAGTCACAATGAAATAGTATCTGGATTGTGGAAAATATCGCTGCGAAGAATAATAATGTAGGCTTCGGTCTAGAATTAAATTGTGTAATTAATAAAATACCGAGCGTATTTTCACTAATCTCCCCACTAATACTACGAAATTGAATATGTAGAATATTCTACTGCTACAGCAATAAAATGTTAGAAAATGATAATGTCACTAATTAAATTACATATATATTTTTTTCACACAATAAATTCGGCGTAGGTATTTAAATAATTCGTTGTTGATTCAATTAACGCAAAGTTCAGTCAATAAAACACAAGTTTAATTTACAAATTAATGGAACGGTTAATACATCAGATTCAAACCTATTCAATTGTTGTTAATAATATTGAATTTAATTATATTCAACAGTGGGAGTTCGACAACAAAATAAAACAATTGTATGATAATTTAATGCTCATTTAATTCATTTACAATAGTATATGCTCGTTCACCATTTTTAAAACGCGATATATTTATTTGTAAATGTTAAAGCAATGATAATTAAATATCACTAATTACTGGATACATTTAGATTTATATGTTAATTATATTTGAAGTGTTGTTTAAGCTCGCCGGTATTTATTATTCATATTGTAAACTTTATCAAATTGATGCTAACAATGAAACAATAACTTCTCGATTGATTTGCATACATCCATCCATACATACATACATACATACACAAACACATATATATATATATATATATATAAACAGGTAACCTCCTTATATTACACGGCATTCTTACAACACGGTTTCCTACAGGAAGTTATAAAATTAGCCGAGTTCTATTTTCTAAATGCAAATCTTTCCATTGAAAGAAACGCAAAATTTAAAAGAGAACTTAACAAATGGTTAGCTCCATACAACGAAATATATAAAGATCTCAGATAAAAAGCAAACAACAGAAAAGATTTTTTGTAAAAAGTAGCGAATAGAAATCAAGGTATTGCAAAAAAAGCTCAGAAGATGAAGGCATTTTTCCAGAAAGAAAACGCCCTCGTTTAATGGTGTTTAGCAGTGATGAAGAAGAAAACATTACGTAGTATTAATATGTAATATTTTTGATTAATTATTGATTGTTATAATACATTTCTCTTAGTCGTAAAAAAACTAGTATAATTTTGTTAATTTTTGGAACTTAACCCTGTTTCTGTACTAGTTCTTTGTGTCGTATAACAGGAATTCGCGTAACACGGCATTTTTAAGAACGTACCGACTGTGTTATGCAGGGTGTTACCTGAAGTTCATTTTTAAAATGAATAATCAGTAGTCTCAAGTAAAATAGACAGACTTTTATTAATTCGTTAAGAAATGCAAGAAACAGCAACTTATTTATATACTATTAAAAATATCCCCAATTATTTTGTATAACTGTGCTTCATCTGTCGAGTAACTGACGGATCCCTTGTCGAAAAAAAGATAGTGGTTTTGAGTCGATGAAGTCGTAATATATTTTCGGATCTCTTCCACTGTTTTAACATTTTTTTGGATGTTTTGAGGTAGCATTTTTTTCAACTGGAATTCAAAAAGTATGTAATTCCTAATATGTTGCTTTTCGAACGCCATCGCGTTCACTACTGTTTTGTGAAGTTATACCAACTGCTTGGCTAAGATATATAGTGTTTTTAGAAGTTAAGTTTGGTATTTCAAAACTGTAAAACGACCAGAAAAAAATTTATTTTAAAACAGAGATGTGATTGGTTCAATTTAAAGGACCTTATTAATTTTTACACCTAATATGATCAAAATTACTTACATTTATCAGTAAATATGTACAATAAATAAAATGGAATAAAATAATGATGTTGATTCATGTTGTGCAATCTGAGGTTACATTTTTCGATTATATAGGTAGGTCAGGTAAGATTAAATCAGAATATAGAATAGATAAGGTCAAGTCGAATATTTCCTGGAAACTTCTTGTATAAATATGACCTGACATAATTAAATATACATGATGTATTTATCCTAAAGTTACTTTTTTCAAGTTTGGTATTAAATCAAGTTAAATAAAGTCAGATCAGATCAGAATAAGTTAAAATAGGTTAAATCATCGTAGATCAATTCGAACACTTATTGAAAATGTTAGTAGAAAATATATATATATATATATATATATATATATATATATATATATATATATATGTATATATATATATATATATATATATGCGTATATGTAGAGTATACTCATAGATTACACTTTTTGACTGCAGCGCCAAGTCCGGTCAGATTAGATTAGGATACGTTACAATAATTCAAATCAGGTCAGATTTTATTTATAGTACTGTGGCTATAATAGTTCAATACAGTAATAATCAGTTACTAAAAGTATAAACTACATTACTAGCAGTTATTTATTCGACTCTTTCTTTATATTTTCTATCTTTGCTAAGTATATAATTAAACGTTCTACGCAATAACCAACCATTTTATTAATAATCAAGAACTGCATGCATTGAAAGAAAAAAATTGTTATTATATGTAATTACCAGTTATTGTATATAATTATCAGATTATACACATTAGTTACAATATATATATATATATATATATATATATGCATGTGTATATATATTTATATATATATATATATATATATATATATACACCAAAGGAAAAAACATTTGTTACATGCTGCTACTAAATAACGTATATAGTGATGACTAACCGCCACAAAATTGTGCATGTTTATGTAAATTAAAATGGTTGTATATTTAAACGAATAAATCAATAAATAAAACAATGTAAGAACAGCCTTTAAATGATTAATAATGATATTGTTTATATTAAACGCGTAGATTAAAAAACATCATTTAATTGAGAACGAAGCCTATTTTACAAAAAGTAAAGAAATACTTTATATTGTTAAAATAAATTTATAGAAATAAAGATAAAAAGAGTAATTATTTTCATTTTCTTACAAGATATATACTGGAACTATGAATTATATCTTTCTATTTAAAACCGTTTTATATTTAAACTGAACTCTTGTTATCTAAATGTTATAAATAATGTTTAGTTTTTACTTCTCCGCACTAAAACCTCAAAAATATTTGAAAATATATTCAAAAATATGTTTATTTTCGACATTTTGTTCCTTAAATTAACATATTCTATATCACCATCTTTTAAAAAGACAATTAGTAAAATTACAATATTTGAACTAATATTAGAAAAGGATTATAAAATTATACCTGTTCAAATATCGAAATTTATAAAAATAAAATTATGTTTCAATAATTACGTGCTATTCTACAGTTCATATTCACATCATAAATTTATGCCACGAATGTTATATTACCTTTTGAATTAATAAATTAAATTACATTTGATTTTTATTCTTTGTTTCGAGTTTTTGTTCGTATTTGATTTGATATAAAATTTCATATACGGATAATACATTTTACGTTTCCAATTTAATACTGTTTTACTAAAATAAAATAACACACATTCACATTTGAAATACGCTAAACGTACTACAAATCCAATGATTTTAATGCTTGTTTATTTGTTATAATTCTCTGAAAGGGATCTATCCTGTAAATGAAATGAAAACAAAGCCAATATTACATTCAAATTGTTAAACGTACGTCAATAAGTTATGAGATTAAAAAATCATTACTGAATATATACCGATTATTGGATCGAATACAAACTTAATAATACAATATTCATTAAACAATAAATTACAAACAATAGGTAATGAATTTTTTCAAAAAAAAATGAATTATCGACCACATATCTTCCTTTCTGATATTCAATTTATATTGTTTCAAAACATACATACATTTTCAATTTTAAAAAGTTTATGTACATGAGAATACTCATTTATATTTTTAATAAAATATAAATTAGAATATAAGTTTTACTAAAAGTAAACTCCTGCATTCATATATATATATATATATATATATATATATATATATATATATATATATATCATTATCTTTTAGTTATTCATAATAATTAAATATTAAAAAAAATTCTTGGGCTAAAAATATCTTTAAAATCGTCTCGCAGCCCTCACCAGCTTCCTATATATCCTATTATGTAAGAATAGAGTTAATATTGTAAACAATTAAATAAGAAATAATTTTCGTTTTTCTCTTGAACTTTCAAGTGAGTGAACTATGAATAACAAAAGTTCGTTAAATTTATAAACCAAATATCTTTACAATGTGAAATATTTAATAACAAAATTTTATAGAAATTATAAATTATTTTGCATTTGAACTTCAACGCTACCATAAAATAATCACATTATTTAAAAAAATATACATAGAATATCTTCTAAAATTCACATAATATTAATATTTCTTAATTATTTAAATACACTTTATGCGATTTAACAATATGCATTCCAAATCAAATCGATTTATTGGTAAATCTTTCAAGTTCCAAGCAAATTTCAATTAACACATTATTATTTTCCTCCCTGTTGCTAAATGATAAACACTTCCTTTTAATAATTACCATAAACTTTATACTCTGTAACCACTATTTTTCATTTTAATCGCTGTGAAAAATTGATGGCTTTTTCGTTTGATAAAGGAATCAACATAGAACTTTTAATTAAACGTCTACCCCACATACATTTTCCTTCGCATAAAAAATTACAACATTATAAAAACTATCTCGTTTCAACGACCTTATTGATACGGTCCTGTTGACGATTATCTTTAGCATTTTGAACGCTAAGATCTATGGTCAAATTTTGCACGCACATGCAATCGAATGAAAACGAACCAATGGATGGAGTGTTCGTAAGTGGGTGTAGATGTCAGGCGACCGTGGAGTACGAGTTGAACGAAACATGTTAAATTAATTTAATTTTCTATCCACACATGTATGTATGTATAAGCTTCGAGCGCACTCTAAAAAGCTGGCATTAATCACCGTACTGTATCATTAATAACCGGGCATTATGTATGGGGCCCCCGTAAATGTGATTTTCATGTATAGCCCGCATCTATATTATTGACATTACATCTCTGTTGTTATATCGAGTTGTAGATGTTGTGCAAAAAACTGCAATGTCGTTTAACGTGGCGTTCGATCTTTTTGCGTTAGAAATCGTTTTTATCAGCACTTTCCATAACCGGTCGCACTAGTTTCGTAGTATGATGTCCTAGTTTAATTGTGTTAACCGTTTTTGCAAATTCTGAAATCATTTTGAAAATAGTGTGCTTCCGTTGTAAAATTTTCACAATATTTTTTCATGAATATATTCTTTATGTCGCAATATTATAAATTTGTTAATGTTTCAAAAAGTTATCAAAGAATCATCTTAGTGCAAATTATTAAGAATAAGTAGATTATTATATAGAGTTTTTTTTATATGAACACATAAAATATATTAAAGAAAGGAACAAACTTTTGAAAGTAACACAAATAATAATACCAATTACCTAATTACAAGAACAATTTTATCGTCAACACAACATGACCTCAGTTCTTGCAAATCATTAATTTTTTACCTCAATTATTTTTTTATTATTAATTCAACATTTACAACAATTTGTATTTTATTTTTTAGATATTTCATACTTTTAAAACAGTAAGCTTTTTCCTGCTTATATTATACAATTTTTATTACAAATATTAGTTATTACAAAATTTAACCTATTTCCTTTTTCCAACATCTACTCCCGAAATGATGATATGATAAATTTCTATCTGATTTATCAGTTTAATTTTGGATTTTCTTGTTAAAATGTTTTTAACTAAAAAAATAAATCTTATTATTTCAATTGAATATAACAAATATAAATTAATTGTAATTATTTAGTTTTACTTTTATATTATTCGGTAATCAAAGAATGTTTGGGCTATTGAAACATTATTGGTCTTATGTTAGTTATAAGAAATTGACCTTGCTGTACGTAAATATTATCTTTAAATTAACCATAAATATATAATTTATCTTAACAATTCTACAAATACTTCAATACTAATAATTAATACTTATACTGAATTCATTCTATCAAACATCAATGCATTTTAATTTTATTCGCAACTTGTAAAATAATATAAATTCATCTCTTCGAATTTGAATTAGAAATAAAATGCATTAACAAGAAACTCTACAGACACATTCTAAAAGAAATATATATATATATATATATATATATATATATATATATATATATATATTATGTATTTAATATAGAAAGCATATTTACTCAAATTACAATAAATATGAACGACGATTAGGAAAAGAACAAAAATAATTAATAGCCAGTATTATTCAAATCTTTCAAACATTTCATTTGCAATCATTCTTCAAACATCTTAAAATTGAAAAAAGAATCTTGTTTTGCTACAAGATAATGCTCGATCTCATAGTGCTCACTTAACCCAACAGACAATCACCGAAATGGATTGGAAAATACTGTCTCATCCTGTCTATAAACCGGACTTTACAGCGTGTTAGTTCTATTTGTTTCATGAAAACAACTTGATAGAAAAAGATTTTTGTAATCAATGATAAATTGAATATATATATATATATATATATATATATATATATATATATATATATATATATGTATTGTTTAGCATAGAAATCAAGAAAAAGAATTTGATTTTTTTTAAACATTTGAATATGAAAATAGATTGATTAAAGAGAAGAAAATACATGTAACTGTTGTTATACATATTTTCTTTATTATTTTTTGTTTTATCCGTAATATTCGTTCTTGACGATTTATTTAAATTCTTTAAGTTATAATAATATACAAATTAGATTATTTACTGTCAAATAAAGCATAATTTGATTTTTGTTTTATATCGTCGTTTGTAAGAGATAGTTAACAGAAATATCTCAATGTTCCTATAAAAAAAAATTATATTGTATTGAAAATTACTATTTTCAAAAACGTAGATTTATTTGAAAAATACACAAAATATTTTTATATATAAAATAAAAATCTCGTATGTATATATTCAATAATTGATTTTTATATAATATTTCTTCCTCATATATATATATATATATATATATATATATATATATATATATATATATATAATACATATTTAACCTACTTTCATTAGTAAATAAAATGTGAAGTTATTGTTAAACTGGGACTAAAACTTCGTCTTCAAAGTATTTAGTCAAACAAAATTATCACGAACACGCAGTTCAAGTGATTGACGGGAATGTTCTACATGAATATATTTTTTGTATATATATATATATATATATATATATATATATATATATATATATACATATCAGGAAGGAAAAGATAATACATCAACTTTAACTTCTCGGCTTTTTATGTGAATGTCCATTAATTAAAAACCGACACACGCAGTGAATGTTATAAAAATAAGTATGAAATTTTCAAACAATGTGAAATCCGATACAAGAGAAGCATCCACTTTTAATGTAGATAATGGATGTTATTTTAATAATGAATAAATTGCATTAGATGCTCGGAGCATTTGTTAACTTTGCGCCGATGATTGTTATATCGTTGTTAGCAAAATTTCGTTTTAGCGGGCAAGTAAGAAACAGATATAGTCGTAATGAAACCATCAATCTAGCAGTCGCGAAGATTTATGACACAGAATTCCACATCCATCTTAATTATCTGCTCCGTTTCACAAGTCTGTCCGATGAAACTTACAAATTAACCTTACACAACTTGAAAACTAGAGGTGTATAGCGCAGTCTATGAAAAGTGTTAGTAACAAGTTTTCGAATTCCGATCCACATCTTATTACAAGTTACTTTTCGACTAAAAAGAATCCGTAATTACTTCGAAAGACACGATCTCGCAATTGTCAGATACGCTAGCCGTTTTACGTGGGAAGTTTGTATAAATTACAAACAGACAGAATTCAGAACAAACCTCAACTTGATCATATATATATTTTCTAATAGAAGAAAGCAATAAAATTCGTCAGTTTCGCATTAAAATTACATGGTTGCTGTCATATTTATAAGTAATTTGATAGAACAAATATTATTTAAATCTTTGCAAAACATTTCTATTTTTCAAATATAAGTAATCTTAGTTTTGTTAAATCGCTTTATTTATTTGAAATATATTTCTAGATAATTAACAAATAGCATACTTTACACAAAGAAGGAACCAACCTACATGTTTACAAACATTAAGGGTAATGAATTTACTGAACAAAACAGAAGTAGATATAAATATATACTAAATAATCGTAATAATAAGTAAAATAATATAGTTCGAAGCTCCCTATATATATATATATATATATATATATATATATATATATATATATACTATAACATACTTGTTTATACTGAGTTGGTGACCATTTATTTAATTTATAAAACATAAAGAACTGTTTTTAAAATTCACAAAATCAATTTTGATTACTACATTTCTTTCAATAAAAACAGCGCCTTAAAAGTTTTCTCGATAAAGTCCTTTTACAACATGTTTTCTCTTTTACACAACGCATAAATGCAATAAAGATAACAGTGGAAATTTCTGAAGTTTATAGCACAGATACTATAAAGATAAAAAGATGCAATTTTGATTTGACAAATTGTGGAAGGGAGACTTTACCCTTCAGGTCAAGAACATACAGTGTTAACGATAACAAACTGAAACTACGTCTTGATTATAAACTGTCCATACTAAGATTTGAGTCATTCATGATAAATTATAATTGATTATTATAAAAAATACACATTTAAGTAATGAAATCCATATAAAAGTTGCTTTTTATACTTGTAACTACTTAAGAAAATAATCTCAAGAAAAGAGTTTGCATCACTATAAATCGCAAAAAATTGCAATCTATATTAATTGTTATATAGTAATATATATATATATATATATATATATATATATATATATATATATATATATAGGATGTTATAAATGGTTTGTTACATATCTAATATTATACAAACACAGAAGACAGATATCGACTATCGACTTTATTGAAGAAACATCAACTTTGTAAATATATCAAAGTACAAAGACTACATGTAATAAACTATTAATAAATTTGCTTAGAAAATATAAGATTTATTCTACGATTTGCTTAAAAAGAAACAATAGTTCAATAATGAAAGTTATTCTACAGCAAGCCCAAGCTTAATCCTATGTTGTCAAAATATCAAAATGAATCCAGTATTTTAATACCCTATTACATACTACATTTCCCTAATTATATATCATTTGATTTTTACATGTTTGATACGCTTAAAGAAACACTAAAAAATCATTATAAGATACTTAAAACTGGATGCATAATAACTGTTTTTATATATTATAGTCAACTGCTGTACTTGTAATACTTTTTTATAGATGTTTATCAACCACTCGGCTAAATTTAATAAAAAAAGTAGCTTGTGGACTGTATTAAACACAAATAATACACGTTCCTAGAATAATCGGTGTTAATATTAAAATCAGCTTTATTCAGTTACTAATTTTCAAAAATAGAATTAAAATTTTAAATTATGCATTGATTTTATAATATTTCATATTATAGTGAATTATAGATCAAGTTCTATTTTTTTGAGTTTTTTTTTAATAGAATTCGGTCACTTTATCAGAATTTTATACAATGTTAATTAGCAATTTGAAATGAATTCATGGAAAATTGAAATTAAAATGCATACACTGTAAAAATAATATATAAGTAGATTTTAAAAAGTGGATACAAATTTTTGTAAATTGATTAAAGAAATGGTACTCTGTGAAATAAAAATGAGTATTAACTTATACTTCTCTATAGTATGAGCTCGAAGGTGATCGCTAGTCGAAGAAGGTGTTATTCAATTTAAATGTCAGTACGTTACCAAGAGAATAAGCTACAAGTACAACAATGATCATATTAGTGATGTAAGGGTAAATTCGTTCAAACTGTTTTATTTTTCATTCGAGTTGATCTACTTGAACTACATCGATGTTAGTTGGAAAAACTAAACGTGTGTTTTGGATTTTCAAACACAGTGCAGTGTGTTGCTTCTAACAACCACTTAGACGGAGCAATCATGTCGCGTTCTAAGAGCAGTCAACTGGCACGAATAGTCATTCACAAAGTATCTCTTTGTATTCTTTCTGTTGAAAATATCGCAGAAAATGAGTTCGCAACAAAACGTGTACACACATATTGATGTTTGAGTGACACGAGAAAATTCATTATTTTGTGCTGATTTTTTTCAGGTTGACATGTTTTTTTCAAACAGTGACATCTACGCATATCATTATATTTATAATAATAGTTATTCGTCAAGTATTGAATTTATAAAATTTATATACTAAAAAACATACATATTGTCTCAATCAATTTATTGAAATAAGTAAATAATGTATAATATAAAACAGAAAATATAAACTTCTAAGTAATTTGTTAAAACAATTTGATCTGGCTTTATAATAAGATTTGAAATAATAGAACTTCAAATTTCATCGTTTAATTAAGAACATAAACTCATTTCATTTTAATTTCAGATTATTTATAGTGAAAGTAAAACAAAAACTGAAATTTACAAGGAAATTTCTCGAATTTTCATATATTTTGAATAAAAATTCCAAAAACTGTTCTCTACTTTTTCATATTCTTTTACGGTAAATGTTTCTCACAATAAATCTCGACTAGTCGGAAAATATAACTCGTCTTCAATCCCAATTTCCAATTCGTTGAAAAAATCTAATTTGAATCTATGGTAAACTGCAACGAAAATCAAACAACTGAAATTCTTGACTTCAAACTAACTTTGTGAAATTGGTTTTCAATACTCAAGAACTCATTTTTCGACAAGTTCGTCATTACTTGCATATTTCGCTCAATATACATATTTTCCGATCTCCTACTGTGATTATTTCTCGCTTTCAATCTTTTGTCATTCCTTTCAATTTCTCTCTCTCTCTCTCTCTATATATATATATATATATATATATATATATATATATATATAAACATATAAGAGAAAAATTATTTTTCTGAAGTCTGCACTTTCTAAACAAATGTGATTTTACTATATTGTCAATATATCTTTCCTCTTTTTGAGAAAAAAAATTTTACGTTTTCAATTTCATCTTAAATTATCACATACCACACTTCTTATAAAAGTAACACATAATTATTCATAATTACGTTATCTGTTTTTCAAAAACTAAGATTAAATGTCATGAAACAGGGATCTATGGAACATAATTGATTTTTTAAAAAAGATTCAGCTAATTTAATTTTAAATACTCAATTTTGTGTTGTCATGGACAACGTATAAAAACATATATGAATATATATATATATATATATATATATATACATATATATATATATATATATATATACATATGTATATTTATATATACATATGTATGTATATATATATACATATGTATATATATATATATATATATATATATATATAAATATATACACAACAAAAGAAAAACATGTTACATTTTCTTTGTTTCGCATTAAAGAAAATATGATACACCTTCTAGGCTGTTAAGAAATATCATCAAACATCTGGCAAGGTACGTCAACAACGCACACACAGTCATCTTCATAACATACACTGTAACCAGAAGGTTGATGGTGTAAAAAGTCAGAGCACACTAATGCAACAACAACATCATGGGCTTATTCTAATCGGCGTTGAGACGTTCCAGCTTGATTAATGTGCCCGTCTGTGTGTGAGAAAGTAGCGTGCGTACGAGAGCTACGCTAAAAACAACGAGGACAATGGTAGTTAATGAAGCGATGGGAGATCCCCGACTACTGTAGGCCACGGATTCTTCCAGTTTATGTTTGAGAACATGCCGGAGACGTGCGTTGTTTGATGAGTGTTTGAAAACGAGCATGCAGTATTATTAAATAGCATCTTATATAGAATTAAACGTTTATTTTGGAATATTATATAACCTACTTTTTTATAATCGACAAGTACAAGAAACTTTCTTGTTCTCTCGATATTACTATAAAAAGCTGACAATAGATTTTTTGCTATTGAATAAATTAACTGGTACGCTACGAAAAAATCACTCTTTCTGGTATATTTACTACACTTTACTTCTTAAAAATGTAATTATTTTTTTTTTCGTGCAACTACTCAAATTTAAAAACTAATAAGTATTAAAGATCATTGGATAATTTCAACTATAAATCTGATCTCAAATATTGATCTTACAAACAGATAGATTATTGTATAATCGCATCAATTGTGAATCTTCATTCTATTTTTTATATTTTAACTTCGGTACACTCATTTTTTTACATTTATTATTAAAAAAACAATCCTATTCCATTTTTTAAAAAATTAAATTATGTAATCTCTTCTAGATTTGGTAAAACGTTTCACATTGGGTCTGTTTTTTCATATATGTAACTTAGACATTCATATTTTAATGTGACTAACAATTGTTGAATACCTCAAGTATGCTATAACTAAGACAAAGGCATTTCCTCCAATTTATTATTTAATAGTTGAGAATTTTCCGTTTTAAACCGCGTATTTTTAATACCTTTAAAATTCTGAATAGAAAAATACTGACTACAAATAAATATGTAAGTAAATTCAAATTTTTTTTAATAAGTTTTTAATCCTACTAAATCTAATATTTCAGATCTTTAAACATAATTGTATTACAACTTTTGATAATTTATTGGCCAAATGGTGGTAACTATAAGTGTGTATGAAACAATATATTTTATGTTAGCTTACTAAGACCGACTTTCACTATACAGTCATCTTGAACACTCATAATCACTTTATTGAGTTTGTTTCAAATATTCTAGATATTACTCATTAGTGAAGCACATAACAATTTTTATGCAAGAAATTTATTAAAAAAAATCATATTTTGTTTAATTGAACGGTAAGCAGTATGAACACACAAGTATATGTATTAAAAATTTACAATCATACTATCTACTTTAACAATATGAAAAAAGGTAAAATTTATACTTGCGGATACAAAAATTTTCCTTTATTGATAAATAGTATCTTAAAGACCGGTACTTATGCAGCATTTGACACCTTCTAGTTCAAGTATATTTTTAAAGTGAAGCTAAAATTTAACTCCATGTTCCATTTCCTAATTATGCACCAATCACTTTATATGCAGCAGTCAAATACATTGTAATAAAAAGCATACGAACAAAACGAAATCTAACTTAATTCAAGATTCATAAGTTTAATAAAACATGGAAATCATATATTTATCTTATGTATTATAAAACTTATTTCAAAAATAAAATCAGCTATGTTTCAGTACTAATTTTGAAAGAAAAACAACTGGAAAATGTACAATTATAATTTTTTGTAGTAATTCGTATATTTCTAACTTATTTTCGAAATACTTTTAAACAGAACAAACACACACCTTAAAAATACTTACAAAAACCGAAATAATCTTTCCTTAATATATATATATATATAAATATATATATATATATATATATATATATATATATATATATATACACTCTATTTTAAATAACAAAGAAATACTTATTTTATTCTATGAATAGAAAACTTATGAAAATATATTAATCTATTAATAATAGTAATATAACTACAATACGATTGTATATACTATATTATTTACGATATTTGAAAAATCATCAACCATAATTAAATTTAATTAGTCTATCTCTCTGTCTTATCCTCTCGTCGAAACAATTTCTGTATTTACATTTAGACAGACGTATATCAATGTGTAGCATTCATTATCGTGGTTATCTGTTAACAAGAGTAACCGTTGAACTGAAACATCGACATTTAATTAAAACTTTACTAACAATTGATTATAACCAATTGTATATACACAAGCAAAAAGAACAATCAAACAATTTTACAATTATTAGGTAAATCATCGAGTAGGTTTCATTCGTTTTGAATGAACTTTCGACATTCGTTTCTATAATGCATCGTCACAACAAACAGCACAGTCGAAATCAAAGGCGTGTACAATAAAACACACTGTACGAGCATAATACATTCAATAACAGAAGCAAAACAACGAAGAGATGCTCAAACAACAATTTGTACGTAATTGGAAACATCATTGAAATGAAACGGAAGGACTCAATACATGAACAGAGAGCAACGGGATTGTTGTTGCTATTGAACTTGCAGACAATTTAGAATCTGTTTTATATTTTAACACAAGTATATATGTATATATATACATATACATATATATAGAGAGAGAGAGTTATATTTCTAACCACAAATAGAGATAAAAATGATTTTTTATGAATTTATGTAATAATATATATTGAAAATAACTCTATTCGCATAAAAGGTAACATATATCAGGAAATAATACTCAATTTCAAATACACAAATTAGTATCTCAACCTGCTTATCGTTTAATTGTAAAATTCTCTCTTCCTTTTTTAAACATAAAACAATTTAAAATAATGTATAATTTTTAAGAAAAAATCAGACAGTTTTCATAGAAATGTTTGTTATACTTAAGCTCTTTAATCCTGTTCTTTATCTTTTGATTCTTAATCTATAGTTGCATTTATTACAATTCATAAAATATTCAATAAGATAAGATTGAGGTCCTTTAATGCAATGGTTTACTTTTGCCTTCTGTATCCTAATACTGTCGACTAGTTAAACGGTTCATTCGACATTAAAAGCTATTCTCATTCCAAGTGATCTTTCTCTGAAAGCTCTTTCCCCTACCGAAAAAAACCTTAACTTTACATAATTAACCGTATGCACCGGTAATATCAAGATTTCTTTCTAACACCTCTTATGATAGCCAGGAATGCCACTAAAGTATTTTAAACTCCTTCCACATAGAATACAATTATTTGTAGATACTAAAACTTGCTGAATATAATCATCTTGGAATAGAAATAATACCTAACTTGGAATAGAGTAAGGGACTGATGATATCAAATACATTTTTTGACAAAATAATATACCAAAAATCTTAAATCAATAAAAATTTAAAAAGAGAATATAAAATCCACATTATATTGCTGATAAAATTGTAAAGTATCCTGTTATTATTAACTTATATATTAATGTACTATAAATTGAAAAAAGGATAATAATTCTTTCTTCGACAAAAAATATAAATAAGTTAATGAGATATAAAAAATCATTCTGTAAAAACAAAGGTCAGAACGAAAATCACTTATTACAACAGAAATAAAAAATTGTAATAATCCAACTATAGTCGCAAAAATTTTGCTTACCACCATTTCACAATTTATGCATCTTGTTAAATAACTCAAAGGATACTTTTACTAAGATATTTCTAACGCAGAAAAATGATACCAAAATAAATAAAAGCCCTGTACGCTATTTAGTTAACAACTAGATTTTCGACATTTCGTCGCAATTATCATGACTCTATCCTAGTCACATATTGAAGAGTAACTTGTTGTTAGATATTAATTCTCAGTAGATATTTAATGCCTCCTGAAAACTGCTACAGTAATGAACCAACAACTCGCTCTTAAATATAAGATGAATACACCTTAATATACTAGTTATCTACTGCTAGACACCGAATAGAGATGTTTTGCAGACAAAATACATCAATAATCAGAAGCAGTCTTCATTAAATGAATGTTAAACTATATGTAAATGTTTAAAAAATATATTTTTAAATTATAAAATTGTAATTTATTTAGTAAGTGGTCTCTCTGGTGATAAACCAAATTTGAATGAATGTTTAAATTGAGTATAAAAATACTACAAATATCTTCAAATTTACATTACGTATTATAAATAAGTTATTTATTTATTAACTACTGTTATTATAGATAATTCTGGAAAGTGAGACTATGCTAAACAAAAAAAACAAACAATTCTTCAATTTTTTTCTAATATTTTATTTCCTGTTTGTTTGAAATGTTCATCGGTGGTAAAAATACAATACAAATCAAAAATATCAATCCAGCAAAAAAGATATAAGTAAAAAAAAATTCTTTTTACCTTACATGTTTTAACTTATGCCATATATAAAATTGATTAAAATAAACTTTATAAAATTATAGTCTATTATTTATTATAAAGGATCTCTAAAAGTATGAATCAATATAATAAATTAAAACATTCCGAATCATTTTACTTAATCCAATACAGATAAATTTTATATTATTTTAATATATTTTTCTAACTTTAAATTTACTATTTTTTTCCTGTTTTTCAATCGGTTGTTCGGTTGTTTTTCAATTGTTGTATTAAATTTTATATATATATATATATATATATATATATATATATATATATATATAAGCATATAGATATTTTTAATACAATATGCCTTTTACAATTACACATTCCACACGTTTACTCATGTTAGATATATAAATATGGTACTCATAAAATGATACTCATTTCGTTTCGTATTTTTTGTGTTAACGAGTAGACATTATGTTCACATATAAAATGAACGTAATAGTTTACATAGAATATATTAACTATGTTTATTTTTATATACACATATGATGTTCACAACACAAAGATGCTATGTTTGTATGAATAAATTTAACATGAATATGAATTAAAAATTATTTAGATAATAGTATTTGAGCTACACTAGAAACGATATGTTTGTCTAAATTAAACATATTGTTGATACTGATTCTTTTGATGTAAGATATTTCGTTAGATTTTTCGTAATGCATTCTAAAAAAAAATTTCATGAATGTATACTAAAAATACAATAAAATGATATTAATAAAAACTAATAGTAAAAATGACAAGTTTTATTAATAAAAATTATTTTTATAATAGCACTAGTCATAAAAATACATAGAAAAGGCACATACTTAGAGAAATATATTTTTTTGTTATTTTTAATATTACTTCAGTCATTTATCACATTTATCATGGGACATAATATATTTAAAAAAAAATAAATATGTTTATCAGAAATTAATAAAATTATGATAAAAACTTTTTAAAAAAAGAAATATTGAAAATGTTATCAGGATATTTACCTCATGATTAGAAAAATAAATATATCAAATAAATGAAATGAATATATTGTGATTCTTCTAGACTACAAATTATACAAATAATAATATATTACTCAAGTAGTTTATTGCTAACAATTTACAAAATCATTACTGAAATAATTTCGAAACGATTCTAAATTCAAATAAATTTCTCAAAACCAAGACAATAGCCAGGATGTAAAAACGGATTTAATACTATTAACGTTACCATTGTAATTATGGAAATAATAAACCGGCTAAATGAATATCAAATTCCATTATATTTTATATTTATAGATTATGAAAAATCTTTTAATCACACCACTACATTGTCGGTTATATCTGTAAGATCTATACTTGGATGTAAATCGAGTATTTCAAACTGTTGAATAATATCTACAATAATGTAACTATGCAAATAAAATTATATCAAGAAAACTCATTGATTAGAACTCATTGATTGATAACGTTTAAAAGCAATAAAATGAAATATCGTTAAAATTATTTATGTGATTCAAAGAAAAAATGTTAAGATCGTTAAAATAGGAAGGTGAAGTTAAAAAAATCTAAAAAAAGAGAAGAAAATCTGAACTACATCCATAAATTGATAACATTATTTTCACCAATACTTCTGAAAAACTAAAGAAAATTATTAGACAAGTCGATAACGGTAGTCGAAAAATATGTCTGAGCCATAAAACCTAATATACATTATTTAATAAAATCACTCTAAAAATTCCAAACAGAACAAGAAAAATGCAAATTTTTCTTATATAGAACTATTGGCTTTTATAATATAAACAAATTCAACAAAGATGATAATACGAAATATAATGTTTAGGAATAATTAACTACCCTTATCAAAGGTTTATAAAAAAAATAATTAGTACATGTATGAGATAAGAAAAAAATTTTAATCTTTTAATGTGTTAGAAAATCCATTACAAATTCATCGAAAGCAGGAATCGGATCACTCAAACTGGAAGAAAAAATTAGAAGAAAAATTTACCCAGTCTAAATCGTCAAAACTTGAAAATAATCATGGTATATTTGTGTATAATTATTCATTTCTAAATTATTCTTTTATTTCGATAGTTAAGTTAATTTGTCTTTTATTCTTTGCAAGCTTCATTTTGAAGCATTTATATAAATAAATAGATCGACCTAAACATAAATTATTTTGCAAAAGTTGGTTGAGTCAAGTTATTAACTATACCTAAAAGATCAATGTAACTCTTTTTTTAAATAAAATACTTGAAAAGAGAGATTGGTTATTAAAAGATATAATATTAACTATAAAACAAAATTTCTGTTGTAATATACTTAAATTTTCTAAATACTTAAAAATGATAATGAACAAAAAACGTAATAAAAAATATAAAGAAGCATAATAGTTTTTTGTGAAACATGCTTAACATATAAATTACAGTGTCTTGTATATATTTTCAATATGTGTATAATCGTTTCTTAAGAACTACCTATTCTTGTTGCATAAAACTGAAAAAAGAAATTCCACTGCACCGTTTTTGTACTCATCAGTGAAATTGTTTCACATTACAAACTACTAAACTAATAGAACATTAACAAAGTAGTAGTACACTTTTTCTTAGTGGTCGATGTTTTTAATAAACAATATTAGAGAACAGGACATCTTTTAATTTCTCTTTAATTTAAATTTTGTTTAGAAAATTTACTTAAAAGAATAAAATATATTTCTATGAAGACAAATAAATCAATATGATGCAAAATTATAAGAATACGTGAGGCAAGAACAATGATAAACTTCTGGACAAAAAAAAAATAGAAATAAAGAGTTTTAAAAATAAAAAAGAAGTAATTAATCCGCAAAATAACGAAAAGAAATCTTGTGGAATAAGAATTCTATTTTCAAAAAAATTTTAAAGTAAAATATACTCTATAATTATTTTAATTAAAAAAATACATAGATCTATTATTTTTACATTGTTAAAATACAGACACAGCTCAGATGTTCATTTGAATTAAAAGTTTAATAATTTTAAAAATGTATTAATTTTTACATAAACTGATTTGATTGTTTTCTATTTAAATATTGGATGTAAGGGGAGTATTTTGAATGATTATATATATATATATATATATATATATATATATAAATGGATATATATTTATATATATAAATGGATATATATTTATATATATGGAATTTATATATATATAAATATATATGGAATATATATATATATATATATATATATATATATATGAAATTTCGTTTTCTTTTAACAGTATATACCCACTCTTCCTTAATGATGCTTTCATTGAACACGTTTTGAATTTTTTTTAATATGAAAAGTAAATGAAACGGACGTTCATATCTAAAGTTGCACGACATTGAATGGGTTACCTATTCATCAAACGATACTTTTCATTTGCCATTGCCACGCACGCACAGCGATGATTTTAACTACTTCGCCACTTCGATAATACAACCGTGTCACGGAATTATATCCATCGTTAGGTAAATCGTGTCGCTGATATGGGATTCATTTGGCTTCGACATTACTAAATTGGATCAGGGATATCAATTAATTCAATGCGATGTATGTTGAATGACTAATATCATTCGTTTAAAAGGAATTATCTTTTGTGTAGTATAAGTAGACATATTGATATATATTAACGAAATTATATTCGTTTGCAATATTGAACGTTGTGAGAGATAAATTTTAATTATTATTGCTATAAAATCAATCTTACAGACGTTTTCATTTAAACTGTCTAAAATTTGCCCAAAAGACTTATGTAATGTAAACATATGGTAAACCAGACCCGTAATCGGAGATTGGTCAGGGGAGGGCATTGCCTCCCTAACAAAATATGCTATTTTGGGAGATTTGGAAAACATGGAGAATCATTAGGAGAAGCTTCCTAATGGGTATACATTGATGATTAAAAACGTTTCTACGCGCGAAAAAAAGTCTTGTAGTATGAGCGCGTTTCCATCGTAACCCCCAACAATTGCCACTTCAAAAATTGTGTTTACCTCCTCTAATACGACGGTCTGACTACGTGCCTGCGGCAAACTGGAAAGTATGTTCTAAACAATTCTCACTATAAATATTATTCTTCCTCTCAATGTCTTCACTTATCAGATCATCAAGTAATTAACATCATTTTATCAATATATTTATAAAAATTATATAAAGAAAACTCTCGAGTATATTACAAATATTTCAAAAATATATAATTGAAAGAAAGAATTAAAATGCTGTTACTATAATTATTAATTAGTTGAAAACTTGAAAGACTGGATCCTATTCGCCCAATACTGATCTTCTATCTACATAGTTATACATTATTTATATATATATATATATATATATATATATATATATATATATATATATATATATATTATGTGTGTGTATGTATATGTGTATGCGTGTGTGGTGCTTGTTAACACCATTTACCTTACTATCTAATTTATTATCTAGTTTATTACAATCTAATTTATACCCAAATCTTAATTTTAATGTACTTTTGTATTTTTTACTAGAGTTTATCTTATTACAAATGAAACTTTTTTCTAATGTATTTTCATTATGATCATTACTTTGTTGTGAGTTATTGAGAGAACTTCTGTATTTTAGATAATTTATGATCACAAAATATGTACCCTAAATCGAGATTTTTATTTTTTGAATTTCTTATGTATTGCGTGCAAATTATATAACATCTATTAATTTCATATATTTATCCATTCTGTATTAAAATATAATTTTAAGTTATTTATTAATCAATTATGTAGCTGTTCACACAGCGCAATTTGTTTTAATTTCTTTTTATATTTTTAAACAGGAAAAGTTTATGTCTTGTATTTTTTTATTACGCTTCTATAGTTCTTTAACTTTGTTTTATATAAAAATTTTATTTATAAATATATTTCTTACTAAAATAACACAAAGTATATTTAAATGTACATTTTTCTTATAGTGATCGATTAGACCGATATTCTTGTTTTCTGCATTATAAACGGTTACGTTTCCATTCATTTTTATAATAAAAAAAATATTAAAAATAATTATTTGTTGTGATCATTATAATATTAGTTATATGTAGCAGTAATAGTTGCATAACTAAGTATATTTTCTTATATTTATGTTCATTCTTGCAATGAGGAAACATCTTTTTCGAAATAAAGGTTTATATTAAAACAATACAGTAAATTTTATATATGAAATAAATCTAAAATGAATAAAAAAAGTGATATAAAATATTTACTATATAAAAATGAGTTGTTTAGCTCACTAGGGTTGAAAATCCTTGATATAATATATATATATACATGAAATTAAACCGAATAATTTTTTTCACGTACATTATACAAAAATGGAAATTTATTGACTGTTTTAAATAATTCAGTTACTCTATTGATTTAGTATGACATACATTTACTCAGAGCACTTTTAATAGGTTACTTTACATTATTTAGAAAAAATCGCTACTTATTTATTACATATATATATATATATATGTATATATATAATCATAATTATCCACAACAAATGTATAAAACACTATGTTACAAAGAATAATCTATCTTCAAGAATGTTTGTATAAACATACTAATATACATACATTAAACAACACGTTGTGATATATCTGTGATAATGTATGTATGTATGTATGTATATATACATATATATGAAAAAACTACCTTGCGTTACATGTGATAATAATATATAGACATAAATGAGTTTTAAAAAATATGTTTATTGTTTCATTTGGTTACATATATAGGCTTACAATAGACCATGGGCAAGCGCGGCGAGCATGAGGCGAAGCCCCCTAGTATATATATATATATATATATATATATATATATATATATATATATATATATATATATATATATATACATATATATATATAAAGATTGAAAAGGTTTAAATGATAAATTATACTTGAAGTATTAAATAATCACAATACACATCAAATATTTAAGAATATAATTCCATGCATTTCATAATTTCTCCATAATTAAAAATTGAAAAAATGAAATACAACTATAAACTGGATAAAGTCATTGAAAGATTAATTATTAAAAAAAGATTTATATTTACTTACCTAGAGGTTATTTAACATTAGCATGTAATTTTCTAATCATTCAAATCGTTCGGAAATATTTAACTTCAAAAAAAGTAATTAAATCACGTAAACTTACACTCAAATTACTTTATTTCTCAACAGATGTACAAACTAACCTGACTTGGAACAGTTATTTAATAATTTGTATATGTTATTTCGTTATTTTCGGTATGAAGACGATATTTTGATAAAAATGCGTGACTCTATATACATAATCAGTCTGGTGCAACTGATTTTTTAAAAAAAATCCTGTAGCGCTATCTCTTGACGAGTGGTTGCGTTATAAAGCTTCACATTCCAGCTGTGACTACCCAATATTCAATTTTGTTTTAAGCTGGCCACAACAGCTGGAGAAACGTACGAAATGATGAAGAGTTTGTACTGTAAATCAAATTCTGACCAATGATTTGGATAAACGGAAGGTCTGTGTAAGCTTCGTACCGCACATGCTGACAAGATCGAAAAAACGTCAGAGAAGAGCACTGCAAACATGCTAAAAGCGACTGATATTGATTCAGATTTCATGAAAAATATCTTAACAGGTAAAATATCTTCATTTTGATGAACCTTCAGTTAAAGGAATTAAAAAAACATATTTTACTTAACAAACGCAATTTCTACATTGAATGATATTCAAACCTAATTGCAAGGAAAATATATGAATCTAATTCAAGTACAATCAATTATTCTGGGATTTCATTCCAAAATTGACTTATTTATATCTACATTCAATTGAATAGATTTTCGTTACTTTGATAATTTGTTGTATCTATTTGTTATTAAAAAAGATATTTTTACTGACAATATACTATTATACACAGATCACTTAAAAAATTAAAAGAAGATATCAACATTCACTTCAAAGACCTTAATAATTTGTATGTAACATCATGGATTATACAACCATTAGAGAGGAACATATCTGAAGATGTTTCTTTACAGGAAGAATAAAATTAAAATAAAGAAAAATCTGAAATCCAAAGTTTTATTCCAAACAAATGGATATGCTAAATTTTGGAATGAAAAATCAGTCCATCAGAAATACCTCAGATTAAAAAATATTACTGAACCAATTTTTTTTTAACTTTTCTTAGTTCTTATCTAGTAGAAACCGGTTTCAGTCATGAAGTTAATTTATTATGAAAATCAAAAAAAAAAGATTAAATATATCAGAACTTAGCGATTTACAGATTGTGCTAAGTAACTTCAGAGGATTGTGCTAAGTAACCATCAGGCTCAATAATCATATTTAGAACAAACTTTAGTGAATTAATAGATATATTTACATTAAATTATAAATTGTATTATAATTTATATATTTTTATATTTACTATTTTTTTAAAAAAAAGTCATTTATTAAATTTTATTATAAATATTATTTAACTACTCTTGTTTTCAATGTACTGTGTATTATTAACAAAGCTAATAATAATACTTATTTATTAAATAGTCATTTAAGAATTCTTAAAAACATTTTTCATTTTCATTTTTTACTATCATTTTCAAAACTACAAATATTTCTTCAAAAATTCTCATGAAATAATGGTGTTTGTTAAAAAAAAAAGTTAAACTTCAGTTATATTAATAATACATGCATTCGCTTCACAGTTTTTTGAAAATAACATGAAAAATAAACAAATTTTCCTGTTGTACTTCATAAAGAAATGAAAATAAAGAAGATGTTAATAACTTGTAATGTTTAGTATAACCAGATTTGTTTATACGATATAAATAATATCAAATAATATGTTATGTTATGTCCATAATTTACAATATTTTTTTATACATTCTCTACACCAATTCCTTCACATTCTATAACATTTGAATTTGGTCCTTCATTATGAATAGTAAACTTTACCTAAAGAAAAATACATTCATTATTATTTTGAATTAATATATAATAAATTTAAAATGTATAATAAAAACCTTTGTTAATTGTTCCAAAACATAAATTGCTGTCTTCGTATGTAATGTTACTTCCCCAACACGAACTTTCGAATGTCCTCTTGCTAAAGCCATAAAAAGTATAATTTGATCTTGACAATGTGTATCAACACACGCCCCACTATTTAAAGCTGAAAGTATTTCTTCAGCAGCTGCAACACCAACTTCTTTGTTAGATTGTCCTCGTTTACCTAATGCTGAACCACCTAATGTACATCCGGTACTTGTTTCACAAACTATACTAAAATAAAATGTATTTTCATTAACTTTCACAAATATAAAATAATTTATTTCTATAACAAATAAAACAAGAATCATAATATCAACTATTTCTATAAAAATGATATTTAAATACATTAAGAATTTCAATTAAAATGAATGAAAATATATTAAATATCAAAATAATTTATAAAATAATGAAAATAGTTTTTAAAAAGTTATGAAATTTTTATTTTTTTAAAAAACTCAAAAAATCATGTAATTTAATACAACTTAGAGGCACATATAATTTTTAATATAATAATAAATTTAAAACCATTAACTGCCATTAATTCTAATATAGTAAACTACTATACTTGCTTTATTTCATATATATAAATTAACATACATGATTCCTGAACAATTTCCAACTGCAATTTGTGGAGACTCTTTATACCTCTCAATTGTAATATTTACATTTTTTACTATGCTCTTCAATGCATTTATAGCTGCATCTGCCATCTCATTTGCCATTTTTATAGGTAGAGTACCTGCTACAAAACTCCAGCCATGAACTTTAGTAACACATCCTTGATCTATCATTTGAACAGGTCGTAAATACTGAACAGGCTGAATTGTTACGTATACTTCACCTCCTCCTTTAGGGAAATATCCTCTACGTATCAAATCAAAATCAAAAGATGCACCAAACTTTTCTAAGTTAGGTCGAAATACTTCAGTAATATAATCAATCTGAGGTGCCATTTCCGCATTTGTACCGCCACGAAGATTTAATGTTATAGTGCCATTAGAAAAAAAACAGCAAGGTAATGCTACTTGTAACAACAATGCAACACTACCCGCAGTTTGAGGATCAGCACAATATCGACCTCTCTCTATGAAATTTGGTATGTACTCTACTTCTGTACACCCAATTTGATCACCACGAACAGTTGCCTTACATATTTCTTTTAACAGTAATAAACCTTAAAAAAAAAAACATCAACTTTAAATATCACTACCCAGTTATTGTTTTTTCTACACGTATATTCTTATATATTTCTTCTCATGAACATATTCAGTACCTTTTAAATGCTGTGCCATTAATCCAGGTTTACTACGACCAACTCGAATATTATATATTCGAATGGGCATTTTTTTAATTGCACTAACAGCTAAGGCAATTCTTAAAATCTGACCTCCCTAAAAATAATTACAAATGAATTATAACATTTCGTTTAGAAAATACATTACTTACACCTTCTAAGACACTTCCATCCACACTTTGAGTAGTCATATTTTATTATTAATAATAGTTAAACACAATCTTTTTGAACATATAAAAAAAATATTACACATGTATGCAGTGTCATTATTACTGTCAAATCGAATTTTGGTAGCAAATTTAAACTTGATCAAAACCAGGAATTTGTGTATAAAAACAGGAACAATTTTTATAATAAATAAATGTATGTGTATTTTTATGTATACTTATGAATTAGAATATGAAATTTGAAGACTAAACTAGAAATTTATTAATGTTTTGAAACTCAATTTGTACCGAAATACATTTTTACTTTAAAAATAAACAGATTGTTTCAAAAATCAATTATTTATTTTATAAATTAAAACTATTTTGTAACTCATTTTTTCCATCTAATTATTGTTTTCTTTTTTTATTATTTTATATAAAGAGACACCTGATTACCTTACTATTTTATAATCACTATTAAAAAATTAAATATGATGGTTATTAAAATATAAAAATGGTGTATATTATTAAATTGGTAATACATTATTATCAGAACACACCTATAATAGAAAAAGATTTTTATTCTACAGTGTAAATGTAACTTGACAAAAGAATAAACATGAACATATCTACAACATAATTGAATTTACCACAAATCTATAGAGACTTTTTCGAGTTATCTTCACGTCGTCATGTTTCCTATTCTGTAATTTTTGACGGCATAATATACAAATGTCAAAACCTGAGAAAGATATAACCTTTTATTAAAAGAATGTATGTAGACAAGTAAGACTTGATAGTAAAAATGTAATCTAAAAAATGAAAAAGTATTAAACTAAATAACAGAAAAGTAAGTTAAAATAAAATTTGTCAACTAAGAATATATAATTATGTAAAATACAGACATACATATATATATATATATATGTACATATATATATATATATATATATATATATATATATAATGTATATATATATATATACATACATATATATATATATATTATATATATATATATATATACATATATATATATATATATATGCACACACACACACACACACACATATATATATATATATATATATATATATATATATATATATATATATATATATATATGTACGTATATGTACATTTAAGTACATACATAAAATACTTTATTTCAGCTAGTACCAATCTTCGAGAGATGGAACAGATTGAATCAAGTCGTTCTCCACATTCATTAAGGAAACATTCACTAAATTCTGACACAAATGCTAATGAAAATTTCACACTTCAACATTCAAAAGTAAATGGTCATTCTCCAAAAGTTCTGTCATTTGTAATCAAAAATATTCCTCTTACTGAATCAAGTCTAAAAATAAATAATAATACCGAAGATTTTATATCAGAACAAAACGTTTTAAAAAATGAATCAAATTTACAGTTTGTAAGTTCAGTTTCTGAAAAAAGTGTTGCTTCTTGTAAGTGTAACATTATGTTGACAAATGGTGAACATAGTTCGTCAACAGTTATAACACATATCGAGTCATGTTCAGCAGAATCTAATGGGGAAAATCGTGAAATAAATTCTTCAAGAGATCTGATATATAATTGTTTTAATAAGTGTCCTACTGATAAAGTGCGTTTAAAAAATGACATTGTGGTTATTGATCATATTACAATAGAAGATCCATTGGAAACTTCATGTTGTAAATCTTCAAAATCAATCAAATATTCTCAGTCAAATGATACTTGTGAAATTAATCGGTCGGCATCATTAGAAACATTTGATTTATCCCAACCGGGCCCTAGCAATTTCAGAAAAAGAGCTAATTCAAACAAAGAAACATCTAGAGTAAATGAAACTGCAAATAGTCTATCGTATAGTGACGAAAGTAGTGATAGTTCTAGCGATATAGGAAATGATGACAGTTTGACAAGTTCAGATGATGGCTGTGTTTATACTTATAAAGGAGGCGACGTTGCAGATTTACCAGATTGTTTTTTTAAAGATATCAATGAACAAATATCAGATGATATAAGACCTCCTTCAGTTAATATAGTTGAAGTATTAAATCCACGGTCACGTTCTTCTAGTCCAGAAATGGACTACCTTGAAATGGATTTTGATCCTGGACCATTTTGTGAAACAGATTTAGAATCAAATGTCGAATTTGAAGAAAGCTGTAGTTTTGGACCTTGCGCATTAGAAAAACATATCGGTGTAAAATACAATAATGGCTGCACAAAAAATCATAACTCAGGAAAGTCGTCAAGCTTTAACAGTGAACCAAATGTTTCTCATGCATATCAATTTGCATCATTACCTTTTTTTTCTAATTCTGATATTGATATTAATCGACCCAGCACTAGTAAAGATTGTTTAAATAATTGCACAGCTCATTTATCATTACATGATGATGCTATTCGAAAAATTTCTGAAACACAAACAGAAGAAAATTTGGAATGTTTTAATCACCTCCATGCTGATAAACCAGTACCACTTACTATGATTTGGGATGAAAAAGAAGCAATTGCCCATCAATATGCAACTTCAGTATATCCAAGTATAATTGCTTCTATTATAAATACAATGAATGCTTTAAATATAAGATCGTTTGTTGACTGGTCACAACATAGATTAATGTACAGGCAAGAATGTAACAAACTTTCATTACCTGAATATTTATTATCAAGGAGTAGGTCATTTTCATCGAATGAAGATATTGTATCAGGTTTAATTGAAGCTAGTAAAGCATCTGTCTATACTAGATTTTTCCCAACATGGCCAGAACGAGAATTTCCTTGTTCACATTGGTTATCTTATTGGTTACATTTAGGAGTTATACCAATTGTAACAGTACCTCAACTTAGAATGCAAAAGGGATCTGTTCTTATAGATACTTGGAATCATAGAATGGTGTTTGGAGTTGGACCTGATGGCATATATCTTACTGACAAGGTGCAATGTGTACCAGAAAATATACTGAGAAATCAACTTTGCTCAGATTCAATAGTAGCAATTAAGCGATCTGATATTCTGGCTCATTGGCATCCAGACAATGACCTTCGTAAATTAGCAACAATTAAAGACTATGCATGGCACAGATTAAATGTCTTAGGAAAAGTAGTTAACATCATCAGAGAGGATAACTGTAGGCATCCAGAAATGATGGATACATCTGCAGGACATATTTTTATTCCAACAACATGTAAGGCTGGTATAACTTTGACCGTTAGTTTAAATAATCAGACTGCATGTGAAACACTGAAAAAATGTACTGAATTACCATTTAAAAATCAAAAATTTTATACCACATCAATATGTAAATAATAATTTAATTTTTCAACCATACTGCATAATAATTTATTTTGAAAGAGTGCATTATTAAAAATTAGTAGTTATTTTTATGAAATTTTAAGACAAATATTTAAATTTATAATATTTTTCCTGGTGTTTGAAAATGTACAAAATTTTAAAACACTTAATTTATGTAGTTCTTTCTAAGTTTCAAGCAAATAAATGAAAATTTTATTATGGGTTGTTTATTTGTAACATCATTATTATTTTGTAAATGCATTGTATAGCATAATATTTAGTGCCATTTTGTGTTTACTTTTTGTATTACACCAAAGAATTTAAATTTTATTAATTATATTCTAAAAATGAATAAATAAAATATCACATAATTGTAGCTTCCCATATAAGAAATAAAAATAATAAGTAATTGCGATATCACATCTGTATATAGAAATAAAAGTATTGCAAAAATTTGATATACACATGCCTCTTATATTTTAAATCATTGCACATATATTATTATTAAACATTATAGTAATTGTATATATAATATATATTTTATATGTATATATATATATATATATATATATATATATATATATATAAACCATTGTAATCTTTTTATATTTATCTCTCTCTCTATATATATATATATATATAAATAATATAAATAAACAGTCATAAACATGCATATCTTTTATTTAACAACATACTTGTATTCTTGTAAATATCGAAAGTGTTTCATCCTGCCTTGGATCTTTTATTTGTTATTGATTCTTGTTTTAATGTCGATGTCGTAGGAACAGGTACCTAAAATATACATACGTCTATATTATTATTCTTCTGACTGTTATTATAGAAGTATTTATTAATTACATCAAAAGAATGTATTTTTATTAATAAGATGGAAGTTTATTAATGGTCTCTTATAGTTTAAAGATCTTCAAATTATTATATTATAAAGTTAATGTTTAAATTTTATATTTAACTAACCAATAATGGTTCCTCAATTTCATCTATATGATTTTTTGCATTTTCTATAAACCAAACATCTAAACGAATTGTAGAAATTTTGGCTCGAGTTTTCAAAGGAGATAAAATTTTTATTATTAATGTTTTGCACTCAGTTGATACTTTAGGCTCGCGAGGAAATATTAACTTAGAAGAAACTTGCTGTAAAATAATATTTTTTTCAAAAATAATTGATACATTACTCAATAAAAAATGAAAAAATATTAAAAACATGCTGCTTTACAAATTCTTTTACACACACAATGTAAAAGTCACTCATAAACACATATTTTCAATTTTTTTTCACTAAATTATCAATGACTAAATTATTTTTTTCTATATATCATGTTTTGGTAGTTAAAAAAAATACATTGAACTAAATACATTACTAGAATTCATATTTTGTTAATAATTGTTTTATTTTTAATCTGGAACTATTGAAAATACACAATATACAAATATTGAAATCATTAAATCTGATTTAAAAAACCTTACTTTCAATAACTGGGAATAATTAGTATCATCAAAAGGTAAACGTCCAAACACCATAGCAAACAACACAACACCCATTGACCAAACATCTGAGCATAAAGGTTGGTATGGAATTCCACGTAATATTTCTGGAGATGCATAAGCATAACTTCCACAAAATGTTTCACTAAAAATAACTGCACCAGATTTTGTTTTCAAGTGGCCTCGAGCAAAACCAAAATCAGAAACTTTAATATTATGACCACTATCCATCAACATGTTTTCACATTTTATATCCCTGTGCTCAAACTTTTATTAGTATTCTTATATGTGTGTGAATATATATATATAGTGAATTATTTTTCACTGTAATTTATTATTTAAAAACTCACCTATGAGCTATTCCTCGGTCGTGACAATATTCTATTGCATCCACTAATTGTCTAAACCAAAATCTAGCTCTACTTTCATCTATATGAGAATTTTTACGAATTATATCTAATAAACTTCCATTTTCAGCAAATTCCATTATAATGTAAACTCTTGTATAAAAAATATTTCATTACTTTTTAAATAATGTACATTATGAAATTGATGTACCTGTGTGTAGTTTCTATAGCTTGTAAAAATCTTATGAGATTTGGATGCTTTAAGCCTTTTACAACTTCAATTTCACGAGGAAGAAATTTACGTAAGTAATCAGATGGAGCAGTGAACTTGCTAACAATTTTTACAGCAACATTTGCATTGTGTCTTTCACTAAATGCTACCTGAAATATTTTAAATTTGTCAAATGAAATTTGCATTTAATTACTTTGTTAAATAAGTAGTAAAATAAATTTAATACTTTTAAAAATCAATTCTTGTGAAAGGTATTAATTAAAAATAAATTATTTTATTCTCAGGCGAAGACATTTTTATGTTAATAAAAATTACTAATAAGATTATTTTCAATACCTTAACGACTGCATAAGAACCTTGACCTATATTGTGTCCCAACACATACCCATGATTTTCAAGGACTGTTACCTTTTTTTCTAACTTATCATTATTTATTGAACTTGATACACTTGTATCAACTTTTTCGGTCTGTGTATTTGTATTTTGATTTTCTTTAAGCCCAGATTTGGAAGGGCCTGTACTAGGCATATTTATAATAAATATGATGATATTTACATTATTTCCATAATATTTTGTAATTAAGGATATAAATAGCAGACAGGAAATGTTTTACAGTGAATTTTGATAAAAATACTGAAAGCGTTTTTGTCTTTGTCACATTACCATGGAAATATATACATTTTCCTGAAATCAATTAAATGATTTCCTTTTCTATTATTAAATTTTTAGTTTTAAATATTCGCGCTATTTATAATAACTCATAAATTCGTTTTGTGGTAGCAAACAGGTAGCAATATCTGCAATAGTACGCATCTTTGTTTTTCATTAAATTCCCCAATAAATGTATTTCCTTTTTATTTAACAAAAGTTTATTACGCGTTTATATTATAGACAGCTGTGTACCTTGTCTGCTTTTTGTGTAGTTGTCATTCAATAGTGAATCAGTGAATAGTTTAATTAGTGAATTTTTTTGATTGTTTAATTCGGGAATATAAAGCAAATCTCATC
The DNA here is from genome assembly GCA_034766995.1 of Acanthacorydalis orientalis. NCBI lineage: Eukaryota > Metazoa > Arthropoda > Insecta > Megaloptera > Corydalidae > Acanthacorydalis > Acanthacorydalis orientalis. Next base: position 14,725,747 of record CM068321.1, on the reverse strand, counting down.
ATAAGACAATGTCTTACGCGTATTTATTTAAGTATATTATTATAGGCGACACTGGTAAGATATTGATTTTTGTATTGTTTTGGTTTATTTCATAGGTAAAAAATATATGAAAATTAATAATAAAAAATTTATTGTATGACGTACATAATTAAATATTTTAGATGTATTATATATAATTTTGAGTGAAACATATGCTTCACAAACTAATCAATAAAGTACAGTTTACAATAAAACACCATTGCACCTTTATCATCTTTTATCTCTTGACAGGTGTGGGTAAGTCATGTCTCCTACTTCAGTTTACTGACAAACGTTTTCAACCTGTCCATGATTTAACAATTGGTGTTGAATTTGGAGCACGTATGATTACCATAGATGGAAAACAAATTAAACTCCAAATTTGGGATACTGCAGGGCAAGAAGCATTTCGTTCTATTACACGATCATATTATAGAGGTGCTGCAGGCGCTCTTCTTGTATATGATATTACACGTAGAGAGACTTTTAATCACTTAACAACGTGGCTAGAAGATGCGAGACAACACTCAAATTCAAATATGGTTATAATGCTTATTGGAAATAAAAGGTGTTTATTGATTTATATGCTTTCTAGTTATCATTATTAGTAGTTATAATAACAATAAGCTTTTATGGTGTTTTGTTGAGATTAATGAGATTTTTAATTATGTGGGTTAATTATGGTATTAACAAACTTAATTGTATATATTTTTAAGGTTTTCAGTAAATCAAGTTATTTTTAATATTATTTATATTGCATTTTTTACTATTATTCAAAAAGTAGTTAAAAATAAATAATTTTTAAATCACAATTGCATAGCATCCATTTATCAGATAATATATAAAAAAATCATTTATATGTATTTTTAATTTAGTTCTTTAAAAAGAAAAATATTGTTATATAGATATATTTATTGTAATATAGTCAGTCCTGTTTATTATATTTCCCTAAAGCATTGTTCAGATAATTTTCATTACTTAACCACACATTATATTTATTAGGACATTAATGAACATTGCACAAGATACCACGGAAATCTGAACAAAAAAAGTTGGATTGCTATAAGATGGTCATTAATAATATTTATAAATGTAAGCATTTCATTATGCACGAAATTTCATATGAGTAATCTGTTTCAGATATTAAAAATTATATCCATTATATTTTCCCTTTTCAAAAAAAAAAAAAAAATCAATAAATACAATTATGAATATGAAATAAGTTGGAAACAATACTTTTTGATCAAATTTCATAAGCAGTTAACTTATATGTACACTTGTTATTACAATGATGCCATGCAAATAAATTCAAAAATACAAAAAAGGTTGTCTTGAAATAAGAAAAAAGTTAATTGTAACATTCTTTAAAAAAATAAAGAGTAAATTGAACCAATTAGCATTTTTTTATAATATAAAAAATGTTCAAATAATAATTGTGTTTATAAATGTTTATACAAAAATGAATTAAAATTTTATGTAATACAAGAAGTATTTAACTGTAATTGTTTGACTTTTAAGTTTGCTTTTCTGTAAAATGCAATGTATTAAACTTGTATTTAATACTAATTTTGATTTTACAGTGATTTAGAAAGTAGACGAGAAGTGAAAAAAGAAGAAGGAGAAGCATTTGCCAGAGAACATGGCCTAGTGTTCATGGAAACATCAGCAAAAACTGCTGCAAATGTAGAAGAAGCTTTCATAAACACAGCAAAAGAGATTTATGAAAAAATACAAGAAGGGGTATTTGATATCAATAACGAAGCAAATGGAATTAAAATAGGTCCACAGCATTCTCCTACAAACCCATCTTTGCCTGGTACAGGCGGTCAAGGTGGTTCTCAAGGTGGTGGTTGCTGTTAGGGTGTGAGCCCGTGCCTCTCTTGCCTTTGAGCCGGTTTCCCACCTCCCCGGTATGAGCTAGAGGAGGTGCTAACAATTTTGTTCACAATTGAAAAGTATTGCTTTGTCATTGCCGTACCTACAAATTTTTCTCGGCTGTATCGTATTCTTACGCACTAAAAACTATTGACAGGGTGAAAGATTTCTTATTTATGATGCTCGCGTTTTAAATTGTCTGTCATTGTGAACAAAACTGTCCCCCGATTGGAATGAAATTATATTTCTGGCATATGGGTCGCACGTGGCTTTACTATTAATCTGGAAGGAGTAACGATTAATATACAAGCGTATTTAATAATATACATTTTAGTAATTATGTACTATAACAAAAGCTATATGTTCTTCATTCATACCAAAACAAAGATCAAATATTGAAACAGTTATTGTACTTTTTCAATATTTTTTCATATATTTTATATTGTTATTGTTTTGTTTTTATTTGTGTTAAGAATAATGTAAACTCTCAGCTTTTAGGATTTTGCAAAAAGTATGTGAAAATTACATACCATTCATCTTATAAATAAATACCGAATTAAACCAAATTTTTTCTTCTCATTTCTTTACATGAAATAGTTTACTAGTCGTAAAAATTCTCAGACTATATTATTAAGTGTAATTTAAAAATTGTGACATTGGATGATTTATTTAATAAAATAATTATCCACACATATGGTTTCATTTCTAATTTTACCACTAAATACTAATCTTTTTTAAAAAAAATAATATTTTAAGTCAAAATATAGATTAATGATTAACAATACATAATATTAAATTTGATTTGTTTCACTCACTTATATATTTGAATTAATGTTTTAATCTGAAAAAAATAATTTTTGAATATAATTCATTTTTATTAGTTTTTATAATAAAATATTAAAAACAACATTTTAAGTTACCAAAAGTATTAACACAGTATTAAAATGTAGTTTTTTATGTAGTCAATAAGGCTACATTAAATATTTCATTTTAATGCCTATATTTTCAATTATTATATTTTAAAATATTTGAGATATAATCCCCTCTTACTTAAATATAATCTGAAATAAATTTCCAGATATAAAATATATCCAAATAATTTTTATAATTCAGTACGTGTTTTATAAAAAGTAAGGTTCATAAGTATTAAATGTATTTAATTTATATATATGAAATCTCTAATCAAATTACAATGAAAAAAATATTGTTAAAATAGATACAATTAAGTAAAGTTCCAGTTATACAATCAGGATATTTTTAGATAGAATTATAAATATTAGATCTAAACATTTAATGGCTATAAGAATTAAAAAAATATAGTGGTAATCAAAATGTGAATAAAAAGAATTAACTTGTCAATTTAAAATAATAGAATCATTATCAAAAACATCCATAAACAAATATAAAATTTTAATGGCTCTACAGAGAAATGAATAAAAAAAAAATAAAAATAAAAAATGAATTTTATTGATCATAAAATTATACAGGGCTGAGTTTGGCCTTATGTTGCATGATATTGGTGCGGTGCCCTTACCAATTTTGGTATTTATCCGCATATGTGGGGTGTGGATTGTGTGTCGTGTTTTGGTGATTTTTTATTAGTGTCTCTGCTTGCGTTCCGGGAAAAATTTTCAAAAAACCAGGAACATAGAAATGAAAAATACTTCTACATATATACTTTTCATTACATAAACAAAAAAATAAAGAATAAAATAAATTAGTGCTTTAGGTTGGTATAAGATTGTTTTCAGGATGCAGTAAATTAAATTTAAGTGAATATTACCAATTTTCTAAAATATTTATTTTAATTAAGATAATTTTTAAATATCAGTTTTAAAAATTGAATTAACTATTTTTAAGTAACAATTCTGTGTTTTAATGAAATTGTCATTTATTAAACGTTTTATTAGTAAATTAAAAAATAAATAGCATTAATGTTTATAAAACCATACAAAAAAAGATACTGAATTAATTTTATTTACATTAATCTAAAAATATAAAAGTAATGGTAATAAATTGATATATATTTTTTATACAATTGATTTTTCATAATTATTTATATCTTCAGCTAGAAAATCTCAGTTTTTTTTATTAAATTCTTAAGAGAACTAATCATATTTTCAGTACTAAAATTTTAGAAACATAAAAATTATATATCAAAGAATATTTTACGAATATTTACAATATTTTTCAAATATTTATTAAAATTGTTATTTTCAGAGACTTAAAATGTTATTTTTATTAATTTATAAAATTTAAAGTTTATTACACACTAAATGAATGCTATTTATCAGTCAAATTAATTAAATAGCAACGCACATGTAAAAATCTTAACACGTTAAGAGTTGTGTTATTGTCAAAAGATTTAAAAAATCCATTGATACGTAATAGTATACTTGGTGAATTTATAGTAACCAACATTAGTTTGCTAAAGTCAATTGAATACATTTGATATAAATGTTCTTCTAAATTGGAATGAAATGTTTCTATTTCTTCGACATACACTTCTTCGGAATCTTCATCATGAATCCTAAAAATAATGTTCAAACGATCAACACTATTCATACAAAATATCATTAACATGTTGAAATTTTAAACAATTGCATAAAATTAAATTTATTAGTAACTTACTTTCTCCATAAACTCAAAACTGATTTCATTGGTAAAATAACATTTATGAAATCTTTTTCTTCAAATTGAAATTTTAAAACAAGACTTTTGTTTGCTTTCTTTGTTTCTGTTGTTAGAAAAGCACTCAACCATAGCATATCTTCTCGAGAAATAAATAACTGATTGATACGGCATTCAAAAAGTTTTTCTAATAAAGAATTTACCTGCTGTATATTTAATACAGAACCACGACATAACAGTACACTCAGTGGTGTAAAATTCTCATCTTTTTCATTCTCATCTAACCATGACAAAAAGATCCCTTCATATATAGTTTTTTGTATATCTTTATCATAAACTGCAGTTACCATAAACTAAAAATTTTGTCAAACTTATGAAAAACTTATAATAAATTATGTGTAGTAATTATAAAATATATGTTAATTACAATTATATTAATTTAAATCAAAATTAAATTTCATTTACATCCTAAAAATCCTTTTAATAAAATGTATTATTTTATGCAATTTCAAAATTACTTTTATCACATTTCATTCCTGATTATAAACATGTATTCATATTACCTAAATTTAAAAAGATATACACCAACATACATCAACTCTGAATAACTAAAAAGTATACAGAATTGATATTATGAACCATAAACATTAATACATGATTAAACAAAATAAAATTTCATGTTTTTTTTACACAAATTTTCATTCGAATAGAATTTTTAAAAGGAGTAAAAATATAAGAAATAAATAATTACATCAAAAATGCTCCTTTTTGTTAGGAAATGTATCAACAAAATTGAAATAAATCAGCTTATACACAATACTACTAAATATATATAAAAACCACAATAGGTTTACTATTGTTAAAAATATAGTTACTCAATTTAAATCAATATATTATTGAATTTTAATTCTTTGAGACCTGTAGTGCTTCAGATTCATACTCAGAATCTGACGACAATGACACAATAGTAAATTTTGTATGAATTTCTTCTTTTTCATCGAGCTGTTTAAGTTCTCTCACCAATCTATCTCGCATCCATTTTCCATATTTTTTTAAATTTATTTCTTCATAGTTTAACTGGTGAAGCGGTGATGTACGATGAATAATCCAAGAACGACCTGTAATTACTAAAATTAAATTTTTAATATATCAACAAAAATTATACAAATTCATTTAAATTAACCCACTATCTAATGATTTGCTGTCAATTTGATCAGGTGCCAGAGTATAATTGAATGTTAATCTTTTATTATCTTTTTTTTTTACATGTGTATCAATAGTAACACTTTTTTGTTTGTCAACAGCAACATCTTTTTTACGTTCAGGACTAACAGATTTTGACAATTTAGATGAAACTTTTTTTTTATGCATATCGATCACAAACACGTTAAAATAGATTAAAATATTAAAATTCACGTATTAAAAAAAGTCATTTAAAAACAAACAGTTTATGTTTAAACAAAATAATGCCTCTTTTCAAACTTAAAATTTATATTTTGACATTTTGACGATGCGCACTTCGATATCCAATCACAATTCGGTATTTGAACAACCAGCTGATCATTTCCGTTCAAAATGGCTGATAAAATAGTTGTCATAACACAGCCTACTGAAATCCCTGTGAGAGTTACTAAATGGAAAGTAAAAGAAGGGAACCCAGTGTCAATAGGTCGTGTAATTTTTCTTTATGACATTGTTCAAAAGGAAAATCAAGTACAAAGAAAATTCAAAGCGTCTCAAGCAGGAACTGTTCATCGAATTCTCGCACAGGAAGGAGATGTTATTGATTGTGGGTAAGTGTACGATAGATGGTGCTCGAAATGTATTTTTGAAATTATTTCATATTATAAATAAATAATTATTTCAAATTACATATCATATTCGTTTCAAAACGACTAATCCTGATAAAATACATTCAATAAGTAAGATGTTTAAAAAACATCCTTAATTTTCTTTTATACAGGTCATTGTAATCCTGTTTTAATATGTTCCAAATGTGAACAAAAATGATCACATTCTTAAAATGCTAAAATATTTTGAGATTTAAGTTTTTATAAATTGAAAATTATTCATATATAATGTATGTTACATTAAAACACCATGAATAATAAAAATAAAATTTCCAATCTGTTAGAAATTTGATTTTTTCAAATGCATAGTCAATATTCTTTAAAGAATTTGAATTAGAATGAAATAATAAATGTACACTTGTAAACTGGAACCATACTAAAATTGTATAAAACTTTGTGCTGCAATTATAAATAATTTGAAGTGATAATAAATATATTATTTTTCTGTGATATAAATAACATTTTTATTATAGAAAGCCACTACTAGAATTAAAAGCATGTTCTCATCCAACTGTTATGAAAGACATGTGTGCAGAATGTGGTGCAGATTTAAGAAAAGAAGAAATTGTTACATCTGCATCAGTTCCTATGGTTCATTCAGTACCTGAACTTAAAGTTAGTGAAGAGGTGAGTTATAACATTTTGATTTGTTTATAATACCCATGAATGTAAAATGTAGAAACCTTTAAATAATAATTTGTGTCTGGTGATATTTTAGCTTGCAAGAAAACTTGGACAGGCTGATAATGAAAGATTATTAAAAGACAGAAAATTAGTATTGTTAGTTGATCTTGATCAAACTCTTATACATACAACGAATGATAACATTCCGCCAAATATAAAAGATGTATATCATTTTCAACTGTACGGAAGTAAATCCATGTGGTACCATACAAGATTAAGACCAGGTACTCACACATTTCTGAAAAATATTTCATCACTTTTCGAATTACATATATGTACTTTTGGAGCTCGAAATTATGCTCATATGATTGCAAATTTTCTTGATCAAGATGGAAAATATTTTTCACATAGAATTTTATCAAGAGATGAATGTTTTAATCCTACTAGTAAAACTGCAAATTTAAAGTAAGTAGTAATATTAACAGTTTCTATTTTAATATAAGAAACTTGTATTTTTTTAGTTTATATAATTGTTTTACATTTTTCCATATGTATATATGTATGTATATATATATATATATATATACACAAACACACATACATACGTACATACATATATATATATATACACACACATACATATATATATATATATATATATATATACAAGTTATTTAAAAAATAATATCGACTAACTTGGTTATTTTTAAAAATTATTTTTTAGGGCATTATTTCCTTGTGGCGATGATTTGGTCTGTATTATAGATGACAGAGAAGATGTTTGGTCTCATGCATCAAATTTGATACATGTTAAGCCATATCATTTTTTTCAACACACAGGTGATATAAATGCACCTCCAGGACTAGACAAACATGAGTCTGATGATAAAGATGGTGTTGATTTAACTAAATTAGATGAAATAGTAAAACCTGAAAATGTAGCAAGAGAAGAAAGTATAATAGAAGGTGAAGTGATAGAAAATGAAAATATAGATGAAGAAAATATAGCTGAAGAAGAAATCATAGCGGAAGATGTAAATGTTTCTGCTTTAGAAAGTGTAACAAATGAAGAATATACAGCAGGTAAAGAAAATTCAGCGGGACAGGAGAATGTAACAGAAACTGAAAACTCTGCAATACAGCAAAATACAACAGAAATAAAAAGTATAGCAGAACAAGATGAATCGAATAATTTTGAAAACAATACAAGTATAAATGAATCAACAGTTGAAAAAGAAATGAAGAAATCAAACTCAGATACAGTAAATATTAATGGAAACGAAATGAATGTGGAAATCACAAATAAAAAGGAACATTCTAAAAGTGATGAGTTAATTGAAATCCCTGATCCTGACAATTATTTAATTACCTTAGAAAAAGTATTAAGAAGGATTCATAAAGAATTTTTTGAAAGATATGATAAAATGGAATCTGGGGAAGTTCCAGATTTAAAAGTTTTAATTCCTTTAATTCGAAGTAAAGTTCTTTCAAACACAAAATTAGTTTTCAGTGGATTAGTTGCAACTCACATTAAACTAGAAAATTCAAAAGCATACCGTGTAGCAAAAAGTTTAGGAGCAGAGGTTACTCAAGATCTACAGTCAGATTCAACCCATCTTGTAGCAGTACGACCAAGGACAGCTAAAGTGAACGCAGGTAGACGAAAAAAGGGATTATTTATAGTTACACCTGAGTGGTTATGGGCTTGTGCTGAAAGTTGGGAAAAAGTGGATGAAAAACTATTTCCACTAAGCAATAAACCTTCAAAAAATAGACATCCACCTCCTCATTGTAGTAGTCCAGAACATGTTGTAAATTTTGAAGAAAACATGGGAAATAGAAAGCGCACACCTAGTGGAAGATTTATGGATACTATAAATCCTCTGATGTCATTTTCAACAGATGATATTGCTGACATGGATAGAGAAGTTGAAGACATTTTTAATGAAAGTGAAAGTGAGAGTGAAAAGAACAATATAAGCTCTGATACTGGAGCAGACAATAATACACAGGACAGTCTTTTATGTGAACTTAAAAAAGCTAGTGATAGTGATGATGAAAGTAGTAGCAGTTCAGCAGAGTCACTGACTGGAGAAAGTCCAAAAGGATGGCGTAAAAGAAGTCATGATCAATTAGATCCTGATGAATCAGTAGCTGAAGGTGAAAGCACAGCCGATGAGAGTCCTAGTGCGAAGTTTAGGCGAGGAGAAGAATTACCGAGTGATTTAGATGTTGGAGAGGACACTAATAGTGAAGGAAGTGCTGAAGCGCCAGATGAAATAGATGACGGAGATTGGAATATGATGGGTGCTGCTTTAGAACGTGAATTTTTGTCAAATAACTAAAATAAACAAATCACAGTACTTTTGATTACAATATTTTCTTAAATATAAGACAATGATAATATTTACATTTTACAATAATTTTGAAGTATGCTAAATTAAGTAATAAAATTCATAATTAGACCTTAGTATGACTGGTCACTTTAATATTGACTTTTATCATGATTTATGCTTTTATTATATACAAATATTTAATCAATGTGTTAAATAATGATAAATCAATATTTTATTTATACTGAATATATATTGAGAATAGTACAAATTTAATGTATTAATTTGTAGGACAAAAGATGACATAATAATGAATATATAATTTTCAAATTATTAATCTTATTGGTATACCAGTGATTTTTGAATTGTTTTGTAAAGATAGTAATTTGAAATATATTTTGTTTGTGTATGCTAAAAATATGAATTTACTAGTCAATATACATTACTTTTATATACTTGAAGACAATGCTGTATAAAATTTTAATGAAAGATAGAGTGAATACAATTCAATACTTTATTTTAATAACTTTACTGTTGTCTTATATTTAAGATATTCAACTCGTTTATAAAAAGGTGCTCAATGTAGAAAATATATTAAACAATCAGAATGTTGTGAATTGTACATTAGTTTTGAAAGTTGTAAATGATACCTGATTAATTGATATAAATCATAATTTCTGTAATTGTTATTTTCGCCAACTTGTTTTCATTTGCTGTGTTTATGTATGTTTCTTAGAAAATAATTGAAAAATTTTACATATGATCTTATTATTTACTATCATTTACTATTTCTCATTTTCATATTGTATATACAAGAATAATATTTTAATATTTCTTAATGTCTTATAATAGTGTAAGCTTTTAAGGTTTTTATTAACATACAAGAAAAATCATTTTCAAAATTTATAGTTTGAGTGATATTATTTTCATTGTATTACAATTTGTGTGTATATATATATATATATACATATAATGTATACATATGTAAATAGATGCACACATTTTTTTAGCCAATTTATTATTTCAAAGTAGTTGTTGAAATATATTTCTTATTATTTTAATGCATTAACAATTACCTTTATTTAAATAAAGTGGTAATTTAAATTTGATGTCTAATTAAAAAATGACTATTTTAACAAACTAAATGTTCATTAAATTTAAAAGTTTGATTTTAACATTGTTTAAAAAGTAGAAACAAATTACAAAATGAATGTGTGTAAAAACTCAATGTATACTCATCTAAAATATTTTACTATTTTTTTTATAATCCTAATTTGCATTAAATGATACCTATTTCAATTTTTATTAGTATGATAATATTCTTGGAAATATAAATAAAATAGTCATCAAATTTCAATTTTATATTTAACAATACAATATGTACACTTTACATCTACTTCATGTTACTTATATTTTTGTGAGACTATCATTATTTTAATACCATTTAGACTGCATACGGTTGATCTTCATTCTCAAATTCATGATACTTTATGTAAGTTTCACGATGAGTAAAATCTTTTTTATCTTCTTGCCACCCACGTTCTGGTGCTTCATCATACTTAAAAGTACTCGGTAATTCACCGTATATTTTATTTATATCTTCTATTTGGCTTCTGTATTTACCAACTACAACTTTTTTACCAGTTATAGGATCAACAATATCACCAAGTTTATGTACAACGTGTATAACTTTATGTGTTATAAGCCTTGTAAGTTTTTGCGGAAGTTCTTGTATCAATACGATATCTCCAGTTTTACATTGTTTTTCTGGATCATGAGCAAATATAAATTCATCTTTTCTAAAATACTATAAGAAAAATTGATATATTCATTAGTTATACTATTACCTTATTACCAATTATTGAAAATGGTGGTAAAAAATACATTTTATTTCAAATAATTATTTGAAACTTACCATTAATAAATTAGGATCTAATTCTAACCTCTTAACTAAAAATTTGGATGCATTTTGTTTAACGCAAGGTACACATTGTCCTAATAACATGAAAGATTTTTTTACTGCAGAAGCCATATTCTAATAGATTTAAAGAAATACATGTATTTTTAAACAATAGATTTATTAATTCAATAAAAAAAAATAAAAAAGTTTTGTTCAAGCCGGTCAAAACAGGAAAATATAGCATGTTAGTTAGTTTTAAGAGACATGAATGGATGGCGTTAGTAAATCGATTTATGTCATTTTGTGTCAGATACAAAATTAATTTTGCGTTGTTTTTTCTTTTAGATTGATAATAATCATATAACGATTCTATTCGCTTTAAATTACATTTTACACATTTATGTATTAAATATATGAGTTAGTATTAGTGGTAAAAGTACACTTACGTGATTTTTATTATTAAATATTTTTTCTACTGTGGAAATGTGTTACATTGATATTTTTATCTGTATTAGTTTTGTTTTATCCCTATTTTGTATTCTTTAATTGTCTATTAAGTATTTTTAACCTATTATGTCCGTACAGGCTCCATTAAAAAAATATTTTAAAACAGTGAAAATGTTAAAATCCAAGCCAGAAATCGAAACAGAAGTTATAGAAGTATTGTGCGATTCCGACGAAGAAGTTGAGGATAGTTTAATAAATGTAACCAATATTAAAAGAAAAAAGTTGTCTGATAATGAACCACAATCTGTAAACTATACTATTAAGAAACAAGTTATTAATACAAATATTACATTAGTCAAAGATGTCATTTGCATTAATAAAGCCAATAAAGAATTTTGTACAGTTAAAAATAATATAAGTAATAGAGAAAATCATTTTGATAATAAATTGTTAAATAGTTTGAGAATTCAAAAATCTGAAACAGAAAATAATCAACAGTCTGATATAATCGATAGTATAAGTGAAATTGGTAGCTTCCACATACCAGATTTAAAGCTTTCGGAAGTAAATAATATTTCAGATGAAAATCAAATGCAGCATAATTATCAAACATTATTTTTGCTTGAAATAATTAACTCAGTTTTTTGTAATGATAACAATAAATTGTTATTCACTGCTGATGAAAATAAACAAATATTAGATTTTATAAATTTATCTCATGAAGCAAAAAATTTCTGTGCACGTCTATTTTTTAGAAAAAATTCATGGTATCGTATGCTTGATTTCATAAAAAGTATACAGTTAGATATATATGAAAAAGATGCAGTTGTATTAACAGAAAGTTTAAGAAATAAAGGTTTTGTTTTAACAGGCATGTATATATTTAGTATGACAAATTTATATATTTCTTTGTAGCAATGTTTTCTAGTACAAATTAAATCATTTTATTTATTTATTTTTTATAGACTACAGTAAAGAAGATCCTAAAGTTATGTTAAATTTATTCAATTTGAGTGAAATAAAACAATTGCATAGTAAATACAAATTATCAAAAACAAGTAACATGAATAAAAACGGTATGATAGAAAGTATATTAAAAAATGTGAAACAACAAACCACGTTATCATTTTCAAAATCTTCTGTATCTATTTTTCACAAAAACATTGAAGACATTTTAAAAACATGTGTACAATTAAGTATTTTTACAAAAAAATTGTTTTTAAAATTGCTATTATTATATTCATTGACAAATACAATGTTGAAATTACCAAATGACTTATATCGGTTATTTTGGGATATTAAAACAAAGAAAATTAAATTTCCTGTATATGTTATTGACCAACCTAAAATATTTATTAACATCGACCATTTTAATAGGTTTGTACTAAAATGTTAATTTTAAAATTATTAAGAGAAAACTAATAAATCTACTCCAAATTTTTTACAAGTGTATATTCATATTTTCAGATTTCAAATTGCATATAATCTTAGAAGACGTTTGGATGAAGCTATTACATTAAAAGATATAAATGAAGGTGTTTGTAATGTTTTAAAAGCATATCAAATTTTATGTGACGTTTTAGTAAATCAAGATTATGAACAGTGAGTAATACAAGTATTGTGTAGTAAATATACTTTTATGTATGAAATATGTTTATTATACTAACATTTTTAATTCATTTGATTGGTTTAATAAAAGATATAAAATGCTGTAGAAAATAAATATATGATTAATATTACAAATGAGGAAAATGTTTAATAACAGAAATATTTGTTTATTTATTGTGTTAGGTATGTCTTTAGTTTAAGTAGGAAACAGGTATATATTTAATATTTTGTAGAGAAGGCAATATCATAAATCTGACATTTTTTTATAGAGAATATTTACATCTCCCTAAATTTCTTCATCGTTTTACAACTGGGTACAATTTGGTTTCTGTAGTATCAACAGGTATTGATATTCTTAAAACAGAAGCAAGTGGTAAACATTCAATAGTAGAGAATAAAATTTTAACTGAAAAAAAAGATATTATCAGAAATTTATTTAATTCTAACTGCCTTACATACATGCATGTTTGTGAAATACTTTCTACGCTTGTTAATCAGAATATATATTTGAAAAGTAAAAAAGGTTTATGGTATGGGCAACTTTCTTTAATATATCATACACACTTGCATAATATTCAGCAGGTAAAAATGATTTCTTGGGTATTTATAGTGAATGGTTTAGTAATACCAGTTATATTTTTAGTCTGCACATATGATTATAATGGGATTAGAAACTGAAGCTTTATCTGAAGTTTATCAATTGAAATTTTCTAATCAAGCAGAAAGATTACTGAAACCAACATCAAAATTGTCAGATGAACTTAAAACAAAACTAAATGAAAAAATTATACCACCGAAAAAGCAGAAAAATATAGTAATTACAGCTTCTGCAGTACCAGAGTATGTTATTGCCAGTGTTTAAAATGAATTTAAATAATTATTTTTATGTGTATATATGTGTATATATATATATATATATATATATATATATATTCCAGAATTATTAAGTTCTGTATATTTTAGAACATTACCAGGTCATAAAAGAATATATGTACAAAATGAATTAGATGGTAAAACTTATGCAGGTGTTGAACAGATTGCAATTAATCATTATATATCAAAGGAAGGTTATGAACAAGGTAAAGGAACAATTTAAATTGTTATGTCCATTAACAAACAGTAATCTAATTAAATTATATATGTATATATCTAATTGAAATTAGTTATTATTGCTAGTTTATAATATATTTTACATTATACATCAGTATAAAAAATATTTTCTTCTAATACTGGAAAAGTGTACTTTCTATTGAGAATTTTAAAAAAATGTTACATGGTACAGAATATTTTTTATATATTTTATATTTTGTTTATTCTTCAATATTTTATATTGTAGGGATACATTTTGAAGGAACAACTGTAGTATCTTTATTTGGTTTATTATTTTGGGATATAATATATGAATATTACGTACCAAATGCATTTATTACACCTATTCAGGAAACCCCATTGGATTTGTTCTCATCAGAATTCTATCAAAATAGGAAAATAATCATAGATGACCGTGTGAATCAATTAATTAATAATAGTGATATTGATTCAGTGTGTCAAATAATAAATAATAATATAGTACTTCATTCTGAAGAATTATCAATTGTAAACAAAAATTTATGTTCTAAACCTGAAATGTTGAATACTATTGTTAAATGTATGGGTATTAAGATATTAGCAAGAATATGTGAAAGGTTATCGAAAAGTTATGGTTTGTCTCGAGCTGGTTTCCCAGATTTACTTGTATGGTCACCAAATAAAAATATTGTAATAATTTTTTCTTCAATATTTCTTTATTAAATGTAATATAGTATTATCTCATTAAAAGTGTATTTATTTTAATTTTACAGTGTAAATTTGTGGAAGTAAAAGGTCAGAATGATAAACTTTCTGAAAAACAAATATTGTGGATAGAATTTTTAACTAATATTGGTGCTGATGTAGAAGTATGTCATGTCCATAGTAAGTGGTTTATAAAATAATTAGTACTTAATTAGATTAATATTTTTTTTATATTTTCAGCAAAAGGTACAAAAAAATCCAAAAAAGTGTTTTCTTTAAGTTCATAATAATAATATTAATTACTTTTATGTAAATAGTAAGTGTCCAATAATTTTCAATGCTCGTGTCTAATTTTTAAGACAACATATATACAAATGAAAGTAAATTTATAATATACTTGTGTTTGATATTTTTCTCATTTTATTTTTATATTATCTTTTCTATGGTTGTAATAATCTTTTTTCTATTGTATAAATATATATTTACTAATTTGTTGTTTTATTTTAAGTATTTGGATTCAGTGTTCTAAAAGAGTGTTGAAAACTGATATATTTTTCTAGTTTTCATTTAGTTTTCCTAAAATTATTCATTTTTGAAAAAATCTAAAAATTTTCTATTACTCATCATTTGATTAATACTGAAATAAAAATGTTTGATAACATTCTTTAACATGAAAATATGCATATTTTAACCTTTCCTGTATTATGGTTGAAAGCAGGTTTAAATATAATTGTAAAATAATTTAATTTGTATTTGAATCTGTGTTTATTTATTTTTCTAATTACTGTTGAAATAGGATGAATGTTTGATTTGATTGTTTGATTATAAACATATGTTACATATATAAGCACTATTTTAAGAAGTAGTTGGATTAAATAAATGCAATTTTTTCATAACTATATATATATATATATATATATATATATATATATATATATATATATATATATATATATATATATATTATATGTATGTATGTCTATGCAATAGTATATCATTGTAACTTCTATTACAAATCTGGAATAGCACCTTATTCATGCCTTGTTTAATTAATTAATAGTACCATTTAATGTTGTACATTTTCCTTTATGATTATTGGAAACTGATAGTAAATAATCAGTTATTTCTGATGTTTCCATACTTGGTGGCAGTTATTTTAGGTAAATGATACAGTGTAAAATGTAATAAAAGTCAGATATAGGACATGGTTTAGGAGCATTATAAAATATAATTATCCTGGTAAAGGCAGTAATATATATATATATATATATATATATATATATATATATATATATATATATATATATATATATATATATATAACTATTGTCCAGGTAGGTGTTCAATAGTTTATACATTTTTTTATATTTTTTTCCTTTGAATAATGATTTGCTAATTTTTTTCTTTTCTAATGCATTTTTAAATATCTATTTGATTGCTTCATTATTATTTTTTGGAGCTTTTTTACAGCTGGTTCTCAGTCTGATATATTTATATATGAGTATTCGTATATATATATATATATAGTATATATATATATTTATATGTTTTTGGTTTATCTGTAATTTGTTTTATTTTTGCCCAGTATAGTACAATTATTATTTATTGCGTTTTATAAAATTTTATAAACAATTTGTTTTGTAATCATTTAAATTATAACTGAATATTAATAATTCCCTTACTCAATAGAACATAATTTTAAAAAACCCTAATAGATGTCGTTTGAGTAACGTTTACATCCCGTACATACCTGTTTCTAAACCTTACATTTTAGTATCTTTAGTTTAACGGCAGTTTTGTGCGCGAAATGACTTCATTTTCTTTTATTAGTCAAGTATTAATATATAAATTAATAATGTATACAAACATGGACTGTTTTATATAATTTAGTGGTAGTTTATAATATTTGAGTGTTTATTTTGTGTACATTTATTTTTTATTTAATTTTTCTACAATTTATATCTACATGCAAAAATCGTAATGGCGACAGAATGTAATTCGTTTTTTGAAACTATTGAAATTAAATTTATTTAGCTGTCTTAGCAATGTGAATTTTGTGTGGATTATTATTTTTCTGTGCATTTATTGTAAAACAATCGCAACTAATTATATGGTCGTAAGTAATTTTATTCTTATTAAATTTTGATCAAATTTTTTTCAATCATATTTGATGTATACTAATAACATTTTGAATTGATATATTAAACAGATTTTATCACATAATCTCAAAAGAACTAATTCTTGAGGGAGACACCTTTTTAAAGTATTTAAACAAAACAAACATTAAAAAAGCCACTGCAGAAGTAAACAGACTGTTATGAAGAAAGCTAAGTTATTGATAATGGTTATAAATTATTTTAATGAACTGAATATATATATATATGTATATATATATATATATATATATATATATATATATATATATTCTGTATTAAACGAACTTAATTTGATTACATTATTGTATTAAATAAACCAAATCAACAAATTGTCTCAATGCTATAAGGCCAAATCTGAATTCACGACTTATTGATCAGCAATTTAATACATGAGCTATTGAATATATATAATATTTATTTTCTTAAGAAAAGAAAATAAAATAGGTTATTATTATTTACATTTGGATCTTATGGCTTATTGGATTAAAATAAAAAAGTTTTATACTTATAATGCCTATGAAATAAATGTGGTCGTCAGTTTAGATAACTAGCATTATGTGAGATTATAATTTTATAGTTAATTCTGTGTCCGGAGACTCGTCCAATATAATATATTTGTATTGGATTTTGTTTTGAAAGTTTTTTTTAGTGTAATAGTCTTCTCTTATTTGTTAGTAGGACAGTTTAATATGATAATTAATTATCAAAAAATGACGTATTTGTTAATGGTATATATTTTTATCATTATACTCGTACAATTCTATTACTGTGATTAAATTTACTTTTATAAATGAATAAAAAACTGATTATTTAAAAAAGTCAAATTACTCTGTGCCCTAATACTCCGAGGATAATGTCATCGTAATGGAAATATCTATAAGCAACAATATAAAATGATCAATGGTCATTTATTGAACATTTTTGAACAGAAATATTTTTGTGGTTTGTGGGACGAGAGAAAAATTCATTTGTAAAAATTTGTTTTCATAATTAGGTTAAATGTATTTATTACTGATGGACATTAACATTTTTTGATATCTAAAAAGTATACATATCTTTTATTTACATTTAACGTATTTGTATAGATATCTTTAATTATTTATTAATATTTTGAGAGGAATGAGAATAATTTGAAGTCGCGATGAAAGGTATAAGTTTGGTAAATAAAACATCTTTATCATTATCTCAGTTATATATATATATATATATATATATATATATATATATAACACAAAATTGATATTTTTATAATCTATACAACTAGTAGTAAAAAAATAATAGGTGATTAACAAATATATGGCGAATGAACGGTATTCTATTTTCCTTAATATCTGAATTTTGATATCTGACGAGTTTTTGTATTTAAATAGAAAATTTAATCGATTTGAAAAAAATGGTGTTTGATTTTGTCGTATGGTTTTAATGTGTACGTGACTGAAATAGTATAGAAATAATAAAAAATAATAATTGTATAAAACTGATTTAATACAAATTGTTTGATAAAGACGTAGGAAAGGGATGTACTCGATGGTCGCAATAAATGTAGTTACTTCAGTATATGAAGCATGACTTATGTTTTATTGGTGGATAATATTTGCAATTTATATCCCTTCTTTAAAATTCTACAATAAAAAAATCATTTACCTTAAGGAAAAATCAATAAAGTAATATTCATTATATTGATTCTTTGCTTTTGATAAAGAAGAACCATACAAAAGAGAGAGTAACTTTCTAATTGGTACACAGATGGAAACTTCTTGTACGAAATGCGATGTTATTTTACTTTAGTCACTCCAGTACAGAGGACACAACAGTCGTTAGCGCTTGTATGGACGCGGTTGCCCATGTCATAACATTGATCTGTGTTTTGCTGCTTCGTTCATGTGTTTTGTATTTTAGCCGTGTTATGTATGTTCATCAGCTACATGTTCATATCATCAATTAATAAACAATGAAATATATATTATATATGTGCGATTTGTGAGTAATGTTACGTGATTCTTGTGAATTTTCACTAACAAGATGTGTGAATGACAGAACTGCAGTGCATTTTTAACATGTGTAACACCATGCATTTATATTTCTGATTAAACCACGGTGCCGTGTGAATGCTGTGGATTGATCTTAAAAGGTTTAACCATCTTATCCTATTTGTTGCATGTCTGTCATACCTGTTAATCAACGTTATTTGTATATTTATGCACACGCTATTGTTTACATGCGTACATGCTTCATTTGAATGTATATTTATTTAAATAATTTATTTAATAAAATAAATTAATGTATTATGTTTCATTATCTTAATTATTCCATTTCATGCTGAATTGAACATTTAATCCAATTGTATTATTAAAATCTGTGAAAATAAAACATTAATTTGAATAACTAATACTCATTTGTATATTTTTTATTGTCTCTTCCACTTAATTAAGTACTACTTTCGAAATATTGTCTCTTGAAAAGATATACCAACCAATTGCGAAGAATAGAATGTATATGAAGTATATAAAATCGGATATAAAAATGCGTTGTTATATTATTATTGCTCAATGTCCCGTGTTAGTAGTCTTCGATAGTAACATTTGAATTAAATTAAAAGTTCGTTAACACGTAAATAACGTATACATTTATATTGAGAAATTGCAGGAGGTAGTTATTTAAAGTTTGTCCTTTTTATATTGTTTACAAAATTTGTATTTAAATTAGTATGTTGTTATAAGTTTGTATAATGAATATAAATATCGATATTAACATTCATATACAAAAAATACGATTTTGTCATGAATATTAAGTTGCATGACGTGAGTAATTATGTTTATATGAATGTTTGACATAAATTCAAATAAGAAAATATTTCATTTATGAAAATTAGTGGCTTTTATTCGTATAAAAATATCTTAGTAATCATTGACGAGTTCGTTTTAAGTGATTGTAACAAATATTTGTTACATTTTTTTTTTGAAAAAAAAATATGATTAAATTCATAAGTGAATGAAAAATAGTTATTCAAAATTTTTTTTTACAACGTTTTGATCAACAAACGCACGTGTTTGTTGACCAAGACATCGTGAGTTCGTCGAGTTTGTAATATACTGTTAATTTTTGTTAATTCATACACACATTAACATATATATATATATATATATATATATATATATATATATATATATATATATATATATATGTATATTAATAATGTTATTAATACGTAGAAATAATAAATAGGCGAGAATTTTTATATTTTAAAATTCAAACTTTTGATGTCAGTGTGTATGAATTTTTCAGTAAGTATATAAATCTTCCAAATATATAATAAAATTGGGATTGATATTTCTAAAAGAAAACAGAAAATGTATTGAAAAATGGTTAATTGAAAAAGAAACTGTTTCAAAAATTGTGAGTTATATTTCAATATATCTATGATGTTATATATATGTATATATATATATATATATATATATATATATATATATATATTGGAGTTTGTAAAAAAGTCATAATTTCTATGTTTTATAATAAATAATTTTTCAAAAGTATGTATTTACATTTTTTTCTAATTTAAATATATGTTTTATTATAATATTGTCATTGTAAACTTGATAACATATTTTATGATTTGTGTCGTTTTTTTATATTGTAACTTTACTCCACTTTTATGACATCAGCATAGATTTGTGCCTTGAAAATGCAATGCATGTGCAGGGTTATCATCCCTGCGGATTTTATTCGAAACCTCTTGAGTTCGAATAGTTATTTGCGGATTTAAAGGTTGGTCATTGTGTCTCGAGGTTAACTCATAAAATAAGTAGTTATTTTAAAAATTTATATCTATGAAATTTTAACTTTAGTAAAAAGTTATTTTGAAGAAAAAGGTATATATATATATATATATATATATTTATTCATCCTTTTTTAGTTACATAATTCATGTTGAGTATTTTTATGTACAATCTTTAGAAATATGAGCGTAATACCTTTTAAAAACTGTTAAAAAATTAAAAGATATTGCATTTGCTGTAGATAATCGATTTTCAGTGAAGTACTAAAATGAAATATTAATATTTGCCTTCGTCTATTAAATAACTATCAAAATAGATCACTTTTATGAATATAATAAAAAGTATTGTATCAAATCAGTTAGTTTTTTCTTTTTCAGTTGAAGCCTTAATTTTGATTAGTTAAATATTTTTTTGTCTACATATATATATATATATATATATATATATATATATATATATATATGGATAATTTCATACGTAAAATTTATTTAAATAACAAAAATTAAGTCTTATTTACTTATTTATCTTTGAATTTTAATACTTTTAGTCAATGATGTTATAATCATAAATGATTTAACTTATCCGGTTATATATATTCAAGTATACATATATGCATTTTATAGTTATAGATCAAATTGAAAATATTTTTTTTCTCTCTGTGATAATAGATAATGAAATAAATGTGAATGTTTTCAACATGTTAACTTTACTTAATGAATTTGTAGTGAATTAGATGCGCGTTTTTGTTTTTTGTGGACTTATTTATTTGTTCTCATTTAAATTATAATTCAATATCTGCTACCAATGAAAATTGTTAATATGATATAAATGTGCAAATATATCGAAAATAATTAATGAATAGTAAGAAAACTTATTAAATAGGTATTTAAAATCACAAAATTGCTCTATTTTTTAAATGTGACGCTATTAACACTATGTACGTGTGTATATATATATATATATATATATATATATATATATATATATATATATATATATATATATATAATGTGTGTGTGTTAAGTTTTATGCATGTGTTAAAATTTTATTTTCTGATCGAAATTACATTAAAAACATTTTAATACAACTACTTATTTTTTATTACATATTCCCTACAAACCTGACCATGTCTTTAACGAGGATGTAATTTAGAGGTCCACATGTTAAATAAGTAGTCATTAAAATGATTGCAAATTAGTCTTTGCTGAGGTGAACTATAATGAAGTACATATATTAAAATGATATTCTACTCTATTTAGAACCGTTTAATATTCAGTAAATTTATCAGTAAATATCGAATCCAGTTTTCTGATTTCACTTGAATATTTAGAGTTAAACAACTAGAGTACATTAACTTATTATCCAAGTGAAACGAAATAATAAATAATTGTAAACGTATATTTGAAAGAAAAACATTTACATTTTTGAGATAGTGTATTAATTTTTAAATTTAGGACACGTACAGAAGTGTAACTTTTAATAGTAGTATAATAATTGTTAATATATTTTCTTAAGATATCAAATCCAATGGAAGAGACTTCGACAAAGCTTTATTGTTCACTGATTACTCTCCTTTTTTTACTAAAATATTTTTAATGAACAAAGTCGTAGTTTAAATAAATAGAAATGCAATATTTTATTTCAAGCATGAGCACATCTATAAAAGTTTGAACATCAGCTTTTTATATTTTTTTAATTTAATTTCTAACGCACGATTCTTTCTATAAAAAAAGTTTCAATTCGTCCCATCTGGATACTCATTAACAATTTTATTATATTAATTAAAGTACCAATTTTTCTCTAGTCTATTAAAATTTTCTACTTCAGTTCTATAATTTCACTTGACTATTAAATTTGAAATGTTTATTTAAAACAAATCACGCACTTTTTCTTTATATTAATTCAATATCTCACAATATAATTCTTATATGTGACTATTATACTTGAAAAAGATTTTGCTGAAGATGAGTTAGACTTTTTTACTATAGAATTACAATTCGAGTTATTCTCATTGTAAAGTTTAGAATCTTGCGAGTGTAAGTTATTACCCAAATAAGATGACATTCTCAAGAAAAAGATGATTGTAACGTTATTCTCAGGCACTTGCACGAATACTGATTCGTGCAAGTAAGAAATAGTGACCATTGGGTCACTATTTCTACTCCATCATTAAATTAGAATAGATGAGTAAGATTTTATCAGTTAATAAACCACACTAAATTACCTTTCTATAATTTCAATTCTATACTATTGTACTTCACCAAAACAAGAATTTTATTAATATAACTTCATAATATTGAGTATCTAACTCAGACATAATTGTAAGTAATGCACTTTTCTGCAAAATGACGATTATTTAAATTAATTCTATAGAGGAGATCTTTAATATGATGAACATAAGAAGACTAATTACACTGCTTCGAGGAATTAATTTCCTAGTCTTATAATAGCATATTGGTTATTTATTCACTAATAGTTATTCAGATAATGAAAAAGTGAGTTTAGGATAAATTACACACAGGATCTTCACATAAGATACAACTAATAAGGTATTTCATATATTTTTTAATAGTAACTCGAGCTTCGTTTTATGTTGAGAATGTATGAAGAGCTTCTTTTATTTAGAATGATTAACCCTTTTTTTAAATTTAAGTACTAATTTGAACCATTATATAAATACTATTTCATATTTTAGTAATTTCTAACATTTTTATATTATTTAGTCATATTCTTGTTCTGTATTTTATTAAGTTTGTCATTTATTTTCTTAATTCATTTGTTAGTAATCATACTTTTAAGTTTTTTATTACTCAATAATGATTTTAATTGCCTGAATTTTTTATTTAAAATCTTTGAATTAAATATGTTTTATCAATAATTTTTTTAAATTAATTGAATATATATATATATATATATTAATTTGTATCTAGTTTATATTTATTTATTGATATAACATTTCAAAATCTGTACAAGTTGCAACACTGTTATTACATTGGTGTAAAAGTGTTATTTTTGAGTAAACACAAAATATCGAGAAGACAAAAGTAAGGAAACAAAAACAAAAAAAAGAACACACGCAGAAACATTCTACGAATGACTCTTTCACGGGACGACCGGCTTCTGCCTGTTCCTTCAACTACTTTATATTCATAGCGAGATCTTCTCTAAAGCCCGGTTTACATTGGCCAACGAGCATTATCCAAATCATGATCAAAAGTAGAGGGAGCACATCAGGCACGCTCATAGCCTGCTACATCGTTCGTCGTTCTCGGATCAAGACCTACGCGGATAATGTTCGAAGCGAAATAATGAGAAATGCAAAAGAGAATCGTTCCACTGTGTCTCGGTGGGTGGCGACGCTCCTCGGTCGGTCGCCTGTGCTCCATTGGTGTCGTCTCCTTCGTATGAGAGTTATGTCAAGTTGTTACTTTTATGCGAGATCGGCTTTGTTCTTCACGTTGACTGAAATTGCTTTCTGATATATTACGATATTATGTGGTTGCGCGTGTGGCTTTTATCTAATAACTAATTGTGTAACGATTTAACTGAGAATTACAAGATTTACGAAAACATATGTTTTTCATCAAATACTCTAGTCAGGATATTGAATTCATTAATTACTTTTCTAAACTTTTGTTTTTTCTCTTAAGTTTAAGTATAGAGTTTTCGTATTTTTTTTTGTTTTACCAGTATATATATATATATATATATATATATATATATATATATATATATATATATATATATATATATATAATGCTTTTACTAAGCACAATAAGGTTATAAATAAGTTAAAGTTAAATATGGAAACTGAAAAATATACTTTTTGGCCATATGTTTTATTTCTTAATAATCCTATCATTTTCCCGTTATTTTTTGATAGTGAAACAAGATATTTGTTAGAAGTAATTATAAGGGAGGTAAGCTATTTAAGGAATATATGTATATGTATATATATATATATATATATATATATATATAGTGTGTGAGTATGTGTGTGTGTAATTAAATACCATGTATGACTTTTTGACATTGTTTCATAAATATTTTGTTAGTAAAATTTTATTGATGACCATTTTTATGTCTATGAATTTAAAACAATAAGTAATGTTATATGCAATCCTCAAACTCTAAAAGATACAGCGACTAAGAATACTTTAAAGAATAAAACAAGGTTTTTGGTATCAAATCACTTATAGGCGTTTGAGATGAATCTTATAAGCTTAATTCCATTGTATCGTATTTTTAAAGTCTTTTCAGTATAATATATTTACATTGAATTTTTGTATACTTTTTTGAATTGAATTGATACGTTAAAAAATAAATTTTGAATACTGTTCGAATCATAGACGTCTGACAATATATTTATGTTATTTAAATTTGATTGGTTATCCTATTGTTTTTTTTTTGCTTTTACCGTCTAATATTCATCTTTTCTTATAGGCCATTTTTTTGTGATGGGGGACATAAAATTAATTTATTGTTCAGATTGAAAAACGTTTTTTTTTTATTCTGATTGATGTAGTAAGAAATGAATTATTTCCCTAAGTGAATAACTCTGTATACGTTTATATGTATACTATAATATATCATATTTAGACATCCAGTAACAGTTTAACAGTAGTTCTAGTAATAATGCAACATATTTCCTTTTTATATATTTTACAGTATTAGGATAATAAAGACTGGGAAAACAACCTTAAAGTATATCGTTTTCTGCCACAAATAAGTTGAGAAATGCAGTGATGAATGTGTCAGTTGTTTCAATTTTACACACCCTCATATATATATATATATATATATATATATATATATATATATATATATATATATATATATATCAATATATATTAGATATAAAAAAAATAGTAAAAAAAGAACCAATCTCGACCTTATAAACATATTGGTTTGTAAATATATGCAGTTTTTGTTCTTCAAGATACCACTTCATTAAATTAATTAATTCTGATTATTCTCTTGAAAGCTTGAATTATGCATTTTTTATGTTTATTGTAAGCAGTTTTATATTTTTAGGTAAATAATGACTATATAAAGGTAAATTCATAGTAAATTTAAAAGTAATTTAATAAAATTTGTACTAGAAATTATTCCAGATCTACAGAACAAATTTGAAAAATGAGGAGGATTGTTTTAAATATCTTTTTTATTCAGTTATTTTTAATTATTTCACCAGTTATTTACATTCATTCATTAAATAGTTATTTCATTAATTATCGTTTTTCGTTATTTGCTTATTTTTATGATTATAATATCATTATTAGATATAATTTGAATATTGAATGTAGGTATTCAGTTGCAAAAATCGTACTCGTGAAAGAATTATGCAAATGATAGAATTTAGATGAACATGTTTTTATATGAAGAAAATGATTGTAATGAATACTCAGTACGCTTTAATTCTGATAAAGATCTAAAATTAAAGATGAAAATAAATTAGCTTAGGCGAAGTTGAAGAAATTTTATAACCTTTCTGTATTTAAGACATATCATTTTATTTGTGTAGTTAGTTTTGATAAAATATTATCAAAATATAAATATTTTTCTTCATATTTTATTTGATAATTGATTGACGATATGTCTATTATATTTAAGCACAAGAACATAGTAAGTTATAATTTCTATAAGACATATTGATAAATAAAAATCCAACTCGCCTTCGTCAATTGTATTAATTATTTGCATCATTAAACTTTAAGAGTGACTCATTGTAATTGGCGTCTGGTGGCGAAACATTGTTAATTGGAAGAATAATCTATGTAACGAGAGAATTTATAAGCGATCCACTCATTTTATCTTTGTGACCTAATTTCCGTTCATATCTACAACGTGGATCAGAGAATCGCTGAGTTTAAAAAGTAAATATCGTTACATCGAGAGTCTGAGCTCTATAAAATTAATCCAAATATATACATATCCCTTTTACTACCGTACGATTTAACGAATTGTTATAAAATTTAATGTCAAATATGAATATGATTATGATGATGAGCCAGATAGCCGCGGGCGCTAGTCGCTATGGTAACCGTTGTTTGCTTGAAAATTTTGCCCCATTCCGGATTGAAGATTAAGCTACTGATACGTCTCGCAGTATATTGTTGAACCGCGCGGCGCGTGTGTTTTATGCCCTCTTCTTTGCTTCTTGTTTCACGAATTTGCCTCGAAATTAGTTTTGACTTGGATTTAAAGAGATCACGAATCTTCTTGTTTCACGAACACTTGTGAGATGCTTTTAATATTGATGAAAAAGTATATTTTGCTTTTTTTAATATCATATATATATATATATATATATATATATATATATATATATATATATATATATACATATATGTATGACACATGTGGTTGGTTACTAATTCTTATAAAAAGGAAAAAGGTTAAAAACAGTTTGATGAATTTACAACTGGGAAATAAAATAATTTTAAATGTTAATTTATACAAATTTTAATTTCGAAGTGTTATAAAATAATGGTTCTTAATTTAGATTAAGTTAGGGATCAGCTAATTTGAATTTGGAATTGATTTCTTAATTACATCAGTATTTCGATGTGAAGAACTGAAAATTTGAATCAATTTCATGTTCTTTAGATCTAAATAATCCATTGCTCGAATTCTAGTATAGGGTTTCGTTTATTAAGAAAAATTCCAAAGAGACAACAACAATTGATTGCTATAAGAATGATTATATAATAATCTTCTTACATTTCTATTTAATACATTTCAAACCTGTATTTACTTCACCATAAAATATTTCATGCGAGTTTATTTTGTTTATCGATGTAAGAAATTGCTAATATCTCGAGTATTACAATTATGAATTGTTGTTTTTAACAGAAAATCCATGTTTTTAGAACGGAAAATTACATATCATAGATGAGTAAAGACGTAGAATGGTTGATGTTCGTTGTATATTTTTCGCCCTAAAAAGCCTTGGCGAAGAGATATGTATTTTCTCTTTAAAAAATTAATGAGAAATATTTTAGCAGATTTGTTTAATTAAGTAATGTGTAAGATGAAATTATGATTTAATCGTTTCGAATAGTAGTATAACTTTATAATAACTAATATATGATTACAATATGTGAATATAACTACAAAATAACTACTATAATGTTAATTATCAAAAACAATCGTAATTTTTAATTTCTAAATAATTGACATTAATAAGGATAATTGATTTCAGTACCTTTGGTTAGTTTACATTATTTTCTTGTTTGATTTATTCAAGTGTACTCTTTGGGTATTTTGATTTTCTTTTTCACTTTTTTCTTGAATAAATTATTTATACTATAAATAAAAGTTATTATCCTTATGAACAAACGAAATGATCAATACATGATAGATTAATGTAGCTACTTTAATAATCAAAACTTAATAATTGAATTAACAAAATCGCGAATCGAGACTTTAGATTCGAATCGATTCTTAGCAATCGATGCAAGAAAATATTTAATCATTTTCCTGTTCAGGTATATAAAATTACTTTATA
The DNA here is from genome assembly GCA_034766995.1 of Acanthacorydalis orientalis. Taxonomy (NCBI): domain Eukaryota; kingdom Metazoa; phylum Arthropoda; class Insecta; order Megaloptera; family Corydalidae; genus Acanthacorydalis; species Acanthacorydalis orientalis. The sequence continues at coordinate 14,697,243 of CM068321.1, read as the reverse complement.
TGATATAAATAAAAGATTATTCAAATAATGATTTGATCTAATATTTCAATTAGATATTTTCTGTTTAAAAGTCGTAAGTAAAATAGAAAGGAAATATTTTGAATTTATGAGAGAATAATTGAAATAAATTATTCGGTATAAAATAAGTGAAGTAAAATTATAATTCTATATGATTTGAAAAATTATAAATTAATATTATATCGAATGCATAAGTAATAAGTATTCGAAACGCCTAGTTATTTTTAATAAAGATACATTGATTTACTGTTCTTGTATTATAAGGAACATATATATATATATATATATATATATATATATATATATATATATATATATATATATATAATATTACGAATAAAAAGATTATTTTTCTTTTCGATGCAATAAAATTGTGGCGAAGTTTGTTTTATTTGTTAATTGAATTGATTACTCAACAATACAAGAATGTTGATCTATCCTGTTCCTGTTTGTTTGGGTTCATTTGAGCGTTAGCACTTGTACGAATCAAGAATGAGAATGGAAAAAAGTACATCCCTGACATATGTACACCATACGACAAATTCCCACGCTTTAATACTGATTGATGTACGCATGCACGTAATCATAAAACAAGTGCAGCGGGTGGTAATGACCTTTTTGTGTGCACAGTTCAGATTATTAGTGAGATCTTCTCTTTTCATGTTGCACCTGGCACAACAAATCCGCAAAACCAGTCTGTCCATGTGTCTTGCAGACTCGGTCGATGTTAGAACATTGTATGTAGCTTACTAGCCAACCAAAATGTGTCAAGGGAAGTGGGTAGACGAAGGGTAAATCCCCATACGAGTTACCTCGCAGTCTCAGCTGTGACGAATCTACATTAGAATGAACAGATTACAGCGTAACCTCCCAAGGCTATCTACTAACTAGTTGTAAAATTTTTACTACCAACTTGTTTTTACACAAACTTTAATTGTAATTTAAATTGTATTTCTTTGTTATAAATGTTTGTCTCTATTTAAAAAAGTTAATGACCCATATTGCAGTTTAATTTACGATTGAAATCAAACAAACATGTATTCAAACAATAAACTAATGTGTTTTTTTTCTTTTTAATCATTTTAATTTATCTATGAATTATTATCTTTGACTTAAATCAGAAAAAACAATCCGTTTTGTATGTTTTCAATTGTACTAGTACATTTTACTAGTCAAAAATGATTTAATATGTAAAAAAATTAAAAAGTTCGAGGAAAGAAAATGTGTTGCGGTTTAATAATAATATCAATACCATATATACATATATATATATATATATATATATATATATATATATATATATAATGTGGTAGTAATATGTATATTGATGTATGTGCATATTTGGAGTTATAATAAGACTTTCAGTTTTAGTTTTATGAAATTTTTATGGTTTTACAATAAAAACAATGATTTCTAATTATAATTTAGTACTATAACTAAATTAACTTGTTCAAATTAATCAACAAATCAAACACTACAAATGATTGGACAATAAGTCAATACAATAATGTTTGAGGCATTGATACATTTTATGAAAAATCTGAAAATAATGATTATTTTTTCTTATAGTTTGTATATGACTGCGTAGCCGGAAAATTCATCGAAACACCTTTTCAAAAAATAATTCTTTGAAAGGGAATTCTTTTACTCTGGTCAGATCAGATTGTCAGGTCATAAAAGAACAGGTCAGGTCCATTTCGAGTAATGATTAAAAAAAATGTAAAGAATTGTATTTTCAGAGAATTATCTTTCCAAGAATTCTCTTTCGACAACTTTTCTTTCCAAGAATTGTCGTTCGAAGAACTGTCTTCCAAAGAATCGTCTTTTAAATAATTGCTTTCGAAGAATTTATCTATAACCATAAAATTGTGTTCTGTTCTCGATTCTTTCTTGGATTACGAATTTTTGTTTTTATTTAGAAAATTTCCTATTTACTTACCTGCTCTTAGATTTAATTTACTGAATTAGATAGATCATTATTTTATAACTGTTAGTTATTATAGAAATTGTTTAGTTCATTGCTATAGAAGAATAATTAATTAATGAAATGGATGAACAAAAATAATATATAATTGAGAAAAAAATATGAAATGTGGAAGATATTAATTCATAATAAATTATGTAGGCTTTTCATCAAGTCCAAAGTGTGAGACATACTATTAACTGATATGAACTATGTGGGAAATTATAACTAAAAAATATTAGTCAAGGTATGTATAAACATAGTTGGATAGTTTTTTTAAGCCTTTATTCTTATATTCACAACATTTATTTCTTTTTAATTGTATATCGATGAAAAAATGTTCTATGCAGTTTTCAGTTTTACAAATGATATTACTTTTATATAGTATAAATATACTTTTATACATCAGTGTCATTACATTTTCTACCAATTATAAATTTTTCGTCTTTTAAGGTCTTTTTTATTTTCCTTATTCAAATAAGTTCTTAAACCGAATGATCTCATCCCTAATTAGTATATATTAACAAGATTTTGTTCTTACTACATGTTTTATATTTTATGATTTAATGAATTTCAATTACCAATAATAATAAAATGAATATATTTAATATATATATATATATATATATATATATATATATACTCAGATAAACTATCTATTGTAGTTAAAGAAATAAATCTTTTTAATAAATTTCTCGAATATTAATTCACTTGACTGTAATTGAAATGTCGTGTGATAATTCTTCCAATATATATTTTTGTTCATCCCTTAATAATATATCTGAACGTTGCAAAAAAATTAATAAAGTCGACAGTTTTCTTTCACAATAACCATTATTCAATTTATTCAAATTGAAATCAGATATTGAAATTGCACATGAATTAGAATTGTCGGCACGCTTGAATACAGGCTTTACTTAATAATGGAGTCAAGCGTCTATTACTATTCTACAACTATTATTATTATTATCTGGAGCGGAACAAACTTTTCTCTCGATTCGCGCATAAACAAACGGGACGACGGTGTGTTGTATTTTCTCGTTCTGTTCAATTTTCTTGTAACACGCACAACGTCTGCGCAGATTATAAGTTATGTATACGCAGAGAGATACTGCGTATCCTGAATTGTTTCTCATATTTTTGCTTTTTTTATTGGTGCCATTTGTAAACGCAATCAACTAACACGTGATATATAGTTTTTTTTTCTTCTTGGGACCAGAAATATCATTGCGAGTTCCTGAAAACACATTTTAATAATTTACGATTAGTTAGAACGATATATGCATACCATTTTTATTACTTAAGTTGATATGTATTTGGAAATGTGAAAGTTTAAGATTTAAGTTACAAAATATAGTTCATTGTCATGATAGTATATATATATATATATATATATATATATATATATATATATATATATATATATATAATAGTAGTAGTTTTATATATAAAAGTATTTTCTTTTTACGTAGATACGTATTGTTATGCTTATATTATGAACAAACTAGTAACAATTTGTTTAATTAATGTATAGTTAAAGTTTTTAATCAATTCTAATTTAATAATATGACGTTCTTTAAATATCTGATATATATATATATATATATATATATATATATATATATATATATATATATATATCTATATCTAATGTGTATGACCACATAGTAAGGATTAGTTCAATCAAATTAAACAATACAAATAATTGAAAATGATATTATTGCTACGATTTTTCCAAACACGAAATTTAAACAAAATTTAATGAAAATATCAAATAATTTATAGATAATAAAAAAAAATCTTTGCTTGATACTCTGTTCCGAAATTAGAAAATATGTTCTATTTGTTTCTATTGTGTACTACTAAATACTATATACGATTATAATCTATTTTGTTCTCTGAACATTTTGAGGGATTATATATATATATATACATATATATATATATATATATATATATATATATATATGTATACACACTCACACACACACACACACACACACACATATATATATATATATATATATATAAGCTCTTAAAATGTTCAGCAAACAAAATAGATTATAATCGTATGAACATAGTACTTAGCAGTACACAATTGAAACAAATAGAACATATTTTCTAATTTCGTAATCGAGTATCAAGCAAACAATTTCTTTTAATTATCTATCAAATATATCGTAGTATTATTAGTATATAGGACGGGGCTTCGCCCCCTGCTCACTGTGCTCATCAACCCCAGGGCTCGATGCGCTCGTTCACTTATCAATTATAAGCATGTCATGTAATCGGATGAAATAATAAACATATTTTTAAAACTCGTTTATATCTATATAATCAGTTTCGTAGATTTATTGCAACGTGTTGTTATATATATATATATATATATATATATATATATATATATATATATATATATGTTAGTATGTTTATATAATCATTATCGCAGTCAGATTGAAACGTGTTATTTTATATATGAGATAAACATATTTGGGTACCACAGAAACCTCAATGACATAAATAAATAAGTAGACGTTATCGAGTTTTTTGTGGACAATTTTGATTTTATATATCTATATCTATCTATCTATCTATCTATATCTATCTATCTATCTATCTATCTATCTATATATATATATATATATATATATATATATATATCTATATATATATATATATATATATGTGTGTGTGTGTGTGTATGTATGTATGTATATACTTGCATTTTTCAGAATTTTTGTTATTTTATTATTCTTATTATTTTTAATTCATAACGAACATATATTTATTTTCAGTACGTTATTTTAAACCCTACTTTTTTTTGTATATTTACAGACATGTATAAATATACATGAACGTACATATCTCTTTGCTTCTTGTGTATTTTAACTAAGATCAAAAGTTAATGAGATAGAAAAAAATAACAGTTGAGCGATTTTTAGTTCGTCAGTTGTGATTAGTAATCCATCTATTATGACCATGAACGTTTCACAATTGTACAAACGTAAAACGATGAACTTGCGCGCCACGGATTAATTGTCATAGATATCAAATAATCCGAAATTAACGTCACGCTTTGAATAGTCATTTGTGTTTTTAAAACTATTTTCAATAAATATTACATTCTGAAATATTGTAATATGTAAGTTGTTTGAATGAATTCTTCATCAGAAATGGAATTAAAATGATGATGATATACCATGATCTACAGCTACAAAAAATCAGATTGTTTTTATCATAATGAAATTACTATCGAAATGTTATAAACAATGCTTAAAAATGATCAATAATTAATTATTTAACATTTTTGATTGAAAAATTTGTCGTATTTGAAAAATTGTACTGAGTGAAAGATTCATATGTGGAAGTGAATTTAGCCATAATGATAAAACTATTTTTTCAAATAATCTTTATATATTTTTTTATTATAATCTAAGGTATGTTTCTTTTTAAATAAAAAAATCAATTAAGAAAATATAACTTTTATTTTTATTACCTACAAAATAAAGTCGCGTATGAGTTCGTTTCTTTTACAATCAAGTTCAACTTCGACTAGAGTTTGAATTATTGAAATTCTTAGTTCAAAATCTATACAAAATTCAAAACGGGTTTTAGAAAAAACAAACAAGTACATGGTTCTCCGAATTGGCATAGAACAATAAACTTTTGGTATTAATTATATTTATGTAGATTTAATATCTATTATCTATGAATAGTATATTTTCATTTTTCTTTTTAATTTTTAACAAAAACACACATTAATATGTTATAGTAGTGCAAGGGTTTTTCTAGAAATAATATATATATATATATATATATATATATATATATATATATATATATATATATATATATATATATAAGTATAAATATCTACACTTTATATTAACATGTCAGTGTTGGCATCGCTTGACTGATCATTTTATATGTTCTTTTTCATATTTTTCATTCTTTTCAAATAGATGCTGATATGCTTTTAAATATGTGATATATATATATACATATATATATATATATATATATATATATATATATATATATATATATATTCACAAACATACATGAATTATAGTACATATATTTTTTCTTTTTTTGCTTTTCTAAGAATAACATGAAAGAACAACTTTAGTAGAGGTTTAACTGAAGAAAGTGAAATGTAATGTTTCTCCGTATTACTAGTATATTTTACTACTTTTATCAATTTTTTTTAACTATTTTATGTATGTATATATATATATATATATATATATATATATATATATATATACACTATTCGAATTGTATGGAAAGAACGGTATAATGAATGCTGAGCATTGCTTATATGTTACTCAATAGGGTTTAATAGAGTGGCATGAAACGACGGGATAAGAGTGGGTACTGAAGATAAATGTTATGAATTGTTAATTAATAGTTTATATACATATATATATATATATATATATATGTATATAACATATCAGTCCTTTTCAATTGTGTTATTTTCTTTTTACATTATAAAATGTTTATTTCAAAGGATTTCATTCAACGTTAAATTTAACATTTTTATAGATTTTTATGTGATCTATTTATCAACCGTACATGTAACATGATGTAGAACACTATTTATTTTTTGTTTCCGTAAAGTACTTAGAAGTATTCTTTAATTTATAAAATAGACTAAGTCGAACAAAACTGAATGAAACACAGTTTTTATAATAATGAACAACTTCTTATTTATTTCACTGAAATTAATATTCTTTAAGCCATATTTTTTTTTTAATAGATATTGCAATTATATTTCACTTGTTAGTAGTGCTTCATATATTATTAGATCTAGTTGTTCACATTAAATATATATTAAAAATAAGTTTATGAGCACGACTAGTTCTACGATGCATCAGAAATTATTAGTAAGAGGAGCTAGTTGCAACTTTTAGCGAAATATTAAAAATCGAGTCTATGTACCTTTGAAAAAACTTTTCTAAGTATGTTGTCTTTAAGTACATTCGAGAAAAATAGTCGTAAGACCTTTATTTAAAAAAATACATTATTTACATTATTTTTTCAAGTATTTATTTTGTGTCCCAGTTAAATTACTGTATAAAATAGATTAAACATTTAACTAAAGTTCATAATTACACCAATAAAATATTTTACATATTATTATTACAAAATACATAACTCTAATAATTTTTTAAAATATATTGGCATTTACACACTTTTTAAAACAAGCTTTACTAGTATTCATTTTAGTATATTTATTTTCAAAGTACATAATTCATGTTTGCAAAGCATCTATTCTCTACTGACTATTGGTAAAAAAAAACTTATCTAGAAAAATACTGACATTTTTATTTGTTGCATTAATAGTGGTTAATTTTCTTATACTTCACACTTTTTTAATAAATAATTCCTTATATTTTAATACATAATAATTTACTACTAATATATTTTTTTGTAATTTTGATAGAAAGATGATAGAATTTTAAATTGTTGATTGAATTAATCAATTGAAAATATATCAAGTGTATAAAAATGTCGAATGCATTACTTTGATTTTAAAAAAAAATGTTAAACAATTTATTATTACGAATGGTAGAAATAACTATTTAAAACTATTGAAAATTCATATGACTGAAAGCTACGTTATAATTCACATACTGAATATGTCTGCAAGTAATTATATATGTATATATATATATATATATATATATATATATGTACAGAGAGAGAGAGATGTTTTTAAAATGAGTATGACTCATTTTTAAAATTGCCTATTATTATACTTTGTAAAGGTGTGTTTAGATTTGCATATTTCATTGAAGACGTAAATATTGTACATGGATTTACATTTAAAATGTTAACAGTATTTTTAAAAAAATAGTATGTATTTTTTTATTTAATTTTTCTTTAAATTTTAAATAGTTTAGATCAAAGGTTTATACTTGTTTTGTTTTACAGTGTACGTCTCTGCAATAAATAAAATAATTTGGATTAAATTGCGAATACTCTGATAAATAAAACAGTAACACTTTTATTTACACTTACTTTGTTGAAATGTTTATTTAAGAATGTAATAGAAAATTCAATGTGTATTAAACACAGTTTTATAATATATATATTATACAAAGTATAGATCGCAAACAAGTTACGAAGTGTTAAAAACTAAATTGAATGTATCGACATAGAATTTTATTCTTTCTTTAGTGGTTTTGTTTCGATTTCTTGCTAAGTACTTTTGTATAATGTATTTTTTAATAGAAAAAATGTTTCAATCTTATATATTACATACGAAAATACATCCATTTATACACTTTTTGTTATAATTGTCATTTTATTTAAAAGCAAATATTGCTTTTAGAGTTTTATTTTCATTATTTTTGTTTTATTTCATAATATGCTAGTCGTATCTGCTTTAATAAAAGTCGTAATGGAATCAAAGCAGAGGTAGTAACATAAAAGAAAGCAGTGGCAATGTTCTAGTAATGCTGGTTTGTAAACCACAATAAAAACAGCGGCATAGTTAACTGTCATATATGTCATCAGTTATACATAAAACATATTTTTTCTCTGTTTTCTTTCTATATCTATAGCTTCAACATTTTGTTCAATTCCATTTTTCGTTAATTTTTTTGTTTTTAAAATTGCATTATTTACGATAATAGTGGTCTTTTAGAAATGAAAATTTCTGCAGCTTTGCTGTTTTTGTATGTTAACATAAATACAAAAACATTGTTCATAAGTTTTTCTTGAACACCTCTCTGCTATCTGGTTTGATTCCATCACGGATTTAAGTTAAAATTTTTGAATTAATTTTGCTAAAGATGGTTATAATTATGGATTTATTGTGACAGTAACTGTATTTTTCCTTATTTTTTTTTTACACTAAAAAAAGTAGAATGTGTGTCGTTACAGAATTACACAACAATATCAACTGAAAATATTTAAAATCATTTCATCTTAATTAAAGTAGTGATTAAATTTTACTTTGATTAAAATTAAACCTTGAATAGTTTCACACAAATAGTTTTGATTTATTACTACACTGAAGTATTTGTTAATTTCTAAAGATTTTACTAATTGTGATTTTTTAAAATAATAATAATTGTATATAGACCGAACATGAAATATAGTACCAGGTGTTGTATATATATATATATATATATATATATATATATATATATATATATATATATATATATATATATATATGCTTACATATACACGTAGGGTGTTATGCACGTATGATGAGTTGGAGAATTCGAATAGATGTACTGCGACGTATTGATGGATGTGCATTTAATGATAAGATATTATATCCATTTTTGGTATTGATAAATTTATAAAGTTGAAAATGTTTAAATATGTAATATAAACAAGCAATTAAATTGATCATTAACCTATAAATAGATGCTTTCAAATCACATCTATTTTACATCATTGTAATTTAAACTTGGTTCTTTTTTATTTCTGCTATTTTGTGAAAATGTGTGTCATTTTATTTGGGATTCGCTGCAGTAGGTAAATCTTGACAGTGGTTTAGGGTATTGAGTGAATGAGGCGATTTGCTAGAAATAAAAGGAAATTTACTTTTCTTAATAAAATATACTTTCAATAGAACGCAAACTAAAAATTACTAAATTAATAGGCGATAAATTATTACACACAGGGTACAAGTAATTTTTCAGTTTTGTTCATCTTTTATATTAATGGAGCATATATATATATATATATATAGTTTACACATATAATTTTTGTATCATTTGTATGTAGAATATATTAATTAGTTTGAGAATGTTCACTTTTTTACTTTTTATTTTTTTTTTTAAAGAAGCAAACGAATTGTTTTTCTGCGAATGGATATATATATATATATATATATATATATATATATATATATATATATATATATATATTAAATAAAATATATATATATATACATTTTTATTACATCAATTTTAATATATATATATATATATATATATATATATATAAATATATAAATATATAAATATATAAATATATATATATATATGTATATATATAGATATATTTATATATATATATATATATATATATATATATATATTAAAATTGATTCAATAAAAAAATATTTAGTGATTTTATTACAAAATTCCAACAAATTTAACTTATATTCAATCAGTTAAGCATCACATTGTTTTTTTTTTCATTGAAATAAACTTGAAATCGGTTGTTTGTTTCAAATTTACCATTATTTTATTTTGATAATATGGAAATATTTAAATTATTTGTTTAATTTTTTAATATAAATAGTGATAATATCATAGATGCATATATTCTTTTCCATATATATATATATATATATATATATATATATATATATATATATATATATGTAAATATTTATATTAGTCGTTGGAAGCTAATAACCATCTATATATCTCATTAAATGTTTGCGTGTTGGCACTCACCTATGAAAGGATCGAAATAAATAAGAATCTCCAATTAAGTAGAGTTTAGATTTTTTTCATTGAAATATACTTAAAACCGGTTGTTTGTTCCAAATTTACCCTTATTTTATATTGATAATATGGAAATATTTAAGATTTTTGTTTAATTTTCTAATGTAAATAGTGATAATATCATGGATGGATATATTCTTTTCCTCATATATATATATATATATATATATATATATATATATATATATATTTATATGTACATATTTATACTAGTCGTTGGAGGCGAATAACCATCTATATATCTCATTAAATGTTTGCGTGTTGGCACTCACCTAAGAAGGGATCGAAATAAATAAGAATCTCCAATTAAGTAAAGTTTAGATATTTTGTATTGTTAGTGCGGTTAATTAGTTTTATTACGTGTATGAATTTCATGTTGACCGACACTACACAGTTTAAAGCAATAGGTGCGGCACGCGTTAGTTACATCCATGCGTTTCGACTCGTGTAACACCCATTCGTTTCCTATACACCTAGAGCTAGTTTATACGCCCACACACACGCACATGTATGTACCTACAATTCACATAAATACGAATCTAGATACACATACATACATATTTATATATATATATATATATATATATATATATATATATATATATATATATATATATATATATATATATATATATATATATATATATATATATAGAATGTATGTATGTATAATATGAACAGACCACAATCTGGCAACAACATCTGGAAGCAGATCATATTTCGTAATCAAATTGGACAGAAACATACGTACATTTGCACAAGTTTGTATTGCGGTCATACGTACAATGCTCATTATTTTTATTTGTACATGTTTAAGGTATTGTGAGCGACATTTCATCCATATACGGCGAGTCGTAATGAAATGCATGATTGAGTTTTATTGATTTTTTTGTGTTAATTCGTTTGTGAGGTGATTTTTGAACCGTCGTTGTAATCATGTGCACGACTTGCGCATTAAATTTGATTGGGAGCGTTTATTTCTAATGATATTTGTTTTTAAATTGTACGTTAACCTCGACAACTCGTCAATACAGCATATTTATAACAAAACATATGCGAATTCTTAATATAATGAGAGGCTCTTAGATGATATCGATCAGGTGTCAGGTTCTATTCAGTTGATCCTTAATATTCCTTTTTTAGTAGTAACTTGTGAATGATTATTTGTTTAAGATATATTGATTGAGTCTCTTTGTATTTTTAGACCAAGTATGGTATGATATTTTTTGAAATATAGCTTCGATATGACATTGATTTGTATACATGTATATTATATCTTAAACGTGTTAATGTTTCATTTACCATTTATTGACTGTACATTTTAATACATAAGAAGAAATGGAAAATTATATACCGATTTATTTACTTTCTGATAAATTTTAATTAATTTGAGTTAAAACAGATTTTAATTGGGGTTTTTACATAATACATTTTTATGTTTTAAGATGTTAGGACAGACAATAGAAATGTATAATATATGTTTCTACTTTATTTCGTTAATTGAATGGACTATCAAATTAAGTTATTTAGTATTATATATATATATATATATATATATATATATATATATATATATATATATATATGTATTCATATATGTATTTTGGCTGTATTCATTTTATTAGAAATCGAGATATTGTAAAACGTTATTTTTAATGAACAAAATAAAGAAAGTTTGTAAATGTACTAATGCAACTTAAAATTATTGTAGAGAAATATTTATTCAATAATTAACTAGGCTGATTGAAACTAGATGTTAAGCAGCATAATGCGACTTTTAGATACTTTTCTAAAAATGTTAATCTGAATTCATTTCAAGTCTGCTCTGATTTTTCCAAACTTTATGGCCTATAACTAAAAAATACATCATTTGTGTGAAAATAGTCTATTGGAAATTTGTCTTATTTTGACTTTGACTGCCGTTTAGTAAAATTCTATTTATGTGCATAGATGTGAAATTTTAGTTCTTCTCTGTATTTAAGAAATATACAAAAAAGTATTTTAATAAAGAATAATAATAATAGTTATATATATATATATATATATATATATATATATATATATATTTATATATATATATATAATTTTCATTACAACATACAGTTTACGTTTATCTTTTAGTCGAATTAGATGTGTACCCCTCTGGAGTAACATTTGATTACAGTAATGTTTTTATTATTTATATAGTTGTAATTGAAGTTTGTTATGTTTTACACAAAGTAATTAATACATTCCCGGCAATAATCAACGTTTAATAAACATGATGTGCATACACGACAAACTAAATGAAATTAAATTTTAAAAATCATTTTCAAATGTACAATAGAAAGTTTGTGGACATTCAAACGATTACATTAGAGTTCACATTTTGAAGAAGCACACAAAGCAAGCACAGATTGGGGATGCAAACTGATGCTGGTTAATAGTTTCCCCGGTGTTTATATTATTAATGAAGTCTGTTAATTAGCTGTGGACGGACATTGACCGCCGCCCAACCTCAGTGTTAAAGCATAGCTACGACCGCATTACCCTCTCTTTTCCTCACAACCTATGCAACTCTACAGTGATCATATAAACGTACATATACGAGAAATTACTGTACAGTTGGTGTACGAGGAAAGTTTGTTAAATTTGGTACTTGATCAAACTGATAACATTTTAGTGACATTGATATTCGATTTTAAATACAACGGCGCTTATATGGTGTTTGTATGTTAATTAACTTTTGTATAATTAACAAATAGATCGATAGCTATCTAATTGTGAAATCGTGAATATATAATGTTGCTAACATCGACTCGATAATTTATTACTTATTTTAACGAATGAATTGATTTAATCGCTTAAATATAGCCGCGTTTATTAAATTTAAACACAGTTCATGAAATTAGTTTCGTTTTGTAGTTAATTGCTCTCGAATCACGTCTAAATGTTCGTAACCAATGATCATATAAATGCTAACCCGTCTGTAAGTTATAATTTTTAAATTAATTTGTACTTTCCATATATGGTCATCACTTTGTCGGGAAAAATTATTTTTACTGACAAAATTCCATTGAAAAGTTTTTTACTTACGTTTTTATTATTGAATTTTCTAATGATAATGACAATTTCCATTTTAATGACCTTTTTAACTAAGTAACACTAAGAATTTAAACTCTTTAAGAGGTAGAACAATTAACTCTTTTCTGGTATGAATTATTACTAATTATAAAATCACATTTAAATTCCAAAGCTACTAATCACATTCATTATAGTTTAATACCATGAATGTGCAAATGTAATTCAACAAATAAATCAATTTATCGCATGTTAATATTATCAATTTAATTTTTAAATAAATACATTCTTTGATTTAATGCACTTTTTTGAAATCATAATATATCTAATTAATATTAACCCTTTGCACTCGCAAGGCCAACTGTACTGTCCAGGCACTAAAGGCCTTCTACTCCTACGGTCAGTGTCACTGCCCATGTTTTATTGTTTACAAATAAAAGCTTTGATAAGCGTTCGTCCATCAATATCATCGGGTGTTTATACTTTTCTATGTTTATCATACTCTTATCCTAATTCGTAGTATACAAACTTCTGATCTGCTGTATAGCCGAATTACTTGGAGCGTAAAAGGTTAATAAATAAATAATTTGGTATATTATGTCATAAATCAATTCATTCGAGCAAAAAAAAAAATGTAAAATAAATTGGAAACATGTTTTCACTATCTAAAAATTAGTTCCTAACATTGTTACAGAAAATATATATTTATTTAAAAGAATTTATAATTGTACTTCTAATAAACGAATAAAAATACTTTTAAAAAAAGGTAAATAGTTTTTGTATAACATAACAATCGATTTTTATGATCTACATAGTTTCAAGCTTTATTGTGTTTTAATTCGTGAATTTTACATTAGTTAACACAGTTTACACATTTTGTTTTTAACTAACAATAGTTTTCAAGGTTCTGCAAACTATACAAATAATAATTCGTTTTTAATTCAATGAAGTATTGTTTATTTGGTAAATAATAGATTAAAAAAACAATGTTATCATGTACTTAGTAATAAATGACAATCAAGTATACTGCACGCAGTGTAAAAATAAATAAATTAGCACATTCACAATTCAGTAAACTAGTTGCAAAAACCGGTGAGCTAGAAATAATTTCTTTTTTGTTAAAAAAAGATGGTTTGAAAGTTCAGATTCAAATTAAATGTATTGGTTAGCAGTCTCATGTAGTAGTTAGAGAATATATTATTTAATGTCTGAAGTCAGTGAATTATTTTGTAATACAAAATCTGTTTCATTTCTATAGGTAAAGAGAACATATATATATATATATATATATATATATATATTATATATACATATATATATATATATATATATATATATATATATATATATATATATATATATATATATATACAGTCGAGTCTGTTTTTATGCGTATCTTTTTAATGCGGTTTTGAAGTTATGCGGTTCATATTTCATGCAAATTCGGGGTTTCTCCGTTGTATATACATACATGAACTGCATGTTTAAAAAACTTAAATTTAAATAATTATATTTTTTCAAATTATATTTTTGTAATTTAATACTTTCTATTTTGAACTATTTAAATCATGTAGTATCTGCTGTCGTTGAAATAAGAATACAAACTTGAAACGCCTGCTGGAAAACAGTTTTACCTGGATGTGTTGCAAACAGTGCAACCATTCAAACATCTATATTATCAGCTGAAATCATTACTTTGGCACATGAAATTGGTGGAGAAGGTTTTGATATCTTTAGTCAGAATGATGTCGACGAATTGCTTGTAGATAATGCCTTAAGTGACGATGATATTATGGGTATAATTTTAGATATCGTTGAAGATCCAGAAAACGCTCGTGAAGTGGAAGAAAAACCAATTCCTCTCACTGCAAATATAATTCGAGATGGTCTTCAACTTTGTAATAAATTGGAAAAGATTAGTGAGCTGAAGAATTGTATGTCTGGATATTGCGAACTGCATAAAAAATTAGTATAATCATCATTGCAAAGTTTAATCATTGATTACATTGTCAGAGGAAAAAAATCAACACAGAACGAGAGTGAAGTTGACGCTAATTCCGTTTGTGAAGAACCCTTGTCTTTACTATGAAGATCTGATAAAGTAAAAGTAAAAAGAATATTATTGATAGTCATTAGATACATAGAATCTGACAAGGTTTTACATGTATTCTATGGAAATATGCAAGGTTTGACACCATCCTAGCCGTGAAGCTTTTAAGGTGCAGTTTAACCGAGCTAGGACAGTAAAACTAGTGTAATACTAATTTAACTAACCTAGCTACTTAAAATTACTTTGATGTTCTTTATTTTATTGTTTATCAGGTTCGTGGCGTCGGAAAAATTTTCAAAAACCGACTAGATCTCACTTAAAACTAACTTACAGACTACACTTACACTAATGGCGAGTTTTACCCCTGATACATAGTTCGCGGGTCAGTGTCACTGTTTCTGTGTTCATAGGCACTGGCACTAATTTTCTCTATAAGTTGTCACTTGGTCACGCTTTAGCACTGTTTCTGCACTGTAACTCAGGTTAGGTATGCAGATTAATTTCAACACTGCTTGCAGGAAAAGCAGTGTCGAAATTCGACAAGGGCACTAGCCTTGTCGAGTGAATCGTTGAATACAGATATGATGTACTGACTATCTCTTATAGTGATGAAAGTGATTTCGCACCAGCTCACAAATGGTGACGAACATTGTCAGATAGTGACAATAATTCTAATAAAAAATATAAAAAACTTATTACATTTCATAAAAATTTCTTTCAGATATTCGAAGGAATTTTTTAGGCATTCTTATTTTTCTGAAGTTTTATTAACTTGTTGTATGTGATTTTGAGTGGTTTTTAACTCATTGCTTTGGTTTTATGCAGTTTTAGAAAATTAGGGAACGCATTCCTAATTTTTCAATGTAAGTTATTTCTTTTTTGTACGGTTTTCTGTGGAGCTTATCTACTGCATAAGAAGAGACTTGACTGTATATATATATATATATATATATATATATATATATATATATATGTACGTATGTGTGTTTATGTATGTATGTGATGATTTGACTTTGTCTAAACATACTTATCATTTATAGTGATGTATACTCCATGTAACTAGTCCGGTATCGAAGTCTTATATTTTTAAGAACCTTATTGTTTTCCTCCTTGGCCTATAAAATATTTAAATAATTCAGGTATATATACATATAATTTAATAGAAATCGTACCAGTTAACGAATGATTGAAGCCTTACTCACATGAAAAATCACAATATTTTATAAATCTTCATAAACATAAACTTTCACATACTCATTTTATATATATATATATATATATATATATATATATATATATATATATATATATATAAGCATTTATATATATAAAAGGAGCAAAGATTTTACCTTGTCCTCAATATATAAAATAATTTCCCATATATCACTATTATTTGAAGTGGAATAAATCTAAAATCGTTTATGTTATATGGATATATCATTGCAATTGCTGATAGAATCTTCAGAGAACGTTTTCGGCATTCTATTGTGAAATAATACTAAATAATTACATTCCACAAAGTAAATTCTCTCGAATTAAATTTCAATCGATATTGAAAACGATCGCGTGCCTGTAACCAAAAATGGTACGGTTTCGTTTAACTTATATTTATCTTCTATTGTAAAGACTGTCATTTGTATTTCAACTCACTCGTAAAAATGTTTAGTTTCAATATGTCCGTATATATATATATATATATATATATATATATATATATATATATATATATATATATATATATATATATAACGCAGTATTGTAAGTATCTGCTTCACGTGCAATGGATAAAAGTCAGTTTTCATGAATATTGAACAGCATATCAATGGATTGTATTTTTATCGTAACCTAAAACGAGTGTCTACATTATTTGTTACGATAGTAGCGTAAACAAGGCCGATGCAATTCACATGAATTAACAAGAAGCACGTTACTCGACAAAGGCACCGAGCAGTCTGTTCAATCTACTTAAATTGTATGTGGAGCACGAGCTGTGTAGTAATAGTCATCATTGTCATTTACTCTCTACTGTATTATGTTTTTTTCAAAGATTTAAAAGTACAAGTTCGAAATTTTTAATACAAAAAAGGTGTTTCTTGTTTGGCTGTATGCATTTTTAAAAACGTAGTACGCACTCACTATGTATGTATATATATATATATATATGTAAGAACTATTACAGAAAGAGAATATTTGGAAACAAAGAGGTGCCTTTATTTTTTTAGATACTTTTTATAAGAAAAAGTGGAACATAAAATATAAAGTTCGCAGTTGTTTTGTGCAATAAAGATAAAATTAATGCCAACAACAAAATGATATTTAGTTAGTGTATTTTGATTTCTTTTACTAATGTATTTGTTTCAGTAGAAAGTTAGATTAATCTATATCAATTTAAAATACTTGAAATAATAGGTAAATTTATTGTATATATATATATATATATATATTATATGTGGATTGTGATAGAGAATGTTATGAAATTTTCTTAGTTTTACTGTTAACATTTGTATTCTTCATTCATATTTTCTCAATAATCATGAATTTATTTTAGTTTCGTGGTTTAAATTCGTATCTTTAAAAGCATGATAATAAATGATAGAGTTTAAAATATAAAATCGTTGTAAAAATAATAATATTTATTTTGTATATGCCTTGAACAGAGTTATAAAACTGAACAATTCTAATTATATTTTTAATTTACTCTGTATCAATTTATATTCCATTAAAAAAGAATGAATAAATGAATTCATGTCTAAACATTAGCTGTGTAGTTATCTATTTTTATCATTTTCAGGACATTTGCGATATTTATAAAATATTTAAGATATAAAAATTCATGCATTTTGAGTTCCAGTTTATATTTAACATTTTTACGTATTTTGTTACAATTTGTGTTAAAATTCTGTTTTCAATAAAGAACTAAGTTTCTGTTCAGTTTTTCACGATGTACTTACATCTACCACTATATAATGAAATTAAGATTTCTTGAACATTTCTTTCCTTACCCATTTTTGTAATCTTTTCAATTTTTTTTTCGTATCAAAGTCCAATTTCGTTTTACAGATTTATATGTTGTTAGTTTCATATAAGAATTTTTTAACTGTGCTGTCTGTTTTTATTGTTATGTTATCTCTTCTTCTTGTTATATTTATTAGTTCCTTCTTTGGAATATACATGTTAAGGTTCCTTGTCTATTTTAGTTATATTTTTTTTATCATACTTACTGTGTTTTTGTATACAATCGTATCAAACGTCTTGAATTTCTTTTCTGAGCGTACAATCTAGCGCTGATTTTTGTAGAAATAGTGATAATTTAGAGATATTTGTCTGATTTTTACTAATTCACAACTTAATATCTATATGGATGCACAATGTATATTTGAAGTCATTCCTGTTGTATCGTTTAATTTAATTAATGCTTTTTATTAGCTTAAGTACTTAAATAAAAAGTATGTGGTTATTAAATAGTCTTAATATTATATTTAATCTTATTTAAATACCTTTTCAATTTAAAAAAACTGAAGTTTTTAATATATTCAGGATATTTTTGTGAAAATTATTATTACAAATATTCAATATAGCATTTTGTTTTAATTTTTATTAAAGTAATTAAAATAGAGAATTTAAATACACCTATAACCTTTCATTAATAAACCTTTTTTCATTTTTTAGATATTTTTAAACTAGAATGAAAGTATAATAGAAGCTAAATTTTATATGCAATGTAATTATGTAGGATTAGTTGTTATCTTTGACATTTGTAGGCACAGGTCATTCTGTTTTTTTGTGTCAGTCATTATTATTTTACATTTTTAGATAGAAAATAGCGTATAATTCTTTTTTATTGAAATTTATTTTCGGAAATGATGCGACTGTTTCATTAGTAGTTATGGTGCATTGCATAAATCAAGTTGTTTCATTTTTTAAATTTCTCATTCATTTATTTAAATTTAAAAACATCTTTAAAAGACTAGTCAATCTATTAGAAATAGAGTAATGTTTATGTAATGTTGTATAAATAATCTACTCATATTAAAATGTTATAATGATTAATTAAAACTTCAAAATTTTGCAGTAAAATATTGATTTAAATTTAGCTTGAGTACCTATCGGTATATTTTAACGTTTATAGGCTGAACAGTATGTACTAGTTTAAATTTTGTAAATAAAATATATTTATATAGATAACAACCATCTGACAGATTAGATTTTAACTGAAATTTATTACAACCTTTACTGGATACAAAAACATTTAATAATAATGACAGTACATATAATAATGTATTAGCATAAATACATAAGCACTGTATCACGACTCAAAGTTACACACGCCATATCACTATATATTACACACACTGTGGTATGTTATATGGTAAACGTCTTTCTAAATCACTTATCCATTTTAATAGTGTTTGTCTAGGAACCTTAACATGATGACTAAGGTTTTCTCTCGATATTAGAATAGTAGAGGACGTTGGTATTTCGAGAAACGTTTAACTTTTATATATGATTTTGATACAATTTTTATAAATATTGTAATATTTTAATTATTCTTTCAGTAATAAATTTATGTAAATTTTGAAAGAATGAGAGTTAGATTCGAAAAATAAGTCTACAATAAAATAATTTGATGTAATAATTGTTCGAGTTCGTAGTTTTTAAGTCCACATTGTTGTAATCGAGTTTATGAAGGTAAACAAAACATTAGTTTGTGGAAATTATTATTTTTTTGTTTTATATATAAATTTTTCAAAATGATTACGATCGTAAAATGTTTTTTTATGATTTTTTTCAATGATAATTATTTAATGATACGTAAAGGGCGATATTGCAATAGGTAATTTCTTTATATTTTCGTTTATTATTTATTATTTAAAATCTTTTATTAACTGTATACATTGAGGGCATCATAATAGTGGGATGTATGCTCCAAGTGAGTTTTTTTTTTAAATAAGTCAGTATTTTTTTAAAGTTCGCAGATAATCTGATTTTTAGAATTCTATATTACTCTACTCGTATTGTAATTTGAACTATATGGCTATGAAAGTTATTTTATCAAAAGTTGGCTTATATATATATACGATTGATTATACAATTATTTAGTGTTAATATACTCTAAAATTGATTTGTTAAGAGTATTGTTCATTTCTGTCAATTTTTTTAAAATTCATAGACCTGAAAGAAATATTATGTTAAATTTTTTTATTAATTTTTCTCTCTTATAAATAAGTGCATATATGCAAAAGTGTATGTATGTATATATATATATATATATATATATATATATATATATATAAATGGAAGTATAAATATTACTTATTAAATTAGTTCAATAAAATATATTTTTAATAGAATTTTATTAAGACGTCTTATGTTATTGTGAGTATAGGATATTATTTTTAGATTTTCCTCACAGTTTATATTGTTTTTTTATTAGATCAATAAATTTTACATATTATTCGATTTCTATGAGTGATTGTCGGTTATCGATGCCTAATCTCCACCTCCCTTTATGCTGTATATTTTATCTTACAACCATCAACGTTTTAAAGGTTTCTTAACTTCCCTGTTTTCATTCCTTTTAGGTCTTCCTTTTCTCCTGTCTCCGGGTATTTAATTATGCATCTGTAGATTTTATCGTTTTTACATTCGTCTCATATAACTCCACTAATTTAAAATTTTATATTTAAATATTAATATGCATACAAACATACACACACTTTTACATTTTTACAAAGTTACTTCATAATCAGTTAAACATGTAAAAATGTAATAATTTATAATGTTAGTAATAAAAGCAGTAAGTAGACACCAGTAGTGACCTTATACATGGTAACTAACACACGAAAGAGAATTTTTTTTAAAAAAAAGATCCAAAAGTTTGCGATTTGTAAATAAATGTTAACACCATAAAATATAATTTCATATTATCAGAACCGTTTTCTTTATGTATTATTGATTTTAGATCTATTTTCGGTTAATCTAAAGTGTATTTATTTATCATATTATTGCTTAAAAGTATTCGGCTGTATACAGTTTTGATTCTAACAGTTTATATTGTTCATCGCGTTAATTTCATGAGATTATGCGCACATTCTTATACCTCTCTGTTTTAATTCGTTTTTCTGACCCATATTCCATGTCGAAAACTGCCAAGATCATTATGTTTCTTTAAGCACTAAAATGTAAATGTTATTTAAGATAATATGACAGTGTTTACTAGAGTGTGATTTAGTAACATATATATATATATATATATATATATATATATATATATATAAATGCATATATTGTGTTCTTTTATTATTATACATTTTTTCATTATTTCAGTAGTTTTATTTTTTTGTAAAACTCAGAAAGTTTGATAAACAAATGTTTTACTACCTATAAAACATTATTTATTTATTTAAATTTAAAATATTTATATATTATAACGAAAGGGTACATAATGTTTTTGTTTATTTTAATTGTTATTAAAATTTTTATTTAAAATTTATAAACAATGTTCATATTTCCCCTACATTTACATTTGTTGGATATAACAGCACAGTTTTGAATTGACTGTATCGTCATACACAGTCTTACCGACAGCTACATAGCGGTTTCCCTCGGGTACCCGTGCGTGCGTGACCATGACTGATCCCGAAGGAATGTGATTACAAAATATGCGTCGCCATGATCAGCTCATAACAATATACATGGTAACGTAGCATCGTTAAAATAGAATAATGTAAGGACAATCTCATGTCGTTCAGATCATTATTTGGTTTCAAATCAGTGTTAAAAACATTGAATACTATAAGAACTTCATTAGTTGTTCTTATTACGTAATAATAATAGTAATATCAAGAATTATACATAAATATAACATATATATATATATATATATATATATATATATATATATATATATGTAATTCACCGTAAAAATTCATGCTTTTAGAAAAAATATAAAAAAATATTTAAAAAAGTGTAAACGTTTCTAAATGAGTATAAAAAGAGGTTGGCTTATTTCTTATAAATTAATATTTTTTGTATTTAAACGAGGTTTTTACTGATGTCCTAACTTTTAATGACTACTGTAATATTCTTACATCTTTTATACTTGCGTTCTTGGTTTTTGTAATTTTGTTACATGATCATATCATCGAAAAAGTGAATTTTCATTTAATATTCGAAATGTATATATTTTTTTACTAATAATTACGCAATATACATTTTCTATTCTTGCTCTGAATAGAATCACAGGTCGTATATTTAACTGGTAATCAATAGAGAAAATTAGGAATAAGTTGGAAATAAATACATATATTATTCGTTATTTGTGGCTTGTTTCATTGTTAAAATGTATCAACTAGTGTCTTGACATTTCTTTGAAATAATAATGTTTGTCTGTGTATTTAATGAAATTTTATTTATTGTTTATGTATTTATTTAATTAAATTTTTAGTTATATTTTTTTCCATAATAACTTCAATTAGATCTTATTCTGTCTGACATATCCATTTATTAATTTCTGTAATGTTGAAATTTGTTTTTTTCCCTCTAGTTTTATTAGTGAATTTTGCAATAATCGTCATTTCTGAAAAATATTGTGAGTAAATACCTTTATTCTTTGAAAACATGACATTGAAATAGCTGGTTATTAATAAAAAAAACTATGTTATTTTTCTGCGAAAAACAGTATTAACTTTAGAAGAAAATATACCATTTTTCGTAAACTTTTCAGACATAACGTGACTGATGTGACGTTTTATAGAAGTATCGATCAAGCTTTGAAATTCGCTCTAACGTATATATTGAAAACATTGTCCTTTTTTCGAGTTATCAATTTCAGTTTTTAGACCGTGAAAAAAATATTGGAGATGTATTTTGCGTTCGAGTGAAATGTGATATATACAAATAAAGAATAGTAACTGAAGGATTATATTTGAGAGAAATGATCATTTGAATGAAATTTAATATTTTTCGAATCTATTTTTAATAATAAGATTCCGTATTGTGTCTGAATGAATAAGATAGACACAGGTAGAAAAAGTGTGCTGAATTTAACAAGTTTTCAAGATATAATATAAATGTATTCGATTATTCTAAGTATTTAAATATAAACTGTAAGATAAAACACTGTAAGATAAAACTTTAATGATGAATAAAGTGCTTTTGCCCTTTTTACTTTAATCAAGTTGAATATAGATATTAACAAAGAAGTACGCCAAAGTTTGTATAGAAAAGAATCTCAGATTCTAATTGAAAGAGAAATACTTGAATTTTGTTCTAGTACAAAAGCTTTAAATATATATATAATTAAAGAAAAAAATCTGTTGGTGGACTGGAAAAAAACTGAATATATTTGTAAAAAACTATAATGATTAGTGCTAAAGAATATTTTAAATTATTAATATCAATTATTATAATAAAAACTTTAATTAAAATTATTTAAACATTTTATGATAAAATGGTACTGATTGTAATAATATTAATAAGAGACATTTTTGTTTGTGGAATTTTTAATGAAATAAGATACTTCACAGTTTTAGCTAACTTACTAATATAAAGAATTCGACAAGATATTTGGACGTTAAAAATATTTGGTATTAAATTAATAAAGTAACTTTATAAAAAAATAGTAAATGTCAGCTTTGACATCATTTTAAAATATAAAATAACAAATAAAAAAAGAAGGGACCAGTAGATTGTAATCATTGCTGCTTTATTTAAGTACTAAACCTAAAGTAGACTATAAAGTATAAAAAGCTATAAAGAATTCTAGAAGTATTTTTATGAATATATTTTCTGCCTACACTGTAAGTAAATATTGGTGAGAAACCGATTATTCACATTACGAAACTTTCAGAACTTGTATTGACTATTAAGAAATTTATAGTTTAAAATCTTTGAACGGGATCGCCTTATTTATACAAACTGAGGAAAATGATGAAATAGTGTTTTACAGACGCTATCAAATTCCAAATTGTAGAAAGAGCACTTGTCAGTGTATATATGATTACATATGCGCGTTAGCAGACATATAATTAACTACGATGTAATCAATCTTATTTAGCGAGCAGAAAACTGACATTGAGAAACAAGTTAGTGGATGTATTTAATGATAATACCTACAGGCACTTGCATTACAAAAAAACTTGTTCATATATCGTTATATTAAATAATGCATTTGGAATATATCTTTTTTTATCTCCTGTATATTTTACGTTCGGCACAGATTAATGTATAAAAAATGAGACGAGAGATTGAGCTGCTTTTAAGCTTGGTTGCTATATAAACCTGAATAAATATCTATATAGAGCTTGCTGTTCTAAAAATTATAAGAAGTTTTTCTTATCAAATTTTAATACTAAAAAGCTATATATATATATATATATATATATATATATATATATATATAAGATATTGACTTACTCAATTCAAAGACGGTCGAGCAGTAAACACTTCGGACTGTTTACCAATGTCATGAGTTCGAATTCGGGTTAATGAACTATATCATCTTTCATTAACCCCTTACCATATTTGACGCGTCTAGCGCTCCTTAGTCGCTGCAGTAATTTACATATTAAGATGCAATTTACATAATATTTTCTTTTTATGTTTCTATTTTAAATGATATATCCTATTACAAAAAAAGGAGATTGTCATTTGTAATCAGCTTTTTTGATTTGCCAGTATTATTTCTTATTACTCTAAATGAAAATATAAAAACACGAATAAGATTATATTATAAATTATTATCTTTTTAAGTATCTTAAATAGATATTTAAGCTCTTTTTTCTTTTACAAATGTTTAATTTGAAATTATTTTAATTCAAACAATACAGTATAGTATATAGAATTATAAAACGCATATCAATATCTTTATATGAAAAAGTACAACATATATTTTCAAAGCTCTTTGTATTTAACGTTAATATTTGATCTTATATTTAAATCGCAATTTTATACATTAAACTTTTCTCTGATTATTGAAATTGTGTTATGCATGAAAAAAATATTGGTTTAATTTATAAAAGGTTTTTTTTATAAATGTTTCTCACGCTAACAACTTGTGACTCTTCTAAATAACTGATTTTCAATCTTAATGAGCCAAACGCATCTTTTTATAACAACTATTTTATATCACCCTCTTTTGTCGATCTAGTTTGGAAGTAATTAGATTAAAAATGGTTTTTTCACATTAAATTAAAAAATTAGGGAAGAGAGATGAACCGTCATTATTTCGATGAAAATTCAGTCTATATCTAAGAGATGTGTTGTATCTGCTGCGATTAGTGGAAAATCATTTACATTGAGCTCTTTGCTAACAACTAAGTCTCTTTAGTTACTTTCTTCATTAAAAAGCAGCCAAAATATTTTTGCACGAAATTAACAAGTTACACGAAAGGTTGTGTAAAGACGTGCCAAATAATGGTACTGTGGAGTTGCTTTTAAATATAAATTCCTTTTTTTATAAAAAACGAACGAAAATTGTGATTAATCTGATATATAAGTAATTAATCAAAAAGTTCATTCGTTTTTTAAGGAAGAATGAGATTTTTGTATTTAATTATTTCATATTTAAGTGATTATGTATATGCATAAATATAAATAGTGATATTAGTCATATGTAGAAAAACCAGTTTATAAAAAATATAGTAATTAAAATTGTACACATGCGTATTTCCATAACTTAATTATTTTAATGGAAATTATTCATTAATTACGATCACACTTATGATAAAGTTATTATAATGGTTGTAAATGCATTTGCATTTTCGTTTCAATATTTTTAGTACAGAGTTCAGTGTACTAGATATAATAAAAATATATTCCATAAAAGTATAAAGTTATATATAATTAAACTAATTGAACAGTTAACTAAATACACACCGACTCTTCTTTTTATGAACTTCACATTGACTTTGATACTTCAACACAAAAGACAATACAAAAGTGTTCTTTGTTACATTCTTATATAAAACTCAACTGCGTTCGGTTGAAACTTTAAGTGGAGTACGTTGTTTATGTTTCGGTTGAATTAGCGAGAATGCTTTCTCGATTCACTATTTTTCTTTCAATGAATTTAGTTCTCTACTGGTACAGATAGTTTTTCTAAATATCGTTTAAGTGAATATGTTATTATTTTTCTGTATTTTGATAGTGAATGTAACATTATTCTATATTTTAATCGTATTTTGATAATACATTTGTTTTGAATTATTAAAATTTGATACTCAAAGATAATACTGTATTAATTGCTATGAAAATAATCTATAGAATTTATTTCCCTTTTAGAAAAAAATAACACTTCATTGAGAACGAAACATTGTTCAAAAATGAAAAAGTGTTTTAAATAATTAATAAAATCAAAATTACAGGTATATGCAAAAAGTTTGCCCAACATTATTGAATAATATTAAATTTTATTATAACATTTATTGTTTTTAGTTAAGAGGGTTTGAAACTTAATAAAATAAAGTATACTGTTTTTTTCACAACATAATAAAATAAAATTGGATTTTTCTGTACTTTAGTGCCCTGAAAAAAAATAATGATAAAATATTTATATAAGAAATTAAAGCAAATGAAATATTGAACGGTTGATATAGAAACTGGATAAGCGAATTAAAAATATAATTAATAATTTTTAAATTATTAGTTATGTATGATTATGATAAAAAGAGTGTAAAAAATGTAAAGAGAACTAATTATTTAAAAATTACTATTATATTATAGATTATGCATTTTTTTTAAATATAAAACCAGTATTTTTTTGAAGAAAATAATAAATATTTTATAAATAATTTTAGTATTTGTAAAAATCTATTTATGAATTACAAACTGAGCAAATTAAAAATGTACATAAATGATGATTGAAACATTTTTATTGCAAACTATCTGATTTGTTTTCATTTAAATATTTGTGCATGTTAAGTGTTTTACATAATTATTTTTATATTAAAAAAAAACCAATCAAAATAATATCTAAAATAGCAAATATTGTAATTTTAATTACATTTTATATATTAATATGCATTTATTTCGTAATTAATTATAATTTTATTATCATTTGTACAAAAAAATCAATTTTTGAATTTTTTATATAATTTTCTTATATATAATTTACCAAACTTCATACACTTTTTAGCTTTGTGTTAATAATTAATACTAGTGGTAATAAATTTAATAGTGAATGAACGAATCAATTTTCGATAATTAAATTTTAATGGAAAATTGATTAATAGTACAATTGTTTACTTTGTTTCAAACAAAACCAGTGGTTTAATAAACGTGCGTTGCAATTATCAGTATTAATTAGTGTCTACGTAATTATTTTACGATGATTGTATTTTACTTAATTTACGAAAAATCCGCGTGAAAAATAATACACGATTTAATATGGAATTTTCCACTAATGCACTGTTCCCTTCACAAATATCTCGACTATCATAAAGTATGTACCGCTTGTAAATAATTGGTAGGGTCATTGTCAACAAGTCATCAGTAATGTTCATAAATAATGAAAACGATCGACCATAAAACACCCTCCAGCGTTCTCTAATATTGTAAAAGTCTCCGACTCCATCCCTAAGCTATTTCATATGCACCCATAAATTATACTTTCGGTCAAAATTAAATTCAATATTGCTGGTCTCGACGTCATATCGTACATACAAATAAACTTAAAATATTCGTGCTCGCAGCCAAACAAAGATTACACTGAAATATATTGAAAATTCTATTGACAACATTGATCTCTATGTGATCATTTTTGTAAATCGCGTTTAATTTGAACACATTGTGGCCTACGAATCGTAGTCGATTTCGACGATTGTGTTCTGTACGTAAGAGCCGAGCGCTATTTCAGGTCACGGCCAAATATTACAATTGATATTTTATACTTTTTCTTTTTTTCCAATCAAATCTTCAAATGGTTTCTAATTTGATACGAAAAATGTTCACAGTATTGTAAAATGTACTTGACTTAATCGGAACTAATATATATATATATATATATATATATATATATATATATATATATATATATATATATATATATATATATATATATATATTATTTCAACTTAATAGAACTAGCAGACGATTTATGTGTTATGGATTTAAATTCGAGTTTCAATTTACTATTTTTTACTTACGTTGAATACTTAATGATCTTTTATCTTTTTTATTAATTATATATATATATATATATATATATATATATATATATATATATATATATACTAGATTTTGGATGCTACATTCATCGTTGAATTTATGACAGTTTAATCTATGAAACATTTCTAAGTAAACTTATTTAATGAGTTTTATTTTTAGATTATAAACATTTCCAAATTGTAAATAGATGACGCTTACTAGCACAAAAAACCTTTTATTAATTTCCATACAGTAATTTGGGACATATAGACATATATATATATATATATATATATATATATATATATATACATACATATATATATATACATACATACATAGAAATCTGCTGTAATGAATACTGAAATAAATAATTGATGTATAAAAATCATACTTTATGTATAAATATGTTTCTTCAAATATTAAATAATATATATGAAGTTTTATAAACTTAATAAAAATAAATTGGTAATTTTAATTATTAGTACGTGAATTCGAATAAGTTCTTATACTTTTTTTTTACCTTTATATAATATGTACATAATATAAATACGGTAGTGCTAGTATGAATTAATAATTTGTTCAGATATCATGCCCAACTTTGCAAGTATCACAATATTTTATTCATGAACCATTCGTGTACATATGCATTATTAGGTGATTTGCATTGTTACTATATTCGTTTATTTTATTTCAAATGTAAATTTTGAACGATATTTAGAGTTTTTTAACCTGTAGATTTACTTTTCTGTATTTTATTGTAAATGTATACAAGTATATATAGGTTATATGTACAGGCTCATATATATATATATATATATATATATATATATATAAATATATATATATGTGTGTATTGTATATATATATATATATATATATATATATATATATATATATATATATATATATGCATAGAATATCTTATATAAAGTGTGTATAATTCTTTATGAGAGTTCATTTCCTCTTTGAAAAAATATCTGCATTAACAAAGGTCGAAATTGAAAGTATATCAATCACTATAACCATTCGAATTTTGAGTTCCAATTTTTTTTTTATATTAAAACTCGCGTTATTAACGTTTAAGGCATAATTTGTATATATGTATTTTACTGTGTATGAACAAGTATTTTACGAACGATAATGCTGAAGAATGTTGAATCAAAGGTTATATACGAAAATTATACTTTTTTTTCTCTGATTTATATTGAAAGCTAGTGGCAACTTACCTTGATATATTTTTAATTCATGTACAATTTTCACATCTTGATATCTTTTCTTGAATATGAGCGAAAGGTTAAGTAAATACACTATGAAGAGTAGTTCTGATTTAGTCTGCCTTCTGGGCATTTGTCTTCAATGTAGATTATTGAAGTTTTTTTTTTTAAATATAAACAAAAATCTGAGTTTGTAGTTCTATTATATTTGAGATGTAGATCCTTGGACGTATAGTCATGTTAAGAGAAGCAAATAAATAAATCACTATAAAAAGGATTCATAAATATATCACTTACTCATACATATATGCATATATATATATATATATATATATATATATATGTCAATTTGTTAGAACTACAGAACAGGTCAAATATTTAAAAAGATTTGGATACAAAAATTGTGATAGAATTTTTAGCTAATCATTCAATCGTGGAAGTTCAGTAACAATTACGAATGAAATATTGTGAATTTAAAAAAGAAGATATATATATATATATATATATATATATATATATATATATATATGTATACATTATCGAATAGATTAAAAGAAATATGCAAATAAGTTTTAGTAATTGAAACAATAGTTAAACATGTATTTCAAATAGTCCAAACTGTCTGTTGATATAAAATTAAATGACTCTAAAAAATGTGTAATTACAATAAAATTTTGATTATAATACACATTTCTCAATTAAAAGTTTCTTTAAATCAAAGCAGACTGTTTTTTTTTCATAAATCGTTTCTTCGGAAGAATTGTGACACATGTTAAAAGTGTCGTAGGTTTAACATTAAAATTCACGTTTTAGTCTATAGGAAGACACATTTATCGAAATATTGATACAAATTTAATCATATTAGTGTCGTTATTAATGGAAAAAATCATTCTATTTTAAATTATTCATTTAGGTTCTCCTGTAATACAACAAAACGTTAAACCTAGTAATTTTAATTTGCCACTTTTCATTCAAACGACAGATATAAAACAGTAAACTGTTACTTGTAATAAATATGATAATTAATATGACATTTTATAATTTGAATTTATAAAGTAATGATAGTTTCTTCAAGCAGACATCACAAAAACCTAAAGAAAAATAAATGTAAAATAGCACTATATTATATTTGTTGGAAAATTTCAGAGCACTGAGCAAAAGAAAAAATAATATATCGAATGACGCATATTTCACAGAGGTTTTTTTATAACGGGATGTAGCACTTAGAATCTACATTTGACTTTTCAACGTTACAGATGTGTGGTAAAATATAGAGCATGCATTTTATAATACTTTCAAGTGGTCATTTTTTTAAAATGTAATCGGTATATTTCATATATTCATTTCTTTCAAATATAGAACTGGGTTTAGTATAGAAATATTAAAATTACTCTGCATGAACTTGTGTGTGTGTGTTTATATATATATATATAGATAGATATATATAGCGAGAGAGAGAGAGAGACTTTTAATCTAAGATAGAATAAAGACACGGAGACAATAATTTATATCCTTTGATCGCGTGACTCTCTGTTTATATATTTTTTATATTAAATAGGAATTAATTTGATTAATAGCTTGTGATATTACTTCGAAAACATTTATGATGTAATATATAAATCACACTTTTATGTCCTACAAATTTGACAAATACTTTTATTTTAAATGAATTGAAGAATTGTTTAATCGATTGAGACATTTTCAAGCATTAATAAAAAACAAACTATTTTTTTTAAAAAATGTTAATTATAATGAAATTAACTATATTAGTCTTAGATAGGTTTTGAATAAATTATTTAAATATATCTAACAACTGGCATATAATCATATAAAATAATTAGTAATAGTGTATAATAAATAAATTGATTTTAAAATTAAACATTTTTTTTAATTTTCCAATCGCATGTACCCATAACTCTTTTATTATTCAAAGAAATTATTCTCTATGAGTTACCAGACAATGAATTATCTCTTAATTATATTAACTTGGATAACAAGGACGGTATAACAAGTTCTATAAAATATTGTTAATACTTGTGTTAACTGATTTGGAAAATAAGTTGTTAAAGAAGTAATTCATTCGTACCGATTATTTTGATGTATGAATAAATAAAATAATCGGAATTTATATTATCTTACTACATACAATCAGTTTAATTAATTTATATAAATAATTGAATTCATATAAATATCTTAATTAATTTTATTAAATAAACTTCTCAAGTGAGTTGTACTTCGTAGATTTATAGTGTCAAACTTGAACTAACATAGTTTATGTTTTCAAGTTTGAATTCAGTGTTTGTGATTAAATGGCTATCACAGACAATCTCAAATATATCATAAGATATTATATACAATATATATATATATATATATATATATATATATATAATTCAGTTTTGAAAAATATACTTCTTGTGACTAGTTTATTACACATAATTTAATATTTAAATTCTTATCTTCAATTATCACTTTTAAAAACCATTATGTTTCAATATTATTTCAATATGGCTTGTTACTCACTATATTAGTTATATATGTATATATATATATATATATATATATATATATATACATATATATATATATATATATATATATATATATATACATATATATGTATACATATCCATCTATACATACATAAAATGTGTTATTGATTTAACGTCAAACTAATATCTGCAAAATGTTGATTGTAAATAGAAATTAGATTATATATCAAAATATACCACGGTATCATGGCCAGAATAGGTAAAATTGACATTTACGCTAGTAATATCAATAATAAATTTAATATAATTGTAAATGTCAATAAGCTGTGTATATGTATATATCTGAAAATATATATATACATATATATATATATATATATATATATATATATATATATATATATATATATGTGTGTGTGGGTGTGTGTGTGTTAATAGAAATAATTTAAATATAAATGGCATATCTAGGAATAAAGATGCTTTGTTGTGAAGTATATAATTAATCATTAGTATAGAAGTGGACTTTTAAGTTCAAAATTAACATTTTATAATTATTTGATAGAGAAAAAAAATAAGCATAAACTGTTTAAATGTTTTATCATAAACTGTGATGAAAATAGTAATATTTGGAATAGAAGTGAAATAGAAAATTATTTTTTTATTAAAACTGCGGATTGACACACGAATTTTGTTTGTAATTATATTTTCTGTAATTAAAAATAATTGATTATTCGTTTTTAATCAATTATTAAAAATAACAATAATATAAATGAAAATTAAAAAATAAATGAATAACCGTTATTTCTGTATGTCAATATATTTTATATTTAATTTAATATTTTTTCTTTACTGATTTGACAGTCGATATTTCCGATATTGCTGCTTCATCAATAAAATATGCATTTATTACGAATGTATCAGGTCGTACTTTCGAATAACACAAAATATTTATAAACAAATTCTGTATATATCATTATAAATATTTTATATATTCTTAAATGTGCTTTCTATGTTTTCAATAATTCGCAACGGATACGAACAGAACAAAATCAGATTGAAAAGTTATAATACTCCTATTTAACAATTCTCAGTTATATACGAGAGAAGCCTGATACTTACCGAGTTTTTTACAGTCCTACAGCTGTTCCATAAATAAAGTTTTCGTTAATACGAAATGTATGATTATAATAACTATATGCATGTGAAATTTCACCGCATTCCAGTACAGTTTAGATATATTAGATATGGAACCGCCATGTGTGTAGTATGTTCATAGGTTTGTTGCATTCGTATACGGGTTTTGATTAATGTAATGCACATAGAAGTTATTTGAGTCTACGATTTTATTACTTCATATATATATATATATATATAATTTCTAGTATTTTCATATTTACTTCAGTATGTACATATTTATATAGAAATAATAGGTTTGTATATATTTATAAATAAAGAGGTTTATAAATATGTATATTCCTGTTTGTGTATCTTATGTGTACAAAATGTTGACATTATTTTGTTATAGTTGAGAAATTATATATATATATATATATATATATATATATATATATATATATATATATATATATATATGTTCATATATGTATTTGATTCGTCTTCAATTGGTCCTGCCAGGTATTTTTAACGGATTTATGAGCCAAAAAAAGAAAACTATTTAAGAATGATATTACAGTTAAATAATATTTACAAATTAAAATTTACAGTTGATTTTAATTTATTTTTACTGTCTGCATATTTTAATTTGTTCATGAATTCACATTTCAGTATTCATATAAATTTTAATACGCAAATTTAGTTCAAAATTTATCGGATCTTCTTGACGAAAGGGACGAAACAGGCACGCTTTATATAGATGTTTCCAAGGCGTTTGTTAAAGTAGTTTATAATTTAATTATAAATAAATTATATAATTATATTCGATTTATATTTATCATAAAGCAATTTGATGGATTCAATCATACCTTAGGTATGACAGAATTCAATGTAAAAAATATAAAATAAACTATTAGATAAAATTTCAAAGGTACACCAAAATGTGTACATTTTTTTCTAATGTGCGTAGTTAATTTATATATTTATTATATTGAACTTTTTTTTACTACAAACTTAGATTTAGTTTTTTTTTTAATTTAGATAGAATGAAACGAAATTGAAGTCATGATATACGTTGTAGAATAACGTAGTATATTCTCCTTTTTTACTATTTGCAGTTTAAGATTTAAATATTCTATTTGAGCTGTTTTAAATATTTTAAGAATTTACACGGTTTACATGTACATGTTTATAAGAAAGATTGATTTAGTTCCTGAGGAATAATGATAAATTATTCATATATTCATTAAATTATTCTATAAGGTTTCGTTAAATATTTATTTAAGAGGAGAAATCATATAAATGTTTTAGAAAATTATTACTTTATAAATATATAATATTAATAATAGTGTGTAGCAAATGTTAATAAAGTTGTATTTTTTGTTATAGGTACGATTGAGTATAATGTTGAATACTTCACAATCTATTTATTTAATGGTACGTATTAAGAAATTTATTTCTTTATATATAGATTGAATTGTTGTGTTTGTAGTACAACCTAAAGATTAATTAAATGATATTTTTTACTATATTTGTTAATAAAGGCATACATTTAACTTGAGTACTTTTTCGACTCATTCTGCTAACTCATTATAAAATCAGTAAAGTTAAATTGTATTTACTTAAATATTTTAATACTTTAGTCATTTCGCTGCCTCTTAAATAATAAATAATTTTTATCAAAAAGATGTTTGCTATGTTAGGTAGGAAATTTTTAGGATGTTAATTAAACTTTTCTGTAATAAAAAAGTTACCGCCTTGTTAAATATTCTTAAATTATATATATATATATATATATATATATATATATATGTATGTATATATGTACATAAAGTTTTTCTTATGATTTTTTTATGTTTTTATGTAACATGAATGTAATTTCAGTCATGTGTAGGATTGAAAATCATATATATTTCCTTTAAATTGTTAAAAAAAATCGTGTTTACTTCATGTGTGAAAATAGCGTTGTTTGTAAGTCGTATAAACTATTCGTAAAATAATATTTTTGATACCCTTACCCACATTACAAACAACCAAACAAAAATCTGTATGTAAAAATATATGAAAAGGAAACATAACGTGTCGTATATTATAACACATGTACTATTGTAGTTTCTACAATGTGTAGTAGTCATATATTCTGATTTTTATGAAACACGGTCAACTACATTTCTTTGACACTGTGCTTTTTTCTTGGGTACTTTATGTGTGGTGAACTTCAACACTACCACCCTGGCCTCTTTTATGCGTAAGGGTTGCTTGTCGACGTTACAAATAAAAGTAACAACTATTTCAAGTTTCAATGGCTTGTAGCCTTGTCGCTTTGATGATGTTCTGTTCCTACAGTGTGCTGTTGTTTTCAAAGATTACAAAAAAGAGACACCCGTCAAAGTTTCTAACGAATGTTATGTCACAGTATGGTGGTAATAAGATGACTTGTATAAATGTTCAAATGGAAATATTAAAACTTTTTTATACAAGATCCATATTTGAGATAGAGAATTATTAAAATCCATATAATTAATCTTTAAGATTAACTATTTTCAATAACTAATTAATAATTATTTCTTGAAGATGTTTTATAAAAAATGTAATTACTAATTACATTACATTAATTACATTTCTAATATATATGTTGTAATACTTTTCCCTATCAAAAAATGCAATAATATAAAATAAAATCAAGTATGCCGAAATTTTAATAAAAAAATATTAATTAAAATATGAATTTTTGTTTCTCATATTATTAAATACTTATGTTGAAAATATATTTAATTTTTTACTCGAAATTAACTGAAAAATTGATAACTATAGATGAATATTTCTGAATTTGATGACTTTTTGATCCCAAACAAAGCAAAAAACTTTATAATAATTTACAAACACATATTTTATTTTATTTATTATCACGTAAGACATGAAAAACTAGCAATTTATTTATTTAATAACAGACATTGTGTGTAATGGATCTTATTAAAACTAAATACTTAATTGATTATATTATATTTTATTTAATAATATACACTAAGTACCTCTATATTTAATTTGTTATCTAAAAGATTCTGTCCGATCAATTAAACATTGTAAGTTAGATACTTGGTATAATATAAGAAATTCTGTTAATTTAAGTGACATTTGTCATTCATTTATATTGATGCTTCTGGATTTTCAAAGTTAAATGCTTAAAAAGCAGTACATATTAACTATCTATTGACATATATAATATAGAAATTGTTTTTTTTTTTACAAATTTCGCTCGTTTATTTTAGAATTAACTTGTTGCTAAAAAACTTGTACAAGTGACATACTACTGTTATCTGATAAAAATCTTCAAGTTTATCTAAGTTACACTTAACATATTGAGTGGTAATCCAAAATACACATAAAACTTCTTGATATTATTCTGAAATGCTGATTACCTATAATTTTTAATTAACTGAATACTTTAATTTTGAAAGCTGAATTAAAAAAATTTAGGTAATTTTCTATTCCAACATTACATTTTATATCTCGATATCTGGAATTATATTTTGAAATTAGTATATATTTTTTATAAAAGGTATTCATTTATTATTTAATGAATTATTTAGTAATAATTATTGCCTACTTTAATATGAAATACATATTTCGGTGGAATGTCGTCATATTCAACACACAGTCACATAATCTGTAATTCTTAAAGCATTAATTTATTTGCAAAACTAATTTTTTCAAAGTATCAAATTCTAATCGTTTTTGTATTTTTTTTTAATTTCTCTGTGTTTTATTTCAAAAATATAAGAGAACAGTTATTTTTCAATTTAATTTTATTTCATAAACATGTTTATATTGAAATAAACCAAACATATTTACAATTATCGATAGTAAATGTGTTTAAAGAAAAATCTTTTTGTATAATTTTTTTTATTTTCAATTTGAAATCATCTACTGTTTTATAGACATATATAAAAGTTATTTAAACATTGTAAGACAACGATACTAATCATTTTAATGGCAAATTTGTGTACATAAGATAAATTTCATTTATTTTTAATGAAATTAATCTCGACGATGTAACCTTTAGTTACATATTAACGTGAAGTTAATTGTCAAAGGACGCTCATGTAAACAGAAAACTGATGTTGACACAAATATCACCGATCTTAATTATTTTCTTTGAATATGCATTAAGACATCACTCTTATACATAATATTCTTCAGAGAATACTCGTTATTCTTTTATATGTCAGTTGTTGAAAAACGGCAGATGACATTCTGTCATTTCAAATCATATCCATTTATTTGATTTTTGTCAATTAATGTTCATTAATATATATATATATATATATACATATAAGTCCATAACAAGAGATCTAATAAAAGAAATCAATTTATTATTAATGTTTTATTTAATATTTTAATAAATTTAACAGCGTACTTTTTTTAAAAAAGAAAACGAGTATATATTATTAAAAAAATAATTGTAAGGCTAAGAACTCTCAAATAAAAACATTGCACTGACAAAATATATTATTTTACTTCCATTATATATATATATATATATATATATATATATATATATATGTTTGTATACATTTTATTAACACATTAGCCAATATTATATAATATTTAACGGTATAATTTTATCAGAATATAAAAATGGTTTTCATATTACACATGATAGGTTAAATTATAATCATAATCATGATTATGAATATAATCGTATATGCATATTTTAATAACGAAACCACCAAACAATACATTGATTTTTGATTTTGATGCTATAAAATATTGCAAAACTGTTGTATATTTTATTACTATTGACAGAGCAATTACGAATATAATTGCGTATTTTCAATAATAATTAATTGAATAAAAATACATTGAAAATACACCAATATCGCACATTAATACGTAACATGTGTTTGTAAAAATATTGTCACAGTTAGATGACTATAACACAGCGTATTGGAAATAGGATATGATTATTACAATCATGTTTTTAAGTAATTACAATATTTTTTCACAAATTTTACATTGTTCTTTATAAAATTTAATAATAATGACACATATTTTTTATACTAATATGAATA
Organism: Acanthacorydalis orientalis; assembly: GCA_034766995.1. Taxonomy (NCBI): domain Eukaryota; kingdom Metazoa; phylum Arthropoda; class Insecta; order Megaloptera; family Corydalidae; genus Acanthacorydalis; species Acanthacorydalis orientalis. Next base: position 14,658,629 of record CM068321.1, on the reverse strand, counting down.
CACAAGAACTGTGTTAAATATTGATTTATTTTTTAAAAAACCAGATTAAAAATCTATAGCATTAAATATGTCATAAATCGCAAAATATCTCAACATAGCATAGTAAAGACTGTTTGATTTATCTTTAGTATGGAAATTATATCAGAAATTATGAAAATACATTTTTTACTAAAAATAATATTAACGGATTATAAACCGGAAATAATACTAAAATTAACATAATATAATATGTAGAGAAGAATTATATATAATTATTATTCGAAGTAAATTTCAAATAATACAAAAAATATATTTTATTAAGGATTCATTAATAATGAATATACAATTCTTTTTATTGAAGAATATAAATTATTTTTTAATTCCACGCCTATGTATGATAAACTAAAAGTGGATACTATAATTATATATCCTATCAGAAAATACAATTTTCCAAGCAATTCTTTATAAAATACAATATGCATTTATATGTAAAGTAATACAAAATAAAAAGTAATTATAATAATCCAGATACATGTTCTTAACTAAAATTATCAAATGATAATATCATTTATATTTCATGTATATTATAAATGTAACAAATAACGACGCTAAAAAGAATAAAACATTTAGTGCCTCTCCAGTCGTGGTAACTGAACTTTATTATATACAAAAATGTAGATCGAAATAAAACGACGCAAAACAATAAATTCTGATTTTGATATTAGCAAAATAGCGTTCTGTTCTATGATTTATATATATATATATATATATATATATATATAGGAAAAAAAACGAAAGCAAAATAAGTATTTTTAGTTTCTTTTTTCTCTACAAGAATTTATAATATTAGACATGTTTATTTCCATATTTTAAAACAAAGTATGGCACTCTATAAAATATCAACATTATGAAAAGAAAGAAATAAATTAAATATGTATGAATAAATTAAATATTTGCAAATATTTTTTTATTAAAAACAGATTTTATAAAGAAAAAGTAAAAATAAGTTACAATTTATACATGGAAGCACAGTAATAAATTATAGCCGTATGCACGAACGTAAAATTGCAAATTTGTTAAACTACATATATGTATAACTAATCTATACGTATATTATAACATGAATGTTGTAAAATTTTAATTAATGTACATAATACAAATGTACGATAGTTAAATGTTAATATAAATAAACCAGTGTTATATTTAGTATTTTGCATATTTTATGATCTCACAGACGATACAAATGCAGTTTTTTTGTTATTAATATTGACCTTGTATGAAACAAATGGAAGTGAACACAATAAGTAATATTTTTTTCATGTCACGCAAATGTGCACCTACAATATGTGTATATATATATATATATATATATATATATATATATATATATACTCTTTGATGGGACAACTTTTAATTAAAATGACTCATATCTTTGTTGCATAAAATTTTCCTATCTATATATTTTTCATTATATTTCATGCAATGGATTAATTATATTACTTTATTTAAAAGCAGAAAATATAACAAGTAAAATATATAATTATTATTTTAATTTATACTTCATTTATATATATTATATAATATTCAATTTAATATCACGTTAAAAATGAAACTGTACATTTTAACATAAAATTAATTGTTTTTATTACATTAATAGTATCTACATGTATCCATATATATATATATATATATATATATATATATATATATATATATAAACACTATTTTATTACGAAAAAATTTAATGACTTTAAAGTTCAATTCAAATGTTATTATAGTTTAGTTTACTATACATTTTATAATACAACATTTATCAATTATCTTTTATTGACTAGTTTTAGTTTTGTTACTGTACAAGAAGAAAAGTGGAAAAATAGTGTATGTGGTAATATTCATTAGCTACCAAATCTTTAAATATGTCTCTAATTAAATAATTGTAAATCGATTACAATATTTAAAATACAAATTACTGAACACAAAAAAGTTATTCTAAAGTTACTGGAAAAAAAAGTATTAGAAAGATTCAAATATAATTCAGATACTGGAACTAAATTCATATTCATAAATAAAAAAGACTACAGTGAAATTTGCGAAAGCTGATAATTTAATTTCTTAAGTATGCTTTACCATCATATTTGATTTATTCTTAGTATAATATGATATAGATGTGAGTTTACTATTTCACACAGAATGTTCTTAAACTACACTAAAATATTATATATATATATATATATATATATATATATATATATATATATATATATATATATATATATAAATCAACTAGCTATTCAGATATTTGGATAAAAATGATATAGTGATACAGTAGTATCGGTACTAGCAAAGTTTAAAATCTAACCTATTTATTTTCAATAAACAAAACTTCAATAAATAAATAATTATTTGTAGAACAGTTTGATCAGAAAAAAACTGTGTGGTTTTATGAATGTTGTAATTAAATTTTAAATGTATTTATTTATTTTTCCATCATGCAACTAAGAAAATGGAAAATGAGAGACTACTCAAAAATAATATAAACAAATGATTGCAAACGAATAGTAAAAAAATGTATAATAAAATCATTAAGAAATCAAAACAATAAAACTAATTAAAAAACATTTCATCAATTTTAAATTCAAATATATAGCATGCTAATTATTAAACCATATATATTTGAGAAAAACGTACAGTATAAAATTAGAGATAGAAATTATAAAATATTTTACAGCCTAAAAAAAATATTAGGATCTTTACAACATCTGTAATAAAGGGAAATAGGAGCAAAACACATTTACAAACTAGTCCCGCAGTAAAAAAAGAATCATAGCTAAATTTAGATTACGAAGTTGAGGGATGGAATTAAACAAAAATTGGAATATAGAAAAAATATGCTTTTGAAAAAAAAGTATTAACTGATAATTATATAAATCATTGTCCACAAAGGTATTTTAAATATTTATAAAAAAGGGTAATTATTTTCTTATTACAAAGATTTTGTAAATTATAATAATAGAAATTATACGAAATTGAAATTATTTGTCTGAATTATTTAACTAATGAAATTGATACTTTATATTTAATATATTTACACACTCATTTATGCAAGTATATATATATATATATATATATATATATATATATATATATATATATATATATGTCAGAAAGTGTAATTAATATGAAAGAAAAATATATTTGCTTCATCAAAAAGTATAATTATCTGAATATTTAATGAGTTCATTAAGAGAAAAACATTTGTAAGAACAAGGAAGAGTAATCAGTTAGCTATAAAACAGTTAAAACTAGTCTAATGAGTACTAATAAAATGAATTATTGCTGAAGATACTCGTATAATTCGTTAAAGAATAAACCATTAATCATGTGTTTGGTTTGTTGTTGTTTTTCGAACTATCGTTTGGTTTCAAGTTTCTAGTCAACAGAACTTTAAGACTTGATCATCCAGTCATATATTTAAGCTTACATAAAAAAGTTGTTTTTATGGATATGATACGTATTTTTATTTCGTTTCTACTTTTTGCTTAGATTTTCTAAAGTTATTTTTAATTTCAGATTATATAATGTTATTTTTTTCAAATGTTTTGTGACGTTACTTGTTTATGGTATATATATATATATATATATATATATATATATATATATATATATGTAAGTAATATAAGGGATATCAGAAAAAAATACTATCTTTTCTTAAATAGAATAAATATTGATTTTGTTTAAAGTATTTATTGAATTAATTATTATTAGTTTTATCAGTGTGGAATATTGTTCTAGGTTATATTCTAATTTTTAATATTCTTATAAATAATTACTTTGCCGCCATATACCCGAATTCTTAATGTTATAAAATATAAAGTGGTGGTAATTGTAATTTAGAGTCAGATTAATTTTGTACTTATGAAATGAATATTTTTGTAATTAATATTTAATTATTTTTATTTGAAATTCTAATTCTTTAAAAATATAAATATTTGTGTGCTACTCTAATAATAATATATTAATTGTGAATATCATTCCAAACATAGATCTTCATTAAATGTAGCAAATATATATATATATATATATATATATATATATATATATATATAATTGTAAAAGTACATACAACACCACTTTACAAATAGAAACTGTGAAAAACGACACCCATGTCTAACCTGTCGGTTTATCTCAATTTCGTTCATAATGTTATTTCTGTGTTAATTACAATTTTTCTCATGTTATATAAACTTTTAATGACCCTAATGACATAATACAAGTACTCTCTTCTAGAATAGTTCATAATTTAATTCTATTTACACGTTTGTAAGCTTTTTGTATTACTGGGAGATTTATTTACCCCAAAAGTCTATTTTAGACTTCTGTTTTCTTAAATAAATATTTTTAGAGTTACACAAATATATATTAAGCATATTTATATATATATATATATATATATATATATATATATATACATAACGATTATTTAGGAAATAAGGTTCATTATTTCTTAATTTTGAATATAAATAATGTACAGTTACACATGTTTTTAAATTTAGTACATATTTAGTTATTTTTTAAATGTGTTCGTCATGTTTATTGAATTATTAATTGTAGAGGTAGGGAACACAATCAAAACTTTGAAACATTAGTTTAATATTGAAAACCTAAATATAAAATACTAGAAATACTGTATTCTTTGCCTCGTTTCTTCGTGAGTTTTCAGATTATTTTGATACTAGAAGATTTTCTTTACTATGTAATATAATTACTATTTTACATTTCTAACTGCTGATTGGAGATAAGGATAAGACATTTTATATTTTTAGATGAATATTTATTTACAAATGTCAAACGAAAGTACTAATTTTGCTAAACTAAAGAAGCAGAAAATAGCATGACTTTTTATATAATAATAACATTTTTTTAGTTTTGTTCTGTTTAGTTTTTATTTAGTTATGTAGTACTCAGTTTCAATCTCAATTACTTAATTTTACATCAAAGTAAAGTTTATAAAATTTACTTATTAATGAATAAATTGATATTTTATATATTGATAACAAATTTATCATAAATTTAGTAAAAAAATATAACATTAATTCTTATATTTTACGAAAATTTAATCACATCTATAATTAATCTGGATAGAAAATGAAAGAAAATATAACCAAACGTTATTTAATACTGGTATTTATGTACAATATAAATGAGATTATACTAAGAAGATGCAATATTTAAGTTATCTGATGGTCTTAGCTTGGTGAATCATTTTAGTTTTTATCTGCCATGACTAATTTCAGCCGTTGAGGTACCCTTAGGCAGTTTCTAGTAAACTAATAGATGTAGTATAACTAATAATTTTGATAGTATAACTAATAAGTTTATTCTACAAGCTACCTGAGGATAAATTGAGGACCGAAACTAGTAGTGGTAGACAGAAACTAGAGGAGCTTTGCTATGACTCAAATCACCAGGACAGTACATCAGCGAGATCAAAGATATGAAAACAATTAAATTTAATTGTAGTAATGTTTATAGTAAAAGTATTGTATTATACTTGAGCACAAGTTTGCTGTATATATCGGAAGTATTATACTTTTCCATAAAATGTAAGCGAATATTTGAAAGATTTCTTTTACTTTATATTAAAATTCTCGATAGTGATATTCAATTTTGTAAAAAATTATATGATATAGAAAAAAATAATGACATATATGAAATTAGCGTATAATTTTACATACACGTTCGTTTATTTTTTTACATCTGTTATATCTCTCTGGTAAAAATCTTTATATATATATATATATATATATATATATATATATATATATATTTAAGAAATTATATTTTATTAGTTTTTAGTCGTCTAGAAAGTATTTTGAAGTATTATTCGTAATTACTTAAATATATTTGCATTAATAATGTTTAATATATGTTATATATATATATATATATATATATATATATATATATATATATATATATATATAAATGTACAAAATGAAAGTGGAAGCAACAATAAAAGTAATTAATATTTATTGCTGTTATTATTATAATCACTTCTTAGGTAATTTATCATAATTTTAAAATGACAGAAAATAAATCATATTTTAAAAGATGATATTGAAAATCTTCAAATTATTATATATTGTTTATAGATACATTTTTTTAAATTATTTTCGTAAATCATATCTGTCATTTATATACGTTAGTCGATGTAAATAAAATAGATATAATACTTTGTACAACTGAGTGGGTGTCTTCAAATACACCTGAAATCTTAAACGCTACTGGAATATAATGTCCTCCCACCTGTGTGAAAGTTGAGAATCTCAAACTCTATGAATAGTTTCAACGGTACAATATTTTACAGAAAATATAAGTGCAAAGTTGTGGTGGAAATCACGACGAAGTTGCAGCGTAAGCAGTTTATGGTCAAACTTTGTTTAACGATGATTAAGCCAGTTTGGTTTGTATTAACACCGTAAGTATGTGCAGTGTCGACGAATGGTGGTGTACAATGCATGATGTGGCTTTCAATTTTCAGTGTACAGTAGACGACGAATACGCTTTTACAAAATGTGAATATTATATATGTTAGGGTGAGTTTGAGGTCTCCGGATAGATACACTGTTGTTGAAACCTAATATGCACATTCATACAACCGCCAGCATTTATCCTGACCTCATACACTGTCTATGATAGGGAAAATTATCCGATATTGAAGTTCGTTCAATTATGAATGCAGGTGTATAATCGGACGTGTTCATTAAAACATGCAATCATATAGGTTTGTTAATTAAATTTTTAGTACAGTATTGTTTTTTTATGAATCAATAACGAAGTAGACGATTGTTGCTTACAAATTAATGGTTGGTAGTTATAAATAATGTCATAGGATAGAAATCAGTTTTATAAATATTTGTATTAGATTTTATGTATTGATAAATGTTTATATTTGCAATTGTGGTGTGTACAATTGCAAAACTTAATGTTATTAAAGTAACGATTATATATATATATATATATATATATATATATATATATATATATATATATATATATATATATATATATATTTACTCGTAAATATTCTTAGCTTTAAATAATACTTAATATGTGTGATTGTAAGTACTTCTCTTTTTTTAAAAAAAAGATAATTTGTCCATATTAGATTTTTCTAATTTTGTACCCGTTTAATACAGATTTTTAAAAATATTTACATAGATATCTTAAAAATCCCTTGTAATTCATTGCCTTGAAATATTTTAATATTAAAGGTAGTTAAGAAAATAATGTGTATTTTGTGGCATTAATTATTATTAAGCATTATAATAGTAAATTGAAATTAGTTTTATTCTATCAACTACACATAAAAAACAACACTAGTATAATATACTAGTACAATAATACAGTATATTTTAGAGAATTTTTTTAAAAAAATCCGGACCGTTAGAAGATTTATGTCATATTTAAAATATCAGAATATTCAACATAAAAGTATTGATCGCATTATCCATTCGAGGACGTCGTATTTGAAATATTATATTTATTGTTCTGTATGTGCAAATTTGGTGTACATTTAATATAAATATAGGTTTAAAAATTTTAGTAATTGATTGAATAAATATTCAGTTTTATTTTTCAGTTTAAACCTAAATTTAAAATTATAACATCAATTAATAGTTTGCTATGTTAGCTGTGATAGTACTGACTATTATATATTTTGTTTAAATTAACTTTTATATACAGAATTATTATTTTCCGATTAATCGGCATATTTGAATTATCAAACAATATAGTTAAATTGAATAAAAGTTTAATTTATTTTTATTTACATTTATATAATTCCAAATATTTATGATAATATTGATAGAAAAAAATTAATTAAAAGTAAACAACTATTTCATTAATGAACTTTGACATTGGTTTACAAACAGAACATTATACCAGAAATGCAAAATTCATGAACTGGTATAAAAAAATATACTTCTTTAGTTTCGTAAAATTATTTTCTTTGTTTATTTTTTATGTAATTTAAATATTTCGAGTGAATAAATTCTGATGGCATGTTTTTCTATCTGAATAAATTTTTTTCAATCATAAGCATTATGTTTCTTATTTGTATATATATATATATATATATATATATATATATATATATATATATATATATATATATATGTAGTGTTGTTCTATAAAGAATAGAATAACAATATTCGTAATGGTTTAATCCTTATATAGATATATGGCTTAATGTTCGGTTTCATGACGTTTTATATATATATATATATATATATATATATATATATATACATACAATATATGCATGGAACTGTATGTATACTATCGTCATTGGTCACACAAATAAAACAACACGAAAGAAAAGACAACATAACCTATTTCACATACTCGTACAGTGCGATAAAATATAAGAATCCAGCAATGTGATATATCTTCGATTCTTACGATCCAGAAGAAGATACATACACATTCTGATTCATGTCCATCTCACACCATCAGTCACTACTACAATATGTTGTTCGGAAAAGAAAACAGCCGAATACGAAATAAATATTTATATGATTTGATCGAAGGCAGCCGTGGCAACAAACCAGAATCGCGACGTCGATGGTGGCGCCGCCGCCATTGCCTACGGCTGGCGGCCAGTGGCGGCGCGTCGGCCGGGCCCCCAACTATTGATCCCGCACTTTGGTTGGTCGCTGCCAGCTTTCACTCTGCCTGCATTTCATAGAGTTCAATGGTTAAAAGGTGTGCTCGATATTTTGTGAATGAATTCAATATTTAGCAGTATATATATATATATATATATATATATATATATATATATATATATATATATATATATATATGGGTATATACATATGTTAATATATATATAAATAAAATTAATAATCTCGTAACGTGAATATCCGCAGATTTTAATTTCTACTGTTAATTAAATCCACTGTTATTTAATAATTATACAGTTGATCATCGATCATAGTTGTTTCGTATTTTGGTGCCATGCTGGAGCAAGACTAGCATATGGGGAATATTTGTATATTTAAATTTATTGAAATATGCGATGGTGGTAATTATCTCTTACTAGACAATTTAAAACAGTATCACAGTTTAGATGTGATTATTTTTAACCAAGTTCTATTGTACAAAGAGCTGGTTAACAGCTAAGAAGATGCTGTTTGTGTTTTTATCTGTTAGTACAATATATTGTTTCTGTTTTAACAGGTATGCATGTTACATCTGAAATAGAATTTTTGTCGGTATTTCTAATAATTGAGTTCATCACAGCTTATCATGCAGACATACCGTGTTTTGTTTCAGTTATCAAATTATTGGATGCTGTAATTAATTTTATTTCGGTTGCTAGAGTTTTCTGGATTAGATCGGTCCTCTTTACATTCCTACAAACTCATTTGTTATTTTAATTAACATTGTTTAATATCTTACATTATATCGGCGACATGTGTAATTATGTTAATTATTTGTTTATAAGTATAAACCTGTTTACTATTCATGAGTTTTTAATATCTCTTCTTCATTTGCAAATCCAATATAAATTAATCGTTATAATTACTCCATGTAAAAGTATATAGATCCAAAAACCTCATTTTCGATATTATTGTCTAACTGAACATTAAAATCAACTAAAATTACCATTTCTTACTTTCTAGGCATGTTTTGTATTGTATATTGAGAATGGATGATAAATATTTTTTTGGTTGGGTCATTGTGTGGGGCATAAATTCTTATTAAGGTCGTGTACACATACATACACATACATGTATATATATATATAATTGTACACAAAATATTACAAATACCTTGCTATATACATTAATCAATATTACTGTTAAACCACAATTTAATGTTTGAAATAAACATAGGTTAAAATTTTAAAAGTTATGATTATTTAAAATATTTATAAAAATATAAAGTATATAATTAAAATATTTTATTTATTTTAATTATGTACATTTTGGTAACAGTTTCCTTTTGAATTTAATGCATAATATTAACGTTTAAATACATTTTTTTTTATATGTATTTTATACTTTAAAGTTAATAATTACTAGCAATATCATTACTTTGTTGTACTTACATTCGTACACGCAGGAACGTGATATATATATATATATATATATATATATATATATATATATTATATATCAGCCTTTGAATTCTCAGTGGTTATTAAATATTGTTTTTATTTTATTCTAAACTTGAAATTGTTTTTTTCTTTACTATATGTTTGAAACATATTTTGATAGCCTGACTCCAAATACTGATAGATCTCTTTTTGACCCATTAATTCTTGTATATATATATATATATATATATATATATATATATATGAAATATATATGTATATACATACATGGTTGTATGTAAAGATATTAGTTTGTATATGCATGTAAGTAAAATATGCCACAATGTTTACTTTTTTGAATCAAAACATGTTGTTAAAGACTTTTCAGTAATTCATAAAATTCTACTATTATTTTATGTTAGAACTATTAAATGTTATTTTATTTTTTTTAATATAATATTTTTTTAGATAAATAGTCACGGGAAACAGTTATCTAATATATTTTTGCTCTTAGAATGGTGTCATAGACATTATACTGCATTCAAGCTATTATTAAATTGATTAATACTGGATTATTAAATATTAAGATTATATTTTATGTGGTGTTACGAGTTAAAATTAGTTTGTGAAAATTAATATAGTCACTGTACCAGAAGCTATAATTGTGAAAAATATTTGATATTTATAAAAATAACGATAATCGTGTGTCTGAAATCAGTGTATAATTTATAATTAATTCTTTAATTAATAATAATTAATTCTTTAATGATATAATTTTATAATAAAAAATATTCGAGGCAACCTTCACCAATGCCGATATTTAGCGTTTTGCAGAACTGCCCTCGTTTGAACTGTAGCAACCATGCTGTACAGTCGACCCGTACCGGCATCTCTATTCACAACGAGATCACTTTCTCTGTTCCACAGAGTTGCTTTCATCGTTCGTCTCGTGTATATTATCGTGTACAGTTTTGTTTATGATACATATTCTGTTTGTTTACATTAAAAAATCATTTTTATTAAAGTAAAATTTCTGATTTTCATTCCACAAATTGTGTATGCGAAAACGTTGGTCTTTGCTCAAATAATATTGCGGTTTGTGATGTATTTATTAGCAGGTATATATATATATATATATATATATATATATATATATATATATATATATATATATAAGAGAACACTTTCCAGTAATTGATATGCACAAAACATTCCAGGAAAAATGATGAAAAATTTAAACTTAAACGAGTTTGTATTTTTTAAACTGTAATGAAACTTGAATTGATTTAATTATTCGTTTGAACAAGTATATTTCACGATGAAGTTTTTAACATGGCTAATTCACTTTCAGAACTGAATTTTTCACTTGTCTACAAACAAAAATACTTTTTTCTAGTCAAAAATAATTATTAGATTGATAGAAAATAATTGTGGTTTATGACCTTCAAATTCATATACATGTCAAGCTTTTTTGATTTTCTTAGCTATTTTAAGTGGCCCAGAACAGGTGGATGACTAACGCCTAACATTATCGCAAGCTCTCGAATTGTTGTAAGTGGTTCTGATTTAACTAACGTTGGTCGTTATGAACTGATTAAGTACGTCCGCGACCTTCTTCATCTTCAAGGCTCTCGTCCCCAGCATGAAATTTTTGGAACCACCATTTGCATCATACGTTCCTTAACAGGACCCACGCCAAAAACATCGTTCAGTGTATGAGCAGTTTCTGCTTCTTTACCACCCTTTTTGAACTCATACAGAAAATTGCTCTTATTTACTTCTTTCCCATCTTTAATTCAATAGCCCAATTTGAATTAAAATTAATAACAAAACCAAATTTGATGTTACAAAAATACGGACCGAAAAATGCACTTTAAAATGATATTAACATGAACACGATTAAGTTACACTTTCATTGAAAAAAAATAAAGTTAGAATTCAGAAAACAAAAACGGAAATTATTTTCTTACCAATATAATTGTTATTGATCCTTTTTTAATGTCATTTATGCGCATTTTTATAGCAGTGCTGCTCATCGTCAGAATGCTAAGGTACACAAAAACCTGATTTGATATGAATAAACAAAAAAAATTTCGTAAATAATTTTAATAATTTTTAATTAATTATCTTTTGAATATCTTTTTTAAACAAATAAATTTAATGAGCTTTTTGTGCTTCAAGCGACTTACGTAATTTATTTGTATTCTTTTCTGAATATGTTAAAGTTAAATTTGTCTGTCACAAAATTTTAGTGGTGTTCACTCTATGATGGTGCATCTTAGATCACAATAACATTTCTCCAGATAATATAATAAACCGAAGATACACTAAGATTTTTTAATCATCTCCATTAAGATTTGTTATTTTTACTTTATTAATATTATATTTTTTATATTTTAAAAAACGAATTACCGTTAAAAATAACTATCAGATTGGTTTTTATTTACTGTCTTAACTATGTTATAAAAGTATATTATATTTATGATGATTTTTAAGTATATAACACAAATTAAGTAATACTTTTTTATAAATCGAATAATATATATTTTTAAGTACGTTAATAATTTAATAAATATGCTAGTTGTGTCCTGTAAATGCTCATAATACTCTGAATTATTATATTTTTATATTTCTGTTTTAACGATTTCCTCATATTTTTAAACCACGTCATCCGAAAAGTTTTTTTGTTTAACATGTATGCTATTATAGTCAAATCACAATATATTATTCAATATAAAATCTGGAGTTTTTGTTTTTTTGCAACCAATAATTCAATTTCGTACGTTCTGTTCTGCACTGGACTATTTTTTTTGTGATGTTCGTATCTCGAGTACGATAATAAAATCTACATTTTATAATAATAGTTTGAATTTGCATTCTTTTTTATGTTAGAGAACGATATGTTTTTTGTGATGTATGGGTTTCAAATGCATGGACTATATGAGACTAGTTTTGGTTGTTCTGCATATTTTGCTTTCAACTTTTTTTAAAAATTAATGAACCGTTAAGATATGTAGAATATGGACCGTTTTTTTATGAACCACTTTACATTTTTTTGTATAACTTGTTTTTCCAAATTTAAAATATATCATTTTAGTAAATGACATTCATCTAGAATAAAAATTATATAAGCAATTATAGAACTCTTTGTGAATAAAATATCCGAATTTTATATTTTTTGCTTATGTTTTTCATGAAATAATGGTTTTATAAATGCTAAATAATAGTTTTCTTTATATATATATATATATATATATAGTACATATATTTCGTTAGAGAAAATTGAAGAATTAACTGAATTCATGTTGTATGAAACTATTTAGTTACTGTTAATGAAAATGTGTTTCTGATGTCGTCTTTCATTATTTAATATCTTTGAGATGAGTCTAATAGGAGTTTATTATATTACCTAAAGAATAGGACAGTTAATGAATGTGATTGATTAAATATGTATATTTCAAATGGGTAATAATGAAGATAGAAATAATTATACTATATTATTGATATAATACACTAATTGGTCGGTGAAGTGTATGATTTCACAGAATACCGGTTAAACTTAAATGTTAGTAACGTAGCGTCTGTATGAAACACAAGTCCGGTAAAAAGTATATTTTGAAGTAAAATTCAACCGAAATGTATGAGAAAAGCTACATTTTTATCGTATAAATTATATATTAGTCATTAGAAAATATCAGTTAATAGTACAATATTCGTTCTACTTTTAATAAGCTGAAACCTGAAGATTATGTACTCTATTTAAAAAATGGATTAATTTTCTATTCTTAACTTTTTATTGTTATCTCCAACTAGAGATTAACACTAATTACTGAAGAAGGATTTGGTTGAGATAATTCAATTTTTGGCCAGCTACTTGAATTAAAGAATTATTCAATTTCATTTGCATTCTGAAAAGTTGGTGCTTATGAAAAATTATTAACTTCAGGATCAAATAATGAGTCGGTGAAGGTAGAAAGTTGTCGAACTGAGATCTTGAGACTGATTCTTTTTGGTTGGTAGCTTCTTTCTCCTATTATCATTATTTTGTTTGTCTGATTCATCGCAGTTCAAGAATTGTACCTATTAGTGACGCAAATCGAAACTGTCTCTCAGAAAAAACACAATCTTAAGTGTTGCCTTAACCAATTAAATGGAATAACCATCCTCTCTCTTTCTCTCTCTCTCTCTTTCTTTCTATATATATATATATATATATATATATATATATATATATATATATATATATATATATTGAAATATTGCTTTAGACATTCATAGCTTTAGATCAGTCACTTGTTTCCTTTTAAAAATGCCTGACATAATTATAACGTATCAAAATATTACTTTTTTTTGATACAAAATTTATATATATTTGTAAAAATTTATATAATCGTAAATATAATAATAATATAAAAAAATTATATTTTCGGGTTTTGTCTTTATAACTCTGACAAACAGTTCTACGAACACCTGCACGTAAAAAATCCATCCGTTTTGAATAATACATACTGCATTTAGTTTGAAAGTATCTACATGAACGGGTCGCTTGGTCGCCAGGTTGGTGCGGCATTTACGACGTCACTACTTGTGCGTGCGTTTGTCGCCGGGGACTAGCCGCACGTCACTCTACTTGTTCGCTACTTTGCCTTCGGTTAATGGTCGACTGTCGTAACTGACTCTCTCACACTGAAAACAGAATTTTCCTGCGCACACTCTTATGTCAACCGTCGCCGTCACCATCATGGAACACGGTCCACACGTAAACGCAAATAAAAGAACTTTACCCGTAATTTGAATTTGGTTTTTAGGCAGTGCTCCAGCAACGGGATGTACCGGTGTGTAACGTAGTAGCGGACAGGTATAACACGTCTACGTTTCTGGCGAAAAGTTTGTATTTCCGAGATTCTCGAGTGATGAAAGACTGAAAATGGAAATTATTAATGATTTGCAAGTCTGCTGTATGAGCTATCGTCACTAAGATAAGCCGACATACCAGACATTTATCATGATTAAACTGCGAATACCCGTGGAAAAATATTCTGAAACTAATTTCGCATTTTGATATATATATATATATATATATATATATATATATATATATATATATATACATATGTATATATAAATATATATATATATATATATATATATATATATATATATGTATATATATATATACATTTGTGAAAAAATTAAATATATATGTAAAAAAATACTTTCTAAGTATACTATACCATAAAAAATAATTACTTTATTAAAGTAATTATTTTTTATAGTAATAAGATATCACTTAGTAAATATTCAAGTCGTTTAATAATAGTTGCATTTGTTATAAATTCATGATAAATATCGTGTATATTTGAACATTTTAAATTTAAATAATATAATAATTAAAAAATAATGAATTAATCACTTAAAATCTTATTGTTTTCCTAATTATTACATGAAGTTATATAACTTGAAGAATTTCGATGTAACGTTTTAATAAAAGGATTTCAAGAAATTAATTGAAATAGGACGAATAAAAATAAAAGAACAGTCCAAGAAAGTGATAGTCATACATTTGAAAATTATGCGAGTACATTGGGAAAAAAACTACAAAGGGGATGTTTACAGTATTGGAATGTATAGATAGAATGAATAGTAAAATGAGTTATTACAAAAATATATGACATTTAGAGTATATTCAGCACAGTTAAAATTACACAAAAAAAGTATGAAAGATAGAGCATGTAAATGATAATTGATATTAGAAATAAAAAAGTATAGAATTATTTAAAAAAACGTACACAATTTCAATATTGTCAAATTTAAGTAAGAATGATAGAACAGAAATAGCATTATTTAGATTATATGTATGAAGAAGGTATGACTGAAAATTTCATTTATGAAATGCATATGACTATTTGAATATCCCTTTTTAAAGATTGCATCGCAGCAGTTGTTTACCTAAATTAATCAATACAGGATAAGAAATACCTCTTGTGTGATTATAAGGCTAAGGACGCAACACAATAGCCTGCAAGCACATGCATTGACTGTATATACGCGTGCAATATGCCATGTATATCATCAGGCCTAAAGTCATGAACGATAAAACAAAATAGCTGTTGAAACGTGAAAAAGAAGCATACCCTGAAAATGAAAAAAGTTTAACCAAGTTCTTTTAAACAGTATTTCAGAAACGAGAAAACAGACAGATGGGATTCATTTTTTCTAATTACCTAATGGAACATGTCGATTTATGATGTACAAAGTATATATATATATATATATATATATATATATATATATATATATATATATATAATATCATAGATTTCGATAATTCTAAAAAAATATTTAATTTTAAATTGTAATGATGTAAGTAATAATAACAATAGTAACAAGAATATTATAATATTATATGGTTATAAAGAATAAATTTCTTTGAATTTTGAACTTTCCTTTCTTGAGTTTGAATATATTAACTGAATATTTAAAACTAGTCCTGTTAAAAAAGTGAAGAATAATTTATTTATTTTATACATCACCTGAGTAAAGTTTGTAGTTCACCGAGGCAGAGTTATTAATTCACCTCTTCCAATCGCATTGATTCAGCAGTTTAGTATTCAGAACATGTTTTACTTGCACACTGAAGTAAGTGATATAGGGCCTTGATTTACTAGTACACTATTGTAGTTTCATGGTCTTATTCAATGTTTCTAATTATGTTAATAATGAATCCTAAAATGTATACATTCATTATATTGTAGGTAATTAAAATGTATACATTTGTTATGATTATATTTACTTTCAATTATATTTTTTTAAATTTTAATTGAAACAAAATTATTTTTCACTTATTTGACATATATATATATATATATATATATATATATATATATATATATATATATATATAATTTTAAACATTAAATTTATACATTTTTCATTTATAGATATTAAAACATAAATTAAAATATAAATATTTATTAGTATATTGTTAGTAGCAAAAGTTAATAACTGTAGTTTAAAATAACAAATATCGACAAGTCTTTTTTAGTATTTTGAAAATCTTTAAGAAGTATGTAACAAACATGTAAATAATATATAAGCATATTCCATAGTTTAACATATAAATATTAAGTACCTGTCAAACAGTTGACATTTTTAACATACGAATTTGTGTGGTTTCAATTTATGTCAGAAATGTCAACAAGAATTTATAAAATTCATGCAGAAATACAATAGAGATTCTTACTTATTATTTATGTATATCAGATTTAAATGTTCACATATAATATACATCAATGTATATGAGGATTTACAAAACTTGAAAGTTTATTCAGTGTTGTAAATAATAAATATTATAAAAATTCTTATTACTGGACTTAGTTACAATATCGAAAAAGTTTCACAAACACAATATAATTAAAGTAGATTGTGGAAAATTAAATTTGAACATAAAGTAGACAGTGAACATATTATATATTGGAACTTGATTTATTGATTTCTACAGATAATAAGATTGAAATGTGAAATACTAACATAACTATAATTGTGCGTCTCACTTAAAAAAATATAACTATTAAATAACAATATACAAAATAATGAAAACAAATAAATTCTTAATACCGATGAAAATCCATTGAATAAACCAATCAATTAAAATATTCAAGTGAATGTTTAAAATATTACCCTTGACAGTGTATATTCTTAATTTATTAGTACCCTTATTATTTATTCCTATCATAGAACTTCAACACGAAGAATCATTAATATTTTAGTAAGATGTGTAGATTATTGGCTTATAGTTATTTGTGATCCTTTGTCTTGACGAAAAGCGCTGTAGCTGGAAAACGTTCAATGTTTTAATATGGTGGCCATATTGAAACAGACATGTTCGACATGATAATCATTTGTTTACAACAACGGCTCTTTAACATTATGTGGTGTATTGTTCGTGGAATTTATTTGCATTATGAATGAATCACTTTTATGTAATATTGAATAATTATAATAAAACTCAGTCATATTTATATATATATATATATATATATATATATATATATATATATATATTATATATATATATATATATATATATATATATATATATATATATATATAAGTATGACTATATATATATATAAATATATATATATTTACTATCGGAATTACAATTTTACATTTATGTTAATATTTCTTTGATAGTTTTTAGATTCAATTTTCGCAAAAAAATAACGATTTTAAAAATATTAATTAGAAAAAAATTTATATGAACTTTTCTTTTTGATTTTGTAAATGTATATGAAATTCATACTTATTATATAAAATCTTTGGCCCAGCAAATAAGTTGTGGTATAGGAAATGATACTATTTTAAAATATTTTGAATAGTTCTTCGAATATCTTTGTATTATTCAATTTTTTAACATAATAGTTATTTACATGTATATTTTATATGAAAATGTTTTACTTCTTTGAGGAAAAAAATAGGTCATTTATTTTCATGCATTCGGAAACTTAAAAAAATGTTTTTTAATTTCAATAAAATTCATAGGTTATTTTTTAATTTCAATATAAATTTATTTAATGATATATATTTTATTGTGATCTATAATTCTTTCCCATCTAGTAAATAATTTATAGGTACAATCCTCGTATAATTTCTTGATTTATTTAAAGAATGTTTTTGTACATACATTCTAAAATTCTCAGTTATTGAATTTTTGTGATTCAATTAATTAATATGATTGTAACAAATGGTAATTAAAGGAAGTTACATGACATGAATATGGTGAATGATTGAGAACCTTCCATTCCAGCTTTTTCAATTTTTGTCGCATCTGTAAATATGAACATAGTAAATAGTTATGATGACAGACTCTACTTTTTCTGTTTATTAATATCAGTCATTTTTTCTATGTGAATCCAGAATTTGTTTCTTTGACAATCTGTTTTTACTTTATTTATCTTTAAGTAGATTTTGAATTTCAAATCCTAAGGATGACTTATGCGTGGCCTTCAAGATTCGCAAAGAACGATTTATGAATAAAAATACTATAACCGATTATTAATTTTTTGTTATTGTTACACCTTCAGCTGATCTTATATAATAATAAACAGACTAAAATGTTATATTTTATTTCAGAAAATAAATATACAATTAATTAAATTGTTCTATCTACTTAAACCCTTCTTTTTAATCGAATTAAATTTGACAAAAACATTGTAAACTACGAATATTAACTTATTTAGTAGAGTTCAATATTATATATATATATATATATATATATATATATATGTATGTATGTATGTATGTATGTATATATATATATATATGTATGTATATACATTTATATATATATATATATATATATATATATGTATGTATATATATATATATATATATATATATATATATATGTATATATAAATAATTTTCAATTATCGTATAGTAGAGCAAGAGAAAGTAATAAAATCAATTCGAAAAATGTGTATTCAGAAATGCAAATCCATTCGAAAGAGATCCCATTTGATATTAGCGAATGGACTGTGCAGACTTATGTATATTTCTTGTATACAAATAGATAACTAGTGCATTAATCTATTGGGAGTTGTTCCATTTATGTATTAGAGGTAGTAATATATTTCAATTGCTGTATCTACTAGAACGTAACCTTTGGGGTTAAGAATATTCAAATAAAAGTTTTCTATACTTAGTAGATTTTGACTAATTTGATTGATACACAATATTGATAATACAATTTTATATGTAAATTTATATATAAATATGTATAAATTTATATATATATATATATATATATATATATATATATATATATATATATATAAAATATTATTCTTTCGTTAGTAATAATAATAAAATAGAAAATCGTATAGTAAAAATTTTCCCACTACCGTAAAAATAACGAAACTTGAGAAAAAATTGAAATATACATGTTTGATTAAATTAATATATATATATATATATATATATATATATACATATTGATTACACATTTAACAATATAATATAAATGATTATTTAATAAATTTGAACAGAAAAATAATTATATTAATTAATTATTAATATAAAATAAATGTGTAATGTTTTCTATTCAATCAGTCAGCGCTACACGTGCTGTATATAGAAATCAAAAAATAAACAACGTTCATTTATTTATTTCTAGAAGTTAATAACGCCTGTGTTTGTTGTTTCTACGTAAACGATGCTGGTCAATAATAAATTATTTAATTATTATAAAAATAAATATTTGTTAGATATAAAATTCTCCTGCGTCTCTTGAATCGGAAACAAAAGGTATGTCCTAATGATTTATCATAAATTTAATTTCTTATATTAATAAGTGCACTGTAATAGAAATGTGTATTGTGTTCAGTTGTTTAAACATTGTACATACGTATTATACAAATATTTCAAGCACTAATATAGATATTTTAATAATTATGAAAATATAAATAAATGGTTCCATATTCAATACTAATTTTTTACATTGCTGCATACACTATTCCAATGTATTTTTAATGACTGTATATATATATATATATATATATATATATATATATATATATATATATATATATATATACACGTTCTCTAAGTATATGATAAATAATTAAAATTACTTATTATAACAATACTATTTTTGTAATTATTATATGCATATATTCTGTGTATTCAATATAATCATTTTATTAAGTATAAAAATGTTTATACTTTGGGATATACGGGGTATATATGTTATATATTTAAATCGAAAAATTAACAACCATTTATTTTGTATTTATTTATAGAACTTAATATAAACGTGTTTCTAAGTAAATGACTGTTAATAATGGTATAAAGTTGTAGTTATTACAAAATATATTTTTCTTTTCAGAATAGTATGTGTGTGTTTGTACGAGAGGTTTCAATAATGTTTATGATCACTTTATTATCAGATAATATTTATTAAATTTAGAAAAATGTATTGTTATGCTTTAAACTACAAAATAAGGTGAGTGTCAATACGTATACCTTTTTCATACGTGTAATTTTTTGTGTTGGTTCTGATTATATGTACAATCAGACTGTCTGTTCTGTTTTCATTTCAATTGTTTCATCATAAAATTATATGTTTAATAATTTTTTTCAGCTATAAAATAATTTATGTATCAATAAAGAAATATATGAAAAGAACTTTTGTATTTTTATTATTATTTTATTTAATTATCTATGCATTTTTTTAATACATGTATTCTTCTGTTATATTCTATATATATCAATTGTTACAAGCGTGCCTTATATTGTGATTTTAGCACAGTGTGCGTTATATTTTGAAACGAACCAATCAACAGTATTTTTTTTTGTTTCCAGAACAATTTGTTTCTAGATCTGAAAAAATCAATAATTATTCGGATATTTTTGATATTCAAAAATAATTATATTTAAACAATATGCCTGGTTGTTTTAAAAGTATAAAATGCATTCACTGTGCTAATTTAATTGTACAAATTATTTTAATATGTTTTTTTGTTTATATATATATATATATATATATATATATATATATATATACATACATATATATATATATATGTATATAAACATATATACATATATATATATATATATATATATATATATATATGTATGTATATATAATATCACTGATAGGAAATAAATATGCATTTAAGGCTTTAGAATGCTAATGGGAATTCATTATATATTAAAACCTTTCGCCCAGTATGAATGTATATATATATATATATATATATATATATATATATATATGTATATATATATATATAAAATATATATACATATATTAATATAAAATAAATAATATTTTTCATTTTATAATAGTGTTATCGTGAAACCTTCTGAAAAAAAATAGTTAACATTATCTTACTGACTACAAGTATGTATTATGATTTCATCTTTAAATAAATTTCCATTAATAGAAGATGGAATAAGTCAATGCTAAATGATGTTGAATAATAATATATTGAAGTACATTTTGAAATATTTGCTCATCGGTTTAAAGGTGGGTGGAAATTTATTGAAAATTACAAATTTTCTATAAATTTAATCACATACTCTTCGATTTTTCTATTAATTAATCGTCGTCATTATGGAAAATAAATATATTTATTCAAAAATATTGAATTTATTATTTTTATTATTTATTTATTTTGTAATATTATTTGTCTTTTTTTTAAAAAATATCTATTTTATAAAGAAGTATATAGAAATGTGTCAAAATAAAGAAAATATTTTAAGAATTTTCTGTTGAAATAATTATTTCTATGAAAAATAATCTTCTATTTCTATATACATTTTTATTTTTCTTGTTTAAAATAAAAATATTATCATTTATGAATTTTATCATGCATGAAATATTTTCTTTTATTTAATATGTATATATATTTATAATAATATTTCACTTGAAGCTATTAAAATGTTCATGAAATATAATCATGTTATAGTACATATATATATATATATATATATATATATATATATATATATATATATGTATATATGTATATATGTATATATATATATATATATATATATATATATATATATATATATATATATATATATACTGATGGTGGGAATGCAATACGTTGTAAACTACAAAAAACACTTTTCTGAAGTGGAAAAAAAAATTTAAAATTGATGTGTATTCTTATTATGTGACCAACGTGAGTAGTTAGTAACGAGGATTAAAATGTACGAGGATAAAGGTGTTTTGCAGTCACAAGGAGATAACTTTTTAATTTTTAAAAAATTGTAGATCACTAGGTTTGGCAATTCCCACTGTTGATATCTCTCTATATTTATAAAATTAAAACTATCCACTAAAAATAAAAATTCCCTGATATCGACTTATTTATTTGGGACGAGATTTCTATAGGACTCACATATGTTTATCTCATATATAAAACAACTATGTTGCAATTAATCTTCTATATTTATTATATAGACATAGAGTTTTAAAAAATATGTTTATTGTTTCATCGGTTACATATACATGCTTATAATTGACAAGTGGGCGAGTAAAGAGTGCCCGGGGGTTGACGAGCTCAGTAATTAGAGGGTGAAGCCCACTATTATGTACATAAAATCTAAATTTCCAGTAAAATTAAAAATTCCATGACGTCGACTTATTTTTTAGGTCGAAATTTCTATTGATACCCAAATATGTTTATCTCTCTTTTCTCTATATCTTTCTATATATATATATATATATAAAATCATAAGTATCCACAAAAACTTTATAAAATAACTCGTTACAAAAACTAATCTATCTGTGTGAATGTTTTATGTACTAACATATTAATATATATATATATATATATATATATATATATATATATATATATATATGTGTGTGTGTGTAAGTGTGTGTGTATATATATATGTATATATATTATGTGTATATATATATATTTATATATATATATATATATATATAAATCCATGACGTCGAGTTATTTATTTGAGGCGTAGCTTCTATGATACCTAAATATGTTTATTGTTTCATTTGGTTACATGTACATGTTTATAATTGATTAGTGGACGAGAGAAGTGAATAGAGGGCAGAGCCCCCTTTTATGTATATATATATATATATATGTATATATATATATATATATATATTCATACTGTTTTTCTCAATTCTTAATTTATTATTATATTTAAATTCATTTGATATTGATTTAATTCTTTTCTACATTATAATTAAATATCTATTTAATTAACATTATTAGAACAATCAATAATTGATCAAAAGTGTTACATATTACTATTATGTAATATTTTCTTCCTGATCACTGTTAAACACCGTTAAACGACTATTATTCCTTCTGACAAAAAATCCTCATCTTCTAAGCTTTCTTCTGCAGCATGTTGATTTATTTGCTCTACTCTTTGCAATAAATCTGTTATTTTTTATTGTTTGATTTTACGTGAGAGATCTTTATAAATTTCGTTGTATGGATCTAAGCATTTGTGAAGTTCGTTCTTAAGTGTTGCACTTATTTCAGTGGAATGATCTGCATTTAGAAAATAGAACTCCAATTGTTCGGCTAAGTTTATGCCTTCCTGTATATTTTTTAGGATAACATTTGGAATTGCAGCGTTTTCATCTATACTGTCCTTCTCTGAAGTAATTTAGTTTATCTCAGATGCCATTTCCATGAAATTTCTCCAATTCTCAAACCGTGTAAGAGCGAAACCATGTTGTAAGAATGCCGTGTTATACGGTGGTTACCTGTACTTATAATATTTTCGGTTGTGATTATGTATGGATATATGTATGTTTATATATATATATATATATATATATATATATATATATATATATATATATATATATATATATGTTTGTATTATATGTGTGTATGTGTGCGTGCGCGCGCGCTTATCCGTGTGTATGCGGATCTAATGTTTTTTGTTGAAAATCGTATAACGTAAACACAAAATCACTATAAATATTATAGTACAAGAAATAAAAAACCGAAG
>CM068321.1:14611525-14629025 GCA_034766995.1 Acanthacorydalis orientalis | reverse complement strand
CTTGTCATTTTATGACAATCACGTAAAGCAGATACGGCTGAAGTTTACATTATGTTGTTGATTTTTTCGTGTATAATGAATCGAAATGCGAAAGAAATATATAAACCGACTTTTTTAAATGAAATATGTTTGAGAACAGGGATGAAACGAGAATAAACATAAATAGCTTTTAAAGTACATTCTCATTTGCTTAAGTGATAGGTACACAACATGATATAAAATACGTACAAGGCTTAATTAATAGGAGGGTGCATTAAATAAATAATATTATAATTATATGAAAAGATGTAATTGAATATTTTCGTCGATGAAGCTTGATATTTAAACGTGTGCTTTTATAAATTAGAAATAAATACATACATTTATTGTATTTCAGTGGAATAAATACTTCTCAATCTTAAAACAGGAAAAATAGAAAAAAATGAATAACAGTAATCATAACAGTAACAGTATCATGAATTATCTGATTGCATTGAATAACAAATGTACACATTCTTTCTATCACTTGTCTCAAATTAAGTGACATTTATAGTATTTCAAATGTCGAATTCAAATGCATATTCAGACGATTATAAAAAAGTCACGTGGAGAAAAACAATAATAAAGATTTTAATCTATTCAATGTTTATATCGTAACAATAAAAATAACATTTTTATTTTAACATTTTTTTATTGGAAAGCAACTAAAATATTCTATATGATTATTTTTTTATATTAAACAGCATTAGAGTTTATTAATTAAAAATATATTTTTGATATATTACAAGTATCGTGGTATTATTTTCGTATACAATTTTAAATGAAAGAGAAAGTTGATAATTTATTTATTGTGTATGAAAGTTGATAATAAGATTAATTTTATTTATTATTTTATATTCTATTTAATTAATTCGTTGAGAATGGTGAATAGATATTTTGATAGTTGCTTTCAATATATAGTAACAATATTGACCTTTCATATAAAACGGAAACGATTGTATTAAAATGTTTCCTATAAAAATTAATTTTTGTTACTTTTGAGAGACTTGTTCAGATTTGTTATTTTTTTACTTAATGAAATTTATAATTAATACAAAAATGTATTACACTGATGAAGTCATTGTATAGTTCGTTACCATCCGAATAGACCAAAACATTACCATCCGTAGATCTTTACAAGACTAATTGCAGCATAAACTAGACCCTTTGCAAATAATGATGAGCCTAAACAAATTACAAATTGTGGAAGATACTTCTGCGTAGTTTATGGATAGTAAATTCAAGATTGTATTAAAATTTCTTACACAGTGAATCGTAATACACTTTTGAACAAATTAACTTTAATAGTTATTTTGGACTATTATGAAAGTACTAACTTTTAGTAAACTCGAATTTATACATGGAATTAAGACTTTTATTAGAACAACAAACTAGAACTGTACATTTTTTTATTCGAAAAATAAAAAAAAGATATGAATTTTATTTGTAATATATATATATATATATATATATATATATATATATATATATATGTATTTATATTTATATATATATCGATTTACTCAGTTTTAACCTCCTTAGTATTATTTTATATATTCTAACTTAAAATAGAAATAAATATTATTTAATAGACAAATAATAATAGTCTCATTAAAATTAAGCATAATTAAAGATAATGTGGTTATTCTAATGTAATTTTACATTATATATATATATATATATATATATATATATATATATATATATATATATATGTATATGTATATATATATATTGATATAGATAGATAGATTACTTAAAATCTATTGATTAAATACTTTCCTATTCCATTTATTAGAGTTACTTTCATTTCATTTTCATAAAATTTACTATATTAAGAACATTTTACAATAAAGTAAACAATACTTTTTTGAGAATACTTTCATAAGAAATTTTTATTTTACAATCGACCAAAATACATCTCTAAGCTTATTTTAAAGACCTAAAGAATGTCATTTGTAGATATAATTGAACATGTAAATGTAAAATTGAATTTATCACTAATTTCTAGACCTTTATAGTGTGATAAGGGTTATCATCGACAACCAGATTATGACAATGTAATATTTTAAAATGAGAAAGTAGTTTGAAAGCAATCGTGAAACAAGAGAGTTTGATCAGATGATCAATTTCATTTTATTGAAATAATAAATGTGACATTATGAAAATTTAAATTTATTATACGTTATAAAATATAATGTATAGTGAACTTCATTCATTGTAAAATTGAAGTCACGTTATTATTATATAGATACAATAACTATATTTAAATTTATTTTGATATAACGCGTTAATATAATAAAACTTGTATCAAATTATATATATATATATATATATATATATATGTATGTATATATATATATATATATATATATATATATATATATATATATATATATATATATATATGTATGTATGTATGTTTGTCTACTTACTTGTTTCTTCTATGAGTCGTATTTAAAAAAAGAATTTCTTTAACTAAGAAAAACAGAATATACTGAAATTTATTTTGATAGGAGAAATAAATTTAGTTTTTGCTAACAACGAAAAATAAACAGTAATTCTAATTGCAAAAGAAAAGTTCCTAGCAATTTAATTATTTGTTGTCAAGGTGAATAAAGTCACTACAGCAGATCAAAGTCATCCCAGTTCATGGAACGGTATATGTCAGTTTTGTATTATCGAAGATTTGATATAAGTATATAGAATCAAAAATAATAAACATTTTCGTAGAAAAGCTTTGAATGTTTATGTACTTGCATGACTTTCGAAATATATTTTTATTTTATTCATTACATTTCAAATTTGTTTGTAAAAAAATTCTGACTTTTTTATACGTTTATAATATATATATATATATAATACGTTTTTTAGTATTTACTACCATAAATTTTGTTTAACAATTCTGCAAATAACTGTCGAAACAACAAATTAAAAATGAACTGGAAAACGAAATCAATAGATATTTGTTTTTTTTTTAATTTATTCGTTATTTATGAATGACTTTTGTCAAAAATAATTATTTGATTATTAAATATTGAGGAACTCATGTACCTATTAATTACTGATTTCTTATAATAATTGAAATTAATTTTGTATATATAAAATAACAAAATCAATCAGCGATTCTATGTGATCATACAATATATTAACAAAACAAGTATATAATTTTGTTATTTTTTTTAAGACTAAGTATTTCAAAACTGTTTGGCAATCTCTGGTCAAACTAGTGAAGTAGTGGAAAAATATTATGAATTAATACAAAAACATACAAACCAGGTATGATATAAAAATCTTTTGAATAATCTTAAACGATTCTTTACCTGCATTTTCATTCGTCTCGTTTGTAAACTTACAGGTACATATTGTATACAAAGATGTTCGGTAGCAGAAGCTTGAGATATAGTACTTGGTTTGCATATATATATATATATATATATATATATATATATATATATATATATATATATATATATATGTATGTATATATATATGTATATATGTACAACACATGCTTTGTCAGGGTTGCCTAGGATTAGGTTGGGTCGCATAGCTGATGAATAAATGATAGACTAGTTTTGTGAGAAATATTAGTTACCGGGAGTCGACTGTACGCTAAGCAAGGAACGGCGGGAGTTTAGTTATGGTTTGTTAAGAAATGTGCAAGAGGTTGTAAAATGTTTTACGATAATAGTTTTAGTACTCATGATAATGGTGTTTATGGGAGCATATGTGTGTGTATGTGTGAGTATATATCAGTGCGGCTTTTAGAATGAGGTTTGTGGCACGTAGAATATGTCTTATGCTATTAGCTTTTACACTTGCCGATGTAAAAAAATGAAATATTTATTAACAGTTCTTCGGTTGATTTTGAAGTTTATTACATTTTCTGATTTTTATTGGCTAGAGCGATGTTATAGATATTTATTTTAATACTTTAATGATCGTATCGGTGTTATTGATATAGTAAATTGGAGTTTATATTTTAAGAAAAATATGTATACCTTTTCTGAGTCACTCATAACGTCTATATATTTCTTTACTGCGCAAATACATTATGTCGGCATGTAATAAATAGATCTTATATTAAATGTTCAGAAGATATTTTCTAAATATACATTTATTTTTAACTTCGTTATCTTTATTTAGCTTGAATTAATTATTTTTTCTTCATTAGATTTTTGTACTCAATAAACTATTCTTATTATGGATTGTTTATATGATAATAGTTTCAGATTTAAAAATTAATTCAGCTGTCTATTAATAGTAGCAAGTTTAGTATTAAGTAATGTTAAATGTAATGTTGAGTATAGAAATCATTACTTTTCATTCCACATGTTACAACAGTCATCAACATATTTTTTTATTATAAAGTGTGGAACAATAAAAAAAATATATAAATTACACAAAAACGTCTATTTTGTTATATCTTAACACATTCTATTTGAAAAAATATATTTAACAAATGGTCCTATTCGCAGTGCTGATAAAATTTGGTTTCTTATATGGAATTAATTTTGACAGATTTGTTGGCAATAAATTTAATATTTTTGTTCGAATATTAGCTTTAAGTTTTGCTCGAATCTACTTAATTGGCACAGATTTGATATTGGTTTAATCCTTAATGAAATAGAATGTATTTTTGCGGAAATTTTGAGAGCCTTCTCATACATTTTTGGTCATAAGGTCAATATTTTCTACTGACTGCATTTTTTATAATCTTTTTATACTTCTTCAATTACTGTAGCTTGACCATAAGTTTGTAAATCAAGTAATTGAACGGCAAATAATTTCAGCAGTTGGCATGTTTTGAGTACTAAATTGTTACCGAATTTCAATTTGTGTTGTTATAATGGAAAGACTGTTCTTGGTGTACATCGTTATTAGAGTCTATTATTTCAATTTCAGTTATTTTGGTATAATTAATTCATTCAGTTAATATGGTTTAATTTTGAAAAAGCTGGTAATCTTTATTTATTTTTAAAAATAAATTAAAAATAAAATCTAGAATAAGAATATAAAATAGATAATATTATTTGAAATACATTTGACAGAAATTTTAAGTACGAGAATTTCAGTAAATATTAAAAAATGTAGAATTACTCGTATATAAACAAATTTATAAAGAAAATAATTTGCTTATTTAGTTAGCTCAAAACAGTATAATAATTTAATTTAATAATGTTACTACTCTTCGATATTATTTAAAATGATAGTGATATCATAAAGAAAGATAGAACTAATGTAAAATTGGTTAGAATATAATCAATGTTCAGTAGAGACATCAGAGCTTTGAGTATATTCTAAAATGTTATCTCGTACTTACGTTATACTCAATACGTTTTTTGAACGAAGTAACACTTTTCAATTTAGTATAATAGTTTTCTCCATGTTTTCTCTATGTCCTTAATGCTTTGTGTGCCTGTGTACATTGTCATGTAACAAAATGTCTCTTTTTTAAAGATATGTCTAAGGTAATGGAAACAAATGATTGGCTTGAAAATTATTGTGTATATAGAAATTTTCACTTTTTAATTAAATGGATTTTATGAGTAATTTTTCATATGTTTAGCCCATAAATTACTGACACGACTTATGGATATATTTAATAATATACTTTACTAACATAAAAAAAAATAATGACTCGCATAAAGATAAAAAATGATCATGGATGGATATAAATCCATGTATACTCAGTTACAAGAACATATTCAAAATTATAATCATTAAAAAATATTATCTTCTATTTTAAAATTTATTTTGTAAATGAAATTAAAAATTAACACGATGTACCAGAGTAATTAATATCAAATACTATGAGATATTATCAATTCTGAAAGTTTCTTTCTTCATTAAAGAAAAAAATAAAAAAAAATGATTATGAAAGTAATAAAAAATATATTAATCTTCAATAAATCATTATATAATTTGAACTGTCTATAATATTATATATTAGAATATTTTGGTAACAAATGGGATCAATGAACGATATATGCTGAAATAGTCAGACCATTAATTTGACAATTTGTTAGACTTTCAAGTGAAAGTCCAATCTAATTATGTATGTTTATTGCATCCACATGCAACAGTTATATTTTTTGCAATATGTACTCAATCAATTTAAATACAATTCGATTGGGATATTTCTTTGATTTCAATCGGCAAACAATCGATGAATAACGATTTTGGATTTATACAGAACACTTACATTTTTTTTTTAATTTTATTTAGACATATACTCCATCTTAACAGATGTTTTTACTAATACATATACGGCTATAAGGTAGGTACATCTACGTGTAGTTCTGTAGATCTGTTTTTATGTACATATATGCGTGCTAGGGAAGAGAAAGGTACGCTCCCGGCATTACGTTTCAACAGTCTGTCAACACAAGATCCACTGAGAGATTTATTCAGAGAACATTTACATTCTCGTGTTACTCGGAGGTAGTAGGCAAACGGGTAACGCTACTTTATTCGCCACTAAAAGTATTAAAATATGTTACAATATATACGAGATATATCAGATTTACGCATACGCACGTTAATAATTTAAATACTGCGGAATGAAAATAAGATTTAATTTTCTTTACGTCTATAAATAACTAATGAGGTTTATCTTCAAAGCACGTGTGACATTGTGTATTCGTTCTTGTATAGCAAGCGAGACATGTTTATGTAAAATGATATGTAACAGCGACCTTTAATCCTGGAAGTATAAACAGTCTATACTTAGTAGAAAATGTGTTCAAGATTAATAGAAAAATAACAAGTTGACTGCTTGTCTAAATTGTTGACGAGCTTCTGAGATCAATCAACTTGCACATATGAAAGCGGAAGAGCAAGCGAGTTCACAATTTATTGCTGTCGTATTGTTTGTAAGATATCTTTGAGTCAAAAAAGAGATACATGAAAATCTGTGTATAAAATCTTTTACAGTTCTTATGACTTTAACAAGATAGCATTTTTTAAATTTACAAAATACAATGAATATATATATATATATATATATATATATATATTTAATAAAACCATTCCAATTTTAAATAAATTTAGATTTTTTTAATAAAAATAATTTATTTATCTTTAAACAAGTGGTTTATAAAATGGAGTGCATGTACTTGTGAATAAATGTCTTCAAGCAATTTGTGATTATATTACTTATTTTTATAGCCATTTGCAATAATACAAAAGCTTTGTATTGAACAGTCATTTCGTGTCAGTATTAGGGCTCCTCAGAAGGCGTAAATATATACGGAGCTTAAATTTCAAGAAATTAATTATACAAATCTAAACGATCGATACAGAAGCATTACGTAGTTGATCAATTGGTTTAATTATGAAATGATTTTAGCTTTTCAAAAAAGATCATATTGAAAACAAGTTTTCTAAATTTATCAACTTTTATTATAATCAATTTTTAAATTCAATTTGTATAAGGTTATATTTTTTACTAGACGGGTTTTGATTTCAATTTTAGTATAATGTTTATTTTTAATTTATTATTTGTACTATTCCTATTTCAATACATTAAGTCGGTAAAAATAATAATTGTATATAAATAATAATCAGTTATAACCACATGTTTAATAAATAAAATAGAAAATTAATTACGGTTGTTTTCAGAACGAATAATTCAACTTGTACTATTTTTTTATTATTTTCTTTTACACATATTCAGTAGAAACAAAAGTATAAAATAGAAATGTTCCTTATAAAATGTTCATAGAACTGAAAGTAAATATAAGATGTTTTTATTCATATACATTTTTTATTTATTTAACCTATGATCAGAAATAGAAACCGTGTTCACACATCCTGATATCTGATGGTTCATTGGTTTGACTTATAACATTATTGAATCTCTGTCCAATCATTTTTGTTCGATGATGCGTTTCTGTCACGAATGTTTCTCTGATCTCAGGGATTGAGTAGTAGTGTATCGACGAACTTGAACTTGAGTACATCTCAATAAAATCAAGAACGTTGTTGTCAGTAATAGAACTTATATTTTATGATACGCTTTTTTATTTTCAAGATCGAAGTAAGCTTATTTGATTATCATGTCTTTTTTCTTTGGATTATTTTAAACTTCTTAACGAATTATTTGAATTTATTAAACATATATCATTTTTTTTTAAATAAAAATAACATATATTAAATTTAGAATTGAAGTACGATGCAAAGTATAGCAAATTTTTTTCTTATCTAGTCTTTTTTATGCATATATATTACATAAATTAAGAATCATTTCTAACTGAAGTATTGTTTTTTTTTTGGACTTTAAAACAAATTCATCTTTCTTTATTCTTTACCAGGATTTTATCTTTTAATCATGTTTGTTTCTTACATAATTTTCATTGAATATTGCTTTAAAAAATAAAGGAAATGCCAGAGATTGTATCATCATACTTTCAAAAATATGCAAGATCAAGTATTATTTTGTTAGATTTTAATGAACAACGATTTAGTGTGAGTTTTGATATCATATATTAATTTAACTAGTTTTTAATATTCTGAACATTATTGATTTGAAAAGAGTTGTAATGGAAAGACGTATATAACTAAAATAGTGGGTTTATTCCTAGTTAAAGGCGATAATGACTTTTGTTTTAATGATTTCGTCTTTTATTTTTTTTTTAATTTTCTAATTATAATAAATATTTTATAGAGTGATTGAAATTTTTCAGAAGAGTAATAAGAGAGTAGTGAATCAGGGTGGAAGTAGTCAATGTTCTTTGGAAATTAAATTGCGTTTAACATTTTATTTCTTTAAAAAAATTGGTGTATTTGATTTTCATAACTAAACAAATTCGTATAGTTATATTTAAATTTATAGAAGCTTGTTAGTGTTAAATATAAATAATAATTTTATTGTAACTGAATTTTTATTTGAAAGTGTAAAATTGTATCATTTTCTTTCTGGAAACATGCGTACTTGTTTATTCCATTTGTTTACAGTGTAAATGTATGTTTATTTCATTTTCTCGGATTTTATTCAGATTGTACAACATTGTTATAAAATATTTCAAATTTGATGTGTGTATTCTTATGCTGCATGAATACAAGTAGATACGTTTTTATAAAATGTAGTCTGCAATGTTGTTTATATAAACTATTTAGTGAATATCTAATATTGAAAGTAATCCATGAAATGACTGTAACTCGGATTTCGTATTGAAAATTTATGATAAATTATTTAAGTTGGAAAATGTAAAAACGTGCGAATGAGAGTTTATATTTCAAGATATTTCAAATAATTCACAAAGTGAATTTGTTATTTTCTTTTTTGTAGGCATTTTTTTAAATTTTGTTTTGTATTTTTAAGGGTGTGCTTTTTTAACGGACTGTATATTTTTTTAAATATGTTTCATTTTTGTTTGAAACATTTTCAAAAATGATATAAAATATGTAAATATTTCTCATACAAAGGTATTTTTTTTATAATGATGAAATAAAAAAGAAATATTGTATAAAAAGAGTTCGTAGAAACGTATAAAATTGAAATCAGTTTTTATTGGTTATATGATATATTTATTACAAAATTTATTTCTGGACGTTGTCCCATTGTTCTTCATAAATGTAACTGTAATAAGAATGAATTTCCTATCAAAACAAACACAGAAAACATCTTGTGCTTAGTCGTCCTTGGCTTGTGAGTATTTTTTTCATGTGGAAATATAAATATGATATTACACATTGGGTCTACGTACCTCTGTAATGTGTTTGCGAGTTGTGTTTTTTTCTTGCGCATGAGTGTTCGCGTGATCTTCCTCGAAATATGTGATATGCTTTTATGTTTGTATGTGGCTGCGTGGATATTCATCTGTGTGCTTGTACTAAAACGCATATGTGTGTGGATGTGTTACTGTATCTTTCTTGCCGCTGCTACTTGATCTGGCATATGGCAGAGGTGAGAACTTCAGGGGAGGTAGTAAGTGGCAGAGACGGTCTCTACCAAACGGAACATAAAGGTGACCCGGCGGCCGCGATAAGTGAAATAAAAAGTGGGGATTAAGGTAGGAACACTCGACTGAATTGTAAAATGTTCGCTTTGGTCGCTATTTGTGACACTTCCACTAAGTTTTTTGTTTGCTTTTTATCTCTATTCGACTTTTCGTTCTTTTATTTTATCCAGAGTTATCAATTTCGACCATAGTTGTATGTTTTCTTGGTGCTAGTGAAATGTTTACTTTTCATAATATATATGTATATATATATATATACATACATACGAAGTTATATATTGTTATAAATTTACAAAATCTAAAAGATGATCAAGATCGGGGCATGAGAACAATTGGTTTTCGATCAATGTAATGTGAATTTGAATTTAAACTTGTAAGATATTACAGCTCTATTTAAAATGGTTTTGAGTAGGTCATAAATTACTTAAAGAAAACTCATTGTAATAAATAACTGAAAATTATATATCAGTATCAAAAACATCGAACATGAAATTGATATAAGTATGGAATGCAATATTAGTAAAATAAACAAAATAGAACATCAAGACCTTTGAGTTTATATTATCGGTAGATTTTTAGACATCAGGAATGCATTTACAACTCAATAAGAAATTACAATAAATACTATAAAAAATTACTAGAAATGTACGAACAGGATTTAGTCCTGTTAGTTATGAACAGCTCATATTAAAGTATTTTATATAAATTGAACAAAGATTGTAAATTTATAGCAACGTTTTTGTTAGAAAAATGTATCAACAATGTTTAAATCTATTTGTTGTATATATATATATATATATATATATATATATATATATATATATATATATATATATTATTTATTTACTCACACGTATGCATATGTGAGTTACATATTTAAAATGCATGTATTGTAAAACCAATACGTCAACATCTCCCTGAACTGAAGGCTATAAATTTGTCTTACTTCTTCAGTTTTTCCAATAAGTAGTTTTCACCGAAGATGCAACAGCGATTCGATTTATATTCAAGAAATATGGAAATATATAGCCTGCATGTATGCATTATAACTTGCATGCATATGCAATGTCACTTTCTGGCATCTGACGTTAACTGTCAGGCACGTAATGAAAGCAGAAAATTGCTTTATGTCCTTTACTTACGCCTTCGATGCAGTCACCGAAGTTATAGTAAAACATACGTGGAATAAGAAATTGCGTGTATCATGTCGTTTACATTCGGTGCAAATATCAACGGTTTTTTTCTTTCTTCCGCTGTCACGGTCTTGATATCTTTATCACTTAATGTTAACAAAAAGTTTTTCTCATCAAATGTATAGCATGAGAAGAGACTATATATTTGGCGACATTCGCACAATGTTTGCATGTTTCAGTTTTAAATGGAATCTTATTTATTTTTAAATAGTTGCATTATAACACTCAGAAATAATGTATAACGTCATTGTATTTAAATATATTTTGATAAGATTACTAAATGAATAATAAGTCAAGCTGTAAGAAGATTTACCTGAACAAATATTTTATACTAAGCTCGTTATTTATGTAATTACAATTAACTGGAAAATGTCTCGAGATATTACCTTAATACCTCGAGTGAAATATACAATATTATATTTCTATGTACAATCAATTGAAACATAAATAGCGGTTAGATGAAAGAATAATATATTGTATGTTTACTTAATCATTTATGGATCTCTCTAATTAACATAACCAGAAAATAACAGTTGTATATAAGGAAAAAAAACATGATTCATCTGGCAACGTAACTGTATATATGTATTTTTTTAAATACGAATTTCATTCTATTAGAATTTTTTTAACTGTCAAGAAACAAAATTAAACAGTTCAGTTTACATACAAGGAGTCGATTTTTAGAATTATTTTTAGATTGTAATTTTATACCTACATTTTTATATGATTTTATTTATTTTATTCTTTTATATTAATTATAATTTCGTCTTTTGCAAGAACTGTAATTAAATGTACACATTTTGAGATAATGAATTTCTAAAAAATAAAGTGTATTTTATTAGACTGCATTATATAACAGAGTATATCAATATCAATAGTAATTATTGATAAAAGATAGAGAAATCTAACAAATGAAAATGAATCTTCGGACATTACTATTCTTAAAAAATAATTAGAATATAGATTATCTGGCATTATCAATAATGAGGTTAGATAAAAATAAAAAAATATACAGAGCATTAAGAATAAAGATGGATGATCATTATTAATGTATATATGAATTAGGTTCCATTTCAATTCAATTATTTTTAGTGGATTGTCTCCATCCTGATTATTTACCGTAAAGACAAATGAAACAGACTATACATAATATCAATGCTTGAACGTGTTGAGGATATTTTTACCAAGTTGGTATGTCTGCAACAGACGCTTTATAGACTATGAATGGTTTAAGAAAGCGATCATTTCATTGATAAAAAAACATAATGAACTTTATTAATAATGTTATAAAATCGACGAAACTCATTCTGACCTGTTATGAATAAAAACAGTATTTGGCGTTTATTACTATATTAAATCTTTATATCTTTGTTTATATAAAAACATTATTTTTTATATTTATTTATAGACATATAACAATTATTGTGAGTTCATTTTGAAATCGGTCTTTTACAAAATTTTAAAAGTAAACAATCTGAAATTTTGCACTCACATTTATTAGCATATATAGAGGTGATTTAATTTAGGCTTCCACATGGAAGCATTAAAAGGAGATGTAGGGGTAAAGTAAAGTCATGTTATTTTTTATTTAGTATTTTAGTTCAATCCAATACTAAAATACAGTTGAATTAAAATACTAAATGGGGGATAACATGTTTTTTTTTTAATTTTTGTGTTTCTTCAATACTTTTGTCTGGAAGCCTTAGTTGAATCAGCCTGTATTTAATTCTGATATATTTTCAAATACAGGTGTCTTGAAGTATGCGTAGGTGTTGTGTTGGTATAAATTTATGCGAAGACTTTTGATTTCGATTTTGTAAAATAATGATTTTTCTTTCTCTCTTTCTCTTTATCTCTCTCTCTCTCTCTCTCTCTATATATATATATATATATATAATATGTGTATGTGTATATATTTACATATTTTATAACAGTTGTAAATTTCTATTGATGATTGCTTTTTTGTTTAATTAACTTTTTGTATTGTTCTACATTGAATATATATATATATATATACTCGTGTATATATATATATATATATATATATATATATATATATGTATGTATGTATCAGTGTTATTAGATTTTTTTAAAAATATATTCATGTTCGTTTCAAATAAGTTAATTTTTTGTTCATTGATTTTACCCGTATTCTCTGTAAAAAAGCATAAATTTAATAAGATTAAAATCTTTAATGCTGTAATTTTAAATTTGAGTCACTAAACGAAAATTTATTTCTTTTATAACTGAATTTTACAACATATTATGTTAACGAAGTTTGTTGTTACGTTACAGTTTTATTATTAGTAAACAAGAAAGTATTGATCGTAAGACTGAGCTTTCTAGACAACTGATTATTTTTTTCTTGAACAATGGAAAAAAGTTAGTTTTAGTTCCATGAATTATTGATTAAAGTTTGATATTTTTTCCCTCTGGATAGATGTTTGTCAATACTCAGAAAATATAATTTGTGAATATGTTTCTAAGATTTTATTTTATTTATTTCTTTGATTTATTTTTTTAATATTTTACATTTGATTACATTGAATTATACTTTTTCATAGTTATACAATTCATGATGATTTTTAAAACAATTTGACTGAGTCAATTATTAATGAACTAAATTTTTAATAGAACAAAAATAAGGAAACGTTTTTTCACCTCTTATTAAAATTAGTAGAGGAATTCTTTTTAATACCAAGTTAATAATATTGTTCAGTCATATTTGTACAAATTGTTTCATTTGTAAAAGTTGTCAAATTATTAACTAAGGTACATTATATTGAATAATAAGGTATGTTAATTCAAAGACCCAAATATGAACGTATAGTTTTTCAAATTAATGTATGTTTTTTAAATATTAATTAATTTTTATTATTTTCTTTAATTTTTAATTTTTTCTATAGTTTTTGAACGAAACGTTTGAGATTCTACGTTGGAAAAAGATTACAGATATAAAATTATCTCTTTTAGATATTTGATACTTTTTTCAGTCAGGATTTTTTTTAAAGAATGAAAAAGATTATATATGTATATGCTTAACGTTTGGTGAATATGATGGATCAGCTAAACTTTTCCAATTCCATTCATATAGTTTAGTTTATATTTTTAATACCGTGTGTGATTAGATATTTTATGTTTGAACGCAATGCTAGCTATCTTCCCTAATTAAAGTTGTTTTTTTCGCGTTTCTTTCTTCAATCATATATATTTCGCGAGTAATTTATTTAAGATGCTACCTCAAGTATTGTTAGTATTAAATCATTTCAATAATCGTCTTTATTTTTCCCTCATGAAGTGACGAAAAGGTAATATATTAACATGAATACGAACCTAATTAGATAATTAAAAAGTAGATTAATCGATATCGTCCATAATTTTTTAAATGTATTTTAGTTACTTATTTCATTTGCCCGTTGCTTAGTATTTTAATACTTATTTATTTTATTTTATTTCAAAAAAATGTTTATCTAAAAAATTCATTGAGTTATTTGGAGATCTAATAATTTGATAGAAAAAGATTAGAATGATATGCAAGAGTCAATAATATGATATTTAAATTTGAGAAGATCTTAAGTGATTATTCTTTAGAAAATGCATGAAGTTAAAGATGCGATATGGAGAAGTAAGAAATTGGAATTGTATCCAGGATTTTCATGCGATATATATATATATATATATATATATATATATATATATATATATATATACACACATGTGTGGGTGTGTGCGCGTGTATTTAGAGATAGAAAGAGAATGAATACGAAAGTGAAACTGGGCAATGTAAACGAACAGAAGGATAGTGATAGTGCTGTAAAAGAGCTATAAATGTTATTTTTTTGGTTACAATGGCTTTCTCACTAGATTTCACATAGCTATATATCTACGTAACTCACTCAAATATTTATGAATATTTAAGTTATTCATGTATGTTGAAACATATATGAATAAATAATTAAAAGATAGTTGCTAGGATTTATTTAATCCGTTTGGGTGCTTTAAATTTTTAGGAGTAAAAATAATAAACTATTTTAAATACCAATTAATTGGTTAGTTCAATGAAAACATTATTTTGTTTGCTAGAAATTCTATGAAAAACCAAAATTTTTTTAATATTAAATTTTTAAGGCATCTTTAATATATATATATATATATATATATATATATATATATATGTGTGTGTGTGTGTGTGTGAAAAATATACATATGAAAACAATCTTGCAAAGGAGATATTATAATATGAAGAATAAAATGTTAATATAATTATATATAATTATCTCTAAGTAAAAAGTATATATATATATATATATATATATATATATATATATATATATATATATATGTATATATATATATATATATATCATACAAATATACAAAAAACATTTTTTGCAAGATGTCTCTTGTAATGTCTAATTCTATTAAATTATGTCTTGTGGCAGGAAGTTACTTTGACAAAATCTCTTGTAATAAAGTCAATTTTAATTCACTTTTCGATTGGGTGTTTTTATAATAACTGAAAAAAAATATCTATAATATAACTATTTGAATTAAAAGGCAATCTAAGTATTTATAAATTATGCCCTGACACCTTTAGTTGATCTGAAAGGACAAAGACCACCAGGATAAAATGTGTGATAAAATATAAATCAATTGTGTGTAGCAATAAATCAAAATTATAATTCAAAGGAAATCAATAAAATTATAAAATAATTAATATTATTTAAAATTTCTCTTTTAATTAATAAATGTATTCTAAATACTTAACAATTGTATATTTAATCCAATGATAAATTATACGTTAATGATTATTATTAGTATTGAAGTAATTAGTTTGTTCTCGTAAAATGGAATAAGATATTCTTTATATAAGAATATATAAAAATATTTATTAGATG
This sequence comes from Acanthacorydalis orientalis, assembly GCA_034766995.1. Taxonomy (NCBI): domain Eukaryota; kingdom Metazoa; phylum Arthropoda; class Insecta; order Megaloptera; family Corydalidae; genus Acanthacorydalis; species Acanthacorydalis orientalis. Next base: position 14,612,948 of record CM068321.1, on the reverse strand, counting down.
CTTTTACAATTATGTCAAACATTTATTGAAGGTAATAACGTTTTTTAAAGAGTGATATTTGAAAGTTGCAAACTTTTAATTATTGTAAAAGTATAACATTCTGTTTAACTTAAAAAAATCGAATATAAAATTAATATGATTGAAAATAATTTACTATAGAAATATATTAAAATACTAATTAAAATATTTTTTTTGTTAAAAATAGTCTATAGGGTTTGCAAGTATTACATATACTAGCCATTTTTATTGGATATAAGTAAATATTTTCTGGTAGGATTAAAATGCATTAATCTTTTCTTTACAATTTATATTGTTTATTAGCGATTTGAATGAGTGTTTAAGTTAAAAAAGATAAATATGATAGAAAATATTTATTAGTACATAAAATATACTAGTTGTAATGTCAATATGCTGTCACAAATGTTTATTTAGAAGTACCTTATATCACTTCAGAATGGTAAAAAGAATATCAGTATTACTCTTGTAATTCTAAATAAGATACACAGGTGATTACTGTGTTCTAAGCTTTCTGTTCGAGATGCTAATAACAAGTCTTAATTTTTCTTGGTTGTAATAAACACCGAAACACATAGTCATCGGTCGATAACTCACTAACAATCTCCTTCGACAACACTCCGAAATGCAACATTGAGAATTCAAATAAGAAGAACTGCTCTCAACGGAATACGACTTTTGTTTCAAAGAAATTAGCCACTCTTGCTGGCAAACAAATGGATATTGATCTAACAAAACATTGTTGTATTCTCCATACCGAAATGTAGGACAAACGTTGTTTCGTTCGTTTGGGGAAAGATACTTTGGTGAAGGGTGGCGGTAGCAGCCAGTCAGTGTGCCTCCATAACAGGGCGACTAGACCGATGGTTCGAGAAACGGGAGGTTTCACTTCTCGGTAATGTAATTTATAGAGGATCTGACTGTGTATTGGAGTGCCATTGCGGTGCCATACTAGAAATTGTTGTTTTTAGTTATTACGTCATATGGATCGATTCATGTATGTAACATCGTGTGAATGAACGTTCTTCAAAGTCCGTCGTTTATGACTGATCTGTGTGTGGATGCTTCATGTATGCGCCTACGTGTATGTGTTTATTTAATGAATTGATGTTTGTAATTCGCGCTATTTCAGTGTTTGTTCTAACGTGTTTCATATATTATGTCGCAAGCGAAGTGTTTTTCAATGTCTGAGTAAATTGTTGATTTTAATTAATGTAGCATTTTGTATTTATGTCAAAATTTGATGCCATGTAAACAAGAATTTATAGTTTATTGAAAAATGTCCATTCAAATATGCTTTCGTAGGAAATTATATTCGTTGTTTTCAGAGCTGTTTTCCAATTATATTTTATGCGGACATTCGAATAACAAGCATGCCAAACTATTACTCAAAATAAATATTATTGTA
>CM068321.1:14581525-14606525 GCA_034766995.1 Acanthacorydalis orientalis | reverse complement strand
ATTCCTTATGGTATTTTATTTATGTGAAACTAAATTTAAGTAAAAAAATGACTGGAAATTTCGATACGTGAATTTAATATTTATAAATAATTATTGTCTGCGTCTCCGGCTTATTCATTTACTGAATGTGACATTTTATTTAATATGAGTAATACATAACATCCGTAAATGGTGCCTTATCGTTTTTGTCATCTTTTTAATATTGCTCATGTTTGGAATAATAAGAATATATATATATATATATATATATATATATATATATATTTATAACGAATGTGGGTGGATGAGTAGTAATGCGTACGTAAGTGTGTATATTGAATATTGTGTAATTTATTTATAAAAGGGTTGAATATTTTCTCATCGATAATGTTTATTTTCCTGTTAGCAACAGATCTTTTAGTGATTCTACTGAAATGTTACATGGATACTTAGCACGTCGTCAAATCCTTTAATTTATATATAAGGATATTTAATTTATTCATATAAAATCAATTTCCATGTAGGTTCTGGCTGTGTTCTGTTATAGCTGACTAGGTTTGAAATCCTGTTATGTTTCTGAATAATTCAAAATGTAACATATATCTCTTGATACACACATAACATGCATATCTTGTGTAACACATGACATATTTTGTTCAAAACTAATTGGTATTGCTTATTGATAACGCATATCACTGACTGTTTATAAACGACATTGAGTAAAATGCGTATTTATAAACGCTAATTAATTACTTGAAAAATGAATTCAGTTTATGAAGTACACTTCATTTCAAACAACTGATTGGATTGCATAATTACTATAAATAAAATAATTCCGTTATTTTTAATATATATATGAATGTTTCTATGAAGGAATTCATTTTGGTGGATATTAAAAAAATAATTTTTAGAAATAAAAAAATGAAACGAAAAAATAAAAATTAATTTTCTAAATAATTGGTTATTAATTTTCTTATGTTTATTTTTATCTTCTCCTATAATAACTTCATATATATTTTTATACAAATTTAGAATTATGTTAGTAAAGAACTGATACAAAAATAACCACTTTTTCTTTTCATTTAAACTAGGTCAACTAATGATACTGTTTCAAAATGTTCTCTAAATATTTTTGAATATTAATTATTTGAATACTAATAAATAGAATATGTTATATTTCAAAGTACACAGATTTTAAAAAGAAATAAATTACGGAAATCGAGCAATTAATTTTATAAATCTTTATTGTATTATAATGTATTATTACTTGGATGTTGTAACGCACTTCTGAATTGATAAATTTTGATGGGTTGGTATGATTTATTTTAGTAGCGTAATAAGTATATATATATATATATATATATATATATATATATATATATATATATATATATATATATATACAGTTAGTCAAGAACCTAAGCTAGTTAAATGAAGAAATAGTGACTTTTTAAAAAAGTCTTTTATTTTCAAAGTACATGTGTACAAGTCTAACGTTAACGAAATTTGTTTAAAGGTTAGGTTTAATTTGTTAACTTCTATATTTTTATAAGTTACATTTTATAATTATGTTTTTTATTTTGAATTGGTCAGAAAAATCACTGATTTATATATTGTGGTCATATCTAGTTGTACGAAAAATAATAAACAAATTAAAAAAATGTTATAAAAAGATGACATTGAACTGTGTGCTTAATAAAAGAAGACTGTTGTTACTTCAAAACATTTCGATACATATTAGATCGTGTTTTTTCGGTTCCGAACAAGAAAGAATGGATAGCAACGGAACATTTGCAAAGTACGCTTGAAAATGTTCCCATTTTGTGTACATTGGGAACCTTCGATAAGATCTTGTTGAAAGTTATGGATGGGTGTATGAACGAATAGCCGCGAGCGACTATGAAAACATACTTGCTCTGTACTACTCTCCACTCAATTCTCTGCTTTCTCCGCGTGTGTATACAGTCATTTGCGTTTTAAGTACATCCACAAAAAATATGTTTTTCTTTTAACGGAGGAACGAGTCGCGAGTGGTGTTGGTCGTTCGGTTTCATTTTTTTTTTACACTTTTCAGATAAAACTTAATGCATTCGCAGATTAAAATACTCGTAATGTTTTGTGCGAGTGTCGATATAAATTGATACAATTTGTGAAATATTACTCTTCTCTGTGTATTTTTTTATACACACACACACACACACATATATATATATATATATATATATATATATATATATATATATTGATATAATTGAAAATACTATTTTCTAACTTTTGAACATTAGTCAAAGTATAATGTTTTATAATTAACTACAGTGGTAATTAATGTTAAATTTGAGAGTGTAAAAATTATTTTTAATGTTTCGAATATTTATTTTAAATTATTTATCGAATGAAAATTATTCCAATTTAGTTTTTTTTTATACAAATTAATGGTTTTTAAATTAGATGTTTTTTTGTTTGTTTTTTTAAAATTTGCATTATTATTTATTTAACTATTGATCCTAAATATCTTAAGTTCAGTATTTTGTATTGAATTTGAATTAGAAAAAAAATTGTTAACTAGTTATTAAATAAAGTATAGGTACCTTACTCATTAAATGAAACTTTTTCAAAAAACGAGGGAGTCATTTTATGCTTTATATATATATATATATTTATATATATATATATATACAAACTACATACACACACATTTTGGTGAGGGCTTAAAGTGGTACAACGATTACTGTTTCTCCGAAAAATGATGGACTATCATTTAAAGGGGTCTCAAAAATTTACATTTGGCTCTTGGAAGTGGAATTTTTTTTGCCCTTTAATGCCAATAATTTACAAATATAATAACACAATAACGTAATCAAAAATAATAATTGAACAAAACAGACGTATAAATAACAAACTGACAGCATTGCAGGCCAAAATAATTTAATAACATTTTTATATTTGATATATATGTATATATATATATATATATATATATATATATATATATATATATATATATATATATATATATATATATATATATAAAAATATAAACATACGTTGGTGTTTATTTATAGAACCATTACAAATATCTATACGATATGAAGAAATGCTACTACATACATGAAATTTTTCTCAAAATACCCTTAAACGTTATTAACTTATAAAATAACATTCAATACGTCCTTTCGTTGCGTATAATCACATTCCACAGAGTAGTGTAATACTGCAATAAGAACTACAGAGTATCCCGAAAAGACAATTTCACATTCCGCACTTATGTTGAAATTTCGCAAATTGTACCCGTTTATTTTAGTGTATTTTTTCAGATTATCTATACAGAAAATTATATAAAATATAATTATTGTTAATTTAAATGTGTTATAAGAAATTGCGGAAATTAAGAATGTTATTTAAAATAATGTTTATATACTGTAATAAAATTAATAATAATTTTGAAATTAAATATAGAAGAAAATATAATAATTTATTAATGATTTTTGAAATAAATCATATAGATCCATAATCATTGTACTTATTATTATAATTATTTAAAAAATATTGTTTTGACTTTTTCTTTATAAATATGCATCTTTATTATTATTTTTTTTGAATTAATTACTTATAAAACTCCCGTACATAACATTGAAATTGTAATGCATTTTTTATTACAAACACTTTTTTTATATAAATTAATTTATGTACAAATAGATATTTGTACAAAATTACAACTATATAAATATTCAAAACATATATTAGAAAATCTCAAAACGAGAAAAAATAATCGATAAATGATAGTTTTAGTGATAATGGATCACTAAGGAGAATATTGATAAATTCTAATAATTAATGATAAAATAAGTATAGATTTTTTTTATAATAAACTTTTAATAATGATTATTTTATAATGTTATGTAGATATTAGTACCAATTATTTAATTATATTAATTTTTACTTTAAGAGTTTTCTCCATAACAAAGCATAATACAGTATAAAAACTGTATAATTTTAAATCATTGTCCTCTGATATACAAAAATGTTGTGGACTAATGCAGTTTATACTTTACAATTTTGCAAGCTATAATAACAGTTCGAAATGCATTTGAATAACCTAATTTCTATTAATAATTTGTAATTTTTCCTATTATTATTTGTAAAATATAATATATTTAGAATAAATATTTGGTATTAATATTTTTTACTTTCTTATTATTTTCTTCTTTCGTTAATGGTTCTAGACATGTTGTAGTATTTTTATGGTATTTTACTTCAATTTAAATACATGTAAAAATTAATGAATATATATTTTTCCTACTCAAAAATCACTTGGAGCTGAAAAAAATAATTGATGTGTTTATTCAGTTGATATTATGCTTTAATGGAATGCAATATGTGAGTTATTCAAATATGTTTAAGTGCTTCCCATTAATAAACACCGGTTAAAATGATGCACAGAAACATACACAAGCACATGCTCACACACACACGCATACATATATCTACATATATACATATATATATATATATATATATATATATATATATATATATATATATATATATATATATATATTTGCGTGAATCCAATCTTTTCTATTTAAATTGGTGTTAATTTTTCAATTTACTTCAAATTGTCATATTATACTAATTAAATTATATTAATTATTCAAGTTTCAACATTCAGCAAATCTGTAATTAAAAAGCATATTTTTATTATCGAACGCGACATTAAAAATCCATGAAAGAGCTACCACATGGTTACTGCTGTAATTATTCATGTAAATTAAGTATTTATAATTTAAAAAGTATCCTATTAACTAGTATATTGCCGCAAATTTAGCAATCTAATTAGGTTATGTAAATGATCAACTATAAAAAATAGATATTGTATATATGGGTGAGTATTACACATGTTTTTTTGTCAACTGTTAGTTTATTTTTAACTCGAGTGTACGTTTAAAAAATGTTTTGCGTTACGTAAGTGTAGATTATTCATTATTTGTAAATCACAACTGTTCATGTATCTATAAAGAATTAATGCTCGTTGTTTGTGAATGAATTCAAACAAAGATACTCTGACATAATTGGATTACTGTCAATAATTGCGGCAATAAATTTATGTTGGGTCAGAAAAAATTGTCACAATAGTACATCATTTGTTCTCATACATAAAATATAAATCAAAGATATATTCATATGGTTTTTAATTAGAAAATTGTTGTGTTGCATTTTTAATTAACTTTGCCATTCATAATCCAAACGAAAATACATTTTTAATTATATCGACCGATTTTATTAATCCTTGTATGAAACATACATCTTACATTTTCATCTAGTTTAATTGTATCTTTCACTATTATGTATCTTGAGTACTTAATTATTTAACAGCAAGTATTGAGTCTGTTATACGAGCTTGTTTTATATTTATTTACAATTTCTACTAACAAAATACGGCTGATGGAAAATCCGAGCACTTTGGGGTAAATTAAAATAAATATTTGAATAATTGTACGTCAAGTTTGTACCATCTTCAATTTAATATATACGATGTTTGCAGATATCTAAACGTGTTGAATTTCATTTGATATTATTTGTAATATTCAAATTAGTTTTAATAGTTTAAACTGTATTAGCTAAGAAAAAACATTACTGATATATATATATATATATATATATATATATATATATATATATATATATATTTATATATACACATACATTTATTTTATTATACTGTCAAATCTTTTAAGCTATTAGTTAATTCTTGAATGTATAATCAAATATTTTCTACACTGGACGTAACTTTTTTTAGTAAAATTTAGAAATTTGGATTCAAGTATCTGAACATTTGTATATAGTATTTTCTATCTCTCTCTCTATATATATATCAGTAGTTTAACTTTAATTTAAATTAGTAATATTTTCCTTTATTGTAACAAGATGGGTTGTGTAATCAAATTCTATAAGAAGTTGAGGAATTTTCTAATTTAGGAAGCAAGATTAGCAAAAATGATAAACTGTAAAATAAATTATTAGTCAGATCAGCCAAGCAATGAATGTCTTTAATAAAAATGTGAAGTTATTTGATTCTAACTATATTAATTCATAACTAAAAAAAACTAATATCCTTAAACAGTTGGGAGCAAGACATGAACATTGGGAATTGTTGGAAGTGAAAACTGGATTTTTTTGTGACGGCGATATAAACATAATATAAGTAGGTAGAGTGATGATTAAGAAAGTTATCTAGAAAGCGGAGCAATGTAAAATTTTATGGAATAACCTGAAGACGAGAAGAGGTAATCTACTGAAATGGGATATATATATATATATATATATATATATATATATATATATATATATATATATTCAAACATAAAAGAGTGATAAAAACGATATTACAATGGCAGATATGAGGATAGAATTATAGAAGAAGACTAATATTATTAAAAGAAGACAATGAATGATTTCAAAAAAAAAACAGTTACTACGAATTGAAGTAGAAAGATGAGAATAATTAAGAATTTAAGAAAATCTATATCTGCAGGTAGTTAAGTAAAAGAATACGTTGAGACGCTTATGTAAAAAATGAATCTGTTTTTACATCAGAACTTAAGTGTTTAAAGTAGTGTTTTAAGGAAATTAATTAGTATATTACAATGTTGAAAGTGTCTTGGTTTAAATTAGATTTTATAAAATATATCATTTTCACAAATGAATTATTTTCAGGTCCCATAAGTCACAAAAAATTCTGTTCAAAAATGTTTAATAAATGGTTGTTGAAAATTTTTGATTGGTATTTATGTGAATTTCGATGGGATCATTAATTTTTTCTTTATTTTATTGCTTTTTGTATGATGACATTGAAAATGAATGTAAACAACAATCCAAAATGATCAAATCATTTAGTAAACATTTGTGATTAGGTTTTTTATGCGGTTTGTGAGATGAGAAAATAATTTATTTGCGAACTTAAATTTAGCCATAGTACCAGGAGTGTATTGTGAACATGTCATTTTTCATTAATGGACAGTTTATTGATTGGATAGTTGTCTGAAATTTTAACGAAATTTGAAAATAGTAAGTCAAAAAAATAAAATTATATATAGTTTTTTTTAATTGATACATATTTTATTTAAAAGATTCTCTTATTTAAAATTCTTATAGATATAAATGTTTATAGTTACTGAAATAACAAAGAGATCTAAAAAGGAAAAATGTAATGAAATAAAGTTGTTTCAGTCAAAATAAATAACGTAATTATACCTTTGAATTTTAAATACATTTGAATAAGTTCGAATAAGACATGTTTGTTATAAAAACAATATTTTCAATAGTTTTATTTTTATATTATTTATTTCAAAATATATAAGAATAGAAACTGTAGTTGAGCAGTAAACATAACATTACTCTAATCAAAAGTATATGCTTTTCTTGAAATTCCACTGAAAATAAAATATTAAGATAGCATTAAGAAAATTCTACACAGAAACAACAATATTCAATAAAACTATAAAACAAAGTCGACATAACATACAATATTAGAAGGAGTGAAGGAGGAAAATATAAAACTATGTTTTTATTAGTATTTGTACAGTACTCATATATTTATTTGATATCAAAAAAGATACATTTGAATCACAGTTTTCTTCTCTTTATATTTGCGAATTTTATAAAAAAAACTTTATATATATGAACCAACTATAAAATGTATTATGATTTACGTATGCTAGACAACATAGATTTATATTATAGTAAATCTATCATGCGATGAACCTACATAATCCAAATATATAGGTGTATCTATGCAAGAGGATGAATTAGCTACTCAGAAAGGTCTACTGATATTATTGATTATGTATCTTTCCATTTTCCGCACGTATATTAGTAATACTATTGAAGGGATGATCCTGTCAAACGATGGTGATCTATGTATTGTGTTCTAGTAGAATAGATCAAATATCTAATTTAAACCTATAATCGTTGTATAGGTATGTACATTGTATATAACAGTAATTATTACGAATTTCGATTGTATTTGATTCAGTATTATGGATAGAATGAAGTTTATAGTCTATAAATTAGTTATACTGAATCAGGTTTATTAAGTTAGGCTTTTTAAAGTGCGTTTGGTCAGTTTAAATATATATTCATGTTCAATCGAATTAAATCAAACATATTGAGTTGATGGAAAAAATAGATCTTATTAAATATATCTATTACTATTACCTGTTAAAGTATTATAAGATACACATTTTTTACAAAAAAACATTTAATAAACATAATTTTGTGAAATATTGAAATATTTTTTTTAAATATAAAATATTTCAAATAATAGTAAATGTTTATCTAATTAAAAATAATATTAATATTTGAATTTTTTTATAAATCATGATCACAATTTTAAATAAAATTGATATCAAGCGAAACTCGTTAAAATACTTAATATATTAGAGTATTTTTTATATACTAAGTAGATATTAAGAAAAAAACGTCGATAATGACCAAGAACAATTCAACATTCGTTGAGAGTTAGTGATGTAAATTATATGAAACATAGAAAAAGGAATCGTGAATCTTTATATTATTATTTTAACATAGCTAAAAAGATTTTTAATACCTAAAAAGTATGTAATTAAGTAAGAATAGTTAAAATGCAATTAATATTTTTTTCAACTAACTTTTGGAATTAAGAACTTTATTTTAACTAATCTTGAATTGATCAACTATAACAGAGTAGATTGTATGAAAGAGATACATAGATTTATTTTTTTTGTTATTAAAATACATACATATATATATATATATATATATATATTCTAAATTGTCTTATTAATTTTTATCACTTATTAGTAATTAATCTATTTCTTAGGTTCATAAATGACTAAATAAGATTCAAAACAAATTATAGTCTATATACTAGGAAAATTCCAACATAGTATATTGCAGATGTAAAATAAATATAAGAAAAAAACTAAGCTATACAATTTATGTATCTCTTAATTTAAAATGAGTGTATCTGTTTTTTATAGTAATTATAATGTTATATTCACGTTAGTTCAGCTCTAGATAACTCAACGCCTATTGATCTAAAAAAACTAATCGTTTTATCCGTAATTTTCGAGACGGTTCTTAAGTCATTTAATTAGTTTTAATCGTAATTAAAAATTAATTTATGACGCTATTACTTATTAAGCAACATTAAAGTTTATATGTTACAACATATTAATTTGAAACCTTGATTATTTATTGTTTTTATTCATTTTACTTTTTGTATTTTTTCACACATTATATATATATATATATATATATATATATATATATATATGTGTGTGTGTGTGTGTGTGTATGTGTGTGTATATATGTGTGTATGTATGTGTGTGTATATGTGTGTATTGTTTGAATGGGTTATTTGATAAATTACTTTTAATTTATTTTACTTTACTCCGACATGCCAATTGCTCATTATATGTTTTACAACAAATGATTAATTTGTTGCAAAGCGATAGAACGTGTATTAAATCTGCAGAATTTTTCGACACTCTCCATATTTTCCATTAGTAAATTGCCACTTAAAAATGACCAATATTAATCGTTCGTGAAATTCTACTAAATAGTGAAGTCTTGACCGCCGTTTAGATTACTAAGGTTAGATTCAATTGAAAGAACGAACGTAACCTTAAAAAGTCGAGGTTTTCATTACGCTATGCAGATAAAAATACTTACGTAATCGTACATTTAAAGTAGTCCGACCTACAAAACTTGTGTCACGTAAAAAAAATGCGGCGACTACGGATGAACGTAATCTGAAATAGGGTGTTTCGAAGGGGTTAAGGGTTTAAATAGTGCTGCGACATTTAACACCGCCACCGGTGATTTATGTAGAAGCTTATAAATGACATGTCCGGGTCTCGACCTACTGCTTGCTCACGACACCAGACAGCAATGAACACGCGTTGTGAACCAAAAAACATTTAGATATATGTTACAGTCAGGTAACTGTACCTCTAGTACTAATGCCGTGATGGCATTTAACGTGTGTTCCACACTATGATATTGTATGGAGTCGATGTTTCCTACAACGGCTGTATATTTTTTTTTTGTTTACAACTTATATATGGATCATTAAAATCCGTTTTTTTAGTACCCTTAATGAAATAAATTTCATTTCGGTAAATGTATTTTATGGTTGTAAGTTGGTGACAAATTGTTAAAAGACATTCTTTTATTATATCATGACGACAAATTATACAGTGCTGAAAAAGATGCTCGGTCAATTGAAAATAATTTGAAATATAAAAAAAACACGTCCTTTTATATTTTAGCCGGTTCGTTATGTATAACGTTATTTTTATTCAGATTGATTATTTTATTTTATATTCTTACGTGATATAATCCAAATAAATTCAGCTTCTCTCGTATTTTACCAGTATATTAAATATTCAGATAATTGATAACATTCTGTAAATATTTCGTTGAAAATTTTAAATGCTGATAATTTTATATGAAAAATAAATGTTCGATAACACGTTTCATACAAGCGTTGGTGAAAGTTCTATCATGTACGTTCAAGTTAATAATAAAATATATTTAATAGAAGATACAGAATAATCCACATTTTACACATAGCTTATTTATTGTTCTAGACATTTTAATATTAATGTTAAAAATATTTTGATATACAGAAAATGTTTAAAAACATCTCTAGTAAATAATAAAAAGATAATCAATGTTGTGGATTTTACTAGCTTCGCATAACATATTTTTTTAAGAGAAGGTTTCATTCGATCTTCTATTATCGAATTTAAAGTAAAACTATTTTTAATCCTCTAATAATCATTGGCAAACTATAAAGTTCTCAGTTTTAGTTTTCATTTTATATACTTTTGTACAAATCTTTAGAATGAAAGTATTCTTTATTTAGTTTTTGAAATAAATTTTTTGAACTTCATGAATACTTATATATATATATATATATATATATATATATATATATATATATATATATATATAATTATCCACAAAAAAATTTATGACATCGACTCATTTATTTATGACGTCGAGGTTTATAATGGTACCCACATGTTTTTATCTCATTTATAAAAGAACACGTTGCAGTCTGTCTGCAAGAATGATTATATAGACATACTAACTTATATATATATATATATATATATATATATATATATATATTTATATATATGTATATATATATATATATATATATATATATATATATATATATATATATATATAAAAGTAATGTTGATATAGATCTGTGAGAATGATTATATGGACAAAAAAGAGTTTTTTTAAAAATATGTTTATTGTTTCATTCAGTTACATGTGCATGCTTATAACTGACAAAGTGGGCGAGCGCAGCGAGCCCGGAGGTTGGTGAGCACAGCGAGCAAGGGGCGAAGCCTGGTAGAATATTTATATATATATACATATGTATGTATATATATATATATATATATATATATATATGTATTTATATATATGTATTTATATATGTATGTATGTATGTATATCATTCTTGAATTTTGATTCAAGTTGCTGCTTCTTGTAGAACTATTAATTAATTTGTCTTGAGTTTGAGTCAAGCTAATCAGATATATTATCATGCATTAAGAAGCGATTGTCTTAATCGCAAGTTGAGTATGTCATAAAGTAGTGTCAATTAATAGATCAACCAACCGTTGAGTGGCGAGTTTGGCGTTTATGATTTTCGTTGCATGAAATTCCGTGGTTATTGCACTGCTTTGGAAATTTCAAATATGGTAGAGCTCCTTAATGACCTTTACCAGATCCATTCTTGAATAAACTAATGGATGGAATTCAGACTGTATTTAGAAATTAGTTTCAGAGTATTTGAGATTGTTTTTCGATTAATAAGTATGAGTGAATATATATATATATATATATATATATATATATACAAAAGAATACATGAAGAATAATATGTAATAAGAATGGTGTGAATATAATTTTCAAAAAAATCGTATAAAGTGACCCATAAGTAATGAAACCGATAATTGAAAAACTATAAATTTTATTATAATATCAATTTAGTTCAAGAATATATGTTTTATTTTTTATTATAATGATTTACTGTAGTAAAATTACTAAATATTAGAATTCAATTTATAACATAGTTGTTGCGATTATAAGAGAGTAATTGTAATTTAAATAATTCAATGTAAGTTTGATTAGAATTAAAACAAAATGTTTAGTAAATTTTATGAAGTATTAATCAGATAATTCAATGATATGTAATTTCTCTTTTTCCTAACTAGTAATGTTTTATGACGTATCTGCCATTTCTAGTTGTTATTTGTGTTACAATTAGTGGAACAATTCCAACAATTCGTTTTGTTTTCTGCAAATACTAAACTTAGATGATGTAAGTGATTATAGTTAAATGGTTGCACGACGTACTGGCGACTAATGTTCATGAGTTTAAAATACAGTTGTCATATTTCATTGAAGGAATTTAAACTTTTAATGAGCTGCAGCATTATTTAATTGTTAAGATATGCACATTTGCTATATATTTACTTTATTGAAAAAAGTATGAGTTTAATAAAGAGTATCTTAAACAAACAATTATAATAGTTTAGTTTTAAACTAATATGTATATATATATATATATATGTATGTATGTATAACTAGTAATGATCGATAATATTTATATCAATTGTAAAAATTAGAGTAGTAAAATTTTTGGTTATATTTTCTTTGGTGTTTTCGAATTGGAACATTTTTGTGTATAAAGTAACTTTTTCTTAAAATAAATAAATTTGTCCATTATATATATATATATATAGAGAGAGAGAGAGAGAGAGAGAGAGAGAGACAGAGAGGCACAGAAGCACAGAATTATAGTAATTTTAAAGTAATACTTAAGCCTTACAAAAATTTTTGTATTATTTTCGATAACGATTTCTTACCTATATCTAAAAAAATATCTACTCGTTGCAATGTCCAGTGTAATTCAACTATAAACATTTGAAATTTGAACTCATTTTCTATCTTTCATGATTCCCATTGAAGACTTATGGTATTGAATTCTTCAAACCTAGATTGAAAGTATGAATCTGTCCGTGAATTTAAAAGTAGTGACTTTCAAATGAAAAGAAGAAAGAAACGTCCAAAAATTAAAAAAAGGAAAAGTATTATTTTTAGAACTGTAAGTTTTTCCAATGTTATCATTTGTAACTCATTTTTATACAGACAGAATAATCCATACATTCTATGCCTCACGGTGTTATTAATTTAAGTTATTTTTTAATATTTAATTTAAGTTTTATTACATAAAAAATATTAGATTATATTGTTTGTTTGAATGCTTTTGTTATATCCTGCCAGTATTTCACTTAGTGCATTCTACAACATTCAGCAGAACGTGAAACTTTGAAACTGTATAAACACGGTGCATATTTAATAAATAATTATGTGCTATTAGATTCAGAATTGTTAGTCATTTTCAGTATTAACTAAATTTTGCAATTTATATGCCAGATCTGAGTCACAATTTCAGAAGGTTGTATTAAATGTAGGTTGTCTATTAAATAAAATTCTTGGTAACATTATTAGAAATTAGTGCTTCCAAGTAGACCTATCATTATTTGATCGTAAAATGTTTTATTATTGTCTTTATAAATCAGGTTTATGTATATATATATATATATATATATATATATATATATATATATATATATGTACATACAAATATGTATATTATGTCATAAACTGAAATGTTAGAAAATTATGAAATTCATTCATAATTTCTTATTTTATCTTTTAATTTTCTTTAAATTTTTCAAACTGACTTGTTTGTAGAATAAACTTCTATCAAGTTTATTTTCTAACGCCATTTTTAATTACTTTGTAGTAATAATAAATGAAGGATTAGCGAATAAAATGTGTATTTAACTTTAAAATATGTTTTTACTGCATACTTTTAAATTCGCACGTTCTTTACTAATGCTATGTTTGTAATGGTTGAGTGGTTATTTGGGGCTTAACGTCGACAACTAAGGTCATTAGCGCCCAACTATATTTTTGTGGACATATATATATATATATATATATATATATATATATATATATAAATATATATATATATAGAGAGAGAGAGGAGGAGAGAGAGAAGTAAATAAATAGATATAAAATATATGTGCATTGTGTAATAAATAGGAAAAAAGTAACAGAAGTTAATTGTTTAATGAAAGTATATTCTAAAATAATATATATTATTGTCATGTTCGGAATATAGTATCATTTTTTTTATTCTTTAGCTAAGTAAATTGAAAGTAACTATAATAAAGCTATTTCATACTGATTTTTTAAACATTATATATATATATATATTTATATATATATATATATATACAGATATGATTCTTTCATAATATATAATATTATTTTTACTTGTATTTATAGAAAAACTTATTTGGTTATAAGAAAATAAAGGAATGCCTCGCCGAAAAAGTAGAAATTTTGATAGTAAATAACAAGTATATGATAGTAAAATAAGAAAATGTTTCAAGAATATAATTTCTTAATTTATTATTGTATTTTTATTCATCTTTCTTACCTTCTTTAATTTTATTAAAACTGGGTTGGAGTGGGTTTTAGTCAAATTAATTGAAATACTGTGGAATCGAAATTTATTTTTTTTGACACAAAATGTTTTACTATTAAATAAAAGAACAACTTATAATCAAGCCTTGAATATGTAAGTACAAGTTAATATTTTTTTTAATATTTGCTTGTATGTCAAAGTCTGGAAATTAAGCGACAAACTGTCTCCGTATCCAAGTATCCAGCACACTACGGTTTTATTCATTAGATTCCAAACATATATTTTATACAGACGTCTGCAAAATCGGTCATCATTCAAGTATCCCTATCTCAAAATGGTTCTGTGACATTCGCGTTGTCGTGTTATCATTAAATACACAGTGTACTGATACCCCAGGCGCTTGGGGTGTCGCTCCATCCCACCATTTCGTTTCCCCCTGCGTGTGTCCAAGTCATCAATCACCGCTGCTGACTTTGCCATTTCAAACTCTGCATGTGTAACACTTACTGGTAAATCTCTGTTGTAGCGGTTATTATTTTTCAAATGAAAGTTTGTATTAGGTCATTTTGACATTTGTACTCGAAAAAATGTTAATTAAAATAATCAATATGTTTATTGTTATGTTAACGACCTGATAGTATATTTGTGCGTTTTGTCTGGATATATATATATATATATATATATATATATATATATATATATATATATATATATATATATATATATATATATATATATATACTTATTTATATATGTAGCGAAACGTTAAATTCAAAAGTTCAACGACTTTTTTTACTGCAACCATTGCTGATTGATATATGTGAGTTTAATATATCAATCACATACTACCTCTAAATAAATTATTCTTTAATATGTAATATTAAATAAATACGATTATAATTATCTTAATGATTTTAAAGCTTTCCTGTTAAAATAATCAATTTTTGTTGCAATAATTCTAAAATAAATTATTGTTCATTTAAAAAAATGCTTATATTTTATTCGATTTAAACACATTCAAATTAATTTTGAAATTACCATTTAAATTGCGGTCATATAAAATGAGTGGTCTTGAAACATGTGACTGTTATATAAACGAGTCTGAATAGCTTACAGATAAGATAGTAATTAAGAAGTCTATAGCTTATTTCATGTAAAAAATCTCATTTAATTATATGTAATCTTAGTGATTAGAAATGATCTTATTTAACAAATTAAATGACATAAAATGAGTTTAAATCTGGTTTTGTAGCATATATTATCTTTCATTAAAAAAACAATAATCTTAAGTTAATTACAGATTGAATAAAAAAAGCATCTATATTAATTGTATACTTGAGGAATAAATAAATATCAACACGACACCACATTTTAAAATAACAACCTTAAAAATATGTTTGACAAAATTTAATTCTCTGTTAAGATACTATAAAATCTTCAATGTTCTGTTATGAAACCAGTAGTTAAGAAATTTTACGAGTTTAGTAATAAAATAAAATGCAATTCATGAATTTTAAGGGGATGCATTACTTATTCTCATGAAAAAGAGGGTTGTAACTGGGTTTACTGTTAATTGGTGCAATATTTGATGTTTTATGAAATTATGTTCTTTTAATGCAAACTGTTATACGCACTTATATATATATATATATATATATATATATATATATAAAGACAGTCAGATAGGCGAAGAGGTACATAAAAACATATAGCATTATTGATGTTATTCATAGTTTTTTTGTTTTTTTTATATTAAATATTTTTTTTCAAAATAAAATTAAATTTGTGGTGTGTAAAACTATGTCAAGTAAATTACTGAAATGAATATTTGACTTTCTTGTTTAAATATAGTTTTTAGAAATTTTAGTTTCATATAAAGTTTCTTACAATAAAAATATATAGTTTTAATATTTTGAAAATTAGTATTTTTTTGTTTGTTGTAATCGTCAGTTACAGGCTTTAGTTAATAAATAATAATCAATTTATTGAATTCGAATATTTTTTTTGTCAATTTTGTGAAATATAATTAATTTGTATGATTTGATTTTACTATGAATGTTTTATGTGCTAAGTATTTACTTTTAAGGAATAATAAGAAAAATATTTCATAATTTATTAAGTAAAATGTAAATGTACAAATATTAATGTTCTGAAAATCAATTATTGAAATTTTACTTTAATATCTTTTTGGTATACTTTTTCACAATATTTTTTTTGGAAATTTCGATTAAATTCATTTTTAGACATGTATTTTTCGTTTATTTCACAAACTCTTGGTCATAAATGATTAGTGTTGATATAATTCATAGTAATTGTTTACTTTTATTTCAATAAACTTCCAGCCTACAGAAATGTTTAGTATATTTTTCATGTGACATATAACATTAAAGTAGTAAAATGGCAATTGTTTAATGAAATAGGCAAACTTCATTATCAAGAATTTATAATGCTTAATTTTACAAGTATGTTTAAATATGTATTATAATACATTATTTAACTTTTGATATATAAACATATGATAAGTGCATAGAACAAATAAATTTATTTATAGTTGAGTAACATATAATAAAGTGTATTTCATCATCTTTTCAAATATTTATACATAGTGCTGTTAAGATTAATTGTATCAAATATATCTAAGAAACATTTATTGTATACTTGAAACTATTGTGAAACATCAAGTTGAAAAATAAATTTTATTTTCTTACATAGATAGATATATTATACTTGTTTAATATTCCATAGATTTATAGTGGTTTTGTGTGAGAATTTGTGATGCTACAAAATATGGTTCAAACGGGAAACATATCGTTGTTAATATGTCCATTTATACCTATGATATAAATGATCCAGAACACTTAATAATGTTATCGTTCAAATATCAAAATTCTGGAATTTGAACTATTTGATTGTATTGTTGGTGTTATATTTCATGTAAATGTAGGATACGAATGTTACCATACTGTATATATTGGTTATTCTATTTAACATTGCACGCCCATCATAAGAATTTAATTAAATGGCTTGAAAGATCGAATTGTTGCATTTTGCTCGCGTTCAGTGCATTGAAATTAACAAAAATAGCACCTCTTTACCTCTTGTTACCGACCGTTAGTTGTTGGTCTAAGTTTTTACATTATATGTGTATCTATTGTATTGTGTATATCATGGATTCATACGGAATCCACATGAACGTAAATATTGATCAATTTGTTTCCATTTTTATTACCAGGTTTTTTAAATTCATACACACATACATGTAAAATATTATTTTTTTATAAAAACATGTTTAGTTTCTGTACGACAGATATATGAAGAATAAAAGAGAAAAAGTAAATGTTAGTAAAAAGAGATATAGAACACCAAATTAGTTAATTGAAAAATTGTTATAAATTAAATAGTAGTTTTACTAAGTAAATTCACGATTTTTGTTAAATGTTTTGACCTTTGTAGTGATAACTTGTCAATTAGTACATTAAGATAGATGTATACTTTGATTTACATCCCATCTTCTTAATTTCAAAAAAAAGAAAGCAAATGTTACTTTATAAGTGAAAATTGAAAGTCAAAAAGATATCTTTACATTAAAATATCAAAATATCTTAGAAAATTAACAGAAAAAATCGACATATCTAAACAAGTTTTTTTGAAAATAATGAAATTAATGAATATATATTTAGAATAAAATATATTCATTAATTTTGATTATATATTTGGAATAAAATTTACGAATAGATTTTTGTAATTTCGTTTAAATGAAATGTTCGTTTGATCTTTTTTTAAATTTTTGTTAAAACATTTATTGATGTGAATAAAATGACATTATATTGAATAAAATGCGAACTCAGGATACTATTTAGCTAAATATTTTCTTTTATGCTTAAAGTGGAAAGTATACGAATATCAAAGATTTTCCCGCTTTGTTGTACAAACCATTGAAAAATATCAACATTGTTAAGTAACAATTGTGATAGCTAATTGCCTAGAAATCGTACTCATACATATGTAGTTAACAACATCTAAATTCATTTACAATACTTCACACCATAGCAAACAGCCTTGTTAAAATGTTCGGTTGACAAGTGCAAAGCGAAAAATATAAAAAATTTGATGTCATTTTTATATGCTTGTACGCTGTTTTACATAGTTTGAAAATTATTTAAAACAAAACGTTTATTTTAACTTGAAAAAAGTAATTAACAATAACTTATAGTTCAATTATATAGAGGTGAGTAGATTGTAGTTAAAAAGCTAACACGTTACATTGACACTGTATGCACCATGTGTTCGAATTCATTACAATGATATCTTTGTCATGCATTAATTAATTAAGAGAGTTCCTCATCACTGAAATAATCCTTAATAAGGATCAGTCTAGGCTATATTGTAAAATTACTATATTATAAAGTAAAAATAAATAAATAACGGAACAACGTGTACAGTGCAAGTGTGCACGATTACGACATTAAATCGTTTGTATTTAAACAAAAATCTCGTTTTAATAAACAATGCAATAAAACTGTACGTTTTATGTATCCGCGAAAAATAACACACATTTTGCGAAATGATAATTTCGCTATTTTTCGTTGCAGACTCGTGTCGCTAGTAGCGGCGTCGTCGTCCTGTAAAGCCGACTGAATTTGAACTTTCGATTCGACGACTGTACCACAGAGGGTGGGGATAGTAGCGACGCAACAGCAGCTGATGCTGGTTGGCGTCGGTCGACATTGGCTACATTCATTCGCCCTCGTCAGTCTTCGATAGGCATCGGTCGTGGCTATATGTTGCTGCACCACGGACATACACATATATTGCCATATACTCGGCAATTGACTATAGACAAGTAAAAGTAATTGAAAAATTCACTCGTATCGTGTGTATTTCATCACTAGATACTTTATTAATAAAGTGAAAAAGACATTTGTTCCTCTATTAAAAAAAACATTTTAAAAAATTGTTCTCACGATTATTTTTATTCATGCAACTCCTCGGAAATTTCACAACTTTGTCGAGTGTCTCTTAGTTTGAATTGTTAATTGTTTCAAAAACTATTTTTATTAAACATGTGAAAACTGCTGGTTCGAAAAAATATATTAAGAGTGATAAAAAATACCAAAATGCTACTTTTCATCATATGATAATTGCCGTATCCAAAAATCGGAAATAACGAGGATATTTGAATTCATTTCTTGCGAAAGAAATTTCCAGTGCGCAGTGAATCATTTCGTTTTTTTAGTTATGTTTATTTTAATTTTGTTTTCGTGATAATTGTGTATTCTGTGACAAATACATATTTGTAAAAAAAATACACAGGAAATAATATAATGTTTGAAATAATCAAATACGCCAGCAACATCTAGTGATATTTTCCAAGTGTGTTTTTTGTGTGTGTTTTATTTTGTTTGTGTTGTTTTTTTTGTTGTTTTATATTTCTGTGATTGGAAACGTTGGTTGAAACGACGAAATGAAGATGTTTCATTTTTCTTCGCGAGGAACTACTGCCCTCAAGGTCTTGACATTGGGACCGTTTTGGGTTTGTGTGCTGTTCTTCATCATATCTTCAGGCGTTGCGAATGGTGCTTGGCAAGAAAATGTTCGCCCAAAGCTGAATGTTCATTTAGGTGAGTTTTTTCATCTACATTTTTTTATGAAAAAGATCTTATATGCTTCCAATTAGTACAATTTTTATTATAAATAATATTGCTAATTTATTTGACATCTCTTTAGATCTGGTAATCGTATTTATTTTACCGTATATATATATATATATATATATATATATATATATATATTAATAAACTTCTATATAAAGTTGTATTATAATCTGAATGAATAAACCGAAAAATATATTTAATCGGAGTGCGTATTGTAAAATTGTGTGTTTTATATTTGTTCAGCGTATTTAGAAGTAAGATTTATTTTAAAAAAGTTATCTTATAATTCCTACAGTACATTATTATTTTCTAAATACATGAAGTAATTGTAACAAAGTATTTTAAATTGATGATTGGTGTATCGTACGTTCTGGTTTGGCCATGCAGTATAAGTCATTTCTGGTAGGAAAGCGAAAGTTTCGGTAATAGAAAAACGAGATTTAATCTTGACATGCTGTCAAAAATCATAAATAAAAATGTATCTGCATATGTGTGTACTCTGAATTAGTTTTGCAATTATTATGTCTATATAAAATTTGTTAAAATAATTTCTGTATGAAAGGTACAGTTTATTAATCTAGAAAAAAATCAAATACTCCATTTAAATTGAATCATTTGTAAATAAAATTTAAAGATAACATGTACAATGTTTGCAAAAGTTTTTGTATAAAAAAAATTATATTTCAGTCAATAAATTTACGTTATGTACAATAAAATATTGAACCATACGTACAGTAAATATAAAGTAGTTATTTTATTGCTTTTTAAAGTGAAGAATAGATAATAAATTGAAACTTAAAAAGTATAAATTTGCACGTATTTTTTTTTAGAAATCATATGAGTCTTCTGTAACAAAAATCAATAATTCCATGAAAATGTATCATATGTTTCTATGTATAAAAAGCAATAAATTATTATGAAATTTAAATATGAAAAAAATTATATCGAAATATCTAGTCAATAAATGTTATATTCTATACATAAAATGATTATTTTTTATCTTTTAGAACAGCACACGTATATATATATATATATATATATATATATATATATATATATATATATATATATATTCTTGATGTTCGTAAAAAGCAATAGAAGCGAAATTTAAATTTTTAAGCTAGTTCCAAAACCATGAATTCAAGTAAAGAAAATTGACTTGCTAGATATATTACTTTAAATGTTTTTACAACCGTGACATGTCAATTGTGATTTTTTCTACAAAAAAATGTTTAGTTAGAGGAATATTATTCAGAATAAATTCACAAATTATTTTCTTCACTTTCGTTGTGGATTATCGATACATACATACATTCATATATATATATATATATATATATATATGTCTGTATGTGTAAATCAGACTTAAAATATTATAAAATGATATTTTAATACGAAACTCGATCAAACATTTTCATTTTTAAGAACTATGTTTCGTTACCAAGCTGTCCATAAGATTTTTTTTTAGTTAATAAATTAAATAAAATTGATTAAAACATAGATATGAGTTATTTCATTGATGAAAAAATTAAACGAACAACACAAAACTCGTATCCATTTCTTAATATTGGTTATTTATAATTATTCAGTTCATAGACAAAAAAAAATAAATTCGAATTTAAAAGATTTAGGTAAATTCAAAAATTAATATATTATCGTCTCTCTCTCTCTCTATATATATATGGAAACATATATATATATATATATATATATATATATATATATATATATATAAATATATACAGTATATGTTACTCTTGAGACTGAAATTCACTTGGTTATTTGTTTTTGAGAAAAATAGAGATCAAATGTACCAATCATGACGAAATTTAAAACGAACAATTCAGTTGCCTTAAATAGAACATTTTTCTATATCCATGTAATAATATTTGTTTATAATAATAGAATACTGCATTGTTTGTCTATTGTATTTAATTAAATGATAAGAATTATTCTATAAATTAAATAATATGTAATCAAAAACATGTATGTGCAAATAAAAAACATAAAAATTTAATCGAGGTTATAAAATAACAATAACGTATTCTCTCGTTTTCTATTTGGTTTTGTATAGTTGGTTTTTATTTTATTTTAACTATTATTGTATTGTCGATTTTTCTCATTGAGTGTTTTTAATAGTGCATATTTTGATAAAATTGCTCCTGTCAAAAAACAGATTAAAAACGAATGCATTGATAATCTGTTCAATCTATCAGTTATGTTTTATTAATATAGTTTTTTGTTCTGTATATTGCAACTTGTTATATTGTTTAATAGCTACTTTATGATGTGAAATGTTTTATTGATATATTAAAATGGAAATCTTGAAAATAGAAAATAATCAATTATTGAAAAATGAATTAGTGAGAGTTTTGATAGCAATAATTATAACTAAATTAATGAACATTTATTTCCTCAATATAATTAGTTTTTAATACGTGTGTAGTTTCATATCATGGAAAAATAATTAATTCAAATATGGGTTTTAATTTTTCTGGCAGTTTTAAATTTATTTCAGTCGTTACTATTATAAAATCAATTCGTAATTATAATGTGATAAATCAGAAATTTTATTAAATCTATAAGAATTATATTTCCATATTTATTAAATTAATCATGATTTGGTATAAAATTGAAAATTACGCATTGTTATTTTTACCTCATATTGAATTGAACATTTTGTTGTATCTATTTTATTAAAGTGTTCGCATTTGTGGTTGTACACTTTATATGTTTATTATATTATTATATTTGATTTGTTTATTATTTTAGTTTTGATGAAAACGTGAAAATGTTGTAATTTGTTAATATATAATTATCATATACTTTGCCTTCTATAATAATACAAAAATGTCAGTAAATAATGAAGTTAATTTGTTTGTCATACTATATTTTATACAAGTGTGAAACATGTTGAACTGATGACTAATCTATTAAGAGTTTGAATCAGGTTTTTTCATGAATTATTTAGTAGGAACTGGTGATTAAAAAAACGTGTACTATGTTTAGATTTTAAATATTCGGAATTTTGTGTCATTTGTTATGCCAAAAATGTACATAAAACATTATTTGTAGTACACAATACAATGTCAACCATTAGAATATATTTACACTTAATTTTCGGAAGATATTTTGTAAAACATGTATACAAAGTTATTATTTAAAATTTGTGTATAATTCGAATTGTACACTTTAATTTACTATTCTTATTTATGTTAAGAGTGGAATAATATGTAATATTTCTAATTTAACTTAGAAAATTTATTAATATACTTTGTTATTTGATATCAATAATGTCGACAGTAGACTGCAGTCTGTAATTGTTTGCTGTTCTTCTTTTTAATAGTTTATGATAGATACATTCTTTACGAATGTTACTAAAAACTTTTAGGTGAACTAAGATAACATTTTCTTTGGTAAAAACTGATTTATTCACAATTTTTAATTCTACACGAGTTCAATAAACGATTGTTATTTAAAGTAATTCTCGCAGAATGAAAAGATGGTGTATTTACAGTTATTTTTTATCTATAATTTATTTATCAATATTTATACATTGATGTTTACATACATACACGCACATATATATATATATATATATATATATATATATATATATATATATATATTTCTTCGTGTCATTATGTATACTAAAAGTATTACTATTTATCTATAACTGACTTATCTACAATTTTCAAACCTAGTTAAAAATATTTCCTCTTGAGTATATATGTAATATATTTTTATTAAAATTATTTGTTTATTTCTGTATTTTACTTTAAAAAATGTACATGGCATGACTAAAATTTGCTAATAAAAATGCACTGTACTAATTTATTTGAGGTCAATAGTAACTCATTAAAATTTTGATAGGAATAAGGTTATCGAATATTTTTCAAATATCATAATGTTACGCATGTTTGCAATTATAACGAAATTTATTAAATAATTGTTTTAAAATCTGTTAGATTATTTATACATGTCGAATATATCGGAAACTGCTTTATTCTGATTGATTTCAGAATTATTATTTATACATTAGTATTGATAAGTTGGCGGTGCTTTATAAATATTAGGAAACGCTTCGTAAATATATGTTACTAATACCTATTTAAATACAGAATATATATATATATATATAGCAAAACATGAAAAAGCACATGCTACTCGATCAAAATAATGTAATATTAATTAATTACACTGTACGCATGACAAGGTCTTCAATTTGACATTCAAAATAGTTGGCGTGTATGTGATTACCGGTGCATTAAAAATCATTTGTACTTTTTATGTATAACATGAAAAAATAGAGCTATTGGTTTGATAAAATGTGTAAAATATTTGCGAATGTGTAAAGAAAGTGTGTATTTTATTTATTCGCATTTTTAAAAGTGATTTGTAATAAGTTATCGAACACATAAATATTGTATAAGATGAATTATATTTCTATTCGCCTACTTGATATTTTACGTATGTGATATTATTTGGACTAAAATACAGGTACGTGTGCATATGATATCAGTATTTATCTGTTTGAGGAGTTCAACATACAAATGGTTCTTTCAATACTATATCAATGATACTATATGTAAAAACATAATACATTTTGGTTTCTTCAATAAATGACTTTCACGGTGTATGGAAACCAGCGGATCTTGTATTAAATTTTTAACTTCGTGATTTTTTCAGTTGTAATCATCTTGCCTCGAATAATTCATTTTATTTTTAAAATGGCGAACTTTTTTGTGTATAACAATATTTTAAAAAACTAATACATCGTATTGTCACATGA
>CM068321.1:14444025-14576525 GCA_034766995.1 Acanthacorydalis orientalis | reverse complement strand
TAAACAGATAAAGTACTAATGACCACCATATTTAAATCATGATCACAATTGTTATCATGAATACGATTGTTATTTCTCTTTGCTAGGAATATAAATGGTACTTAGTTTATTTTGTTCGTTCTCTGTACGTCAATTTTCATGTCTTCTTCAGCTCGTGGGCATTATTATACAATATATATTCGTGTGTGTGTGTTTGTTTGCGCGTGTGTGTATAAATATTATATATATATATATATATATATATATATATATATATATATATATATATATATATATATATATATATATAGTTTTGTGCAAAATCTGTATGAATATTTCATCTTTTTAAATGTGTCTGTGATGTTAGTATTGTAGTATTGTTCAGTATTGTGTGTATGATTGTGTTTGTTTAAAATACGCGTATAAATTTTTAATGAAATATATTCAATTAACATTCACTTCATAGACTAATCGTTTTATTACTTGGACGTTAGTATCATCGGGTTTCCTAGCGACGAAATGACCAACACAAATCACCAGCGGTCGGGTGCGTTCGTTCTACATCCATTGTGTTTATTAGTGGCATCCGGTACTCTAAATATCTTTCATAAGCGACCTTCGGTATATACATTTTTTTTTAATTTGTACATAACTCGATTGTACATTTATTTGCATTCAAATTAAACGATTCATTATCTACTACGTAGACGATTGTTCCTACAATACACGTCATTTATTTACTGGCATGTTTATTGTAATGACTTGTGTTGAACAAGTAACGTATTTTTTATTGGTTCTAGTCGGTTAGTGATGATCATAATAAGAAATATTATTCCTTTATGTACACACAGCTGATAAGCATGTTGTAGAGGTCATTAAAATAACTTTTTTATTGAATTGTACAGAGTTTTCAATGTGTTTTCACAGTTGTTGGTAATAACAGTAAATAATTTATCTATTTGTGCAGTTTTTTAAATTTGTAGCGTGTATCGTAATGTAATTGAGCGTACATATATATATATATATATATATATATATATATATATATATATATATATATATATACATGTGCTATTTTTAATTATATTGTGATACACACTTTTCAAATCAGAAACTGACCAAACATCAATCACGAATTCTAATTATGTTACTATTTTGTTCAGTTAGGAATGTGATATTTGATTAACTTAGTTTTGCTTTCTTTAAAATTAACTTTGTGTATATACGTGATTTTTTGTTATATATATATATATATATATATATATATATATATATAAACATTTTAAGTGATGGATAAAAATGAATTAAATTGACAATCATAAATTAGTATAATAATAAAATGTCTGTTAATAAAAAATTAAATTATCACAGAGCTTAAAATATTTCATATCTACAACTGTATATTTTGTGCTAAATATTATGAGATGAAATTAGCTCAAATGTAGCATTTAACTGAATAGAAGTTGTAAGTTATAATTTATTATTTAGATGTACATAAAATGGAGAATTTTTAGAAATTCATAATGAATTGCTGGTTTTTTGATCGGAGTGCATAGAAAACGAGTTTATTTTTTATTAATAAATATACATATTGTTTAACTGTTCTATTCTGTAGAACCAGAATCTCATATATTATAAATATAATAAGGAGACAGTATCTAGGGAAATAAAGTGGTGTATATATATATATATATATATATATATTTCATTTTTTTTTGTATTTACTTATTTATGCTATAATATTATCAAATGCACATGAATGTAAAAAGTATTAAAATTACAAACTTATCTAATGTATTTAAAATGAAATTATTCATAATATAATTCATTAATTTACGCAAAACGAAATAAGATAAAATTATAAATGAATTATAATTAAAGTGTAAGTAATGTAATTCAAGTTGAAAATTAATATTTCGTAATTCTAAGAATTTTATACATTAAATGAATGGTACATGTAAAGTGATTACTAATTATATATATATATATATATATATATATATATATATATATATATATATATATATATATTCGTACATATATCTGTGTATGTATTAATGAATGTGTAAGAATATACGTATTATTTTGTTTCTAACTAAATGAATATTACTTGGAACATAATTTGTATTTCAATGAATCGTTTTAAAATGCTAGTTTTATTCTTATCTAAATATCTCTTTGCATATTGCCTATTTCCTGGTTCAGCAATAATAGAAGTCTACAATATATCTTTCATTTATTGTCTTTATCTTTTATTTATTTACAAACCATTTTATCGTTACCTAGTAGTAATTTTTTTTGCTTTCAAACACTGCATTTATGTAATGTTTGTATACATATATATATATATATATATATATATATATATATATATATATATATATATATATATATATATATATATATAGTTGATAGAAAGAATGAAATCAATGATGATGTAGACCTTATTCATTTCCCTTTTATTAAACTTAAAGTCTAATATTCATTTATAATTAATAGCAACGTCTATTGTTTTTGGTGATGTACTGACTTGTAAATAATATTTTTTTGATATCTTATGGCAGCTACTAATTAAATTTGAATTATAAGTAAATGATATATTTGAAGAGAAAATTTGTATTCTTTCTGTAGTTATCCGATTTTAGACACTGCATATGCTTTATCTGTTATGCGCATCTGTTCAGCAGATCCCCATGCATATATTCTTTCGAAATATAATATAATGAGACCTAAGACCCTTATGAAAATGGCTGTATTGGTTTAGAACTAGACAGAATATTTTTGATAACTGTATTTTTAATGTACAGTACTGTATAAATTTTATTTTGTATACATTTCTTCACAAAATCAATTTGTAATGCTTTAATGAAAGAAGGTTGTATGAAATTAATTTTAAATTTTTTCATTCAACATGCTATTCTGATTTTAATTATTCGAGTTTTGATTAAATGTAATATTTATGTTATTTGCATCAAAAGGATTGAATCACCCTAAATAAATGATAATCAAGACTTACTTAAATAAATCCTGTAAGAATTTTCAAATATTGACGACCAATCTTTTACATTGCTTATGTTTGAATTATATATGTAGAATTTGGCAAGTAGTGGAATAAAATTAAGAACTATGGATTTGTATTATATGAAACACGTGTTATTTTATATGAAGTGTAGACGATGAAAAACATTTCTCATTCTAGTTTCGATGTACTGCGACTGCCTCTGCGAATATAAATTTTTTATAAATAGCTCTATCCAAATGTCAAATTTTACTGACTTTAAATTAAAAAATATACTTTTGTCATTTACTTTGAGTTTTGGTCTGAAAATAGGAAAACAATTAATTGATTTTTTATAAATAAATTTAGAAAAAGAATGATAGTTTATTATACATCACTATTTGTGCTATGCAGGTGAAGTTTTATAAATAATGTTTCAGAATATGTAAATATTCTTGACTATATTTTACACTAATGATTTCTTTTCTTTTTGAGCATATGAATGTCTGTTTTCTTCTACTAGTTTTAGAATGAGTACCATATTCATGTCAATATTATAATCTGTAATATTTATCTGAATATGGTACATGTACCTCAAAGTAATAGGTGAGAATAGATACTCAGATTATTTAAAAAGAAGCAGATTATCAGAAGAACGAATTTAAGGGATCAGATATATGAAAATATACAATTATCAATTTTTATTATAGTTCTAGAATTAAAAAATATCGCAAATGATTTAAAATTAAAAATAATTTATGTGTCAACAAAAATTAGTAATAAATAATTAGCATTAAATAGTCATATAGTTGAAAAATACAGATGATTTTTCCAATTTAAGTATCAATAGTATCCATAGAACGTCTGTTTAATAAATATCTGCAAAATGAAAATTCTCATATAACTATTGTATATGATCATACGTTTGTTATTTATTGAATTAAAGCAAATTGTTACTTCAGTAATTATAAAATTAAATAATCCACTTTTTTCTTGTTTCTATAAAAAAATATTTTATTCATTTGATAAGTATTTTCCAGATGATCAATCATGCCGTTAGTATTATTAAACGATCATTTTTAATTACTTCAGACTTTTATAAATGAGATTTTAAAATTTTAGTAGAAGTTAAGGTAGTCATATTATACTTATTTAAATTATTATGTGAACTTCTTTTTTTTTTAGAACAAAATGGTATTTTGTTCCAGTAATCTATAATGTAGCTAGTAGAATGTGGGTTAACTTTATACAGAATAAAAAAACATAGTTCTGATCAGATCTTTATTTATATTCGTATGTATACAGAACTATTAAGATTATTATTTATTTTTCCAACTTTTTAATATGAATTATGTTGTTCTTCATCAGCATCAATATAATTTTTTTAGTTTCAATGTAGAATGGAAATCCTACAAATTGTTTGTGTAGATGACTTGTGGTCTTCATTTCGCATAGTTTGGGCGAATTTCTTTAAATGTAGATGTATGCATAAATGGATATGTGTCTTTATATATACATATATATATATACATATATATATATATACATATATACATATATACATATATATATATATATATATATATATATATATATATATATATATATAATTGAATGGTGATTCGAACGCAAGTGCACAAACGGGGTCTGTTTTTCAATTATAATTTGTGTTCGCGCACTAATGACCTTGATTGTTAAAGAGCCCTGAAACCCCAATAATCAACCAACCCTATATAATATATGTGTATATATGTATATATATATATATATATATATATATATATATATATGTATATATATATATATATATGATTTTTTTTATGTATTTATACATGCGTGCCAGTAGTTTGAAGATTTTAATCTAGATTATGTAAGCAATAACTTTTAATAAATCCATCGAAGAGTTTGTCTTTACATAATCACTTAATAAACAAATCTCTTGGCATGAAGAACGTGCAAAAAACAAGGGAATACTAATAAAAACTCGATTAAGATTACACACATACAGAGAGAGAGAGAGAGACACGACCACGTACACTTTATCAAACAAGAACTTTGAACGTACGCAATTTGATCGATTACCCAAAGGAACACGAAATCGCTTTCCCGATAAACGATCTGGGTTAATAGTCGCTAACTAAATTCATTCACGGGCCCACTCCCTTTCTCTTATCTCTTTCGCCTTATCCTTTATCGTCGTCGCTTACGTAACCTCCTTCAGCCATCCACAGTTTGACGACGGTGGATTTCAAAATTAAGAACGGCGTCGTCTAACGGGAGTTTGTAAAACCGGATATAAACTTTTTATTTTATTTTATTAATTCACTATTCTGAGTCACAAATTTAATAACAGAAGTGTGTAGATAGGGAGTCATTCGAGGTTTGTAATAACGTGAGTACCATTTCATAGAGTTGATCTTTCAAAAAGTTGGGGATTAGAGATGAGGGACAACCTTGATGAAAGATTTTCAGTCGTTGATGATCTGCACTATTGTCTATCTTTATACTACTAGATATGGTAAAATAAATGATCAAGTAAATGTCTTCAAATGTTTGTAATTAACTGTAATTAAATTTTCACAGTGAATCACTTTCGAAAAACCACAAAAATTTTCTTATCGAAATTTTTTGTGTTTAATAAATGAACAACTTATTAATCAGTTTAACGTTTGTATATTTTGATAAGAAAAATCTTTGTGGTTCATGAAAATTGTTTATATGTGAAAATATGTAGAAATATTTTATATATTTTTAATAGAACAATATTTTTTTTCTTTTTGAATTTGTGTTCTACTGTTTAATTTTTCCTATTATTTGTTTTAATTCAGTTTTCGATATGTTATTTATAGAATCAGCTCAATTAAAAAACAATCTCATATATTTGAGTAGTTAAAGTCGTAATTTATATAAAATCAAAAATATATCTTAACTTATAAACTTTAACTTAAAAAAATATTTAAAATAATGCTCAAAATAATTAAAAGATATCAAAAGGACGAATTATAATATATTTATAAGAAACGAATATTCGAGCGTCTCTGAGATGTGTCTTTCGTATTCACTCTCTTAAAAACATTGATAAAAAAATTCAGTTATGTTAAAAGATTTATGCAAGACATAATCCTCATTATGTTGATAGAACTCTGAAGTGGTTTAAAAAATTCAATGAAATGCATTTACAACGTTAAAAATTATTTCAAAAGCAGCGTTTAATTAAAACAGATTGGTGTTATGTCAGAATCACTAAAGAGGTTAAACGAACAAGTCATTTATATAAATGGTTATATGTTAGTACGTTATTATATTCATATGTTGCATTCAATGTAAAAAAGTAATGACTTTTTAAATATCAGTCACGTTAACTAAATATTCCATTAGTATGTCTACAATTTTTACAATAACTTTAATAATTTTTATTGTAACAAAATACGGATGCGTATGAAATATTATCAGACAATATTATGATGTGTTACAATATTACAGGAAATCTAATCTCTTAAGAAGAATGATCCGTATTTCCTTTTCGTCTGTCATGCCGCTTAGATCTGTTACGTGATTAGAAAAAAAGTAACTAAAAAATGTACATGTGGTGTCAAACGTTTTAAATTGACTGTATGTAGTACAGTTTAAGGGGAATGTTAGTCAGCTGCTACTTGAGTAATTGAAATGTGCACGTCGTGAAGTTCACGTCAATATCCATTGATTCAACTACATTAAGAGAATATCAAGGTTAGTGTCCTTGCACAATAAACTTGCGAATCTGCGGTGAATTATATTGACGTTAAGAATATAGCTGATCAATGAACCACCATCAGTTGTTGTGATCACTTATGTAAATAACTATTTCGATTTATTCAAAATTATTGATAAATATTAACAATACAGTATTATTTATTTAGTTTACAGTATAACACTCTCATTTTAATTTGATCTGATTATAACGGTCCCACTCTTCGTTGTAACAATCTTTTAATCTTGATTGGCACCTCAAATCAGTACGAACTAATTTTTAGTTCAATCGAAACTTATTTTCAATCCGGAAATACGAAAACATCTCACTGTCATGAAATTAATATCTACAAATATTTACAATAAACAGTTTAAATCTATATTTCCTATTAATAACTGAATAATCAATGTACGTAAGTCTGTTTAGAATATTTGATATCTTTATAATATTAAATATTTTGAAAGCATTTTTGTGTTTTTTCACTATCGGTTTTAATGTTTGCCAAATATCCTACGGCATAGGTTGTAACTCACAGATATAAACTTGTTTAGTGCTGATTCGGTTAACGCTCTGTTTTTCTGAAACGAATATCAGTGTTAAACGGAGTTCTTTCTCTCTCTCTCTCTCTCTATATATATATATACATACATACATATAGATTTTATTTAAATAGTTATCTAATATTTGTTTTTATACAGTAATTGTGTTTAATTATTTGTCAAAGAAGCGTTCGAATCAAGAATTATATTTATTGCTTGAAGCACGCACAGTACAACGCTCAAAAATGCGCATTGTTTTAATTGAAAGCAATTATAAATTGACGTTTATAATTTTAGGCAGCATTTAAAAAATATTTAATTCGCGTGTGGTAATTAGAAAAAATCTAAACTTTTGCTCGGTAGTGTTTCAAGTGACAATTAGAATTCATTAAGTTGCTTCAAACAATCAATCCTGTATTACAGAGAATGTTGGAAGTGTTTCTATTATTTTGCTGGAGATTTTCTTTGGCCTGAAT
The DNA here is from genome assembly GCA_034766995.1 of Acanthacorydalis orientalis. Taxonomy (NCBI): domain Eukaryota; kingdom Metazoa; phylum Arthropoda; class Insecta; order Megaloptera; family Corydalidae; genus Acanthacorydalis; species Acanthacorydalis orientalis. Next base: position 14,568,803 of record CM068321.1, on the reverse strand, counting down.
ATGTATATTGTGTCTGTTTCTCGTCCATATGAAGTTGAAAATGTGGCATGTCAGTAAACAAAGTATCATTAGTAACTATTTAACCTATCAAAAAATGCTCTTTTCCGTGTTCTTCATTTACTTCTTGAACATTTGTTTACATAATTTAAATGCTGAATTTTCGTTGTGAAAGTTTTCATTTTAAGTAATATTAGTGTAGAAAGTCTATATACAAATCAACGTATTACTAATTTATTGAAGTAACATGTATTTTTATCAATTTGTTTATTTATTAGAATGAAATTTAAATGTATAAATATACTGTTTTCATTTCTGTAGTTGTAACTATTTAGAGGTTTCATTTTTTATAAAATTTCTGTTATATTTAAAATTATTATTTCTTTATTTATTCATTTTCGTTACTTTATTATAACTGCAGTGCCAAATAAAAAAAAAATAGAAGTGTATTTTAGTATATGTTGTAAGTATATTTTCAATAAGAATATTATAACTGAAAATAAGAACTAAAATATTTAAAATGTAAAGCTTGTACGATTATTAGTCACACTTAGTAAAGAAATTAAAACGCTTCTGAAAAATTTTCAGTTTTTGAGTTATGTACCATTGTTATGAGAAACGAGCGATGGATCTCATTTGAAAAACATATATATTCTTCATTATTTGCTTTTTATATTTTTTATATTATTAAATATTATATTAAAATAAAAAAATATAATCTTATTACGATACCAATGATTACAGTGAAAGTGATAGTTATGTTACAGATTGAAATATCTGTTGGCGTTTTTCAGGAAAAACATCTAAAAAATTTGAAAGTGTACAATAATATTTATATTTTTTTAAATCATAATTAAAAGTATAAATTCTTCAGATGAGATATCGATTAAATTAAAAAGAAATATTATTTATTATTTCAATTCAGTAATATGATTAGTAAGTGTTTATAGTAATTTGTATTTTAGTTTTGTTCTTTTTATTTATTACGATTCTATATATATATATATATATATATATATAGAGAGAGAGAGAGAGAGAGAGAGAGTGAGTGATAAAAATTATTCAGTTTATGAAAAAGTGATATAAATTACTTTTCATTATATGCTCATTTAGAATTTAATTGCTAATTAATTTTAATTGCGTTTATATACCGTATTGTGATTTAAAAATAACAATATTTATATACACACGTGTATGTATATATATATATATATATATATATATATATATATATATATATATATATATATATTCATATACATACAATTCGACTAATATTACTATTCTTATAAATTTAAATAATTCTTAAGTATTACATCTGAAATATTCACTAAATCATAATATTTTCAAGGTGAGATTTTCATCGATTATTTAAAAATTTCACAATTTAATTATAGACCTTCTAATGTATTTATTCGGATGTCGTGTTTTGCAACTTTTGATTAATTATTTCGTTTGGAATTATTTCGTGCTCTAATTATTTTTCTTAAATATATATTTTATGGTTTATTTATATGTTTTGTGATATTTTAATATGCGGTTGTTTGACTGTCGTATCACGAATGAATATAACTCTTTATGAATGTATGTAAAAAAGAATTTTTTATTCATTTTTTAAACGTGTTATCTATTCAACGCATCAATTTATATTTTAAATATTCGGTGAGGTAGGAAATATCAGATTTCCGTACATGGTATGTTAGGTTTCTGTATAGTCGTAAAGTTCACTAGATTTCAATTACAGTGCAAGTGTAAATCGTATAAATGTCATAAGCGAGTGTTCTTTTTATGAGTACTTTCTGGGGTTTTTAATTTTTTGTAGACAATTTTTATAACCGCAGTAAAAATAACAATATGAAAGAGATTCTTGTGATTTTTCTAGATAGCGTTATATTTAAAGATAATAGATTGTAATTGAAAACACAATTCTGTATTTAGAAATTTATCTGTAAATAAATTAAAAATAAAAACAGTTTTATAAATAAATTGTTCCATTCTTTACAAATTACGAACATTCTTTTTGATCAAAAGAGATTATAAATGCGCATAAGTAATAATTAAAAATGCAATAATCAAGTGTTGAAAATTTTTGATTCAAGTAAATATAAAAATTTACATCTTAAAATTTTTCAAGATTTGATAATATAAATGATGACTTAAAATATTCAAAAACGGAATTGTGAATGACCATATAATGTTACGATTGAATGAAATAGTTGAAAATGAAGTCTAAACTAGATAGAATTAATAATTATTTAAATATTAATAATTATTAAGATTGAATTGGATCGATATAAATTATTCAGTTCATGGTTGTAAATTTGTATTGAGTTAATTGAACCTTATCTCTGATAATAAATCAAATTAGTTTCAAAAATATTACGTTTAGAAATTGTAAGGCATAATCTTAATGTATACAACAACATGACATAAATATTCAGAGTGGATTATTGAATTGTGTGAGGAAATATAATAGAATTTCATTCTGTACAGTACATAAAAAGTCTAATATAGTATGCATATGTTTAGTTGTATAATGAGATTAAATCTTGTATGGAAATACATTGTACTAAATGTCAGTTTAAACGTTACTTTCACATGTGGAATACATATTACCGATCATATAGATAAACAACAAATAAAAAGTACGTAACATCCTTAACAGATACATTTAAAATACAATAAAACACCACGAATTCTGAAACTGTAATAAACTATGCTTCGGTAAAAACAGTGAAAAAGTACATGATCACATTTTTTCTATGGACATTACAAACAAGACAGGAACAGAAAATAACTCTAGAAAATTTATTTTTATTACAATTCACTGTATGTGCATTGAGGATACGCCTATGGATGGCTATACACACATTTATACATATATATATATATATATATATATATGTACATGCATGAATACATGTGTGTATGTGAACCAACCACTCGTCATAGAAGTGAACGAAAGTAAAAAAAAAACGTGGTGGAGAAAGAAAAATATGTGTGTGTGTGTATAAAGTAGTAGTAATTTATGCAGTCTATAAAGTAAAAATAGAACAATGCTTTAGGGACTCGTGGGTACTGAGTAGCTGCATAGAGAACAGCCCAATGTTTATAGTATGTAAACATTTTTTCCCTTGAAAATAAGGTTGAATGCACGGGGAAACTAAGTAACCTAAAGTTACTTTTCTTTTATATCGGTATATTGTAGATGCTAGAATATCATTGTTACAGTCGTATACACGAGCACGGATGTTATAATTTATTTGTGTAGAGAATCGATGCTTACGTCACGGTCATTTTTTATTTGAATCTTTAGTTTCACCGTAACATAGAGATTGATTTAGTTTTTATTTTCATACACATGCATGTTTATTTGTTTGTATGTTGATGAAGTACTATTTATAGCAACATAATGCATTATAATACATGATAGTGCAATATATTAAGCATTATAATGCAGTGAATAACTATATTATTCTCCTCTATACGTAATATGTCTTTCAGGGAAAAATCTACACAATTAAAATAAATCTTTTCAAGTAGATATTGTTATATGCTCTCAATTCTCAGTTATTTATAGTAATAGTTATGAATATCATATTATTGTTCTACATATATATATATATATATATATATATATATATATATATATATATATATATATATATATATATATATATATATATATATATATATATATATATATAAATATAATACATTTTTTTCGATATGTGTACATGATAGTAGTATTTCCAAAATTGTATTTTTATAGTGACAAGAAAAACTAAGATCATTGTCCAAAAGTGATTTAACTATAGGTACAGTAGAAGCACTGTATTTTATCTACTCAATAATTTAAGGTATATAGTATTTTGATATTCTTTTAATTTTTTTTTTTGTGCAGTTTAAATGTTGTATACAATAATTTGATATTAAGCCGAATTTGACATAATATAATAATAAAATATGTAAATTGACCGAACTTTCGTAATATTATAAAAAAGAAAAAAATTTAAATTTTTGATTGTGATTTCTAGTCAATTGGTTATTATACCAATATTTATTTTTTAAATCTCTATACAGTAAATTATATAAAAAAGTTCAATTAGTATAATGTACAGACTGTATTTATTAGTTTTTTTTTATTTATTGTGGATTTATAAACTTTGTTTCATATACCACAATACAGTTTTATCACTATAGCTAAATTCACTTGTATAAATTAATTTTTTACTCACCTACTAACCACAAAAATTGTTCTAATTAAAAAATGTTCAGTAAGTAATTGCTGGTGACATGGTTGTCGCTTATGATTTCGGATTTCGATGACGATACCATCTTTAGAGTGCTAAGGTAAAAAATGTTTGTTTCTTGGTTGGTTAGTTGAAAAAAAAAATGTGTGACATGTGGATTGAGTAAAAAATTAATTTATGAAAACCATTTATTATATTTATCATATATACAATTTATTTGAAAATTTAACAATAAAAAATATATGTATATGACATCAATAACTTTAACTGTTTATTATCTTATTGTCCCTCTCTCTCTCTCTTTATATATATATATATATATAGAGAGAGAGAGAGAGAGTAAAAAAGAGCAGCAAACTCAAGTACCAGATTTATGCATTATTTTAAAAGTTTAATAAATATAAAGCACTCCTTATGATATTGTAAATATTGACATAACATTTGATTTTATCAATGACAATTCCAAAATGTAGTGTCTACTAGAATTATTATGTATTATAGTTTTTTTACATTAGTATTGATAAATAATAAATATATTTTAACAGAGTGTTTAGGTACTATAATTTTGAAACTATTTGATTTTCATTCCGTAAAACAAAATTTACAGAACTTATGTACATAGTATTCAGTACATTATTATTTTTTGTTACTAAATTCGATTTTTTTGTGTTTCATTAATTCGTTCCTATAAAAAAACTTTTTAATAAATATGTTTGCAAGAATGAAAATAGAATTAACAATTAAGATATATTCTGTTAGATCGATATGATTTATAATTAAGTATTAAAAAGAAAAAAACAAATGTTGTTTACAGTACTGAGTTATTTGCAATAAAAATACCCAATATTAATTTTTTTAGTTGAAGATAATCAAATTCATAATTGTGGAATAACAAAAATAAGTACTATTTTTTGTTATCAGGTTTTATTGCGAATAATTAACTAGTACGCTCGTGTATATATACACACACACACATACACATTTATACATCTGTGTAATATAACAGATTCAAATGAACATATCGATACGATTTGTATATACTGTACTAAACTATTCATGCATGAAAATGAAAACTCGAAATAGCCGGACAAAAAACATTCATTATTTTATATTTGCATTTGTACATAATGAATATTATTTTGTTACGTAAAAGCATAATGATTAGATCAACTAATCAATAGAGCACACTGAAATACAAACAATGCTATTAACGGGTTAGAAGCAGTGATATAATTTACACTCATACTACTAAAAAGAGGAATGGATTTTTTTTTATAATTAAACAGTTTAAACGCTCTATAATCAGATTTTGTTCATTAAACTTTAACAATGTCGATATATTATCTGCAATCGCCGTTTCTAAACCAGAAAACCATTCATTACACACCAATCATGGTAGTTTCAGCGAAACCATCGCTGTTGGGTATTTGATCATTGGCTATAGGGGGTGTAAAGTAACAATTGTTGTCGTAACCAAAATTGATTGAATCGATTGTGCAAACGTGTACGGATAAATAGACAGACAGATAGATGTATAGATAGATATATGTATAAGCTGATGAATGATTGTGGATGGATGATGGTGGTGGGCTATTCTACCAGTTTATTAGAGTTCAACAGACAACGCGAACACTACAGGACGTGGCGACTATGACTGATGACCTTAATGACTGTATCAGCACAATCGTGAGAGTATCGAAATCGTGTCAATGAATCCAAGCGATTTTGAATCGATGGACTTAGCAGTGTCTGGATAATCAGACATGCGGTTGTGCTGCGGTTTTACAAAAAAAAAAAAAAAAAACTAAAAAATATATAATTCCTATTCCTGTATGTAATAACAATGATGTAGTTATAATAGAATAATTTAAACAAAATTGACATTTGCAAGAAACAACATTGACAATAATTCTCTCTTCATTTCCTTTCACACACAAAAAAAAAAAACAGTTATAGATATCTTTTTCCCTCGTTTATTCCTTATTTTAAAACTTCATATGTCATTTACAGCTATTCGTTTTTATAGTAAACTGAAAGTCTTGTTAAGTGGTTTTTATGTATAGAAAATATGAAGAATTATATTAAACAAATTTTTAAAGGACTTTTTGTAGAAAATAAGTATGAAATCTGTTTATTGTATTACTCAGCTTTTTGTAGTAAAGTTTAGTTGTAGTATATACGTGAACGACAATATATTTAAACTTATTAGCAGTAAATAATGATTTTCAAATTATCAAGATTTAAATTTTTCAAACAACAAATCATGCAAAGTTTCCAAAAGAAAAATATCCAATTTCTGAACTGATTAAATCATTTGGATGTGAAATTTTTTTGCGTTATATAATTTCCTACATGTGGATAAAAAAGTAAAATTTATTATTTAACTACTCAATGGGAATTCTGACATTTCATGCCATTTGGCAGTTCGTTATACTCGAGTATATATAAACTTACAGGCAGTGTCATGCGTGTAACTTAAAATTAATAACTCTCTCGAGTAACTTAAAATAATTACATGAGCCACACCTTGCTCGAGAGCTACGTTTTGAGCGTCAGTAGTTAATAGTGACCTTTTTAAAATTTACAAATATCGAAAAATATGCAAATATAATGTTCAATTTTTGTGGCTATCGTACATTATTGCAATATGTATCTCTGGTCTTTGTTTTAATATTCTTATTATCTTCCATATTTCTTATTTTCAATAACAATGCTATTATTATCAACGAAGTAATAAGGAATATTTGTCTACTGCAACGATTTCTAATAAAGATGATAGCTTCTTCTTGATATCGTTATTATTATGCAACAATTCTATATTCATTCAGGAAATTATAGTTTTTTTTTATTTCAATAATTTATTTCCAAGAAAACTTTACTACTTGATTTTAATAATTTTATATGCAAAAGTAGAGTTACTAATTATAAAACGTATATCCGTCAAAATAAGTATGTATATAAATATAAACATACTTGTTTACCAATCGCTCTCTTTCTCTCTCTCTATATATATACATATATATATATATATATATATATATATATATATATATATATATATATACATGTATATATATGTATATACATATATACATACATACATTCATATATACATATATACATACACATATGCAAACACACATAATTGAGTATGTGAATGCATATATATATATATATATATATGTATGTGTGTGTGTGTGTATGTGTGTGTATATATGAAGTAATGGAAATGTGTAAATATTACAAAACATAATACCATTTTTCAGTTAATGCGTGTATTTGATACAAAATAAGTACAAAATGTGTTATATTTGGAATTAGTATCGAGTAAAATATTGGAAAAACTGGTTCCATCGATCAATACTATACGCATTGTCATGATTTCTATAATAATATTTATTCTGTCAAAATGATATATTTGTAGAACAGGTAAGTAAATTAAGATGGATATACAAATATTATTATACGAACTCAATTCAGGCCAGATAATGTCTAAATAGATTTTTGTAGTGAAACATACATACATATATATATATATATATATATATAATACAGGTAACTTATATTGAGAAAATAGTAATAATTATTCTTCTATTAATAGTTAATTTTTAGTACACGTCAACAATTAATAAAAATGTTACTGTTGTTTACTAAATGATTTTATCCTTTTAAAATAAATTCATTAATAATTGATTGATATTTAATTATTATCTTTAATTATTCTATATTTTGTTGGTGTGAATGGAACGCCACACAATTATACACAAAGACCAACAGTAAATTATTTTTAAAATATGATTGACTAATCAATTTTGGGAAAAAAGATAAAATATGTTAAGGGAATATATTTTATTTACTGTCTTTTTTAATTATTTAATATAATAAGTTTCATTACCATTATATTATTTTACCATGAAAAAATATTTATTTGATGTTCAAAAAAGTTTTTATAGTTCTATGTATGCCTTTACTTGACTAATATTTTATTCATATTGAATATTTTTTGTTATAAAGGAAATATCAGATAGAATATAATTAGGCGAATAAAATGTATTTTTATGAAAAGGGGTACTATATAGGTTATTTTTTTAGTATAGTAATCATATACTTAAGAACGAAAGAATTATTCAAATGGAAAATACTTGTTCCGTTAACATTTGAAGCTTCATAAATTTGTTGAAATTATTAGATTGAGTAGGAGATTTGTAAATTATGATTTGTTCATAATTTAAATTTTATGCTGATTATAGATCAGTGTAAATGTTGGTAGACAACACTGTTAGGGAATGGAACTGTAATAAAAATTAATAAAATAATTAATAAATAAACTTATATTTTGTACTGTTTATATAATAAAATATTCTAAAATATTTTTTATTAAATTTCAAAAACAATCAAAATTTACCGTCTCAAACATTTTTGTTCCATCAAAAACGCTAATTTATTATATTTTGTTCCGTATTTGTTTTTCGGTGGCTTCTTTATGCTATTTCAGTCAAATATTATTCCAAAACGAATATTTACATAATTATTATTGTAAAATATTCAAGACTAACAAGATACAAACTCATTTATCTTGTCCGTTACTTGACACGAAAGTGTTTCCTCATTAAATGAAGAACTCTGCGAGGAAACGACGAAAAGAATTATACGTATAAAAAAAATATAAGAAACGATTCCAACTAATATTCTAACACGAATCATATCAACTGATAGCACTTACGTGTACCTGATTCAAGATGGAAATGTTATAAAATTGACTTTTAGCAAGCAATTCTACCACTCTGATAATTTGAATTTTAATTCATTTACCATTACGAATTTTGAATAATCAATTGAACTGAAACAATTTGAATTTAATTGGAACAAAAATTTTCCACCAACTCAATTAATTTCAAGAGACTTCTCAAAATAGCATATACAACTTTATGTCACGTTTTAATTATTTCATTCTTTTAAAAATCGCTCGTTACAATTTTTCAGTGACTAATTAAGATGCGTCTTTTCATATAATTTGTTGTTTTTTGATGCCATATTTTTTTGCTGATATGTTTAAACGGTTAATGATAATCGGGTTTTGTTAAAAAAGATGGTCTTATTTTTTTATATTAATTAAGATAAGTGCTGAAGCAATTAATAATATATACAATTGAATACTGTTTTAAAAAGTATATTAGTTTGTAATTTTTTTTATCATTTATTTAAATTTGATTATTTTCATTAAAATATATCATAAATTCATCATTATATTATAAAAAGTTGATATAAGAATCACCATTATGAAATAGTAAACTTGTGAATTGTTTTAGATATATTTTGAATGTTATTACATTCTTTTAAGAATAAAAACACAAGTCTCAATTTTTATAAAAATATGTTACGCACAAAGAAAACTTATTTTTAGTTACTTGTTACAAATACCATATATTATGCCAGAATATTAATTCTAGAATCTTTCACATAAAATCGTCTATATACAATATTAGCGCCTTTATTGGTTTGAATTGATATGACCCTACGGTTAACTATATTTATATAAATATAAAGATTGCTAGAATGAACTCGGATTTAAAAAATATAATGTAGTGTGGCGAAGTTTATCATATTATCATTTCACTTTGACAGTATTATATTTTTAAATTTTAGTAGTTATTAATTAGATTAACACTAATGTTATTAATTAAATTATTGGCAGCTGCAAATTATGGACAAATATATGCAAAAGACTTGGTTTAGATGATATGTTCAACAATAAATATTTAGAACATTTATGCAAAAATTATCTGGTATGTTCAGATTGTTTCCAAGAAATGGTTATATGAATAAAAACTTGCTTAGCTAAAAGTGACTAGCAAATATTAATGTTTTATCTCAACATTATATATTATTTATAATACTGTGAGTATTAGACCTGTTTTTATTTTAATTCTTGAACTATATATATATATATATATATATATACACGTATATAACAATAATTTTTGATGTTTTATTTATATTATTAGTTGTATCAATCCAATTCAACGTAGAATGTTATATTCGAAACAAAAATACAACATACTCGTATATAAAATACAACAAAACACCTGCATTTTTTAAAAAAATAAGTATGTGTTTTTAAATTCCATTATTTATTCAACCCCGTAGAGCGGTATTAAATAGTACTGTTTATATCCGACCATATTGATTGACAGATTGAATTAAAAAATGATAATGGAGTATCGTTACCATTTTTGTATACAATTAAATCTCTTTTATTATTTAAAATAGCGTAGGCGATGAATAATGGATAGATATGTCATTAGAGTCATTCATTTGAATGACTGAAAGATCGATTTATCTGATATTGTTTCCCTTTTTTAATTATAATTTAATCGTCTCTGAAGGAAGATCATTTATTATGAAAAAAAATGATTACGTTTAGAAAGCCGAAGTGTTTGCAAATCCAATAGGCGTTCCTGCAAGAACTGAATTGCTCATTTGTTAAACAAACACCCAAATAGTTACACTATAAACTAAATAAATGTCTTAGATCACTTCATTTCTCGGATTCCACTAAAAGGCTATATATCTCTTCAATGTTCGTAGTCTGAAAGACGAGCGTATAACCCCGATTGTTAGTTATTTCAACACTTGATGGTAAGTGAAGCAAATGCTCGTGTGTCACAGTGATATCTAGTAACATTGTACAGTAATGAACGTTTTTGTGCTTAAGTACACTTAAATTTCTGACATGTCTTTATAAATATATATATATATATATATATATATATATATATATATATATATATAATTATACACACATTAATACGATATCACATTGTAATTACTCTCAGCAATAATTATATCCAACCTTTCTAATTAATTAAAAACAATATAAACTTAACTGTACATTAGGAGAAAATTAAGATTTGAATTTCAAAATTCGCATTCTACACATATTATAATATTTTGTTTCAATTAATTTGATATTATATTAGAAATGAAATAATGTAAAGAATAAAATAAAACATTATCTTTTACATATAATAAATACTTCTATGCTTGTGTATACAAAACTTATGTTTATCACTAATGTACACATTTTCTGATTTAAAAAAACCTATTTTGTTTCAAACAGTTCAACGTAAATGTATGATTGTGAACTAATTACTTATTGTGACATTGAAAATTGTTAAAAAATTAAATACGACATCGTCTCAATTGTTTTTTAGACTATAACGTAATTGTTTTCTATCACGATTTCGACATTTTTAGAACTAATTTTAAATTCGTGATTTTTATGTGTTCAATGATAATTATTGATAGTTTTTCCAATGATACTACATAGCTTCAATATTGAATGTAATTCTTTATTTAGTTTATTTATTTATTATTATTGTTTTTGTAATTCTGTATATATATATATATATATATATATATATATGTCGTATAGTGTAAAATTTAAATTTGTTTCATAGAAAGATACCTTTGGATTGAATGTTGTACACGTCATACAAATACTGTTTTTGCGTTGTTTTTCGATTAAAATTCATTTTTATTATTTTGAACCTAAAGTATGAAGTCAATTTACGTAACTAAAATGAAATTATACGCCTTATGATGTTTTATTTGTAATATAAGCTACGTAATATTTATAAAAGAATAAATTGTGGGTTATATTGTTTCCTGCTTGTCAAAGATACCAGGTAAAAACATATTAAACCGTATATTCATATCTTCTTTTGTTTAAAGAAATAAATTCTGTTTTTGTCTGTTGATTTTATATTGTCATAAATACTTATTTGCTAAAATTATATTATTACATATAATAAAGTGAAAGAATATTTTTTTATAAAATACATTTGTTTATTTGTAGTTTTATAAGGGTGCTATTCTCATTTTTTCTTAATAATTAGTGAAATAGTCAAATGTGTGCATTACTGATTATAACCTTAAAAATATGTGATTGAAATGTATTTTTCTATTGTCAGTTTATTTTAAAATAGTGAATGTTTGGTTATAAACCCTGAAATTATTTGCAGTTGTAATCGTCTAATTCAATTATATGAGAATAAACGATCCATTTATAGTAAGTTCCTCAGATTTAATGTATACAACTACGCACTATTTAAAGTTTTAAATAATTCTTTCTTTTTACGCAATCTTAACTGTGTGCTAAATTTGTTCATCAGAACGATATATTATTATTGTAATATACATTATTATTGTGATTTGTGTTCGTTTATAACACCAGTGGGATTTCAATCGTTTAATGTCTGAAAGTTAAGAGGTTGCAAAATATCCGTTCAGTTAAAGCTCAATTACAATTTGTGCGTTGGTGAATTCAAAAGGCGGGCTTGTAATTGACGTATCGTCTAATTTCTATTTAATAAAACTTGTTTAATAAAATCAAAATATGTATTAAAATAGTAGGTGGTTGAGATAGAACCTATTTTTTATGTTTATTTAATCAATGTGTCAGGAAGTAAATATCACAATGTAATGTATCTTTTCTTTCTCTACAAATTGTTAATATTATTCATTCATTTTTTTTTATTTTCTTTTTTTGCAAAATTATTTTAACATTATTGACGTTACGAAAATGTATTAATAATATTTTAATGTGCTGTAAATGTACAGTTTGGTTTTTAGTCTAAAAATATGTAGCAAATAGTTCAAATTATATAAAAAGAAATTCTTAAAAAAATCAGTAATTTTATTACAAATATACGATATTTGTATAATAATTTTATGTGTACAACAGAAATGAAAATAATTGTAAAACATATTGAATATAAGTTTATAATATTTTAAACTAGCCAGTACTGTTCGTGAGAATCATAATATGGTTACATGGAATATTTAAATATATCTTTTGTCCATTATAATAAAATATATTATAAGATTTTCATAGATTATAATTTGATAAAGTAATCAAACAAAAAAATAACAAGAAAAAAATGAAAGAAAAATTTTACCTGTGTTTATAAATAATTGTTTTTTTAAATATCAAAATAACTGCTAGTATTGTGTAAAATACAATATTTACCTATTGAATCAATATCTGTTGTACTTATTTTTAAAAATAAGCTTGTACGTTTATGTAAAATATAAATATTGACAAGTTAAATGAAAACCATTCTCTATATATTATGTATAAGCCTGATGTAGTTGAATAGTATGCACGGCAGGCTATTAACCAATAAATTATTAGTTTGAAACTAGTTTCGTAAGTTATGTTAATGTATTAATTTTGTTTGCTCTTACTCCAGGAACAATTTATGGTAGATAAAAATGAAGTGAAATTAAAAATGAATATAAATTTCTGTCATTTTATAATGGTACTAAAAAAAATAAAGTACTAAAAAATTTTTATAGATATATTTATATATTAAAAAATAATTCTAACAAAAATTGCACTTCTGTATGATTTTATTCATTTTTTTTATGTTACGAATTTTAGTCTTGAGTTATGGAGGCAAATTAGTGTGATATTAATTTATCCCCTAATATTATATATATTTAATAAATTATTTTATTAAATATTCGGTTAAATGTTCAATTTATACAAATATTCTTTTTGTTTCAGGTGAGTTTTCTGTTATATTTTTAATCAAGTAAAATGGTAAGTCATTAACAAAGCATAAGAAAAAAATTCATGTACTTCATTATATAAAGTAAAAAGAGTTGTTGGGTTAATATTTCATTCTCAATTATTTTTTTTTAAAATTTAAATATATAAACAATGATTAATGAGTATAATATAAAATAGTGAATATCATTTTCACAAATAAATACCAATTAATAAGAAACATATAAATATTAAAATGTATAGCAGTAGCAATTGTATCCATTAGTCAGTTAAGCATTGATTTTACAATCAGTAGTAATGTTTGATGATGGAAACTTGATTACATAATTTTACAAAAGTTTTATATACTTATTATAAGGAAATCCATTATAAAGTATTTTATATTTTTTTATTTTGGTGAAGTGTACATTTGTATTATTTTACATAAAAAATCATATTAACAAAATGTTCTTAAAGAAACAATTCAGCTGAATAGCAAAATAATGGATGAAATCTATTTTTTTTTTAGCAAAAGTTCCATTGTTTTCATAAAAATAACATTAACAAATAAATTTTACAATTATTAAATTTACATGTTGCATGTAAATTATATTTGAATTTATTTTTAAGCTTTATTATTACTAATCTTTTAAATGAATCGAATGTCTTCTAACATCAGTATTTTTGGTTCAAAATACAAGAATACAGTGGGAACTGAAAAACTTATTAAAAAAATATATTCATGTTAATCATTATATACGTTTGTAAATAAAATATTTTATTCGTTGCGATATTAACTAAAATACAAACTTAAAAATTTGAAATTCATTTTTTATGCCTTTTTTAAGTATTAAAGTAGATGTTTTCTAAATTAATAAATTCAAACCTTGCGAAATTTATTGTACGGTTAAGAAGATTACTTATTTCTGCCGATAAAAGTTCTTTGATGGTATAGGGTTTCTTATTTGACTGAATATAAAATTAACTCCCTAATGTCATATTCAAACTTATCAAAAAAATATACACGACGTCAGTAACAAGCGCATAATAACTTGTTTAAAAGCAGGTAGCTGTTTTGAATACTTGAAACGTTCTCTATGACACTGTGAATATTCATGACTAGTGCCCTAGTAATAGTAAAACGTGTAGTACTCCGATTGACGATCCAAAAGACGACGTAGTCACGCTTTGTCGCGTGATACACAACCCCACCGGTGCCACTCAGTTTCGCTTCGTTTGAACTTATGGATGGATTAACATTTATTTATTGAAAGAGATGTATAAGCTTTATATGCTTTTTTTCTCTCATATTTATTATGCACATATATATGTATATTACAGCTTTGCCGCAATCGACGATTTCGATCACGACGCGTGGAATTACTTAAGAAACAAAAAAAAAATACACGCGAATTTTTTTCCTTTAAATTTATACCTTTCACAGTATCTTGATCTAAAGTTTTTTGTCGCTAGTACTAATAAATTTCCTTGTCTGATAACGGCCGTTTTTTAACTTATGAGACCGTATGTAATGATTTAATGCATTCGACAAAGTATTCCCATATTTGACAGGTGTTTTAGTCCGCACAGTCAGGGTTCTTGTTTGTTTTAAACTTTCTTTTCGATCATGTTAGAAACAGAATAAATTTACGTTTTCGTCGATGCATTTATGCATGTTATTCATTTACAAAAACATTATTTCGTCTCATCTTAAATGAAAGATTTATTGTACATAGCCAGTCAGGATGATTAAAATGCTATCAGAACCTTTTTCTGTACTATAGTCGATTCCTGCATGTATTTAATTATTGAATGAGAATCGACAATTGAACAGAAAATGTGATGTTAACTCGTTTTCATTATTTTTTCATTTTTATTTTTTTACTATTCATCATGCTAAGTTATAAACTTTGTTTACTATTTTATTGTCAAATCAGAAATTAACTAGTTGATTTTTTTTTATAGTTTACTTATACTTTTCATTCTTGCTCGAAACTACTATTTTATCAAAAACAATATGTGTACGTTCTTTACATTTTATGCAGTTATTTATTACATACTTGTGGTCTGTTATTTATTTATTTAATTTTGTTTGTATAATGAATTAATTCATTTGTTTATTCTTTGCTACGTAATTTTATTGATGATTTCCGCTTGAAAGCATATAGTTAATAAAGTTTATATATGTACATATATTATAATTATTTTTTAACACTGTTGGACATTTCAATTAATAAAATATTATATATGCGTCCTCATTTTACAAAAGCTTAGACGAATACAAATTGTAAATAAAGTATTCATATTTCATGTATAAATTGGGATCATTTGTTTAATAAAGTATATAAATTTGTCTGCAGAAACAATTAGTACGCTCTATATTTCCATTTATAGAAGATATTTTTCATTCATGTATTAATTGTGGATCTTTTTTAGAATGTAAACTAATCAGTAAAAAGACGTTAATCATAATACTCTATATATAAGTTTTAGTACTTTGTACGTATATTTTAAATTATTTATTTTCTTTATTTAAAATCTCATAAGAAATCAAAAATTGTTTGTAGTATCCTTTTTATGTGTAAACATAAATGACATACTACGAATAATGTTATTTTCTTATGAGATTTTAAATACACCCGACATTTTCAACAATTGTAAAATTGTTGAAAATGTCGGATGTATGGCGATAATATTTTTAATATTTGTGAATCAATAAAAAACTACTGTCAAAGAAATAAAACACAGCATAGATGAAGGGATTTTAACTACTTTTAATTTCAATTTAATATTAATGTAGACACTGCGTAATATGTGTAAATAATCTTATTTAAGTGTATCGAATGTACCGAAGATAATGTTTTTGAAAACGACATCAGATTTGAACCCACAGAAGTAATAATAAACGGATGTTGTTTGCTGAGATTTATGTTTTAATTAATTTGATTTTACTACCATCATTGAAACGAATCGCTACAAATTGAATTAAAATTCTGACTAGGTTATGTCACATTAAAATGTCACGTTATGACAGGTCGTAGGGTCATGCCAGGTCATATCAAGTTAGTAAGGGCGAACATTCATTTGTCATTTGCTACGTTGTATCGTGTTTTCATAAAGTGCATTATGAATATTTAACCCTTGCTTCACTGGCGGTATACACATATGTGGTAGAGCAGGTTCTATATCTGCTCTAAAATAGGAATATGCTGTTTTAAAATTCACCACTTTGGGTCAATACATTGTTTAAGAGCTTTTCTAACAAGCCGCGACCAATTGGACTTATAAACGTGACAGATCCTTTTATAATTCAGTCAATGTTTGTCGACATAATGACCGAGTTTCTGTCATGTACAGAAATCATTTTGTACATTAGTCATGTTTGATTCTTACTATATATATATATATATATATATATTTGTATATATATATATATATATATATATATATATATATATATATATATATATATATATATATATATATTTTTGTATATATATATATATTTGTGTATATATATATATATATATATATATATATATATATATAAGAAAATAAAAAAAAATTAAATACTATTTACAATTTTTAATTTTTTACTCATCTGCACGTTTGTTTTTAATTCTTGAAACTACAGTTCTCTCTTATGTGTAGAATGAATGTTAGTTTATGAAAACTGTCAAAATAAATTCATTTTTCAAGAGAAATTTAATTAAACAAATACTGAACAAACCTTAATTTTTTTTATAAGGTTTTGCATTTTACTATTTTCAAAAGAATATTGTTGCACGATCCATAGAGACCATTGATGCTAAATTTTAAAATAGACTACTATTTTTTTATCTATATACTCTTATTTTCCATTCTATCAGAAATAAATTATTATATGAGTTTAAAAATTTTTGTAGATTCATTTTTTCATCATGAATTTTTTTGGTATCCTCTATATTTTTCCAATGATTTTTTTTAAAATGTATGTGTTCTAGAGATTTACATCAGACTTTACTGGATATTTTTTTTACAGAAAATCGTTTGACGAATCCATTTCAAATGTTCATAAAATTTCTTCTAAATCTTTCTGTGCATATTTTAAACTCATATACTTTATTTGTTAGTGTGTGCGTAAATTAAAATGTTTGCCAGCAGATATCGTCTTTTAGAAAGTAATGTATTCCGTTCTCGTTTGTTTTTCGCGAATATTTTCAAAACAAATAAACACGAACAGTGCATTATTAGTATTAACTTTTAAGGCGGATAACTTATCCGAATAATAACCGAAACGGAACCTGTTTTGTATTCAACCTTAATACCGAAGTATTGTTTGTATTATTTAACGTAATCGTATGAAAGCAAATCCTTTTCAGATAATTTGAAGTAAATATCTGGCGAGCCTATTATACTTGTATATATTATCTACATGACCATACACAAGTGTACACGTGTTAGAAATCTCATGGAAAAGCGCCAGCGTATATTGTTCTTATTTAATATACATTATTCTCATGTAAATATCGTCCGCAACTAAAAGATTTATGTTGTTGAAATTTCCTCTTGTTACGCAAAGGTCTCAACCAGACCAGCTACCGTACGCCTCATATTTATCATCGTACGATCGTAAACATCTGCTTCCAGAGTTAATTCCGTGTGTATGCGTTTTCTGTGTTTGCTTTTGTCCATCGCTTATCGTTAAATCTTGCCACACGCCCTTGCCTGCCCAGTTCATTTACACTCCTTTTATTGTTAATTTATGTTCATTATGCCTGTGTGTACTGTGCACTCGACTGTGTGTATGTGTATGTTGGTCCTCTTTCCCGATTTCGTACCCACAGATGAAATATGTTGTTTGTATTCTATTTTTCGCCGTGTCGTCTTCTTATTCCATGCTATTTTTAAACGAACGTAATTGAAATAAATTTTTTATACCAGCATCTGTTGAAACGTACGAACAGTGTTTATAGTGTTACCTAATGTACACCTATTTTATGGTGTTATATATTTTCGTATGTGACTATTTTAGGGTACATTAGTTACAACCATTAATCATTTTTTAACACGACGTCTTAAAACAATAAATTACTTTATTGTAGACACTTTTTTTAACATGGCTTCGTATCTTTCCTAGACTTATACAGCCTACAATATTTTTGTCCTTTTTTATATTTTCATCAATGTAATTCCCCCTTTTGAAACTTCCTTTATATCTTCAAAATAAATGCAACCACTTTTCTTCAATATAATTTTCTTTATGATACTTCGTCTCTCCCCAATCTTTTTAAAAAGTTCGTACTTTATTTTATCAATGTGTTTTATTTTGTCATATTTTTTAAGATCCTCACTCTGTATTCTTTTCTAAATATTTTGTACTTTATGCATATGTACTGTATGTTCTATGAGAGTGAATTCGATACCCGATTTTAAAATCTATATCGATACTTTTTACAATAATAGAATAAAGTTGTAACAAATAGTAAAATGCGTCATTACAATCATCATATTAATATGTTGATGTTAGAATATATTATCTTAAGTAATAAATTGTAGGATAAAGATAAAAAAATATTTTAAGAGACGTATTCAAAATTCTAACATAATAGCAACGAGAGCACAGTTATAAAAACATCAATTATATTTTACTTTTTAACAGTTCATCATGTTTATTGAACATTAAAACAAGCAAAACATTTATTTTAATCTTTGAAGTTTTAGAATGGTAATGATATAAAAATTATTTAGTAATACTGTTTAATGAGTGTAAATAAAATTAAAACAGTTAAATAAAATGTGTAGATATTATATTAACATATTAGAAATGTTTTTCATTTATATAATAATTATGTTTGTATTATAAACTTTAATTTTTATTTTTCTGATTCATTAATTTTTAATATAAAAATCAGTACTGTTATCTGCTTTTTAAGTGTGCCCACTTAATTAATATTTCTCCATATTAATTTTTTCGTTAGGGTGCAGGGTTTATTATACTGAATAACTAAACCTTTCATAAATTTAATTGGAACATTTGTAACTTTTTAATTAAATTGTCAATATTATTTATGTATTTCATTTAGTATTTGTATATTTCAGTTATCTGAAAATACCAATACAGTAAGAGAATTTATTGAGTTTTAAATGAAAAAATCTGTTTTTATTTATTATTAGGGTTGATGTTTTTCTGTACGAATTGAATTTACAATGATTTACTTATATACATTTTAATAAGGCAACAGGGTGTATTTAATAAATGAATTTTTAATGTTAGTCTCAAGTTGATTCAATTTAAAAAGAAATATTTCCAAAATTAATAGTTCAAAAATAATCTATTCATTTTTTATTCTATTAACCAGTTTTAGTAATTAAAAATTAATCATAAATTAACAAATCTTACTAACTTTATTTTCAAATTTTAGTTTACTATAAAATTAGGTTTATTTAACAAAAATCGAAAATGATTAAGTATGTTTCTCGTAAAATTCAGATGGATGCTTTTGTAGCTGAGCTAAACATGGTCCTTTGACGATTGTCTCAAATGGCTGCCTTCAAATTTGTGTCTTTTATGTAGTAACTTTTTTATCGTTTTTTTTCGTATGATTTTGTTTGTAGTAAGGGTTTTCTTCAGAACTATCAATGTTAAAATGGCAAGGGGCATTTCTTATATGTATTATGAAGAAGTGTTTACTGTTTTTATTTTTAGTACTTTCTTTTTTTTATTCTAAAATAAAACTGATTTATGAAAAACTAAACTGTTTTCTTTTCATACATTTTCAAAGTATAGAAAGGCAAAACAAAATAAATCAATGTGACAGTTCATTTTTGTTTTGATTTTGACGAGTATATATATATACACTATAAACCAACTATACAAATATTGAGTATACGATATGTTTGTTAGTATTTATAACTTAGTTTGATAATTAAAATAAATATTTGTTAAACTACTGGTGTGTAGCGGTCTTATCACAGAGTGAAGAAATTAAATTAAAACTATGTCAAAATACTGTTTACATTCAGTTGTCAAGTACTTAAACTACTCGGATTCTATTGAATATATGTTTGTATTTTAGTATTATGACTGAATATATTTATAACTGAAAACAAACACTTTGTACACAAAGAATCATCTTGTTTTTTTTTAAAAAAAATAAAAAAATACAATGCATCTTTATGTACTCATGCTATGAAACTATAACAGCATATCGTTTCAGTGAATGCGTTATAATCGCTTTTATGTTTTCCCTTTGAAATTCGTTTGTGAAATATTGAAAACATAAAAACGGGAAACTTAAATAACATATACGTACGAAATCAATAATCAATATTACGACGAACAGACAATGTCAAATCAAGAATTTTCAATTTGAATTTAAAATGAATCAACGACAATAAAAAAGTTTGTGTTTTTCTGAAGACTGCGACATGCATTATTGATCTTGTTGCGGAAATGGGAGAAGGAGGCGAGGGGAATATAAAGAACAGTAACAACTTTTTATTGTGTTTTCGTCATGCATAAACTTTTTATCAAGAAATTACAGAAGTAAATTTATTTAAAAAATAAAGAAACAAAGTTTCGCGCTCGAAGATAATTTGTTGTCGAACGCGAGCAGAAATTGAAAGTTTTATTTTTCTCTTTAAATATCCAAAGCTCATAAGCAACTCGTCACATGTTTTACAGCGTTAACGACTTCGTCGTCGCATGCATCAATATTGTATTGTAGTTATTTTCGTAATACCACAATGTATATTTAATTAATTTACTTATGCATATAACGTGCAACTATGTACTCTGTTCATGTGTAATTTATTACAAGTTAATACTAGAATACAAAATGAAATATATAATATTTTTTTTGTTTTATAAAGCTTCGAGCACGTATTTTATTATGTTCTCTGAAACTAATTCTGCAAGTTTCGGAATAAAAATAAAGATAATATGGGAGATGATTAATTTTATAATGACGTGAATAGACGTTTCCTGCATTTAATAGATATGTATATAATTAACAAAACTCATCAAGGAAAATTGACTGAAGTGAAGCTGTCGATAATTAAATCATTCATTATATCGCATTTTACTTAATTTAACAACGGGTTTTATTTTTTCTTCCTCAAAGTTTCTATTACATATTTAGTTACATTTTTTTGATTTTAAGAAAAATTCTGTTCATAAAATATGCTGTAAATAATACATTCTAAGTAAACAAAAAAAGCATTGTTAATAATACATTCTAAGTAAACAAAAAAAAGCATTGTTAATATTAAAAAAAATATTTTAATTAATATGCAGACTAAAATTTTTTCTGTAGGATTTTTCATTTGTTTATTGTTAAATTTTTCGCATTTATTTTACAAATCAGATCTAGTCTCTTTATTTATTGACGCTTCAAGAAATTTACAGATAACTTTATTTCTATTGTACTCAAATATTACAAAATATAATTAAGCACTTATATTTTATAATTATAAAATATAACAAGAATAGTTTAGCCATTGAGGTTAAGTTCACTGTCATAAATATTTTTTTTACTTCAACGTAAACCACATTCTATTTCTGTTCAAAAATCGTTTATTGATCATTTTATTGTGTATTGAATTAGTTAAAAATAACAGTCACTATAACATGAAACACATCGAAAGAAAATTTATTAAAAAATACATATAAAAAGATGCTAATTGTTAACTGAATCATAGTCGTTGGAATAAACATTTTAGTAATTTGGTGATTCTGAAAAATGGCAGCATTAATATGAATATTACTTTTGTATTTTTTTTATAAAGAATCTTCCTTATTTAAGAACAAAAAAATATTTTACACATAACAATAATATTAATTTTTCATTGTTGCAATCAAGGAAAATATATTTTTTTACCTAACGTGTCAGTTGTAGTTTATGAAAAGTATTTTAATTGTTTCTAAATATGTAAATATTCATTTCCTAATACGAACTAATTTTAATAGTTTGATAAAAAACAGAAACATTTGATTTTTTTTGCAAGACTTGTTTGGTATATTTTTTTTCTTTTTTTCGAGTTAAGGTATTGACAACACTAAACTTCGATAATTTTTAATAAAAAATGCAGTTGTGTTATATATATATATATATATATATATATATATATATATATATATATATATATATATATATATATATATACACACTAGGGGGTTTTGTTTTCTGTTCGCTGCGCTCGCTCACTTGTCAATTATAACCCTATATATGTAACCGAATGAAACAAAAAACATATTTTTTAATATATATATATATATATATATATATATATATATATATATATATATATATATAATATGTGTTATTGTCTATATAATCATTATCCCGGATTAATTGCAACATGTTGTTTTATATTGAGATAAACATATTTGGGTTCCTTAGAAACCCTAAAGTCATAAGTAAATAAATCAGCTCATCGATTTTTTTGTGGATAAATATTATATATATATATATATATATATATATATATATATATATATATTATTTATTATATATATTATTATATAATTATTATATATATATATATATATATATATATATATATATATATATATATTAGGTACGTATTTAGATGTATTTTTTATATTTTCAAAGTATATATGAAAATAATAAGAACATAAAAACATCATTTTATTATGAAAGAAAAATAATTATGTTTTATTAAAAACCAATACTAAAATATATATCGTTCATTAACAGATGAATAATAAATGTCCAATTGAAAAATAAACGAATAAAATAATTAAATAGGAAATTATTTCAGTTTTAGATTTAATTATTTCTGACAAGACAATTGTTCGTCGAAATGATATGCATTCGGTTCATGATTATGGTTTTTATAGCTATATCGATTTTTTTTCTGTGTGTATATAAAATATTATTCTTTGCTATTAGAGATGTATACACATTTTTATTTTAATCAAAAGCAAAAATTTATAGGATAGATTGTTAAAAGTTATTTATTATGTTATACATATCTATATTTTTTAATAATATTGTTTTAAAATAAATGTTAAGTTTTTAGATTGAATTTAGATATTTGTTACTGCATTTATCAATTTGACTAATTATGTATTTTATATTCGTAATACTTTAAAACCCGTCAGTGTTTAATGAAATCGTGCCCATATTTTAAATAAAGCTTTTTTTTATAAGATACTTGATATAACTTTAAAATATGTTATATTTGCTGAAAGGGACTGTAGACAAATGATATGAGGCTTCGTTAAGGTAAATAGGTTGTGAGATAGAATTCGCGCTCCGTCACCTCTCATTAACAAAACGATTGCTTTGAACATTTTACACGACTTGTAATTTGTATAATCATCATAATTTCACATCTAATTTAATTATTGTAAGCATATGTTTGATATTTTAAAATAATTCGAGTAGAGATAACGCACCTACAATTATTCAGTATTTTTTATAGTTAGTCAACATATTTGTTCTACTTATAAATTACTTCTTTTTTTAACCGATTCATTTGGAAACAAATTATTTATTAAATATACTAATTCAGAATATAATTATCATAATTATATATACTTTATTTTTAATACGTAAATAATTTTAGTATATAATACAGATACTCATATATTAATTAAACAATTATAAGATCTCGAAAAAAGTGTACAATATGCAATAGACTGTTATTAAAATGCATAATGCTATATTTGTTAATTCCTATAATATTAGTAAATAAAATATATGTAATGTTTTTTTTTTTAATTAAAATATTAAAACATATAGCATTGGAAAATACTAAAAAATGTTTGTGATATAAAGTAGGAATGATCCGATTACCTAAAAAATACATCTTTTATTTTATATTGACGTTGAATACAATCAGAACGTTTGAACAGACACTCGAGTGAACAGGATAATGATTATACCTCCGGCAATAAACCTAATGGTTCTTGAGCATGTTCGAACATCAAACACAGAGTACCGAAAAACAGGAAATACAATGAAAATTACATGGAATTCGAATTTACTTCTATTATCGATTCAACTCCGCCTGTGCCCTAATACCGAATGCATGTTGTGTTATCGAATTTTGAGCAATAACTTAATGTTTCTTGTAGACGTTGAGATGGATTTACATACAAACTGAAAAATGCATCTCTTTTCAAGTTAAATTTATACGTTTTTCGATGATGCTCATTAGGAACATGCTAATTTTCAGAATATAACTTTATTATAACATTTTACATTTTTAAAAAATTCTTATCCATTTGTATGTCATGAAAGTTACATAAATTCTAAAAGAGTTATACTTTATTGAAATATGTAAAAATTAACAACTGTAATGGTGTTGAAATGTATTTTGTTTTTACAAAATTAATTAGCTTCTGTGTTTATCTTTAATTATGAACATCAATACAACCATCAACCAAGTATAAATTGTTTAAAACAATCAACAAAATCATAAATTGAAAATAAAGTTTATGATTATCGATTGGGCCATTACAGACAGAAATAACGTTAATGACTTACATGAAATTTTAATAACTGTAGCCGGTTAATTTCTCATATTAAACAAAGACGTATTTGTTTATTTTTCAATAAATCGTTTCGTGGAAAAATGTTTTTCATATTTAACATGAGAATAAAAATAACATCTAATAAATATTTATGAATGTTTCAGTCTACTAGGTTTTATATAAAGCACTGTCAGTTACGTTTCAACGTTTTCGTTTACTTTTTTAGTATGAACACGTGTATCGTAAACTTGTCAGACCTTTGTGAAAACGTTTTTAAATTGGTCTTCTGTCATATTGAGTTCACATCAACTTTTCTCGTAAATGACTTAACTCTGGAAAAAAAGAAAAAGGACTGACACGCTCGAAATAATAAATCAGGTGATTTACTATTCATAATATCCTGCGAATAACTAACAAAATATCAACAAATGCTGAAAAAATGCCCGTATCGTGGAACACGAGCATAATAAACACATAGATCAAAGAAATAAGTGTAATATATAAAAATGTCAGATCAGATAAGTGAAAAGAAAACGGGAACGACAAAACCACGAAATTACTTATTTCTTTTTCACACGAGGTGAGAGAGAGTGTGTACGTCGAAAATATATCCATCACAAGAGAAGCATATATAAGAGAAAAGGAACTTTTTAAATAATTAATCATGAACGGGTCCAACAGAATGCCGGATATATTTACAACTGGAAAAATGGAAACATCGGGACCTACCTGCGCGTTTTCTACATGACACGATCTGACTCGACCGCCATCACCCTACTTTTGCCTTTTTGTAATGTATTCCGTGAGTGCTTGGTCTCCATGTAATTAATATATGTTTCTTATTTTGTCCTCGTTTATTTTTAAACGGACACGCGAAACACATTTATTATGTGATTTAAATTCGTGTCGTAATAATTTGTTGCACTGAGTCAAAGGAGTTATTCACACATTTATAAATTGGATAGAGTTACATAATTTGACATGAGATAATTTTTAAACACTGCCTTATATTTGTTTGTTAATATATATATATATATATATATATATATATATATTTATATATATATACATATATATTTATAAATATATATATATTTATATATATATATATATATATATATATATTCGATTAATTACAATTGATTAATTCATCTTTCTTTTTTTATTATAATAAATATACATATATATATATATATATATATATATATATATATATATATATATATATATATTTGTTATAATAAAATTAGTTTGATTTTTAAATTCTGTTAATACAGAAAATTTAACTGCTTACTGTAAGTTCAAAATATATCTTACTTTGTTACATTATTGATAGTACTAAATAAAATATTATAATTGTTATATTTTTGGAAAAAAGTATTTTGAAGCTTTGGAAGGCAAAATTAAAGTTAGCCTCCAAAAATTGAAAATAACGGTGTTTTAAATAAATTTTACCCATTTAGGCTAGCATAATATTAATGTGCTTATTAAGATTTTGATATCCAATAGAGTTTTCCAATTTGTGGTTTCTGTAACATTCGTAGTATTTGAGATTTCACAATTGATAATTGAATATAGCAGACAGAAATATTTTTTCATTAATTAATTAAATATATGAGAAAATAGGATTTATGCGATTTCCTTCCTAGAAAATTTTATTTTTGAAATAAATTGATAATGAACACCTAATTAACTTTCGGATATCAAAAAAAACTTTTTAACTTATTTCGATTTGTTGGTTATATTTTTTTGAAAGTTTTAAACAAGAAAAGTAAATATGAGATACTCTCTTTTTTCAAGTGAAATATTAATTATTAAAATTTTTATTATATTTCGAAACTTAGGAGTGATGATTCTCTATGTTAAAAAGAAAATCTTAAAATCAGCTTTTCAAAAAGAGCTTTAAAATGTTTAATATTATCCAGAAAATTATATTTATATGAAACATAAATTGTCAGTTGTGCTTGTCATTAAAAATAAATACAGAATATAATTACAGTTTGAGTTGTTTAACTTACGTTTAAAGTTAAAGAATGAACCAGATATAGCAAATTGAATCTTGATGTATCAAGCTTAACTTTATTATTGACACTTAATAGATAATTTAAATGCTTCTTTGTATAATTAATAAAATGTTTCTTTTTATTACTATTTGAAGGTCGATAGACATGCTATTATAAGAAATTAAGTATAAAAAGATAATACATTCATTTTTTACTATTACTTAGAATTACTGGAGCAGTATTTTTGTGTTGGTATATAAATTTACCATAGTTTTACGAAATACTAAAAAAATAAAAAAGCTAAACCCGATCTATTAATGCATTGGTCTAATGAAGGACTAATTTTTATTTTTTTTTTATTTTCAGCAAATGTTTTATAGGAGAAAACATTTTAAAAAGCTTCAGAGTAATATTTAAAAAATACGAATCCATTATAGAAAATATTAGTAATTTCGATTAGAAATTATGGTCATATCACGTTCTGTAATCTTATGGTAAAATGTTTCCTTTATCTTTTTTAATAAAATTGTGGTGTATATGTCTACAAGTTCTTGAAAAAATATATAAAAAAACCAAATGTCATAAATATTTATAGTTTCGGTATATTTTTTCGATAAGTTTATTTGTCTGAAAAGAATGTATGCAATATATATATATATATATATATATATATATATATATATATATATATATATATAAAGAGAGAGAGAAAGAGTGGTATATACCTGCATATATACATAATATATTCTTTGAGCCAATGAAACATCATCGTAAAGTTGTAAGAGTATATTTTATGCATTGGGTGATATGTCATTTACCCCTTGGTGTTTAGTTTGTTTAAGGGTAAGTAGACATTCTAATGTGAACAAAACAATTCAAAATTTATTACCTGCACTATAAATAAAATGCAAATGTGCTTTTGTTGAAAACAAATGGTGATTTGTTTTCTTTATTTGCTTCTTGGAATTGGTCTTTAGCTCGTTGTGAGTATGTAGTAATAATTTAAGGTTATTGATTTATGTATATATATATATATATATATATATATATATATATATATATATATATATATAATTGTAATAGTAAAGTTCAGTTAATCAGAATAAGTTTTATTACTAGTCAGTTCAATACAGATAAAACACCTGTCTGAGATTATGTAAGAATTTTTTATTCATTACTCTTCTCATTTTTGATAATTAATACCTTTGACATCTGTTTTGTGTACAGGTTTCTTTACATTCTTTATGTATTATTTTAAAATCTTAGAGGTTATTTATTTATTATGCATTCTTTAATAATTTATTCACATACAAAGAGTATTAAAAACATCTTACAGTTTTGTGATTAATAAACATGTTCGTTTTTCCAATAATTATATAGATCAATATGTCGACAGTACATCCTCTTCGTATTGTTATTTAATTAGGTATGTTCTGCAGCTGTTATTAGTTATGACGTCAATGATTATTTTTGTTCACAAGACCTAATTTTTCCGAAAGCAATGCATTGCATGTGCGCGACCCTATCGTGTACACGTCAGTTATGTTGCACGCTGTGACTGAGAGGGGGTTCATTCGTTCGCTGGTCGAAACCCCAGGCACTATATAGCACAACACGTTCATTTTGTTTGCATATTTCCCGTGTCTTTGACTCAGTTTGATAATGTATCCTCTATAAATTTTACAGCGATACCATTCCGTTGAAAATGTAACAATACGAAAGTTTAATTACATGAATACAAACAAAGTACTTTTCGTATACATGTACAGTTTGAGTTATGTATGTGAATATTGTGATATATATATATATATATATATATATATATATATATATATATATATTACATATGTGCAAACTATTTTAACAAATAATTTACATTAAATGTCAATCAGATTATATTTTATCATAAATTGTATAAATATTAGTGAAATTTTGTATCTCTTGACTGTATAAAATTTTGCCATCATGAGATGGTTTCTTAAATTGATGAACATTTCATTGTATCAGATATTAATTTATGATTTTTATTTATTCTATTAGTTTAGTTAAAAGTAAGATCACAAAATAGACAATAATTGGTAATCCAATAATTAGCCTTTCGATCTGTTAATTTATGTTTAACTTACAGATTTTAATATATATGTATATATATATATATATATATATATATATATATATATATGTACACATATCTTTAACATTTTTATCAACTATGTTATATTTTATATATTTATTAAGAAAAATAAACAATTTGAAATAATGCTTAAAAAGAAAAAAGTATAATTTATAACATGTATTTATATACCATAAAAATGGAGTTAAAATCTCATTCGATACCAAAATCTGGAGATTTTTATGCTCTAAGGACGCGATGCATGAATATTGTTTTTAAATTGTTAATTAAGTATTTCACTGCTAATGTAATCATATTGATAGTAGTATTGTCACTTTATATGGACAGTAGTAGCATTTGATAGTAGTAATTTATTTCTTTTACTGGATGTTATTGTTACGTAAGTAAAATAGAACAAATAACAGAATGTGCTTTTTAATTGGGTATTATTCAATTACTAGAAAAGGAATATCCCAGTTTTTTGTAAAGTATTATTAGCGTTTAGTATTTTTTATAAATTGTTAACACTAATTATATGGAGTTCACAACTAGTAATTAAAATGCCAAAAAGAATTCCTAGAATAAAGCAGATTGTTTTTTACTGAATTGGAAATTCCCAAACTAAAATAGAAAAGATGATAAAATGTCATGTTGTGCAATAACAGATTCAAAATAATATAAAACGTACAAGATAAATCGTTAAAATGGTATTAACAAAGATTAATTTTATAATACATAAAACATTTTAAAGAATAACAAAACTGATGAATTTACGGTACATGATTTGCATATATATATATATATATATATATATATATATATATATATATACATTTGAAAAAAATGGCTTATTTTTTTACTTTACGGCTGTTGAAAAGTATAATAAATATATATTTTTTCACGGAATTGTAAATATCCGATTAATAAGTGTTGATAGAAAATGTTTATTATTATTTCATTAAAGACGTTGTTGAGGAAATGAATGAAAACAAATAATAGAGTTAAAACTTTCATCATGATTTGAAAAATGTGTGGATATTTTCTTTTTAATTTAAATAATACTTAATTTATATATATATATATATATATATATATATATATATATATATATATACAAAGTTGTAGATAAGTGTGTATACACAAATGCTTTGGCGTGGTTGAAAATTTATTTTGACATTTATGCGTACGATGTTCGATAAACAAGTTTTGAATCCATCTTAATGCAATGTTTGTTAGCAAGTCAGTGCTACACTTGACTGAGAAACAATTTTTTCTTCTCTGACCTTGTTCTAAATCAAACATATGCCACGATTTAAAGTTTTTATTTCACTTTTTATGAACTAAAAAAATCCACAAAAGATTTATTGTTTAGATTAAAAAAAACACACATGTTAAATTCTTGATTATCTTTTAATTGGTGTAGACGGTTTATGAATCAAATTTCCTGTGCTGTTTGTTTCTTCATTCAACGTTGATTGACAGCATGTATTTTAAAATTGAATAGTTTTACTCCTCATTGTATCTCTTATATTATTATATTTACTGTTTTCTGTAATACAGCTAAATTTTTAAATATGCTGAAGCACATTTCAATTTATTATGTAAATGTATTTATTTGAAAAAAATGGTTGATTGATATAGAGTGTGTGTATATATATATGATTTTTATGTCGAAATAATTCCGTAATTTTCATTTATAATACTCGTTGAATTATGTACTAAAATATTATAAAAGGAACAAAGATGTTAGAAATTAAATTAATAAAAATTATTGTAACAGAGCTTGGTCCGTTGCTTGATCGTTATTGTTTAGTTTGTCTATAAAAACAAGTAAATGCTTATATGAAACGAACATGCATAGATGTTCTTTATTATGGGAAAATTTTTGAATGCATAAGAGTGTTATAAACACATCATATCATGTTTAGACATGAAGCGATTTATGCACATAATAATTATCAGTAATGTATCCAATGTGTTTTAATTGCTGCTAATAAATAAAACTCGTCGTCTGTTTATTTAACTATATGGTAAAAGTTACATACAAACACGTTGACTATGAGCAAATTTGTACAGAACCGGATTTAATATTTAAAAGGACAGTAATTAAAAATATACTCTTAAAATATAAATTTATTTAATAAATATACAATTATATTTTCATACAGTTTATATAAATAAGCAATGATATTGATTGATTGGTTCAATGCTAACAGCCATGAGGCGACTAGGAAATTAAGATTAATATTATAAAGATTACAAATGTTAATAAACATGTGAATTACTGTGGATTAATTGAATTGAGAGTGAAATCAAATTGAATCAGAATTTTTAGTATGGTATTCGATTTGAACTTCATATCACCATCTTTATGATGTTGTTTTTTTTTCTGTATATATTGTTCTGTGCGAATCCTGTGAATTCGAGTGTTTGTTTCTTCTAGAACCAGTGTTGACTTTCCTTACGTCTATGTAGATTTTGAACTCCATATCTATTCATGTGCACAAAATCTATCTAAAGGTGACAGAAGTCGAAACAAATCGTAGAGGAAACAAATTCACACGGATCTATAAGTTTAGTCTTAAATTTGAGATTCTATACGATAATAATAAGTAGAGGTATATTAATTTCAGAATTAATTTTGTAATAAATAAATACATATATATATATATATATATATATATATATATATATATATATCATAACCGTGTAAAATTGTTAATGGAGATTTTCGTTTTTATAGCCCTTTAAAGAGATTTTAAGCAGTTAGTGAATTTTTATGATTGATATTTTTTCCTGTATGTATGAATTATTTTAATATTATATGAACGTTTAACATGGCAATTTATTCAATATCTTACTTGTTTATTTTAAAAATATGTGTATATTCAAGGAACTTTGGAAAAGAATGAAAATTAAGCTCACTTGTATTGAGAATTCAAAAGTTTGAAATTTAGTAGCAACTTCGCCTTTTTAAATAGTCGTACATGAAGATTGGATATTCAACGCCATTTCATTGTGTGTGCACCTATATATATATATATATATATATATATATATATATATATATATAGTATAAAAATTATTTGAAAAAGTAAATAGCAACGGAAATTACATTTCTTGTGTATTTATAGATAGTAAAGGCTATTAAAAAAGAATATAAAAATTCTATGTATTTACTTTGCAAACGTTCCAAACATACATTGTTAATGATGTAGTTATTAAAGTGCATACACTTTATTACACCAATTATATAAGTGTGTTGAATAGTAACGAGAACGCTTTTCCAGAAGATACCGGTTATTGAAAACACCGGTAATTAAATAAACAAAACGTGTTTTAATAAATGTTCTTTATATCATAAATATATGTACGACAAAGTTTCAACTCGTCTTTTTGATTTAATTAGCTATTTATAATGATTGTTAACTTAAAGTGTATGTTTCAGTAACTAATTTATTAATATTAGGTCGATACGTTATATTGTATTATTTAATGAAAATTCATTAATTAAAATTAATTGGGCGCATGAATTTTAACATTTTTCGCAAGTAAATGAAGTTTTGTTGAAATTTAATTATTTGAAACACTAACATACAGACACACACACATATATATATATATATATATATATATATATATATATATACATACAATCGAGAAGAAAAAAATCGCCACTATATTAAAATGAAATATATTTAGCAAATTACTGACTTCAAAGGACGTATAGTTTTTATATAGCTTTTTATTTAAACTTTATTTAACTGATCTATAAATGATTAACACAAATATTTTTTTAGATGTAAACATTAGTATATTTTAAGAAACAAACAAATATTATTTGTCTTTTATTTAACAAGGAGATACTAGTAGTATGTTGTAAGTTGCTTTAGTTTTTAATCGTGTTTTTTGATCAAGTTTTTTAAATTATATTTGATAAAAAATTTAAAACGTAGTAAGATTTCAACTGTTTTTAATTATGAACTGATTGAGTTTAGTAGTTTTTAATTAGAAATCATATCAATAAATTTTGATCAGGTTTTTAATTATATAATTTATTTTTGGATAGTTCGTCTTACAATCTACATTACATTTTGTTTCAAAAAATCAACAATGTAGACCCGTAGATTATTCACAAAATTAAAAGTAAAATATTTTGGTTCATGTAGAGGTTCAAATAAGAAAATTTCAAATATAATACCACACAAGTCTTTATTGAATGGATTTCTTATCTTCAATTATTTAGAGTGATATATTTTATGATTTTTTTTAGAAATTATGTTTTTAGTATTTTTTATTCTGCCTTTTAAGTAATTAAATTGGAAAGTCTTATTTATTGAACGCTTATAAGAGAAAGTGGGTTTGAAGTCCATTTACTGATACTAAATCTTATTATGTCTATTTATAATAAAAATAATAATTATTTCAGTTACGTTCATATTTTATACATGAGGTATTGTAATAAAGTAAAGAAATATATATATATATATATATATATATATATATATATATATATATATATATATATATATATATATATATTGATACTGGATGCAGAAATATTGTTTTAAATATAGAAAGTGTGGAATTCGATACAGTTTACTAAGTTCCTAGATCTGTTCAATTATATTATGTGTGTGTGTGTATATATATATATATATATGTTTTTTAACTAGCATTTTTACATATTTTAAAATAGCGTTTATATGGTATATTCGAAGTGAAGGAAGATTTTCGCTGTTATAAGGTGAAAGAGAATAAGAAATGAATAAAAATGCAGAATTTATTAATTTTATATTTGTTTTATAAAATAGTAATGTCTTCTATTTAGAAAGATACAAATATTTCTTTCATGCCCTTTTAATAATTTTACATAGAAAAATATTTTGTATGAGTACATACGTATGTATATATATATATATATATATATATATATATATATATATATATATATATATATATATATATATATATATATATATATATACATATATATATATATATATATATATATATATATATATATATAATTTGCACTTGGAATATTTGGCAGCACTCATAAATTTTTCTCATTCGACTAGTCAAAGAAAATCGCTTTTCACGGACGCGCTTATGTGTTCCTCCTGCGGGAATTCTTTCACATATGTGTAAATACCGTGAGAAAAATAAAAAAGGTCGAAGAGAAATGTAGGCCGAGCATACGGTAATGTAGATTTGTGGCTGTCGCAGTGATATATCTTCTCCCTTCTGTGATACCATTTTATTTATACTTATCGAAAGTCTTCAGACGTAAATTCTCGTTTCTTCGTTGTTGTTTTCGTTCGTTTTTGTAACGGCGACTACGTCGGAACTCTTATCGAGACGCATTATTTAAAATAGTTGTTTACTATTTCCGCGAGCCAACACATACTATATCTTTCGATTGATATTGAATAGAAATATATTAAGGCTCGTTTATTTTGAACGTCCTGTATGCTGAACTTCTTTTATATATTAAAAAGAAATATATCTTTTTTATAATGATATATTTTGAACGTTGATTTGAACTTTTTGAATAAATTATATTATA
The DNA here is from genome assembly GCA_034766995.1 of Acanthacorydalis orientalis. NCBI lineage: Eukaryota > Metazoa > Arthropoda > Insecta > Megaloptera > Corydalidae > Acanthacorydalis > Acanthacorydalis orientalis. Next base: position 14,533,830 of record CM068321.1, on the reverse strand, counting down.
AAATGAAACGTTTTTATATTATGGTTATATTAAATGGTTTAATATTGTATGGTTTAATATATATTTATATACATTTGGTTTAAAAGAAATATATATATATATATATTATATATTATGGTTTAATATATATTCTATGGTTTTATATAGTATGGTTTAATTATATGGTTTAATATTGTATCATATATTCTTGAGATAATAATTTTTATTTATCTCGACTTAAATTGCATATCCATTTTTAAATTAACAATATATATATATATATATATATATATATATATATATATATATATATATATATATATATATTATCTTTAATATAATTATTTAAATTTTTTTGTTGAAGACATCATTAATTAGTTAAAAATTATATTTGAGGGTGTGGTACTTATCTCGCATATTGTATATTTTTACATTGTTTTTTTATTAAAGCAATATTTTTTTGTATCTGATTTAAATTTGTGTTCCCTTCTGTAAACGGTAAAAGAACTTTGACAAATTAATTTAGTAAAGAAGAAAGAGTGCAATACTAATTTGTCTATTTAAATTAATTTGTAGATATTTAGTAAAGGAAGATTTTTTCCAAAGATAAATGACTTTATTGAAATTAGATAAAATGATAATAATTATAATATTGAAATCGAAAATTGTAGAAGTAATAGTGTAAATATTCAATTTTCAATAGAGACACGAAAGTTTTAAATACATAGTTTTACATTCTAACTTTGTCTTTTTTCTATGCATATCTCTAGAAAGACAAACGGGAAACATGCAATAGGTGACATATTATATCTGAACGAGATCTTTTCAACTTCACTCATTTATATTAAAAAGTTCTATCATTAGTTATTTAGATATCTGTATTTGAATTTTATTAAAATATTTTTTGTAAGAGATTGATTTCTTTGCCTTTTTGTTACCCTCAAAATTTATTGAAAATCAAAATAAAAATATTATCCGACCCCACCATTTACTTCAGCTCATTCACTGCACTTATAACAGTTTTCAATTAACTTGATGCTAAAAAATTGTAAACTATCTGAAGAAGGCATAAGTTTCGAACCAATCGTGGTGGAATCTTTACAAATAATTCAGCATTAAGAAACTGAAGAAAGTATAACATTATATATATATATATATATATATATATATATATATATATATATATAAGCTGTTTCAATCCGATTCATTTTCTGAAGTTGTATATGTGGACCTGGTTTATTATAATTTGTTGTTTTGTGTGTCAGATCAATGTTTTTAATGACATTAGTGGTCATTTTGCTGCAATTGCATTTTTTAAAATAAATTTATATATATATATATATATATATATATATATAAATGCACATGTACACATACATACATACATATGTATATAGGTAATATTGTAATCCTTTTACTGTGAATTGATTTAACCGAATGGAGAGATATTAGCGTTCGCATTTATGTATGAATGCAAGTAATTAATCATTGTTACTCGCATGATACGGTATCTATTGTATTTCGATGCGGGATTCGAATGAAGTCCGCACATTTGATGTACACGTGTGAATTATACAGCATGGTGTGTATCTATGTACACTTTACGTATTGAGCGTAAACTATCTCTTGATTAAAATGTCTGTTTTGTGAATATTTCCTTATGGACAGGATGAGAGAGAAAGATAGAAGGTCGGTAGTTCATTCGACATAAAAGGAAAATCCGAATTAAAGGGAAACTGTTCGTTGATGAATAGACATTCAAGTGTAAAAAAAGCAAGTGAACTTTACGTTATTTACCCTTCGCTCGTTTGTCACACATAATTGATATGATTTCAGTTTAATACACGATAAGAAAATTTTAATCGAGTTTAATCTACCCTTGTGCGTGTTGAATAGTAATACACACACTGTTATTTTGTTCCACTAATGGGAAAATTATTTGAATACGTATTAAATAGAAATCAATTTTAAATGATTTAATTACGATAAAAATGATTTTCGATTATATATATATATATATATATATATATATATATATATATATATACAAATATATATACAGATTTATGTGTTTCCATATTTATTTATTAAACGGGAAAATCGAATTTAAGCTTATATGTTATTAGTGAATAAATTTTATAAAATCGGAAATTGATCATTAATTGTATTTCGAGTGGATAGTTGTTAATTTATTGAAAAATAATTTGAATTCCAGTTCGAACTTCAATCAATTAAATATTTCTTTAACGAAATCATTATGCTAGACGATTGATGCACTAAGTACCTAAACAACGTCCTGATGAAATTATATAAAAAGATATTTTCCAATCATATGGAATATAACAATAGCCGATTATATATATATATATATATATATATATATATATATATATATATATATATGTGTGTGTGTGTCTGTATGCTTGTATGTATGTATCTATTAATTTATATCGTAATCTACAAAACAAAATTTTTAATCTTCTTAAGTATGAATAAGTAACATTAGGAGTTTATTACCTCGTTCATTTCTTCGCGTTGTTTATTAAAACTTGCAGCATCTGTATCAGTGAACAAATGTGATCCATGTTGGTGCAACAACATATAAAATCATTAATTAACTTAAATATTTATTTTTTTCTTTTATGTATATAATCTTACATATTTTTTCTATTTATTGGGATCTCAACAAGTGTTTTTTATTTATAGTTAAGAATGACAGTAAATTTGGAAACAAAAGTCATAGATTGATTTAAATTAAACTATGAATGTGATTTAAATTAAATAAAACATAATATTTTGAATTACAGGTCTCTATATTTATTTTGTTTGGTTAAAATACTCTTGAATACTGATAAAATGTTTACTGAGGTATAATAAATAGTAGCATAATGAGGTGGTTATATTATAATTAATTGCAGTTTAGAAAATTATCAATACAGTCAAAGAAAGAGCATTCTATTTTTTGTAATAAAAATAATCTTTTAACTGATTTTTTTTGATAAAATTATTAATTGGACTCTAAAAGAAATAATTATTGTGTCATTGATAGATGCATGTACGATATTTTTTCTAAATCCTCTATCGACAATTCGTGTGATCTTTAATTGTAATGGGTTGTTCAGTTAAGGGTTAACTTAAATAATTAACAGGATAGATTGAATCTAATAAATGTTGTATGATTTAATGGTATTCTCTAAGGTTTCTTATAAATATTTTAAAATATTGTTCATATTTATTATTTTGTACTTTTAATTTTTTATCTTTTAAAGCGTTTTGAATTTTGCTTATTTATTAGATCTATTTCAAGACAGCCTCTTTGGTTTTTTTCCCAATTTTTTTTTACTTGAACATTTCAAATAAGAAATAATAAGATATTTAATGCTAATTAATCCGTTTCTCTGATACGTCATATGTTTCTTATGGTATTGTAAACATTGACATCTCTGAGAAGTATACCGATTTAATTCGCTTTAGAGCAGCTACAAAGTAAATATTGGAAAGAAATAATTATATATATTCAGCTTTAAAGTATAAAAACGAACCCAGCAACATGTCTGTTTTGAATTTGTACAAAGAAGTGACAGTGAAAGCCAAATGGACTATTCGAGTAACGGAGCATTTTCCTGAACATATGCACTCTACTGGTAAAAAGCAACATCCTGCAAAGGATGTAACGTGTACTCAAAAAATAATATAAGAAGCGAAACGAATTGGTAGTGTAAAAAATATCAAATACCTCTACATTGACCAGAATGTTTCGAACAGTTTCATATTCTACAGGACTATTGAATTAATTTTTAATTTGTTATTTAAATATTCTTTATTAAATTTGGTTATTAGTATTGAATTATAATATTTATTAATGTATGCATATTATTTTCTTTATTAACCTTACACAAATGTTAAGCTGAAAAATAAATAGTATTTTTTGGTCATATCGAATTTCAATTAATTCATATATCAAGGGGTTAATAGGAGATGAACTATCTGATAAAATTAATCGCCAAACTAATAGTGATTGACAAAAGTCAAAGTACCTGAAAATATATACCAAGAAATATTTCTTGTATTTTCGTAATATTTTATGATAGTATACCTTAGTGTATTAGTTTTTTTTTAATTTAATATGTTTATTTTTTTTAAAAAAACTATCTAATTAATGGATTAAAGTAATTGCATATAACAAATAAAGAAACACTTATTTGTAAAGTAATATAAATGAAAACGAATAGTATTTATGGCAGTGCTTTCTATGTAATTATTTTTGTAAGTTGGTTTCTTCTCTTGAAAACTAAATAAAATAATCAAATTAAAATAGAGTAAAAACAGGCACGATCCGTTACAAACGACTATGGAATGCGACAGCGTCGTCGTCGATGTCGGCGAAACGAGTTGATCCATTCCATAATACTATATACAGTTGTGTTATGTAACTGTCGCACGTTTCTGTGCACTGAACATTGCATCTTTCGGTATGCGCGTACTAGTTTCCCGCGGGAGCAGACGAAATCTTGGATCAGATTCATAACACGTACATTCGTTATCAATCTTTATAAGGTTAGTGGCGACGAGACACGATGTTCGAAGTGAAGGACGATGGGAATGCTATTGGTTTGAATTATTTTTATGTAACGTCTCGACCACCGTCATGGATCACAGAAGTTGTTTGCCATTCGATGATTTATATATATATATTTATATATATATATATATATATATATATATATATATATATATATATATATATATATATATAATGTCGAAAAACTGAGATGGGTAGAAAGGCTTCTAACCGGAAAGGAAATATTAATAATTGTTATATTTCCTTCTACAAGCAATGTTCACAGTCGTGCATTGGAAGTCAGATAGGGTGTGGGTATTCTTTTTAACATTGATGTTGTATAAAAAAGATTAATTGAGGATTACTGTCATTTTTGTTCGAACATCGAACAGTAATAAGATTTATATACTGCAACGCATTTTAATTTATATGACTTTCAATTATCTAAGTGCGTACCAAACAATTATATTGGAATGTTATAGATAAAATTATAATTATTTTTTGTTTGTTTGTTTTCTTTTTTTGACTTCTGAAGATCCGTTACTTGTAACCCTGTTGCTGTTTTCCTTTAGAATGCTAACTTTGATAGTGCTTTTTGCATCTAAATTTTGTATTTTTAATATTTGAAGAATAAAAGATTTTTCACGGCATAAATGAAAATTACTATTTGAAAATGTTACGGGTAACAAAACCAATCGTAGATGAGGAAGAAAACCGTTAAACAAAAATAGTAACCTGAATTTTAAACTTCTTTAATCATGCTAGTCTTTTAAAATAAATTAACTCAAGAAGTAGCATTAAAAATATATTTAATGTATTCACATTTCGTTGTCCTAATTGTTTTCATCCTTTTGGATCGACTGAGTGTCTCTTTTCTGTTACTAGTTTCGGTACGTGTGCAATCTTCAGGTAGGTCATATTAGAGACTCTAATATCTACCAGAGTGTACAAGTTTTTTAATATTAAACTGAAGATGACACTTGTGTTGAGACTAGTACTGGTAGAGATTTAAGTTCCTAAAGGACGAATATCATCAAGACGACGCACAATGAAGTAACAAGTATCAAAATGTACAATTATAGTATTAATAAGTATGTTTTGATTTTTAATAATTAAATAATATTTTACTTAGAAACGTTCTGGAACTGATTTCATTTATTATTATTATGATTTAAAATGGAAACATTGTAGCTTTTTTGATATCTTACTTTGATTACAAATATTTAGTTTATTAAATATTAAGAATTCAATATAAATGTTAATATATTTTGAAAATATTTGGATTTATCAGGTTAATATGAACTATTATTTATCATATGTTCAATTTTATGTCAAGAATATGTTCGATTATTTTTTTTTATAATATATGTGTACTCGTACGTATCGAATATAAAAAAGTAATCAAAAAATAGTTTATCGATTATAAAATATTAAAAATTAACACAGTGTAATTCAGTTCGGTTGCTATGTTGAAAATATTGAACTAATCTTCCTAGATTGTATATAGTGAATGCCGATTGTAATCTAAAATTTATTAACCACAGCGTGAAAATGGATTTACATGGCACATTTTTTCCAATAAAATCTGGTACAAATTCACAACGTAATTTCAGTTTTGGATTATCTCTATGAACATGGTGGTGTAATCTCAAATTGATATCTTTCATTTTATGAATCTGGATTTGAACAATAACACTGATGAAAAAATATGTGAACATCCACACATATAAATCTGTATATATATATATATATATATATATATATATCTATATATATATATATATATATATATATATATATTATATCATTTTAAAACTTTTAATTAATATCCTTAATAGAAAAAAGATAATAATAGTTGCCTGATACACCAAACCACTTTAGTACGGCCTTCTTAATTTGCCTTTTTATATTTTTACTTTGTACTTTTGTCTTTGCATATCACTTATCTTGCTTTATTATAGCTACATTCATTCAATAAAGTTTTTTTGATAAAAAAAAATATGATTATAAAGTAAACCCTCGTTCTTGCGACTTAACTTGGCCTAAACAAGGGTTGTAAGTAGTCATCGTAAGATGAATTCCAAATTTCCCAAGAGTGTTATCTGATTATTTGAGGGTTTGGTCTCGAAAGCACATTTTACACAGTAAAATGTTAATGTTGCTATCAAAATAAACGAAAGAACAATAAAACTCTGTTATGTACATTTAGAATAATTTATTAGTTTAAACAAAACACTTGATAAATGAACAAACTATATAAAAATCACAAAATAACTTTTATTCAAATTTTTAAACGGATTGGAAGGGGGGAGGGGAGTATTCTCTTAGTTATATTTATTAATTATTTTTAAGGATGTATGGACCGTGGTTGTAAGTTGAATAATGTAAATTGCTATTTGATTATAATTCAAAAATTATAAAAAAAGTTGTTTAAATATTTAAAATATGAATAATATAAATATGGAGGTTAAAACGAATGTTTTATTTTTTTTATAGTATTATTTATTTCTTAAGTTTGTAAGAAATATTTTATAGAATATTTAAATATATTATTATTTTATGTTAAATGACTTAATAATATGAATTGTAAAATCGACTGCTTAGCATTACAAATCCAGTGGCAGTAATTCCAAAAATTGGTTTTTTTATTCATCCCAATAATGCTAGTCAATTTATTATTAGAAGCTTTTGTTGTTGAAAGTAGTGGATTTAACGTGCAGAAATGTAATTTCTTTCAAGAAAGAGATAATATGAAAAATTGAACATTTATACACCGGATTTTTATAATTATTCAATTAAATTTTGTGCATAATATTCTTGTGATTATATAACATTTAGAAAATAATATATCACTAGTATTAAATTTCCTGCTCGAGGATGAAGTTCATTTCCTTGTTAATAAAAGGATACTACTGAATAATTTATATATCTTAAAACCTATAACGATTTTATAAAAATATTATTGGACATACATTTATAAAGTATTTTCTGATTATAAAATGCACAACTAAAATAAAATACAACGTTATTGAAACCGACGCATAAAATATGTTAAGTAATTCATTTTTGTCATAATGTCTTTTTTATATGAGATTAGTTATGGAAGAAACAATTTAATAAGTTATTTCGTCGAAGAAAATTATTTTATAATTGAATTTAAGTTACACCGTACGCTTTCCCGCTGTCGCTTATATACGCCCCCTATAAAATATATACACACTTCGTGTCATTGACCTTTAAAGCGCAAGCTGCTTTAATGCGATTGACCTATTTTGTTGTACTTGTTATCTAAAGCTTTCTATCTCCACGTGAAATGACTGATACAAGATACCGGATTAGGTACAAATATATTAAAGGATTTTCATCGGGAATCGATTGCTTTTTGTATTTCGATCATCTTTTTATGTGTTTTTGAACGTGTACACATTTAATCATTCCGGTTTTGTGTACTGGTTCTGTACAATAATGGTGTAAATTAACGTTTCACTAACATTCGATACGCTTGTTCATTTGTTCGGTTCTATTTTACAAACGTTCGTATACAAACAAATATAAACGTATGGTATATATGTCTGTGTATATGTTTGTATATATAATTGCAGAAACATTTTTTAAAATGTTTAATATATTTTTTATTTACAACTATTAATCGTTAACTTTGTAATGTCATTCTAGTAATTAATATTATGTAATGTTATTCTAGTAATTAACAATATTAGTAGATTATTCTTTTGTAAAAGAACAAAAAACTATGGTTTTATTCAACTAAAATGTGGTTCATTCTATACATGTAGGTACCAATTATATATTTACTCCACATATATTGAATTATTTTTATACTAGTAACATATAATACACAATAAACTTAGAGACGTGTCGTATGTAAATGGTAAAATAAAAATGGTTGCATTAAAAAAGGATTTTTTAAATACTATGCGGAGCATCGCAAAAAAGAAGCACGTTTACACCCGTATAATTGTTTGGCTATCCTAAGAGATTCTTCGAAAACTAGTTAGTTCACTCACAGAAACTTAGATTAAATGAATTTCACATTTAAATTCTTTGTCACATGTATACTTGTCACGAATGGAATAAGAGGATAAAAGAAGAAAAAAAACTATCTACTCTCAAACATGGAATCTTTTGCAGAACGAACGAATGTACGAGAACGCGAGTTCTCGTTAAGATCGAGTGATGCGTGCATGGACAAACATTAGGACGAGAAACATGAATGTTAGCAGTGGAATAAGTAGATTAGAATGCAAAACAAGTCGTTCAACGTAGAAGAAACGGCAACGTAAACGTTGATCTCATATCAGAGAGAATGGCAATAAACACTGGTTTGCATATATCTGTCTATCTGTCTAGCGGGATGGTACGTTGGCTGCGTGTCTGTATGTCTGTGATTGTAAATGATGGTATATGCGTGATTGTGCGATAGCAGCGTTACTGCAACATCGGCGTGCTTTGAATCGAAGTGTGGGACACGTCAGATGCACGTGCCTTCTTCACACTGATGATAATTTCTAGAAAGCACGTCTTACAAAATGAAAAATAAGGTCGCCACACACATACATATTAGAAACGTATATATATATATATATATATATATATATATATATATATATATATATATATATATTCACAGAGAAAAAGCTATTTTTATTGGAAAAATAGTCGCATCTTAATCATTAAGATATCGATTTTGTAAATAATTTCAATTTAAGTAAAAATTATTTTACTTGAATCATATTACTTAATTTCAATATAAATGAGAAGTATTGTATTTTATTTAAGAAACACGGTGAATTAACTATTACGAACTATTTTTTGTATTGTTTAATAACTACTTTCATAAATGTAATGTAATTAAATTTCTTACATCAGTGCCTTATTCATATTATATTTTCCTAGATATTTATCTTTCGGTCAGTCTAGGTAGTGTTAGATTTACTGTTATTTTGAAAAAAAAATCACTTGTTATCGTTTATAAGGATTTGTAATAAATTAGACTATTGTATTATATTTTATCTGCAGCATCTTTAATTTCTGTGCTTTTCATTTCTTTACGAAATCATTTTTTCTTTACTGTATTTTAGTTATCTGTACCGACTATCTTGATTTCAGTTCTAACAATATTTCCTCTGGTATTTACCAGACTTCTGTTCCACTAGCTATCTTACTCTTCATTCGATTGATGAGTCGAAATTGATTTTTTTAATATAAATTGCCTCAAAAATATATATTTTGGTAAAAAATATGCACGCTATTGATAATACTGTAATTGTAACATTTGCGATTGGCGTAAAAAATAAACTGCTCAGTCTTTTGAATTTCATGAAATATTTTTTTTTTTATTAAATAATCTTACATACACGAATTTTTCTAAAAAGGAAGTTTGATTTTCTAAAAAAATGGGAATCGTGTAATCAGAAGATTTTAGTACCTTTCAACTACAGTCATAATACTACTTAATATTATTAAAGATCAGAGACATAACTTCGTTAGTAATTGAAACAGTTAAAAGAATTCTTTTTGAAGATGTTACTTGAATGTTTACAATATAGTTTTAGTTATAATAAAATATTTTAATAAAATTTGCATTAAGTTCGAAGAGCAGTTGTAAAGAGCACATGCGATTAAATTTATACTTTCGCATATATATACAATTATCAATATAGAGTTTCTACGTGGAACAGAAATAAAAAAAATCTATATAAATGCAACAATCGTACATAAAAGAGCAAAAACATTCAATTTCATCGTGTGCACATGAACGAGTTGTAAAACCTGACGGCAATTAACCCAGATCCATTTACTTCTAGTACTATGCTAGATTCTATGAACTAATTGTCCTATAGCGCTAACTGTGCGGAAATTCAAATTAGATTGCGGCACCGTTCGAGCGTCTTTGTTTGAACGGGCGGGTCACTCTTGCAACGATTAAGTTTGCGGTTAAAATAGGTCGAATAGCGTTATGAGCACACGAAACCAATCTCCATGGTTCGAAATTCAAAGGATGTTTACTTAACTTGACTATACACGTACACATTCATTTCTATGTACATATTCAGACACATACGAACATATAGATACATGTAATATATATATATATATATATATATATATATATATATATATAGCACGAGTGTATACATGTATTCCTCCCCCTGTATATTCGTCAGATAGCGGTGTGTTTATTAATTTACGTACCCCATAAGAAATTCATATGCAATACTGCTGCTGGTAATTGAAACCAAAGGTAAAATGAAACCATGAAACTTGTAAAATATTTATTTCACATGCACCAATTGTAACTTTTGTTATTTTTCAACGTTTCTAGGTAAATTGGACTGAAAGATACGAATTTTTTATGAGTGTATTTTATAACAAAATTTGATGTACACTGCATTTGTCAAGCAGTGAAATCTGTAGAGCTATGATTAAAACTTGTGAATTATTTGAAATGTCTGTAATCTTTTTTTTTGTGTGAAATTGAAACTTTATTTGCTGAACATGCACTATATATATATATATATATATATATATATATATATATATATATATATGTGTGTGTGTGTGTGTGTGTGTAAATGGAAAATCTGTTGCAAGTATATTTGAAATAAATTTAATAAAATGAGTATTTATCCATCGTTCATTCGCTATAATTAAAATGTTTATATGGATAAACAGCAATTACTAAAATACTGTTGTAATTATAGGTTATGAGTATAATAGAACTGAACACGAAACATGTGATAATATCGTATAAATTATTGTTAGCTCATGACTATTCGGCTTATTTCAATTAATGGATTATTATTGTATATTACTGTAAACGTATAGTTGTGCATACAACTAACTGTGTTGCAATGAATCTTTGATGTGTGTTTTTGTTGATTGTTTCTGAATTCCACGCGAATCCAATTAACGTTACATGCTTTCTGTTTGTATTGTGTTCGAAAAAAAATGTTCGCATTAGCATATTTCAAATTTGTGTACGAATACATGGTTTAAAAAGTACACAAAGTTAGAGTATTTGAATAGATTATTCATTTTTCTATGATTATGTACATTTTTTGAATTCAATGTTAAACTGATAGAACTTTGATCGATTTTATTATTTAATTAAACAGTTTTTTATTATTATAGTTATTATAAAGTGGCACTAAAATTGGTAATTTGTGTATATTAATATGTGTATATTTATTAATATACTTTTTGGAATTATTTGTGTATATTATGCAATTAAAATATTAATGGTTGATATATTTTTTTGACAGGAATTAATAAATTATTTCTTATAGTTTCAAAAATAAATGAATACTCCATGTACATAAAATTATCTTTTACTTTAAAATATAATAATTAATTACTGTCCGTTTTGTCTGTCCAGAACACTTTTAATGTGTAGGGTGTTAATTCATCTGTGAAAGTGTACTTAGTGTTAAACTATAATTACGCCCTTTAGATCACACTAAATATATACCGTAGCTTTTTTAGAGGAGATTAGCTTTAATCTAAACTAAGAGTGGTTGTCTGTTTTTAAATCGTTAAAAGTTTATTTGAAATATTATTATAAAACAGTGGTGTTCAACAGGTAGCTCACGGACATCTGACTACTAAAAAAATTATAAGGCACGCCAGAACAATAATTTATATTTTAGTATTATTATAATATTTTCTTTAACTGATACTTATTTAATACATAAATATTTAAATATTTGCAGAAAATTAGTGTGATCACCATATTTACAATTTGAAAATCTGTCAAAAAATATAAATTGCTAATTTGCACTAAACTTTTGATTTGTATTGTCTTATTTTTTTTTAAAAAAAAGAACATATGTTATAATCATAACAATAAAGTATGTTTTATGTTCATAAACGTTTTTTTAACTCTGAAATTTTTATTTATTGTAATCTTTTAAAGGAAAAAATATTGTAAAAACAATAGTTAAAGTAGCCGCGAGTTTCAAAAAGGTTACACGTCACTATCATTCCATTTCAAAAATTATTTTTCTTTCACCATACAAAACATAAGAAAATTTTTTGATAAAAGTTTTCAATAAATTTTTATTAATTATTTTTGGTTATTGCTATTCGTATTCGATGGAAAGGTCATCATCATTAGAGCGAATTCATAGTGAGAATCATTATTAATAACTACTTGCTTTGACAAGACTAGATATTCTATTTAATTCATTTCCGATATGCATTGCTTCTAGATCTTAAATATTTTTTGAAGCACGAATAAGTAGTAATTACATGAATATGTGAGACTGTATAAATAACTTGTATTCTGTCATTTTTGATTATAGCATTAATATTTCTAATCGACAATTAATTGTTTGCCTTAATAATAAATGTAATCTTTTAATAGAACGGTCTAGCAATGAATGCTTTTTATATCCAAAATAAAACAATTATACCTAATAATATCTATTAAAAATCAATAATAAATTAGATTTTTTATTTGAATGCATTGGTGAAGTTTTTATATTGATATAATAGGTGTTTTTAAATACAGATTTTTCATACTTACATCCTTTTCTTAGTTAATTTCAAATGGCCTATAAAATCATAATATTATGTGTATATATATATATATATATATATATAAAGTCCATTAAACCGAAAATAATTAAACTGAAATTTATATTTTCATTACACATGAATCATTATTAATTTTAAAAAAGCGAGAGGTTGAATTATAAAAGAAAAAAACTTTTCCCCAATGTCTTCGAACAAAAGCCGCAAAAAATTCCAATCGTGAAATGGCTAGAATCAGTTCAAATTTTAATTGATGCCTCATTAAACGGCAATGAAAGAACTTCCACCAGAATTGAAGACAATAGTCTGACGTTGCCAGTAAATAAAATGGGAAAACTTAATTAGAAAAAAGAACGAGTTATTTGTGCTTCGTTTGGATGGAAGAAAAAAACGTGTGCACACAGACGGTGGTGGACATTTGTCGACATTAATAATGCGTCGTATATATCTCGTCTGTTCATTTATAAAGAGTGGGTTTCCGAGTTAATGAGCGTGGTCTTCGCTTAATTAAGAATATCGGTAAAAGTTATATATATATATATATATATATATATATATATAGAGAGAGAGAGAGAGAGAGATGGATAGATAGATAGATAGGGAGATAGATGTGTGTATATATGAATGAAAAAGAAAAATCACCAGTCATTAAATATTTATAATCATATATTTATCTTATTAAATATTTGAATAATGAAAGTTTCTATGGTTTATAATTGTGTGATGTAATTATTCGTACTCCTCAATTATTTTACACTCGCAAATTATATATATATATATATATAAATATATGTCGAGAGAGAGAGAAATAAATTTGATTCCGAAAAGAAAGTAGCACTTAATTGAAAATCGTTAATGATATTCTAAAATATTATTAATTTGAGTTTAATCGAGAGATATATCGAGAGAAATATTCTTTCATAATATTTAAGTAATAAGCGATTATATATTGGAAAAATATTTTTATTACTTTAATTATATTTCTTTTAGTAATTTTATAACATCTATTAAAAAGAAATAAAATTAATTTATATTCCATTTTTATTGCACCTTCGTTATTCATATACATAAGTAAAAAATATAATATTTTTGAACCCTTTAAAAAGTTACAGTACAAATTTAAATTATTACAAATTTTAACTGTCTGACAAAAAAATCATATTATAATAATAGAAAACGGTTAACAATCTCATTGTATTCTCTCGTGTAATTTACTAATGTTCTGCAGTCATGTGAATGGACTAAAAAAATCTGTTATTACGTTCTGTGTGTTCTATTTTGTACTAATTTCATTCCTTTTTTTATCCATCTGACTCAATATAAATTTTATGTTATCCATTAACTTTAATCGACTGGAATAAGATTGTATCGAAAAAAATACACATAAATTTCGTTTTGATCGAATAGTCTTTAATAAGCATAATGGGAAAAAATAGATCTTATCGTATGTTTTTAAAACACCTCCAGTTTTAGTTATTGGGCGTCACATCATCAGCGTTAATAATCAATGACCTATTTTTTGAAAACAGTTGCATTCGAACAATCTGAGAGTAAGTATAATGTTTGTTGATCGAAAGTGACATTTAACTTACATTATATTTGTACTTAATATGTTTTTAATGACCATGAAATAAATTACACAGCACAGAATATTATTTATATATATATATATATATATATATATATATATATATATATGTATGTGTGTGTATATATATATGTATATATGTATGTATGTGTATATATATATATATATATATAGTGCCTTTGGCATTGTGGTAAATTATTGGTTTTTGATTGTGCGTATTTGCACACATTTCCATATGAAATGGATAACGTTCAAGTTTCACTATATCAAAACTTTGTTGTTATTTAATAATTAGTTTCGAAACACAATACGCACACATATATACCGATATAAAATGATTTTTACTAAATTAACATTTTGTACAGTTCTCTGTTTGTATATTAAATTACGGTTTGTGGTCAGTGACTGGATATGTGGGTGATTATGTAATATATATATATATATTTCACTTACTTCACATTTCAGTATTGTTCTGTTGTCTAAATATTAATACAACTAACATGTTTTATATGCATTTAAAATTAATTTCAATCTTTTCTAAAATAAACAGAAATTTAGCTATGAAAATATATTTACACTAACAATTTTTATAACTAATTTAAAAACTTGTGACTTTCACTTACTTCTAATTAAAATATTCTAACGAAGTTTATTTTAAATGCTGTATTGATGTTAAATTATTGATATGAAACTGTTATTATATTATTAATTAAATAAAATAAATATCCATTAAGTGGAATGTAACTAATTAAATGTGATTGTACAATAATTATCTTTTTCATTGTGAAAGTCAGTTTTTAATTATAAGTGAATAAGATAATTTTTATACCGATTCTCTTCGGTTTAAGATAATAAATTTTCTGTTTTCCATGTTTTTACATGAGGTCTTGTGAGAAAACATCATTGTCGAATATAATGACATTTTTTTTATTTTTTGAAATGTGTGGTTTATGAACAAAGGACTTTTAAAAATATAAAATTTCATTAACATTCGATGTACCATTTTAAAGAAATTCTTTATATTTCATATACATTTGATTTGTTTCGCTGATTGCCAGTTGCAATGTTGTCAAAATGTGGAAACATAAAAAATAACTAAGAACGAGACTATTTCAGATTTCTATACTTGAAGAAAAATATGTAGAATTATGTAACATATATAATTTACTTTTTTTATCACTCACTCTTTTGTGTATTTTATTATTTCTATCTTGTTTTTCGTATAGTGTGCAAAGCTGTCAATTTATAACACATGAATAAAATTGATTATAGTGTTGTCATATATAAACTTCAAAAAATATGTTGAATACTGTAATCAATAAGACTAAATAATCATAATGTTCGTAAATATAATATAAATTGATGTTTTTTATTCATCGTATCATTTTATTTATTGTATTTAAATATATTTTATTTATTTATATAAATAAATAACTTAGATGAAATTTAAAAAGTTTGTTCCGTCAAATTGTAATCAGAGCATTTTCACAATCGAATGTAGTCATAATAGCAATTTTATTAATGCATTAATCATTCCTGAATTCAAGTGTAGGTTATCAGTTATCATAATGTATTAATAACTACTCCTCTAATTATTTAAACACATTATTCATGAATTTCAAATTGGGAATACATTTATCTTATATGTCTAATACATTCTTAAATAGAAAATAATTGAGTAATGTAATTCATTCACGGACAATACCCTAATTACGATTATGTTTATAGTTCAAGCCCAATATTACAAACTATTCAATTTGTTCTATGATATTTGTATACAAAAGACTTAGTGGTAAACAAATATTCAGGAAACCATTTAAAGCTTAAGTAAAAACATTAATTTGTTTTATTAAATATTCTTCAATGCCCATCCATTCTTTAATTACGTTGTTTAAAATAAGATATTAATGTAATATAGATTATCAATTGAAAAATGAAGAAAATACATATGAATAAATTTTATGATGTATAAATAATTGTCTTGCTTTTTAACATCGTCATTTTTCCTTAATTGACCATAAAAAAACCTACAAGAAATAAATAATTCCATGCAATTTAAATATAATTGTTTTCAGCTTACTATCTTCTTCTCGTATGATATCGTTCTACTTTAGTAGTTTAGTTTATGTACAAAAAAGGAACATAGTGATTTTATAATTCTACTGAATCATTTTATTTATCATAACTAAATGCACAGTAACCTTAAAATGATTTTTTATTTTAACCGGTTTTGATATGCACGTCTTTGAGAAGGCTATATTCAACATTTTTCATGTATGTGTGTGTATATATATATATATATATATATATATATATATATATATATATATATATAGAGAGAGAGAGAGATGGATAGATAGATAGATAGATTAGTGCAATTATAAAAATCGGTTTGTTATACACTGCATCAAGTATATTCATATAAAAATGGAAAAACTACCAAGTATAAATAACTGTAATAGTATATGGTGTTATTTTTTTATTGTTAATGTTTCATATATTATTTTAAGTGTGTTACTTGTAAGTATGTATGACTTATTTGATGCTGTATAATATTGTTGATTATGTTATTTAATATTTTACAATGTTTATGAATATATATATATATATATATATATATATATATATATATATAAATCATAAAATAAATTAACTATAACACAATTTAAATTTGTTAAAAAATTAAAATAATGTTGGTAAATGCTGGGAATAAGTCCAATAAAGAAGAAAAAAAAGTTCAAAAACATTATTTTTTTGTTTTCGAGAAGTTTCTGAAAGTTGCCAGACATTTTATTTTTTTTTATTTTCTACTTTTTAATTAGTTTCCTCACTGAAAATTAAATGTTGGAGACACAAATTAAATTTTAGTATAAAATATCATCTTACTTAAATCAGCGATTCTCAGTATTTTGGCGACACTTATTCTTATAAAAATTTAGTGAAACACTTCAAAAATGTATATGTTATAGAAGGTATTCTCAACTTTTTGATTGGACTGTCAAGAGAGCGCTTTCTCCCGCCGAAAGCTCTCTAATACAGTGCTATTCCATATGTTTGATTAATCGGTAGTTCTCAAATCAGACCAAATTTTAATCCAGTGAAGAATGAACTATGACCTCTATACCTGACATTCAGTACGCGAAGACTGCACCCCGCTGGGTAGCTGAACATATATATATATATATATATATATATATATATATATATATATATATATATATATATTAGAAATTTAATAAAAAAATAATTAATTAAATATGTGACTTTAATTGTTATTAATAATTCAACAGTTGAAAAAGATTGATTCGTATATTTTGTTATATATTTTATTTTGAACAAACTAATCTACTTCCTGGATTTTTATATTTTACTAACTTCAAAACTGAATTAAATTGGAATAATAAACAGGAAAATAGAAATATTTTTAATTATGTTCTCACATCATCAATACATGTTTGTTGTAAAGTTGAAAATATTCACAATTTTTAAAAAGGAAAATTAAAATGTGTTTTGTTTTATTTTTTAAAATTATAAATAGAACATTTATCATCTCTCTCTTTATATATATATATATATATATATATATATATATATATATATATATATATATATATATATGATGTGTGTGTGTGTGTGTGTGCGTGTGTGTATGCATATATGTATTAATTGCTTTTTTAAATTGAGTTCTTATTTTATATATTTCTAAGTAAAAAGAAATAAACAAATGAAATATCTTTTGAATATTTTAAAATGATTGTGTGCGTATGTGAGTATATGTGAATGTGTGTGTTGAAAATGAAGTAAATCTTACGAAATAAACAAAAAATCAATACATAATATATAAATTTAAAATTTCATTATATATTAAAAAATGTTCAGCACTGCATTGTATGAATTCGAAATTGATGAAAAAAGTTGAAATGAATATTAAATTATATTCGAAGCTCTCCACTCATCAAGCTTATAAATAAAATCCGTACCGTTTCCATAAACAGTTTATAAAAGCGTTTCATCTCGTGCGCATTCCGTGATAATGTAGATAAAAAGTATCAGCACTCAATAAAAGCAATAAAAATTACCCTCATTTACTACAGTTTGCAATATGGTACAAGTATAACCGGATTTTATCGAAGTGGAAAAAAGTACCTAAGGTCTCTCGAACATCATTGTGTGATCGAGCATGTAGATGCGTGCTTCATTTATGTTCATATGCATATTATTTTGTACTAATTAGATTTGTAATTGTTTGTGTATGTTGCGTTTAGAAATATTAATGAGTATATAAACACATTTCTATATATAAATAATATTATGCAGTATGAGTTGAATACAATTAAATAAAGCATATTTAATTGTATTAGTGAGGATTTAAGTTCGATCTATTTCGGAACTTTCCATTTATATTTACATAAGATTTCAATGTAATTATATATTTTTTTACCTAATATTTTATATATACATATTACTACTATATTAGTTACATAATGTAAATTAGTAAGTTCCTTCCAAGCTCGTTACATTTACTTGTATGTTTCTCAAAGATATTTCTGATATATCTAAGTACTTTGTTCATATTTTTCTCACCTCCACTCATTTCTCTAGCATTAGAATGTTTGTCAAATGCATATTCATTTCGTAATTCCTCTAACCCTTTATATTTCATAACGAAATGCTATGTATATTCTTCTGAATTACGCAGAATACAAATGTATTCATTGTTTTCATTCATTTCTGTATTCCATATACGTATGACTGGTTTAATTATCGCCATTTCTCTCAATTTTCTATCTTTATGTATTTTTCTCTTCGCTTGTAATAATTCAGTGTTTAATAGAAGTTCTGTGATTGCATATATATATATATATATATATATATATATATATATATATATATATATATATATATATATATATATATATATATATATGTATATATAAACAAATTAAAATAGTCAAAAGTTCATTTAAGTTCTACGTTGATTTAGTACATTATTTCTAGACTACCAGAGAAAACCAAATAATTGTCAGCAAGTAAATATTTAAATTAGCATGTCACATTTTTAACAGTATAAAAAATCCTTTAATTTATCTAATTTTATACAAAATATTAGGTTTAATAAATATTCGTACTATCGAATTCATTTTTTTATATAAATAAATTGTATATTTAATAAATATTTACTTTATCAATTTTTTTATCTAATCTATTTAATGATAAGTTGGAAGTTTTTTTTTCATATTTATTTAACGGTCATCGTACTACATTTAATATGAATTATATTTTATAATATTTTATAGGAATATAAAATAAGAATTCTTATATCATAATATGGGTATTAGGTATATCATAATATGGGTATTATCTAGTTAGTTACTTTTGGTAACAATGTTTAAAACATATGCTTATAAAATATAGTAAAAATTTCGATGTATAACTCTATAAATCCATCAACAACTGGCTTCAACGATTCAACATTCATTTTCGATACATTAAGTATGAATTCGGTTTTCCTTAAATCATTTTATTTTTTTGTTTTTGTGTGTTTTTTTTAAATTTCATTTCGATTTTTTCCTACGAATTGTTAACTTATTTCAGTCTGTTTTCAATTGTCTGATACGTTTTTAATATTTCAAGAGTGAGTATCCCTACCGTGTCACAGAAGTAGATTTAAAAACTTTAATTGCTTTTTCAGTTTGTTTGGTGAAAAATTTGTTTAATTATAAAGCAGTTACTTCTAAATTTAAGAATTTTGTGAATAGTTTTCTATAATATAATTATAATTGTGTTGAATTTAAAATTCGAGAAAAAGATAAAAATAAAAAAAATGCATTGCAATTTAAAATATATTAAGGAATTTTATGGTTGTTTTCAGAAATATTTTAAAATGATTTTTACACATATAAATTACAAATAATATAAACTCTATTACAGTAAAAAATATAAACTGAAATACGGTAGTAATATATTACATTATTATTTAATAAGTGAGAAAACATTTAAGCACATTAATAATTGCTATGGCATAGTAAAATTATTTATCATATATATATATATATATATAAAAATTTATTTTAATTACGGAAGCTATTACATATCTTATTAAAAACGTCAAGAAATTTTTGCAAATATTGTAAATTAAATACAAAAATGACGTAAAATATATAATTATAATAAAAATAAAATAGAACAATAATAGATAAATATTTATTTTCTAAATAATATTAAACCAGTTCTGAAATAATAATCTAAATCATCTTGAAGTATTGGATAATTCAGTATAGAAGAATTATATATATATATATATATATATAATTAATATCATGAATTTAATTTGTAAATCAGATAACTTTTTAAAAAAATGTTTGTATTTTTCTAAATGTCATCTTTTTATATAAAAATTTTCAATTTTTTAAATATCAATGATTCTAGACAAAGAATATTTAGCGATCCAAACGGGTTTGAAGCATTTGGTGTTTTATAAACCGGTGACATTTTTTTTCCATCTTTTTTTATGTCTGTTTTCATAATTGCATTTACATTTCTCTCACCTGTCAGATATTATGTGACCACAACATCTGTAAGACGAGCAGATTTGTAACGTTGCCGTGATGATAAATTCTTCCTTTTACTTTTTAATGTTCTTTAGTTATTTTCTAAACTATTACATTGTCTAAATTTAAGTTCATTCAATGTTAAAAATATTTTTTGATAAAGAAATTTAATAGAAATTAAAATCGTCAATTAAGAACTTTGTACTTTAAATTAAGATACACTAGCTGATAGTTTTTTATTAAAATTATATTTTGTATATAGTGTTTCATATACTTTTTTTCTGCTATAAAGCAAAATCATCCTTTGGTCAGTATATTTTAAAATCATAGATCGTTTGTACTGATACAATTATTTAAATATAAATTAAAGCAACGTTTTTGACTTTTTAAATAATTAACGATTGCATGTTTCATGAATAGCAGCTGCTGCTTTAATCTTTGGAGAGTGTCAGATTTCTACCAATAGTAACTGGGTAATTTTATATGCAGCATCTGATATTTCAAGAATATTAAAATAATAAAATAATAGCTTTTTAATCACATTACATTTTTTAATTTAATATTTTTTTATCATATATAAATATCTTTTGTACTTAATAGTAACATATTTAAAAATTGATGTTTATTTTCTTAAAAAAATGAAACATGATCTAAATTCAGAATTGAAATCATATTTATATTATTTATTTTTATATTCAGGCGTTGTTAACATATTTTCTTTAATTTGTTTTTTTTTTTATCTTTCAGGTATGTGAAAGCAGATTTTTAAATCTAAGTTAATATCTCAATAATTGTAAGTATTTTTATTTCAAATTAATATTCTTGCCATTCAAAAGAACTTATACAGCTTTTACAGTAGAATTCGAATATTTATGAAAATTAAAAATGTAATCTAAACAATAACATTATCCAACGAAATCTTATTCAAAAAATATTTTACATTATAAATATTATTGTAAAAAATCCAAATTTTTAATTCAAGACAATCATTTTATGAAAATTACTTTTTAATTGAAATATATTTTATTATTTAATAGTATTTAATGATATAAAAATGTGATAATAAACGACAAAATATTTAAGAAGTTCAAAACTAACCTAGTTTTATAATTATATGTATACAGTTATTACAAATAGTTCGTACGTTATAAAATTTTACTGTCTTAAAGAAACATAACAATTATATAGTTAATCAATATAAACTTTTTTTTTAAATAATATGTTATGAATTTGTTGATTGTATTATTACAATGTTTTTGTAATCGTTTGACTGGAAGGTAGTACACAGCTCACAGTGAACAATATTTCCTTTACACAACCTAGTGTGTAATTTAGTATTTTATTTAATTATTATAATTGTTGCGTTTGATATGAACGCAATAGGTTAACCAGATAATAATAATGGCATTTATATATTGTCTCTGTATAATTTTTTTTTTATTATTTGTTAACAGATCAATATTAGGTCTCTATTAAAATTTCTTACTATAAATAGATTATAGACGGCCTGCTATGTGATTTGTTAAGATTCAGTTAAAAAATCTAGTGTTTTAAGGAATCATCTCAGTACCATTCTATCATTACTTCACTTTTGAGTTTTGATAAATTTTGCACACATTTAAACACATTTATCTTATGAAGTAAGGGACTAGTTATTTATTGGAATTGAATGAATTTTAACTAAATAAATCTCATAAAATAGAGATTTAAGTAGAGTAAAGAATGTTTTATTAATGGTTGGTTATTGAGATTTCGTTGCACTATTGTTGTATTTTTATAAATAATTTTCTCTGCTAAATCGATTGCCATGTTTTTATATTCGAAATAATTTTGTAATACACAAGAATACCAAGTAATGAAATTAAATTGATAAATGAAATTTGTATTTAGCAAAGTCTCATTAAAACTATTTCACGGGCCAAATGTGTCTCGTAAAAGATTGATATAAAAGTCTGGATAAGAAAATTGTATAAAATGAACGCAGCAACTGGTAAAATGATTCATACAATATAAATCGCCAGTTAATAATATTAATCACACGATGGTGATTGTATTTTTAATCCATTCTTGTTTTAATTTCAACCAGGTCGTTTATTAGTACAAATTACGTACATACCGAATGATTTACATTTTTATACACGATGACAAAAAAATTAATTAAAGCGTAAGCAATTTTTAATTTCGATAAATGAATCATTTCATTACGAACTGCAGTCATTATTTTCATTTTTTTCGAATATCGTTCAGCTCCCACTGTTTATTGGCCGACGAAACTGCTTTCTGCAGCTGTTACATCTACGCTAAATATTTCATATACCTCTCAGTGCTTGTTTGTTGCATGTGCTCTTACTGTGTGGATTTCGCGATATAAAATAATTTCACTGAACACTGTATGTTGTTCTCACACACACATGCATTATATACATACATACGTGTATATATGTATATATATATATATATATATATATATATATATATATATATATATATATATATATATTTATAAATGTGTGTATAATGTTTATTGTATGTATGTGTTAATATGTGAAGGCGTGCGTCTGTGTACGTATCTGTTTAAAACACAATAGGTAAGGGTATGAGAGTAAGAGCAATGGCGTAGACGAAAACTGACAGAAAATGTACAAGGAATTATTTAGACCTTTATTCTCGGAATTTCGCATACAGAGGTCTTCTCTGAAAGACGATATGATTAATCTCACGTATTGTCGAGAATAATGGATAACACATAACTTGAAATTATAGTTTACAATGTATAAAAGTTTCTCAAGACATTTTTAATCAAGAAAGACCTTCATCCTCTCGTTGCAATCTTTTACGGATCGTGACCTGTCCGATCGTAATCATTTGTCCCATGTTTCTGAATTCTTGACCGTATCTCAAGGGATAATGGGTTCGTTCGTCGAAACTGTATTCGGTATTGTGTTGTTTTATCACTGAGCACCATTTAATGAAATCTTATAATACCTTATATATATATATATATATATATATATATATATATATATATATATATATATATAGATAGATAGATAGATAGATATGGGCAAATATCTGTACAAAGTATTATGACTAAAATATTTATAAAATTTAAATGTTTCACATTTTCAATAATTATTGAAAGTTTTAAAATCTAATACTTTTTTATTTACCTCAATCAAGATATGATTATAAAAACTGTTGAAATATATAAGGATTATAAATATATTCATCCATGAAATTGTTTTTAACTCACTGCTACCTTTCCTAATATTTCCAAATTTATTATTGAATTTATGTATTTATATACAAATCCAATAATGATTTAATATTGATTTTGTTAAGTATTTTATTGAAAGAGATTCAGAAATATTTCTATAAAAGTACATTGAATATTTAATTTTTCTTTTTATGTCAATTAAACCTTTACCTTGTAATTACATTGTGTTATTATTATGTATGTGTATATTTATATATATATATATATATATATATATATATATATATATATATATATATATTCTTAGATCAAACAAACATTACAAAAAAAGTTGGACTCTATCTCTATGTCTACTAACTTAGCAGACTTATTGCCTTAAATGAGCGGTAAACTGTAGAGCATAAGATGGTGTAATATAGAGATTTATGTGTTTGTACTGATGAAAATTGCATGAAACTATCAGTACTGCTCAAGTTCATCATGAAACTCATGTAGCATATTAGAGTGGTAAAGCCTCAAGCAGGTCTTTAATAAACAGATTACAACTTTGCATCGACCAAGACATTGTTGGATTATAATAATGAAAGGATTATATTTAATAGTAAAAGGGAGGTAAATGTAGAAAATTGATGCTTTAGTTCAACAGTTTTTATGAATATTTAAACATTATTTTTTAATTTTATTCATTAATATTGTGTTTGAATTTTTGATAATACTACTCGAATTTAACATTTTATTTTTTATCTTTAATTGAAAAAGTTTTTCATTAAAATTTAAATATGATGCGAAATAAGTTATAGATATTGTAACTGAAAAAGAATTTGAAATAATAAGATCATAATAACAATCATGTGACAAAGTTTGGAAAAGGTTGAATGTTGGGTATTATGCTATATAAAACATTGGAATATCATTTAAGAAGTAGAACACGAATAATTTTAGAAATAAAAGATATTTACGAAGTTCGTATGTATGCACGTATAATTTACTATTTTGTACTTTTAATAAGTAACATAGTATAGTATATGGTATTTTCTATTACCCACTTGTATAATTTTGTACTTAAATTCTTATCATGTATTGCTTTTTACGTATACGTGGTATCTTATGCGAATGACATGTGCAATTATACAGTGAACAAACAATAGAATGTTTCAATTATTAGGATGCCAATACATACAATTCTTAACAACTAATTAAAAATAAGAAATGAACGGCAAAAATAGTAAGTCCGTCTGTAAAGCTTTTGAATAAACCTTATATTTTCTTGAGATTGTTTTATCGTGTTCAGAAATTACAACAGAAATTTGTTGATTTATTTTGAGATATATACATATATTATTTAATATTATTTTGCTTTTGTATGTTTTGATATTAATTTAATATTTTATGAATGAAACCATGTTTTATTACATTGCTACCTCTCTCTCTCTCTCTCTCTCTCTCTATATATATATATATATATATATATGCATGAGTGAATATGAGGGAAAGTGAGTGTGTATTTTCATAGAACGTGTTAAGATAACGACCTTAGAATTAATGCTCTTTATGCGAAAATTGATTAGAATTCAGTTGTTAACTGCATTCTATTTAGGCTTTAGTGAATTAAAACGGAGCCACAGCTAAATAACGTGTTTACATAGAGAGTAATTGAAATTGTTTCAAATAGCTTGTCATCTAAGATAAACATGTGTCATTTTAGTATGTATTTAGTTACCAGTAAATCTAAGTGGAAATTAGATAACTTGTACATAGAAAATAAGTTATATGTATATCAATTAAAGGAAGAATATATACTCCGTTTTACACACCCTCTCTTGTATATACACATCACAAACATCCATATATATATATATATATATATATATATATATATATATACATAATGTAGAAACTTTGTATTTAATTTAAGAAAGACCTTTTTCGATTAAATACCATTTAAGGAATATAACATCGATTACATTTTCTTCATATAAATCATAATAGTAATATAACTGCAATGGTCATTTTATGAGCTACAATTTGTCTTTACGTAGACTGAAAAGAAAAATATGAATTTTGAATGTATTATATAAAGATATGTAGCAAATAGTAATAAGTAAATTCTATATAAATCTAAAAATTACATATGATTTATATTTATGACTAATTAAGTATCATTTAATTGTAAAAAATAATGAAAATAGACTTCTAGTTTAATTTTTCAATTTGAAGTTGAATTTTAATTTAGTTTTTTAATTTTCATTAATTTGTATTTGTGAAATGCTGTTCATATATACATTTTTTTTCTAGTTGGTTTCAGTATTTTTCTTAAGAATAAAGGATCAGTGTTTGTCCCTATTGCATTTTAGTAAAACCAAAAATCTTATTACCAAAAATGTTTTAAAAAAAGTTTTCCAAACATCTTCAAAATAATTTTGTCCGAAAGATTATAAATTTATGAAAAAAACCTATATTTTAAAAAAATATTATTTATTTTATTACATTATTCATTATATAATAAAGCAAATAATTTAATCAAATTTAATTATACTAGCATACGAAGAAAATCCAAACCTGTCATATATATATATATATATATATATATATATATATATATATATATATATATATATATATGTATGTATGTATGTATTTTATGTTATCAAATATAGATACAATTCTATGTAAACATCTTTTTCTCTGATTGTATTTTTTTTCAACTCATATAGAGGAAAATTATCATATTTCTCGTTTCTTTACTTGTGTTTGTCTGTATTTTAATTTAAATAATTGTATGCTATGAGTACTTTCTCAAAAATGTTGTGTATGCAAAGACACTTTAAACAAATATCGTATTTTTTCACCTGTGCACTTAGTTTAAAATATTGTACGTACGAATAGGTTTATATTTTATAAGAATGGTGTTATAGTCGAGTGTTTCATGTATTTTTGTTTTATGTAATCAGAAAAGATTTGTAACACAGTAATACCACTAAAATTGGATTCGCATACGTTAGTTGTGTTCAGCCATCCTTTTTCTTAATGTTCTAAATTCCTTTTTATTTCTATCTAAGTTGACTTTCGATAATATCAGATCCATTATATTCTAATTATTTAGCGAGGACACTAATTCATGTTTATTCATTCACTTCCTTCATCTTTATGCATAAATTAAATTTAGATGTAAGTATATTCTGTTACTTAATGTAAACAAATTTGAAATACCCAGTATATGTTTACGTACAGACGAAATAAATTCTACTTTTGTAATTAGCTGTTAATTGCAACATGTAACTTTCACCGAATAACTTTATTGCTTTATACATTTATATATCTTTTTAAATGGTTATTTTTTTAAAAAAATAACAAAATAATTAATACTCGTACGTAGTCTTCTTAAAAATTATTTTTTAAATCAGATTTAATTATTTAATAAGTACTTGTACTAATTTAGAAAAAAAAACATTTTTCATTCTATTTAAATATGTATTCTATACACGGTGTATTATTCATATTTATTTATTGATGTTTCTATCATTGTAGAACATCTAAACTTGTACAACTTTACAGTCAATGTTAACTATATTACAAAATAATTAACTGGTAACAATAAATTGTTTCCAGTTATAAAGATAATAAAGAGATATATTTTGAATTTTATAATAATAAAATTTAAAATAATATTTAGACTTTTATACCCATATTTCAATTTATAATGAAGGCAGATACAAAGCAGCTTAGCAGTTAAGCGAGGTTAAAAGACTAATGATAGGTTAATTTTCATTATATTATTCAGTACGGATATAAACCGGTGATTAAAATATGGTAACAAGTTTAAATGTATATACATATATATGTTTGAATGTGTTGTGTCTGAATGATAATATATTTATTATAATAAAAAAAGTAATATGTATGTAAATAACAAACTAGATTGTATATTGACCTATTAACGATGGTATGTAAACATAGATTGACTGACAAACAATAAAGTACTATTTATAAATTTAGGTTATCGTGGCAGTAAGAATCACAAGTTATCTATATAATATAAAGGTCATTTTAAATTTAAAATTCTAGAAGCATAAATGTAAATTAGATAAATTAAATATATATATTATTCGTCATCAGGCAAAAAGAACACTAATAGTATACCACGAATAAATTATACTTTAAATAAAAACGTATAAACATATGTCCGCATACATTATTTGCTAAATATATTACAATTTTAATATTCAACTTACGTGCATGCTTTTATCCAGCTTTAAATATGTCAGAAAAAAAGTTAAGACAATTTTTTACACGATAAGAGAAAAAATTATGAACATGTAACGTTCTGTCATATAAATTTACATTTAGTATTCACGAATATCTGGTACTAGAAACACCCGCTTGCATATAGAAATACAATCTGGCAGGACGTGCAAGAAACTTAAAAAAAAGTGTGCACATATAGAATTTAAACACGTAGCGTATTAAATAAGGTTTAAATCTTTAATACGACCACTGGTAGGTACACACACACGACAAAAACATACGTGTTATATTTACACTCATCGGTAGTATGAAACACTCAATATTTCATGCTTAATAACCAGTCGGCGCGATATACAATGTAAACAGCATCGTTTTACTACAAGAGCTTTGCGTTCGATGTCCGTCGCTAGACCCGTTTCAAACTGTATAACGTACATGAAGTATATGAACCAGTGACGTGCTCGCACGATTACCGTGTTTTCGGAAAAAGTAAAAGTTTATTGCTATTGAATAATAATGAAAAATGCACGTCTTCAACGAATCTCTTACTGGTTGTTTTTTAAATCGTTAGTGTTTTTCATTTATATGAATATTTATATATATATATATATATATATATATATATATATTTATATACACATTGTAAGTAACTAAAACTACATAAACCAGTCGGTTAAAACTTTGGTAAATAAAAGAATTGTATAAAGTTCGCTATGTTTTTAATATAACATTTCCGATTGCAAAAAAAAACATCTGGTAAAAAAGTCCTGGAAAAGATAAATGAAACGAATCTTAAAATAATGTTTTATTTATTTATTTGTATTTAAATATTATATTTATTCCTCTGGCTGACAAATATTTAATACATCTTTTCTTGTTTAATGTGTATTTTACATACACATGTCCCCTTCAGCTTGATCAGTGCCCCTCACGACTCTAGCTATTTTATAGTAGCTGATGTTTATATCAAGCTACCAAATGATATTTCACGAGCCAACGTTTATTGCAGCAGAATACATTTAGTGTGTTTTAAAAGAAAAAAGCTAAGAAAAACAATATAATACATAGTATTTTGTATTAGTAATCTAACTGATGTCTGATGACTGCACAACATTATATATATATATATATATATATATATATATATATATATATCTAAAATCAAAATTTTTCATAAAAAAATTTCGATGACGTTGAGGTTTCATGGTATCAAAATATGTTTATCTCATAGTTAAAACAGCAACGTTGCAGTCTGGTATAATGATTATATAAACATAAATAAGTTTTAAAAAATATGTTTATTGTTTCATTCGGTTACATATAGAGGCTTATAACTGACAAGTGGGCTAGCGCAGCTACCTCGAGGGTTGGCGAGTGCAGCGAGCAGGGGGAAAAGCCTCCTAGTATATATATATATATATATATATATATATATATATATATATATATATATATATATATATATATATATATAAAATGTGATGTGTTCCTTTAAAGTATTTTTTTCTGTGTAAAATATAGTACATTATTTCCAATAATTTTTCTAAATTTGCTAACACACATGATGTTTGTGTTTATATAGCTTTTTCCGAAATGAAGTAAGTTTTTTTTAAGGTTATTTCATTTATTATCGTTATTCTTTGTATCTTCACTTTTACATTGTAGAATTACAACTGTAAAATTATTTTACTGAAAAAATAATTAAAATTGTAGTGTACTTGAAAAATCAAATAATATAAAGATATATTTTTTGAGTATTAATTTATGTATAAAAATATACAGATTGTTGTATTTAAAATAACAAATTCTAATTTACTTCTTAAAAAATATTTTATTAAAAATATTTAGAAGATAAAGAGTCTGTTTGCCAAGAACTGAAAATTTGTCAATAATATCTCCATTTCTGGCCAATAAAATAATCTAGTGTTATTTGGTAAATGTTTTGGATTTTAAAAAGAAATTAACGAATAAATAATGTCTAGTTTTAGATTGCTTGCTTAATCTAACAGACAATCTTCGAAATAGGTTGAGAAAGACTCCCTCGTACTGTCTGCAGTATGGATTTATTACTATGTGATTTCCATCAGTTCGGAAACGTGAAAGAAGTTTCATTAAAGAAACGTTTTGTAACCAATGAAAATAAATAAAAGTTAATTTTAACATTGTCAATTTAATCATTGAATTACTTTCTGATGGAATAAAAAAAATCTAGAAAATGGAATTTATTATTAAATATGTGCAATGAAAATAGTTATAAAGTATATTAAAAAATAATTACAATTATATTTTGTAATTTTTTAGTTTACTATATATTTTTAAATTTTGATTGTTTCAAATACTATATCAATTTTATAAAATTAAAAATCGAAGATCAAGAGAAAAGCTTTAAATATTGACTTAATATAATATTATATAAAAAAATCTTTTTGTTTTAAATAGTAAATTTAAACAGTTAACACTTAATGAAATTTAAAATGTATTTTAGTGATTTAATAGTCTTGTGAAAATAAAATTTTATAAGTGTATCTTTTTACAAAATTATGGCAGAAGATTTTATATAATAATATTTAGAAAATAATAAAAATAGCTGATATTGAAAAGTAACAAAAGTAATTCTACCAAATATTGAAAACGTGAAATATGATAGAAAGTTCCTTAATTTACGAATTTTAGTTTTAATTTTTAAAAAATTGGGTGAGAATATTTCGTTTATAATTCTTTATGAAATACTAAGATTAATTTTATCAGTTGTTTTTTGGAAAAGGTTAAATATCTTAATATGTAAATGTTTTTTTTGTTGTATTACTTTTCTATAAATGAAAATTTAGATCAATTTTTTTCATAATTTTACTACAACAAAATTTATTATTGTACCATTGTCATTCTATTTATATATTTTATATATAAGTACTAAATTTTATTTAAAAAAAAAATGTGATTAGATGTAATGCAACAATTGAAAATAATCATTTCTAATACGCATATGTCACAAACATATTTGATTTGTGGTTGGAAAAACTACGATCAATAAAAAAGCGTATATATCTGGTTTGACAAAGCTAAAAATAGTCATTAAATTGCGATGGCATTTCAGTACTATAACCCCTCTCCTCATTCTAGTTATAATTTCGTCTGGCCTGTACGTTTCATTTTCAATGAAGTTATTTTAAGATCAAGTACATTACGTTTTCTTGAATGGCGTGTGAAAATTCTCCAACACAAAATATTTATTAATTAATTTTTAATTCCTTGTTGGCAGCAATCATTTTTTATAGACAGATGTGTGATTGTTTCTTCATATATTTTTTTTAGTGCGTACAATAAAAGTGTTACGTTTTATTTTAATTATCGTGTGTTTATAATTAATTACTTTTTAATTACTTTAATAATTACTTGTTTCGCATTAAACAATTTGTATATATATATATATATATATATACAATATATGTATATTACACATATTTTTCTTCATCTTTTATTTAATATATAATAATATGTATTTAAATTAAAGAAAGATGCCTACAGCTGATTAGATTTTGGATATTATTTGAATTTATAATTCATTATAAATATCAATATTGTTGTAAAAATAGATTTCTTGATTATTTATATTCTATTGATTACAAATATGAATAATATCTATTGAAAATAATAAATTATTTTATATATGTTTATGACAGGTATTTTTTCAATAATTTTCCCTATATTATTTTATCTAAATTTGTTGTTGATTGTTGTATATTCATGTTTTACTGAACAAATTATCTAATCAAATAAGAAAACATAAATTGAGAATCAAAAAGTCGCAGTTTTTCAATAGTTGTTTTTCAATTTTATACTGTTATTCAGATTAAATGTTAAAAAATATTTCTACGAACTCAAGATTTGTTTTCTATTTTTTGATTATTCAAAGAAAAATTTAGACCTTCTTTATCCCAATATATTTTCTGTTACCAAATTTTTTCATGTATATGAATATAAAATAGTTGCAACAGAGGTATTGGTCATGGCTAGATTATTTGTTTTTTTTTTTTTTTTTTTAATAGGAATTCTTAATTACTATCCATTTTACAGTGAAGAATTCACATATTGTTTCTGTTTATTTTGAAAAAAGCTTCTATATTCTATATTATTTTCTAACATTACTCCATATTTTTCAGGCATGTCAATTATTCCACATTTATAACCTGGAATTAGTAATGTTTGTATTCATCAAATAATATCCAATAATAATTTATACACCATAGATTTTTTTATAAGCAATATTAATTATTTTATCCGATGGAATATCTAATTCATATGAAAAATTGGGTTTAAAATCAACACTCTTGAAGGAATGTATCTTATTGATTCAAAAACGTTTGCAATACATTCAACTCTAATTTTATTTTCAATAAAGAACTGTTCTATTCTAGTTATGGTCTTTTAATTTTGTATGAAATACGAATTTATGCCAGGTTTTTGTTATTTAAAATTTTTAATCTGTAAATTAATACGAGTATATCTAAAAATTCTATTATTTAAAATCTTTAATCTATAAATTAATATGAGGTTTTTCCTACACGTGCATAGAAATTATATTTGACACAAACGAGCTCAGAGAATGAAAAATGTCGGAAGACAATCTCGCCAAAGTATGCAGTTTTCAAAGAGCAGACAACTGAAATATTAGTTTTTCTTTATTACTAATGCGTATGTAGAAATAGATTTTTAGTCTATGAATTGATGTTCAAGAATTGTGAAGAAAGCATGTCAATGTTTGTTTCAAGTTATCTAATTTTTATACATTTTTTCTTTGGTTTAAACCGTCATTTTATGTAAATTCCATACTTGTACGTGAATGATATTTTTTTTGGAATTGTCTTTTATTTTATAAAATTGAAGATTAACTATAAGAATAGATTTTTTGAAGTGTATCTGTCCAAATACATTTTTTTTGGCATTATAATCTCGAAAGAAATTAAATATGTATCTAACAAATTAAATTTCGATTAAAAAATATACAAAATCTCTAAGAAAATATTCATCTAATTTAAGTGAGTATTGACTTTCATAATACGACCCAATTGTTCTCTAACCATGAACACAAACGCAACTAACGTCTTCATTTCTTGGAGTTTAAACAGCAATAAGGGTAATTATTCAATTAAATAATTGAATTGTAAATAGTTAATAATACTTAATGAATTATTTGTTCATGTTATTAGCGAATATTGTCTAGAATCTTATTTTCATACATTTTATCATGAGCTCTTTTAATCATCTTACATTAATTGATTTAATCGTCCACATCATCGTCCCTATAGAATTTCCTTATTTAAATTATTCTCGTTATTCACTGTTAGACAAGTGCCTTACTCAGATGGTTCATTTTATGTCTCTCTTGGGTACACTTCATTCATGTTACAATTGTTGCAGCAATTAACTTATCTGTCCATTATTTTTTTTCTATTCATATATATATATATATATATATATATATATAATCTACTGAAATGTAATAACAATAAACAATAAATACGAATGAAATGTGTTGGAAAGCTTACCTTTGAACTGAAAACAACTTTCCATTTCTTCTTTTCGTCTAAACATGGGGAGTTTCTTAATTATTTTTTTAAATCCTTATCTTGAAATGTATTTATAACTAATTTATTTTTCTTTTCAAATTTTTGTAGTTACAGGATTCGTTCCATTTTATTTCAAGATATTTTAGAAGTGAAGTGTACCTATTGGTTAAACTAACTTCTATTAGATAATAGAATTGGTTTTATCAATATTTCAAAGCTATTTTTAAAAATTCGGTAACTGTATAATAGTAATTAGACTTTTCTACGTTTTTTATACTTTTATATTCTATTATTTCAAGCTTTCCAGCTGTCGGTAAACCAAAACCATGTTATAGAACTGAAATTTATAGCCTATAGCCGGAGATTTATAGCCATAGTAAATAGCATCTTTTTACTGACTATGGACTATCGATATATGATGTATATATATATATATATATATATATATATATATATATATATAATGTGTGTGTGTACACTATTTTGATGTTTTACTGAACTATCCATAATAATTGTTTTAATAAGATGATGTCTGTTAAAAACATTTTTATCTTCCTAAATTATATGACCACTATTCAATCCATAATTTGATTGTCTGATAGAATTTAATGTTAAGATTTGTGTTTCAGGCAAGACATGTTTTTGCTCATTTTTTCCAATCGGAAAAAAACAAACTTGTGTAAAATGTAAAAAATATTGGCTGGAAAGAAGAGTTATCTAGAATAAATGTATTTCAAGTTAAATAAAATAATTTATTTTAAAATTTTTAATAATGTTATACTATCAAAATGTATCAGCAAAAATGTATTCAGTATTAAAATACTGTTTATTGATGTATTTAATAACAACGTTTAAGTTAAATTTTATTTTACCTTTGTTCTTTTACTTTGATTCTCAACGCTGAACAAAATCATTAAAAACACACGTTAATGTTAAATTTACAATAAAACGAAAGTCGAAATGTATCTCAAAGCAAATAAAAAACAACCTGAGTGTTTATATATATATATATATATATATATATATATATATATATATTATATATATATATATATATATATATATATATATATACCACTGGTGTGTATGAATGTATATCAGCACAGGGAGCTATTACAGAAGCGATAGTGACCTGTATATAGTAAAAGTCAACCAGTGCAGAATACATACAATGTTTGTTTTATAATGACGCAGCGAAATAAAATACACAAAAAAGTGCTATGTCCGAAAAAAAGCTCTGTGTGAACGTGGTGTCCGGCTACCAATGTTCTAGCACAGGCAGTGGGTTATTGATCCACTGTATAAATCTATCTTTGTCTTGTACGCGCGTTTGCTATTTATGTATGTGCGAATGCATCAACTCTTACTCTGCCTACGCAAAAACACCCACATCATCCCCGATGCATACCCCTTTGGGATAACCCGCGCATCGTATCAAAGGTTCCTCGGTACCTCTCGACTGCATTTGTATAACGCAAGTGGCTGCGTCACATTTCTTTCAGATCAAAGATAAAACGAATTACGCGTACTTTTTTATGTTAATAATCAACTTCTTAGTTATAGATCTTACAAGTGAATGTACGTACGTACATACGCCGCTCTATGTCGTTCGGTGTTCTGTAAAAACGAGCTCTTTATGAATATAATTTGTGTCGGTGATTTGTATATATATATATTTGCATAATTTGTAACATGTATATGTTTTTATAACCATAATCTGTTATAGCTTTGAAAATACGGTTTTGTCGACTGTTAAAAATCACCATAAGCATACGAAAAATAAAGATTAAATAATAGTTAAACTCATTTCAGGTTAGTGTTTTCATAACTGTTGGCACTAACCATCGGCGTGTTACACATTTGAATTTGTTATTTCATAAAAATAATATTTTCATTTTAATATTCGGAATTCGGCATTGGAAACAAGGTAGTTAAGTTTTAAAATATCATTTGCTTTGATTAATTTAAATTAAATTGTGAGGAGGAAAAAAATATTTTTTCACTGTATATTTCAATTTTATAAATCAATATACTTCTATTTTAATATAGCGGAGATTATTTTTGTTTGAAAATAAAATACAGTATTATTTGTTTAGTACAATTATATGTGTTTATATATAATATTTTTATTCAATTTGTTTGTACTCAGTTGAAGAATTTTTAATTTTTATTATTTATTTTGAGCTTGATAATCACAAGCGTATACATTATATAGATTATGATATTTAAAGATATGTAATTACTTTACAAGTATGCCTGATATTAATTTGTAAAGATGTAATTAAAATAATACGTAGATTGAAAAGGTTACAATTAAATTTAAAAGCGTTTTTTTAGAATTTTTTTACTTTTTTTGAAAAATTATAGATTTATTATTTATGAACATGTATAAAGAAGAAGCTTAATGGATTTTTTAATAACAAATTATAAATTACGGTTGATAGGGTTAAAAATTTTTATTCATCATGTAGCTGTTATTTACACTCACGATTTATTTTATTTTATAAATTAGAGATTTAAAAATTTTCATTTCAAACTGTTCTAATTTATTGAAAATATTTTAATTATTTTTTTTAGAGTCTAATCTTCTTAGAAAATGGGTTTTCTTATCAATAAAAAGTAAATATTCAGTTGACTTTATTTATAAAATGATTCATTCTATGAGTATTTTTTTCTTATTATGAGTCCTTTTCCAAATAATAATTATAAGTATTCAATATTGAATCAATTAGGAAGCTGTAATTACATAGAATTGTTATTTAATTTTTATTCTTGAAAAGTATTATATACTGAAAATTAATAGCTTATATATATATACACATATGTGTGTGTGTGATTAAATTACATTTTTAATGTTTATTTTATCAGCTTATTGTGTGTAATCCCGCATTTTAAGTCATTCTTTTGTAAATGTGGAATTATTGTAATTGTTTGTTGAATAATAACAGGCAAAATCCTCTTATGAAATAATTTAGTATGTGAAACATGTAAAAGAGAATAAAAAACATGTTTTTTTTGTACTGTGAACACTTCATAACAGTATATGAATACAACTCACACATCCATATGTGAACATTTATTAAAAATGTTTTTTTTTACAAAACCTTGACGTGACTTTTTTATGAACTAACTTCAATATTTTAACTGTTGCTGAAGAACTTTCAGCAATTGTAATTTGCCATCATCTGCTGTGTCACGTCAGTGAATTT
Source organism: Acanthacorydalis orientalis (assembly GCA_034766995.1). Taxonomy (NCBI): domain Eukaryota; kingdom Metazoa; phylum Arthropoda; class Insecta; order Megaloptera; family Corydalidae; genus Acanthacorydalis; species Acanthacorydalis orientalis. The sequence continues at coordinate 14,496,360 of CM068321.1, read as the reverse complement.
AGTGTCTCCGAATATTCGGCAACAGTAGAGAAATGTCGAATGCGTTAGTGTAACCAGTGTTGATGAGAAAAAGGTTCCGAGAGCATCAACCAGCCAACGAACCAGCGAACCAACCAGCCAACCGGGAAGAATACCCATATAATATGCCTCATATCTTCTCGTGCCCTTATTTGACATAGTTACATACATGCTGTCATGTTTTTGCGGTGTGTTTGAGTGCGTATGTGCGTTTTGAAATGACACGCCGACTACATTCTCGTGCTCGTTTCGTGTACGCTTTTATACAGAATTTCGCAAAATTTAAATTGTGATCTGTCACATAAGTTACGACTGCAAATGAATGAAAAGTCGACTGTATGCGTGTTGTTTACATTAAATGTGATTTAAAAATCGTTTTAAAGCTGATATTTTTTAATAGAAAATTTATTTTCACTTTGAAAAACACACACGTGTATATACTTATAAATTTATGAACTTATAATATATATATATATATATAATGCGTGAGAGGTCTTTGAGGTTTTTATGTATAAATAAGAAGTTATATTTTATTTCGATTTCAAGCTTTATTGACATATTTTATTATAAATATTTCTCAGTAAAATAATATATATATATATATATATATATATTATGAATTTCAGCTATTAATATATTTATATAAAATAATACTGATATATTTTCACATCTAAAATCAACTACTGTTTTTTTAAATTTTAATAAATCTATCTCTTAAAAATTTCTAGTGAAATAAAATGTAATAACTTATGTTTATTTTATACTTTTTCTTTTTTGTTAGTTCAAATATCAGATTTAATAGAATCCACTAATAGTATTTTTCTTTTTATCTATTTTGTATAATAGATCTTCGATTATATTTAAGTTTTGTTTGTGTCAAGTTATTTGTTGTTACTTTTATATGCGTTTGTATAAAACTCTTCATTAATTCACTAATTCTCTATGAGAATATAAGTAAGAACTGGTATAAATTAGCATAATTGTTATTTAATTCTCGTAGTGAATTAATAGGTTAGTAAAAATCGTTTTTTTTTAAAAAATAATTATATATTATAAAATTATTATGAGTTAAAATCCAGTATATAATAATACTTATTTTTACTGACACACATAATTTATAAACCATTATAAATTCGAATTTTTCTTTTACAACGCTGAGGTATAGCAAAATAAAATTGTTTTCTAATTAACAAAAAGGTAATTTATAGAAAATATTTTATTTTTTCTAACCTTAACACTTTGAGGAAGATGGTATTGCCATCAGAACATATATAAACAATAATCAAAAATGATTATCAATCAGTTATTGATCATTTTTATAGTTTCTGAATGGATAAAAGTCTCAAAATTTGATTTTTCCATTATTTCTTTTTTAGATCATATTTATTTTAGAGAGAAACATTTGGAAACAATAAAAATGCTGAGTTGATTTATGAAAGGGTATATAAATTTGAAACAATTACATATGTGTATGTTTACATTTTGAACGTATAAAAAATATTTTTATTACTGTTACTGCATACATACAATTCAGTTACCAAAAATATTTTAAAAAATATCCCAAACTTTTCTATTTAAAATCTTATTTGTTCTATAAAATAATATTAATTTTGGTTTAAAGATAACATGTTTGACATAAATGTTTCACAAAATTTGCGAAGACAATTTTGTGCCCTTTAAGTTTTTTCATGTACTATATATATAAAATAGTATCTGTGAATGTATTAATGCGTGTTATAATTAATAATAACTAGAACTATATAATAAAGTTATGATTACTTCTACTTTGTACTATGAAAATAAGATAGCTTTTATATCAGTCAAATTGAACATTTATTTGAGGGGAGTGGTTTCGTAGGCATATTTTTTGTACGGTATCATCCTACATTATACACGAGATATCCTTCTACGTTGGTTTCGATACCCATGCAAGATCCTAAACACGTTGATGGTAAGTTAAAGCGATGTACAAAAGAGAACGATATATCACATCAAAACGGTCCATATCTTTTCATCTCCTCTCACAGTTGTATCATAAACAAGCAGTACTGTGCCTGTACACCACATCGCAAACAGTTGTTACTGTTAGTGCATTCTTTTGTTTCGAGCAAAGCCTACTATACGGAACGTTTGCCCTCGGGATCATAAATGATACAGAGTTGAACTAGAACGGGACAAAGTGCGTGGCCATCAATAAAACAACAACTAGGAGATCGAGTACAATGCACTTTTGTGTACAAAGGCCGTATACTGTTGACATTTTCGTGAGTCTAGACGAACGAATGAACCTCACATGTGTGTTGAACGTATAAATGTCAAAAAACATACGTTTAAAATAGTTCACAATGTAATAAAACTTAATTATTCATTTAACGTGTATACATAACTTTAACTGTAATAGACGATTGTATACAAGTGACTGGTACAACGGGACACTGCCTAGTACGTCATAAATTCGATTTACACTGTGATTAAAAAAGATTTCTTTAATAAAAACAAATGCTTAATTAATTTGGATTTTATTTACAACTTAAATGAAGTGAAATACATTTTTATGGCAGCAGAAATACTTGTTTTTTGAAAATATTTTTTTTTAAATTTAGACTTTAAAATGTCATATTATTAAAATATAACTATTGTTCGTATCCAAAGTATTAATAATCCAGAATATGAACGTCCAGCTTCATGAATTAAGCTATAAAAGTAATGAGAATACAAACACCATAATACTTCTTATTAAAATGTATAAAAATTATAATATTTGATAAAGCGTATGCTGTTAACATGTATTTCAATGGTAATGTCATTATTTTTAGAGCACAAGCACCGAAATATTCTCATTATTTTTAAAAAACAGTGCGAATATCAGTGAAAGTAATCTCCCCTAATATTTATTTCTTATTGAAATGTGAAAGAACTGATAAGCGATATAAAACACCGATAAGCTGTTTCATCGTTTTAATTACTAGAGTAGAATTGCGTTTTAGCATACTTTCAGTTCAATTACAGTGGCGTTTATTATTCATTCATTGAACTGTTTATGCCGGATACGATCTCATCTTGGATACCACGAAAACCATTTATACCCGAATGTAAACATTCGACGTAAAAAGAGACAGATAGTATGCACATCAGACTACACAAATATTTTCATATAATTAAAAGGGACGTCGTTTTAAACAAACACGATATCTATTTCGTAATCACCACAAAACACCGCAAGCTTTACGCGACGAATGAACGTATCGCGGATAAAATTTTCACTGGAAATAGAAAAAAAATCGTGGATAACGATCCGGTTGAAAAAAGACGAAATATATTCGTCGAGATAAAACAAAATGGAACGACACTGTCAGACTGTAGACCATACTGGTTATATACGACAAAACACGGGCTACAGACGGGTTGTAGAATATACAGTATACAATGCCCGAGGAGTTAGAGCGCGCTTGTGTCAGAACTAAATCACTATACATTGATAAATGAGCCCGGGGTCTTAAGTGACGTCAGATCCGCTCGGGGGCACATCCGATCTAACGGTGGCGGCTGATGTGCACTGTATCCTGCACGCCCCGTTTTACCCTACGCACCAGAGATCTCTCTTATGATCGGATACAGTCGTGCAGTATTGAAAAATAATAAAAAGAACTGTCTTTAGATAATATTATATGTATAAGGATTCAATTAAATTTTTCATACGATTTTTTAAAAATAAAAAAAAAATTACTTCGACGATAGACGTTTACTCAACATTATTTCTTCTTTTAAAAGATATTTTCGGAATACGAAAATTATATATTCTATAAATCTAAATATGAATGATATTCTGATAATCAGAGTCAATCTTATTAGTTGTTTATTTAAGACAGCGTTATACTATTTTATTTATTAATTTTTGTTTTCGAATTTATTATATAGTTAAGTAAATAATTTTTATTATAAAATATTACACACATAGTACATAAAGCTGTAGATATAATGCAAATAGGACCAAATGTTTCAAAAAAAAAAAGATAAATAAAAACTTAAATAAGTAGTTACCGACATAACTTTCTTTAGAGATTACGAATTTAATCCATTTCAACCAATTTAAACATTTTAAAACAATTAAAATAAAGATCTTTTTAAAGAACGACCCTATATCCAGAAATATCTAAGATCTATGTGTTAAACAGTAGTTTTGTTCACTACTTGCTGTGTATGGCCAAGCCCATTGAGATTTCTTGATCTGTGTGGTCTAATGCATTGGCTCTGCGTCTCGGTCGGTGTCTGTAACTGTGAAATAACAATTTATATGTGTGATTATCATGAGATTGGATAATTAATTAGTGATCTCGGATCTATTTAGTAATTATACGGCCGTGGCGTCTCTGAGACTTGTTTTAATAATGCAATATTGTTTTACTAGTTACATTGTTAATTAATATAAAATATGCAAGCGTTGTGGCGCTGTAATTGTATTCTTACTGCCTCTCTTTTATTTGAAATGAATGAATTTATATCAACGTTCATAAATCAAAAGAAAATAATGAAAAATATATATAAAATATATACGAGAAAAAACTTTGATGCTGGAACGTGTTTTTCACTATGTATAGATATATTAATTCGTATAATAAACGTTCGTGCTAACATAGATAACAATAAAAATGAATAATTTCAAACATATAACGAAAGAAATATATCATTCGAACAAAGATAGAAATTGAATATATTACAGTGTTGACGTTTAATTATTATCCGTACTATTTTCCATGCAAATTAATCTGGCTGGTTGTTTCAATAAATAAATGCTCTTGCTGTACATAATATGTGTCAAAAATATTTTGTCCTCTAACGTATTTTAACCAAATATATTTATTTTCATATGACTTAAAAAATAAAAAAAATCACAATAAAACGATAACTTGAACGAAATCGTCATTATTATTTATTGATAAATAATGATGTCAATATTTCTGCCATTTTGTAGACTTATTTTTGTACTTTATTATACGTTCTTCATTTATTACATATTAAAATAAAAATCTGTCATTTACCGTTTATTTTCTTTCTATTAGTAAATCTTAATAGTCACATGTATATGTTGTATTATTTAGTAAAAATGAATTTAATATCATTTACTTATTGATTGAGAAACCATTTAACAAAATAGGACTAAAATTAAAAAAATAAAATGAACAGGAGTCGAATTTTCATATAAAATTATTCTTTTTTAAAGAAATATTTCTATAGCATGTTAATAATCTGTGATGATAATATACTAACATTCAATTCTAGTGTTTAATTAAAGCATCTAAGGAATAATAATGATAATAAGTAGTTTCACTTCTTGGAAATCCATGACCTTACGCTTGATTACTACTCATTCTTTATTTAAAGCTTTTCCTCTCCATTTGTGGACTCTCAATTTTTTCGATTATTGATCCGTATCGTCCAACCATTATTTTTCGTCCTTATTTTTCGTTTTATTTTCCTTAAAGTGTACTATTTATTCCTTTCTTTTTTATTCTGTTGTCTTCAGTTCGCTATAAATGTCCCAGCTATTATATTCTTTAACTCATAATCGTTGGTTATGTAACTTGATGATTCTTCACCCTCAGCCTGCAGTTTGAGGGCTAAACATAAAGGCTTATGACTTCCGTTGCTGAAATTACCTATACCAAAAGCGAAAACAGCGAAATAGAGATGGTGTCTTAGAAATTGATTGTTGAAAAAAAGTATATATCTACTATAAATAATAAATATTCATTATTTATTAAATTTAAAAATAATTTCTATTAAAAATCACGTACTTCAGAAATAGACTTATAGTCATGCAAAATGTACAAACGAATTAATAAAATAACAGGAAATGATTCAATTATTTAATAAAGAATTCTTGCACACTAATCCGACAATGCGAATTTTTACAAAAATGTCAACACCGAAATCTAGATGCATTCTTCGAAGTTTCCGTACTATAATGGTGCGTTTCTTTCAGTTCTTTTCCACCGTCAGTTTTTCAAGGAAAAGCGTGTACGCCCTTCGGCCTCGTAGACTCACTCTCGTCAACAGCACAAAAAAAACGTACGACACCGTCTTAGAGCGAGCCACTTCTTTTACAGCCCCTGTTTTATCCTCCCGTGGCTGAGATAAAAACTATTCGTGCTATTTTAGTGATTTATTAGTCGATTAGATTTTCTTTATCATCATCCGAATGATTGATACGCGCCTTGACAGTTTCTCTGTTGATGCTGATTACCTGCTTACAGGACCGGTATGAAGAATATTAACGTATTGTGCAAAAATAAATTGTCCCTTTTACTTTTTCTTTATACGTTAAATAATGTAAGTGTAGCGTATATTTGCTTCGGTTCAAGTTTTAAAAATCTTATAAGTTGTTTTTGTTTTTATATACATATATATATATATATATATATATATATATATATATATATATATATATATATATATATATTATAAAATAAAATATTCAATCATATACAAATACATAAGCACTTTAAAAATCATATTATGTACTTGTTTTAGTGTAAAAGAAATGCTTATGTACACTAAAAAGTAATATATATATATATATGCACAAAAATAGTGATATTTATTTATTTTTAAGCTTGAATTTTACGTCAAATATAAGAGAAAAAGACAAGTGAAACTATTATAACAAGTTGTTTTTCAGCCGTATTTCTTTTCCAAAATTTTGTAAAATATAAATAAAGAATAATGCTTTTCAAATGCTGTTCTTGTGTGAGACATTCAATGGTTCTAAGAAAATATTAAATTGCAAATTATATTTAAAGAGAGATATTTTGCTCACATAAAATAAAATAACTACTGAACTAGATTCATTTACATACTCGTATATTACTTTATTGTTAATGCTTCTACTATTTAACATCTCACAAAAATATGAAATGTATTTTATTAATGTTCACTGAGGAATTATTGTCTATTTTGTGTGATTAATAATATGATATTAAGATTATATATCAATTATAAAAAAGCAAATAGTATGAAACATATCAGCTAAGTTTAGACTATTTTACTTTTAAAATTAGTTTTTCTCTACTAGTGCCTTGTTTACCTTTAAAAATAATTAGTAAAATTAAAGATTATAGTAGTTTGTTATTTACATAATAATCGTTATTAAATATTTAGAGTGACTTGAAATTTTCAAATGCATACTTCTTTATTTTCGAAATGAATGTGAATTGTTTTTTTAAAAAAATATATGAAAAGTATTAAACGGTTTTATTATCTTTAAAATTAAAAACAAATGTTTTATTCATCGCTCATTTCAAAACAATATAATTTTAATCTTTATTCTGTTGTTTTCTTCTGTACCTACTGATCATTATTCTACATAAGTCCTGTAGGCCACGTGCATTCAAGATCTACCTGAACGTGAAATAATTCGAAACCGATTCTAAAAGGAACTCACATGATCTGCAATAATCGTATTGAATAAAGATAATTTTAGTTTGAATCATTAATAGTTGTCTTTTTTTAATCAAAATATTTTTTTAATTACTTAAATTTAAGTAAAGTCTTTAAATAGCTGGGGGGTTAAGCGCGCGTCGATAACTGAGGTCATTAGCGTTATATAGCTAATTTATAAAATTTATAATGTATGACTATGCCTATATCAAGTTCCCTTTTATTTTAAGTTGTTTCTGATTTAAATGGAGAAATAGCCATTTTAATACTATTTTAAATAATTTTTTGCTTATAATTTAGTTAACGTGAAATAATGCAATATCTCATGATAAATTTTTTTTGTAATAACATTATTTGCTACCGAAATTACAACTTGCTATTTTATTATTAATTACATTTTTTATGCTTTGTTATTTACAAATTGTTATTAGACAAATGTATATTCTGAACTAGAAAGAAGATATTTGTTCAGTATGACGTTATATTTCATGAGTATGAATTCTATATACTCTTTTTTTTTAAAAAGAATGGTGTTTTCAGTACTTTCTGAAAATAATTTAATTAAAAGCAATAAAATTGTTCATTATATATATATATATATATACACTATAATAATAATATATAATAATAAATGAATATGACGAGTTTTATAAAACTTGATTACAAAATAATATACTGCCTAGTTTAAAGTGTTTTATGGAGGAAGATGTCTAGTTGATGTTATTTGCATTGTACTGTAATAAAAAATATTTTTTTAGTGTTAAAAATATGAAAGTAAAAATAAATATTAATGTAACAACAAATGTAATCAAAGATTTTTTATTGATTTTTTTTTAATTATTAGTGATTACCACGAAAGGATTTTATTTCATTTAGAAATTAAATGTTTCAAAAATACTACCCTTTAGTTATAATTTGTTGATTAATGAATTATATTATAATATGTATATTGTTCAATTATAACATATTAAGTTATGTTTGTATTATTTTCCTTGTGTATATATATATATATATATATATATATATATATATATATATATATACACACGCATATTTGTAAAACTTGAATGGAGTGAATAAAGTCATTATTATTAGTAATTTGATATTATTAATAAACTTATTTCAAAGTTTTAATGAAAACATAACTTTTCACTAAAAAGAATGTTGAATTATACAATTATCTTCTGTATAATATGTGTCTGGATAATTCTAAACTGTCTCTAAAGATTCTAAATATTTCACTGGAGTTATTACTATGGTAATAATTATTACAGTAATTGTGTGGTCCATTTAGATGTTACATTGTTTTTTATCTAACGGAAGGTAAAGAAATGATATTAAAAAATAAATGACTGCAGAATTTCATAAAATATTTTATATTGATTATTATTGTAAATGCTATTTAATTATTTTTAAGTATGGACTTTTCCTTTCTTTATCACTAGTATGTTATAGAAATGATAGAATTTATGATAGACTAATCATCTTTTTTGTTGCAGGTATGTTGGATATTTTATATAAGCATAATTCATAAATGTAAGTAATTTTTTATATATTTTATAAAGTCTTTGTTAAAATTAACACTTTGTATATTTAACCATACATTTTTAGTAGTTAATTAAAATTAAATTTACTTTTTATATAAATGTTGTTTCTAAACTGAATTTCTAAATTTATTTTTTGTGCAAAAACATTTCTGTGGTGCTAATTTGATAAGAAAGTGTTTATATCAAATACTAAGTTTTGATCTTAGCAAGGTTGTAGCAATGAAAAAATCCTTTTTTTCTAGTTTAATTACATAGAATGTATTTATATATAAAAGATTTTTATTATTAAAAAAAATACATTCATTAAAGACTATTTAATATTTAATTCTTTATAATTTCTTTTATAGTAATAAATTAACAACTACAATTAATGCTATAAATAAAGAACGTATTTAAAAAGGATAAACTAGTTTTAAATAATATTTTTTTCTCTTTTTTATATATAAATGTATGTTTTTCGTTTGAACAATATTGAGAATTGCAGCTGTTGGTACTATAAAATGATATGTTTTTGTCAGTAAAGAGATGTCGTAAATTGAAAATAAATTAAAAAAGTCTAATAACAACACACGATACACGATTATATTAAACCGGCTCTGTGTGTTTCTCGTCGATACGCTTTTCTCGTACTGTTTTTCCATCGTTCTCTTTTTGTCGCTCTCTACTTCTCTTTCGTCATTCGTTTTGCGTGCGTACTCGAACGAAAAAGTACACGACGAAAAGTGGAAATTGCTGTTGTTGATGTGAACGATGATTACGACGATATGTTGTTTGTGATCCGCAGTATTTTGTTTCTAAAACAATGGTCGTTATTTATTGTCAAAGGAAATCTTTTAGTTACTTTTTGTTTCGCGGAATGTTTTCTTACATTAAATACTAATGATAACGGTGGCTAATACCGCACGTATTTTATCAAATAAAAAATACAACTTATATGTCGGAATTATGATGACATATTTCAAAAAAAGTAGTACATACCAGTATTTGTATTATATATATATATATATATATATATATATATATAAAATTTTAAATATAAACAGAATGAAAAATATTATGTATCAACATATAACATGAGCGAAAATTTAAACTGTTAGAATTTATGTTTCATGGATATAAATAATATTTTTAAAAATAAAAGTCTATATAAGAAGGTCGGAAAGAAATAAATTATTTTTAGTAGCCACAACAGTTTAGTTAGAATTGCTCATATTTCATTTTAAATATATTTGCATTTCTAAATTTTATGCATATTGTTAACACTAGTTTCTTCTTTTTTTATATTTAACCATTTTTATTCAAAATTAAGATTTTTTCGGAAAAAAATAAAAAATGAGTTTTTTTCAGCTACTTATAAAATTATTTATCTATTAACATATTGAACCTCATATTATTATAGGCAATAGTTTGAGTAAAATATATATGGAAAAACATTCTTCAAAGAAAATGGTAAATACATATTCATGTCCATGGTATTGGATGGTAAATTACTGGATATTCTTATCTATACCAGTGTCAAATAGTTAATAGCATGCACATTTCCATGACACTTGAGAGATTTGGAGTGTTGAGGAATCTTTAAGAGGCCTGACTAGATAGTCATATGTACAACCGATATTTGATATATATGGAGGTCTGGATGAAATCTCTTAATTTAACTATTGGGTTCTTGTAAAATGATATTTCTTGTGTGATGTTGAGCATTGAAGAATTATCTTTATTCTATTGATTCAATTTAAGAGGTTTATTTCAGTTTCTAATTCATATTTTCTGCTTGTTGACAGTGAACATTTGCTATATTAATTTCATCTGGCTGCACTAGGTTTAAAAAACATACTTTCATATCCATCCTAACAAATGAATAAAATTACTTTTCTTAACATTAATCCTGAAGTAAGAACTGGATTGGGTGTATGATTTAGAGAAGTTGTTATTTTATTCATAAACCATACTTTCTTCATTTTCAGTTATAACTTGATGTAAAAAAAGATGAACCCGTCATTTTGACAAAACTACGTATTCGCTAGTTTTTTTTTTGTTACCAAGAAATAATTCTTTATTTGTTTTTATATCTGTGATTTATGAAGTGGTTATTATAGTTACTGTGATGATGTGTTGTAAATACTCTTGCACTGTGGATCATGGGAATGTGAATTTCTGCGATAATTCATTTATGGTTATCTTATTGATCACCATTTTGGATCCTTTAGCGTTTACTCTCTACTACTAGGTTTGGCACGTATGGCATCTTCAAGTCTCAATTAACAGGATTCAGGTATAAAAACGAACAATTATAATTTCGTCTATGGTTAATTAAGGATCTGATTTCATGAATAATTATAATAGATCAGTGTTAAATTTCGGAATCTAAAAATATTTTTTCAGTGTCTATTAAACTTTCGAACCCAGTTTTGTAATCTGCTTACTTTCAAGATTTGTATGTGAAATTTTTGAATGTCTTTAATAGGCATTTTACTGGCCATTAGAGGAGAAAAAAACAGAATACTAAGAAACATGCAAGCTACTTTTAGATTAAATAAACAATATAGAATACGATTAGTATCGTTTTACAATATTTATCGCATTTTTTTTAAGGACACAATTTTGTTTTTATAAATGACCACCAGATCACTTTGGTATATTTTTGCAAAATAGTTTCTGTTAATTTTCTCGCGTTGTGTGAAATGTAACGGTAAAGAGAAGTTTGATCATCTATGACCGTAAATTGTAGTTGAACAGATGGCCTGAATTTGAATATTTGAAGCATGTTCAGATAACATTTCAGACGAAGTGTTCTTTGTGAAGTTGTATAGCACTGAAAGCATACCAACTATCTTCATTTGAAAATGATCGTACAGTTCTGAGTGCACAGCTGATGCACTAATTTGCAACTTGGACTCGATATGTTAATATATTATTTCAGTAGATTCGACTTTTCAACGCTAAGAGATAACTTTCTGAAATCATTGTTTTAGTTTTCTCTAATGAATATGGATAATTGTTTAAATTCCTTGAACACTCCTTTTGTATTAATTTATATTAGGAGAGCAAACTTATATAATTTACATAATTTATATGAAAAAGAACAAATTGGCATTTTTATATGAAAATTGCCATTTTTTCCATATTTGGAATTCGTAAAGAAATATAAATTATGAATACAGTAACTATGCCATTTTTAGTATTTTAAATTCAGTGTGTTCTAAAATAATTATCATAAAAGTAGAATGATAATAATTTAGTCAATTTTAGTAAAGTTGTAAATGTCTTTTTTATATTTTGATTTTATTGGTATGTTATTCTAGTTTTCGTTATGACGAATAACTGAGTTGGTTATTTATTTGTCACGACTAGTATTGTCTTTTGAGCGATCCTCAGATACTTTATTGGTATAGAACGATAAGCTACCTGATAATGGATCAAGTGTCAAAATTAATTAATAAATAGCTCAGTGTTTTTATGTAGTCATTTTTTACCTTTTACTTAAAAATAAGTTATTTAAAATTCATTTTATCTAAACATATTTAAATAATAATATTTACTTTTATAATTTTTTTTCAAATTTTCACTGTCATATTTTTATAACAATTTAATAACACCAATACTGAAATAAAATTATACAAAACATAAAACTATATCATATATCAAAAATGGTAAATTAATATAACATTAATATAACATAGTGAAGTCAATAATTTAAATAATTAAATTCATATTGTAGTTCTAAGTGTATTTTAGAAATTATAATAATAATTGTAAATATCGAAAACAAATACTCTTCAAAATCAAAGATTTCTTGTCATGTTTCTGTTCATTGTAAAATACTTTTGAAGTTATTTTTTATGTACTTAATTAAATATTTAAAATATAATTATTATTATATAACATAATGTATAGATGCATATGGTCTTTCATTATTTTTGACTTAAAATTTTAATATATTTAAGATATAGCACAGCGAATGTGTAATCAGAAAATGAAAATTTAAAATTCCATATTGCAGAGAAATTTCACTTTAATTTTTTATGAAAGTAGCCGTTGAATTTTTTTCGATTGAAAATGCAATCACTTCTGTATATAAAAGTGACTATACTCATATATATATATATATATATATATATGCGTGTATATATATATATATATATATATATATATATATATATATATATATATATATATATATATATATATATATATATGAACATTATACACATATAATGTTTGAATGTAATTATGTATGTATGTATGAATATGTGTATATGCGTTTATATTTGAAATTTAATCAGTACAAACCCTTTGAACATTATTTGCGTTTAGATTGTTCAATTAAACACTGATTGATTATTAATTAATTTATATTGAAATTGTTTACTCTTTCGCTTATACTAAATGAAAATTACTTTTAATCTGTAATTGCTTTTAATATATATTTTTAAAATGATACAGTATTTTATAAAAGGCACAAATGTATGAAAATATATATGCAACTTAATGTTAATTAAGTAGATTGTAAAAATATAATTGTATCACGTGATACATTTCTAAATCTGTGAATCGGTACCATGTCGACTCGATGAATAAAAATAGTTTCTTTTCAAATTTTGAAATATTAAATAAATAAAGTAATGTACTATATTGAAATATTTTTGAAAGTAAACAAGTAAATTTCCATATTTTTAAAATTTAGATCTTGATAAATCATCAGTTTTATTTTTCAACAGTTTCTTTACGTTTTCAGAGCACGAATAGACTAAATATGTATACAGGCAATGTAATAAAAAGTAGTTTCTACATGCAATGTGAAAAATGACTGTGTACAAGGGCATTTATATATATATATATATATATATATATATATATATATATATATATATATATATATGTTTGAATTATTTGGTTTCAATTTGCCACACCATTACATTTTTAATTATTTAATAACCGGTCAAATATAATTAACGATTGTTTTTTATCAGTCAATAAAATTATCGTTAAGTCTGCGCACATTAATAATTTAATTAAAAAGTTTGATGCCATTATCACTTCTTCATTTAATTAGTCATTTTCCTTACTGTAATATAATTATGAAGTTTGAATTTGATAAGAATTATAAATTTATTTTTAGAAAAACATTATATACTTTTAAGGAAACACTTTTTTTGATTATTTCTTGAATTAATTAACGTTTTCGGTCGATTATTATAGCTGAAAATAATAAGTATGAGATTTATATTGATATAGTTTTGATTAGTTTTCATATAAGTTATACACTTTGTAATTTATTGTTTGTTTATCGTGTATGAAAAAAGGACATTATTAATTTCTAGATTTAAAAATACATTATTGATTAAGGTAAATTGTATTAATGTATAAAAATATTATTAGTAAACATAATCACTCTTTTGTGAGGGAATTTGTGGTAGTATTTTTTTTATCATAATTAAAATTTGTGAATTAAAAAGGAATATTTAGTTGTAGTTGAATAATACATTTGTGAATTTTTATTCTCAGATATTAATGACGAATAGAAATCAACCAGTGCTAATAATTATACTAATATCAAGAAATATAGGTTTACAGACATAAAAATAATATATTTCTTAATATTTAATATTTTGTTGATAAATTTTAGCAGGCGCATGAATTTATAATACGTCACTTTTAAATTCACTGATAAGTTTATACTTTGAGCGTTTCAGAAAACAAAGAAGCGCCGAAAGATCGATGCTTTGAGAGTAAGATGTTTAAAAGGCAGATTAGAAATTTTCGTATCTAAGTCAGCATTAAAAGTTATTCTACAAAATTTTAATTATAGGAGAACGTGATAATATTTAAATAATGCTGTTTTTATAAATAAATATATCATGCACAGTTTCAAATATTGTGTTAGTACTAAATAATTATTTAATTGTTAAAATATAGTTTTGGTATTGTGGTGAAATTCATTTTCACATATGAGTTTTTCATTTATTCAAGAAATCATAAAAAAATCTTATCAATAATGTTCAATAAATGATTATTGATCATTTCTGATTATTTCTTATGCACATTTTGATGGCGACACCACCATTTTTGAAGTGCGGAAGTTAAAAAAAATCTCAGAGGCACAAAAAAGAGTGAAAAATTTGATTTTTCTGTAGTTAAGTTCTTTGGGACGTTCAAATTTCCATTCAAATACGTACAACATATAACCAAACCAAAAAAAGATTAATTATCATTTATTGAACACTATTAATTAGAACATTTTTATGGCTTGTGAGTTAAGTGAAAAATTCATTTTTTAAAATATGTGACTATGGTTTTGTTATATTTGTTAGTAATAATTATTCGTGTAGTATATTTTTATAATACTAAATGGAGAAAATCTTTGTTTAGCACATTTTCATTATTCAATTTATAGAAGTATTTGGAGAAGTATTTTGAATTATGTTAATTATACACGATCATATTGAACGGTTTTAGATTGTGTGATTGCGTTATTTTGTTTGTTTACTATATATGATTGTATATAAATATAGACGTAACTTTGTTAACTGTTATTGCTTGTTTAAATATTGAAAGTGTTTGTAAAAATATGTATGTACACAATGCGTCAACACTCTGTCATATGAATCATTTAACTGAAATGTTTATCGCTTTGTTAAAATTTCATCTTGTTTTATTTGTGTAGTGTCTGGAAAAAAAACTGACATGCTTTATTTTTGTTTCGCTGAAAATCTTAATGAAGTATGTAAATTTTCTAGTTTAAGTCTGTAAGTACTGAACTTACATAAAATAAAATATTACTGGTAATTACAGATTTACAATTACAATTTTTGATTCTGTAACTCCATTTACTTTCACAAACGATTTGATTATTGTCTGCACTTCTCTGTACAGAAAATTATTTGAGTATTATGAGATTTTTCTATGTATATAAAATATAATAATTTTTTTTATAAATTGAAATGTAAACATTTTATAATTGGGAGTAAATTTTTCTTCAAATGTAACCCAATATTGTAGTCTTAGCACTGTGATGCATTTCTTTTGTATCTTATCGCCCCAAAGATGATATTTTCACTATAAAAATGCAATTAGGTAATAATAAAAACTATCAATAATCAATTACTGAATATTTTAATCCAAAAGAACTTTATGATTTGCGCAGAGTGAAAATTAATTCATGAAAATCGAAATTGTGTTTTTTTTCATTTTTAAAAAGAGTATATCTTTTAACCTGTATTAAAAGTGAGACATGATGATATATAAAGTAACAACACAAGGAATTCCAATACGTTTTAATTATTTGAATAGAATTCTAAGCTACCTATTAGGAAATTCGAAAGTAAATATATTAAAGGTTTTTTTGTTTTTATAGTTGAGAGGTCATATACAAAAATATATGCAGCAATAACAGATTCACAAATAAAAAAACAGTGAATTTCAAACAGATATATTGGATTGAATAATTAAAACAAATATAGATATTCCAAAAGTAAAATGCATGTCTTAATTGATATTAATTTTTATTCAAATAGTTTTTAAAATAGTAGCCAAATATTTAAAACGTAGATATAATACAGTTAATGCATATAAATTTGAGTTTAAAGCTCGTATATTCAATAAAATTCAATTAAAAACTTTGGATTTGTTCAAATATTGTAAACATTATTATTCGTTTTTTAACTTAAAAGTGGGTATTCAAGATGGACGTATTTTACAATCTTATATATATATATATATATATATATATATATATATATATTAAGGGTTGTATTTGATTTTTTCAGAACTTAAACCATTTTTTACCCTCAACATCAATAAACAAAAGTTTCAAAGAAAAAATGTACGCATCATTCAAAATGTTTTATTTAATCTAGTCTCCCTAATATTTAATTTTATAACCAACTAAAGCGTGACATCTGTTTACTTAAAGACCCTCAAAAGTGCAAACATAGATCTATATTAAAGAAATATATATATATATATATATATATATATATATATATATATATATATATATATATATGTTTTGGTATCTATATATTATATATATATATATATATATATATATATATATATATATATATATATATATATGTATACATGTTTATACATTCCGTGATTCACGAAACTTTACAAGTCTTGTGTCAACATGACATGCCCTTTCAAATTTAAAGAAAAAAATCATTAATTCGAGGTTGTTCCCTCTTATATGAAAAAAAAACTGGTACGGTGTATATTCGTGTTTATACAGAGATACAAAGCACACATACACATACATGTTATACGTTGGAATATCCAATAAGGTTAAATATTTAACGTTTCATTTTATACACGGTAAAACTTTTTTAGGACTTTGAAATGTTCATTGTAAATTGCTGAACAAATTTTAAAGACTCGGCAAGTTTTAATTAAATTTATTATTATTAATGATAGTAAGCACTAACTGTACATAATGAAGTCTAACAATACACACGTACACATCAGCACACTGATATATTTTACACGGATATTATAACAAGAAGCTACAAAGCGAATTCATAAAGTCCTAACTTTGACGTGAACAAAGACGGTGAAATATAGACACGGTGGCCTTTTGTGATCGCATCACTCTTTATTGATACTTATCCGTTATTATAGTTATTATTATTATAACTATTATGATTATTTGTAGTTGTAGTAGTCGGGTTTTGTAGTAGAAGTTTTAATATATTATAACAAAGACAGGGTTGAATGTGAGCAATCGGCTCTTCACTAACTTCGTCACTTTCTCCGAAATGTTCTTTGTGTTTACGTACTGGTTATCGCCTGCATCAACTTACCACTTTGAAGAGAGAAACTTTCTAGCATGGTAGAATTCACCGACCGCTATTATATCATATAAGTTGCGGCACAAGTTAACTAATCTAAGCAACCAACAAAGAAACCTTTATTGGTTCCGTCCCGCGTAAAGTCAAAGTATGTTGGCGGGATGACGTGAGATACATAGCAAATGAGGATTTCCACTGATTTCGTTTTATTCAAGAATCAGCTAGATCAACTTAATCTCAGTCGATAAGCATTTTATTAAATGTAGTTGCGTATATATATATATATATATATATATATATATATATATATATATATATATATATTTAGATACGTAGCAATAAACGCTATGTAATTGTAGCATGTGCAAACTAGATAATGGATAACAAATATGCAAACTGTTATATAAATTATCTGTCTTTGTACTGTGTTAAATATCATTGATAAGTTCATTAATCTTTCTTCATCCGTAAGCAGTTATATATATATATATATATATATATATATATATATATATGCATAAGTATAAATATTGATTATTCATATTTACAATGGTGTTAAATATTTTAAATAATCCAACATCAAATTTAATTCTTCCAATTTCAAACCAAAAAAATCGATGTAACCAATATATGTTTCTATACAGTTTGTCAATATAACTGTTTTTCCAGGAAATCTGACAAATCCTGTAACAAAACGTAATATAAAAACAGCTGTCCATTAAATCTTCTTTAATCTATGTTTTAAAGCTTCCACTTAATACTGAAATGGTTCAAGTGTGCAGAAAGAAAGTTAAGTTTAAGATTAAGTACCGTCATTTATTCCAATACAGAACTCATGATAGTTTTGTAATAAAAAGTACAGTTTCAATTCCAACTTTCTAGATATTTTACGCTGAAATTATATGTAAGATAGAGAGTGTGAAATATACATAGATATTTCACACAAATCTTGTGAACTATATATGTATGTCTCAATTTTATTAAAAGATAACTTCTTATATGAAGTATATCTTTTTTATATTTTATTATCAATCGTTAAGAAAGAAGAAAAGAAATCAATCAGTCATTAATTAATTATGAAAAAAAGAAAATTATAAAACAGAAAAAATATTAAAACAAAATGGAAAAAAAGATTATATATAATAATAAAACGGCATTAGAAAGAAATAGAGTATAAAAAGTATATCACTAACAGTGGAGTGTATAAACACATCATTTAATGTATATATCAGAGAGGGCCATATCTACAATAAACACGAAGTGGAGCAATATAGTAGAAAGACATAAATAAATTGGAAAAAATCATTAATTTAGAAAAAATAATTAAAGAAATTTCAGTATATTTGAAGCCAAAAAACTTATTATACAGTGTTATTTTCGGGACAAACCATTTTTAAAAGAATTTAGTACTATAGTCTATGATATATGCAATCAAAACGCTGTTTATATTTTTGAAATAAAAATATGCAAGCGTTTAAATTAGAAATGAAATATATCACTAGAAAAAAAATTGCTTAAATTTATTAAACAATCATTTTAAAATGAATGAAGGATACCAAACGTACAGAAAAATGTAGTGTAACTAAACAGAATATTTTCCTTAATAAATCTTACTTATGTACAACTAATCGTAATCCTAACCCTTGATCATTTAAGTTATGACTACAGCTTACAGTAAAATAACTTGTGGTATATTAGTTTAGATGTAATAATATTCATTATATATATATATATATATATATATATATATATATATATATACATAGTGTGTGTGTATATATGTATGATATTGTCCATTGTATTTACGTTGTTTATGAGATTTTTTTCTCATAATTAATCCATTATTAATAATCACCAAACTATTATGAGGTTAAATAATTTATATTAATATTTTTTTAGAAAATTTTCTTAAATTTAAATTGAGAAATGTAACAAGTTAATTCAAGTTTCAATAAGCACTCTGCAGAAATCCCCTTATCGAATTACATAAAACTGGCTTTGCCAGCAACGCCCTTTTTCGAATTATAATGTAGATTGATTTTTAACTTTCATCTAAGTGCTTATACATATCTACATATATATATATATAATATATTTACATATGTATATATATATATATATATATATATATATATATATATGTGTGTATGTATGTATGTTTAAACAAACATGAATGCGTGTGTTTGCGTAAGAGTGCTTTTCGCTTCGCTTTTGAGTAATGAAATCGTTTATTTTTTTGTCGTCTGTATATATTAATAAATATCGAAACTCAAAAAAAACCTATAAGAAATACATATAAAAAAACGTCAAAGTAAATCGTTAAATATATTTGATATCCAAAAACCAATATATCAAGCTTACTGAACCGTTTACAAACATAAATTTAAAAACACAAATAATATAAAACCTTGTTCAACCGTCTGGAATTTAAAACCTCGAGTAAGAAATGTCATGCTGCGCACAGACTTTTATTTAAGTCTTTTATCTTACTCCAGATATGATGAAAAAAGCACACGAAATAAATAGATATATCGTAGTATACACAGAGGTCCCGTGCTGCAATACAATCTTTCCTATCCGTTAAAAAGATCACCGCGAACGTAAAAACGTCGATGCTTTTGTGTAATGTCAGCACTGTCCGTGTATAATGTTTTCAACTCTCAGATTATATAAAAATAGACGCGACAGAAGTGAAGCGCCTATATTTTTAGCTCGCGGAAATTTAAATTACGGAACTTGTACGAAGACGCACTTGTGTCAGAGTCTTCAAGAATCTTGTGCCGAAGAATGTTCACGTTTGTGTGGATTGGAGTCACTCAAGTGTTTATTAAATAAAACCAAACATGTGATCTCAAACACGGCGGTCTTTTTTTATCATCATGGTATTTGTAGTCGTCGACGAGTTTTTTTTTTTACATTATCTATCTGTTAACAGACAAACACACGCGCCTGTATATAAAGTTGATGCATATGTTGTGTTCTTCTTTAATAACAGATACGATTTTATTTTAAAAATAAAATTTATGTTATAATGAATTTTATTAAATGTATGTTCTATTATATTTTTCCAATGAAATTATATATATATATATATATATATATATATATATATATATATATATATATATGTATATATACATATAATTTAGCGTGAAATAAAATCTGATTAAGTATTAATTGGTGTATAATTAAGAAAAATGTTTTATTTAAATTGGTACTTTGAACAGAATATGTGATAAAATTCAGTTTAAATAAAAGAAAATTAATTCCAATAACATAAATAATTCATTAATTTTTTTAAAAAAAAAACATGTTATGTTAACCAAAGCAAGATAAGTGTACTATTTCGTCTATATTCATACTATTTGTATATCTTTTATTCAAAATATGAGTTATTAATTAATAATAAGCTCAATTGTATTCCAGTCACATTTCGCACTTGTATTATAATTAATTCCTAGTTACAAATGGTGTTTTAAATGCATCTAAATTGTAATAATTCTATAATACTTACAGATTAAATTTGTAATTGTTATCGTTTTGACTAATTATCAAGATTTATTAATTAATGTTAATATAATTAGATTAATTTGCAAATTTAACAAATATTGGTTAATTATCTGGTTTGAATATTGATTTCTATTAACAAATCGATAATATTAACACTAATAATATCATTGTAATTTCTGAAACGAATTTTCGCATGTGAAATAAGGAAACTGAAAATTTGTATATCGTTTTATAGATTTTACAGTCAGTATATATCTTATTTTTATTAAATTAAAATTATTATATATACCAAATTTTTGTAGAGATTAATGTAACTTAAAATAATAAAAATGAACTTCTATACTTTTAGTGACAGCTTTTGATAACCACAGAAAATGTTTTTTTTTATTTCCCTGTGTCGGAATTCGTGAATCAAAACATATACTTTGGTTTATTATAATAAAAATAAAATATGATCAAAATTTTTGACTCTATTTTGACAAAATAGAGTCAATTTGTTTTAATATATTTTTATAATTAGGCATGATTATGTATATATATATATATATATATATATATATATATATATATATATATATATATATATATATATATATATATATATATATATATATATATATATTAGTGGTGTGTATACAGGGAGTAATAGAAATAATTATCCACTTAACCTTTTTTTCAATATTAAAGTATACAATTCAGTATTACTTTCTTCTAAAAACTTAAAAAGGTTTATGAATAAATTCATAGATTAAAAGAAATGGGATAAATTTTGTAATAACTCGGTGCACAGTGTATTTTTGTGGATTTTTTTTAAAACTGTCCCTCAATTATTCGTTTTAATCTTGCTGAATTGATCAGAGATTTATATATATATATATATATAATAATTATTATTATTATTCATATGTTTCTTTACTTAACTGAACAACTTATTTTGTTCGTTTCATTTAAATTGTAATTTGACTACAGCTTGAATATTATTTTAATTATATTTTTTAATTGATCTATATAGAATTTTTTCAAAATGATTTAGATTTTCGATTTAATTTTTATAGTATATTAAGATTGAAAGCCATTGATATTTTATTTGTAAACATCACGAGACGTTTTATTCTCAATGAAAGACGTACGTCACAACAACGAAATTGATTCATGACATATTGACCAATAATGCAAAATTTGCTACGCATGGATACGAGCATGTATTGAATTTCTATAACATTGTGTAAATATGGGGAATAGTATATAAATAAAACAGTGAACACTAAGAATGTACTAGTGAATGTACTCGTGTGAGATTATGCTCATAATAAAAAAATATAAGTCGATAATTT
The DNA here is from genome assembly GCA_034766995.1 of Acanthacorydalis orientalis. Lineage (NCBI taxonomy): Eukaryota > Metazoa > Arthropoda > Insecta > Megaloptera > Corydalidae > Acanthacorydalis > Acanthacorydalis orientalis. The sequence continues at coordinate 14,473,722 of CM068321.1, read as the reverse complement.
CTTATGTATGTGTATATATATATATATATATCAGATTTTTTTAAAAGCAAATACCTATGCAAACAAAAAGTTTGATCAGAAATAGCTCCCGCTTAGTTATACTTATCATCGTTAAAAATATATCGTACATCGTTTAAGTGTTTTCAGTTTGTATACGAAATTATGTACGTAATGAAGGATTGTATTTTATAATAATAGGTTTCTAACAGACTACTTTTAAAAATAACATGTGGAACACGCACATGTAATTCTTTATCGAGACCAATGAATAAAATATCAAATTATTTCATCGATAATTCGTATACCACGAAATGTCATTTCTGTACGATCGTTATTGAATTCAGGCCATATGTTGGCATCACTCTGAGACGTTTATTCTATTTTAGACGACATTTAGAAACAGATTCCATTAGATGTCTACGCGTAGGCTGTCAGACACAAAGCAGACGATATTACACAGCGTGTATATATATATATATATATACATAAGTGTGTGTATGTGTTATTTTCTTCCTGTTGACATAATTCATGAACGTGTCATATTTTTTATCGATTGGCATACGTTTTGTAAATAGTTGAAAAGGAATTAACTTGTTAAAATGCCGTCGACTTGAATAGATGGATATATTTATTTTTCGAATAAATTTCGTATAGATGAACGTGTGAAAAAATGTTATTTTAAACGTCGTATGAAGACATTTTTAAAAGCTTTCCATTATAAAAACATTATAAAAAGACGCAAATGTTAATAATATACATATATATATATATATATATATATATATATATATATATATATGTATATACATACATATATACATAACGCGTATATTTGTGTGGTATAAAAGACAAATTGGTGTAAGAACTTCAAAGTATTCAAAATATGTTTAGTAAAGATCTGAAGTAATACGATTATTTTTAATGAGGTATTTATTTCTCGATAATATTTCGGTATATTTTTTTAGTTGTAGGTTCATAAAATACATAAAATATAATATAATGGTTCCAAAAGTGTTTTGAAATTTTTTTCAATGGTGAGCATTTGAAAAAGTAAAAAAAATAATAAAAAGAATTGATTAAGAACCTAGATTGTTTATTATTAAAAAAATATTTTTTAATATAATAGTAATCACTTCATAATATGAACTGATAGAAGTTCTAACTAGATTTTTTTATGTTCAGAATTCTAAAATATCCTATAACTTTTTTTTTAATTTCACATTTCATAATATAGTTGTTTTTTTCAAATATACTCTTTCTTATTTACCTAAAATGCGTGCATATATCGTATCTTATTAGGAAATATGAATTCGATCGGTTTTAATTTTAAAATTAATGAGATAAAACTGTAATTTTGTAACGGTTTAGTCTACTGAGTAAGTAAATAAAATGGCCAGTTTTTAATTATTTTATTATTGGTGGTATATTTATTAGATGTGCAAAATTCTATTAACGTTTTGAAAATGTTGCTATTTTCTTATTTATTTCACCTAGTTAATAATTTAATTATCTAAAACGGTATTCAGAGAATTATACGAGAGATCTAGGGAATTGTATTATATTTTTTAGCATTTTCTTTAAATATTTTGATTTTCAGTACATTAATACGATTTGGATACTTTATATATTTTTTTATACTCATACTCTTTTTAATACTCATTTTTTTATTTTATATTCCTAACAGTTTATAAAAAAATACTGGATTCCAAAAAAAGTTAATAATATATAACTTACGTAACATTATGGAAAATAACATTTTTTTAGTGCATACAAATGAATAAGTAATAATAAAATGAAAGTATTCATTTTTTATTTTGGTGATTTTTGCTCTGGTAAATCATTCGTCTTTGTCTGCTACAAATAGTTTCGGTTCTTGAGCCGCCCCGCAGGTGGCTTGGAGATACACTGACAGTTGATCAAAAATCTACTTAAACATAGCTCAAAAGTTAAAACTAAATGGAGCAGATAAATATCGCCTGAATTATCAAGATCAAAACAATGAATACAATATAGCAACATGATCATAAGTATTACATAAAAATATACATTTAAATTTTTATTCATCTTTTATCAATAATCGAAATGAATTAGTAAAACAAATTGTTTTATTATTTACTTATATATATATATATATATATATATATATATATATATATATATATATATATATTATATTTTCAGTGTAACCGTGTATTAGGAATTAACTTGCATAAAACTGTATTTATAAATTATAAGTATCTTTATAAAAAACACACTTAATTTGTATGTATTTGGATTTTTTTAAGTCTCTTATTTTATGTTAATCTATGAAATATATTAAATTAGATAGATATCATTTTATCATAACAATAATATTTATTGTCATCATGACTAATTCACACTTACAAATGAATTGTGACTTCCCCATAAAACATAGAATTCTTCCAATCAAAAATTCTCCGTTATTGATTATATTGTTCCTTATAAATATTTATGTGGCAATGATATCTTTATAGCGCTTAAAACTAGAAAAAATATTTTTTTCTTAAGTCAATTAAATTTTGTATTAGTCACAATTTATTGGTAATAAATAGTGTTGTATTCAGTTCTAAAATATTTCGTGTATATGAATTTTTACCCTTTTTTTTAGCAAATATAATAAAATATACCAAGCACATAAACTTTTCAGAATCAATTTATTCATTAATTGATTATTGTTCATATGTTTTCATACACTGAATTAATTTATGTAATTTAATGTAACTTAATTTAATAGCAGCTAAGTATAATTCTTTTCATCCTTTAATTTAGCAAAGATAAAATATCCATTTAAATGTTAATTTTATTTAAAGTTATTTTTAATTTTAATAGTTTTCGTTGAACATTTCCTTTTATGAAATTTTGCAAGTGTTTTCAAGTATTAGTGCTTACTTAAACAATTTAACATGCAAACACGTTAAACTAAAACTAAAATTGAAATAATACGTTCTCGAAGGAATCACATTGTCATTAGTAGTGCTAATGTGTACAACATTTATTACATATTCCTTATGATAACTTTGTGTATAAATTAATTAAATAAGACTATACTTAGTGAGTTCTCCAAACGTTAATGTAACCATCAAGTAAATTGACTGAAACGAAAAGTTTAAATGAAACAGTTTGCAAGTTGTTGGACGTTAAAAAATAAATCTACTTCATACTTTCATCAGATTTATGAGTAAAAATGTTTTCTTTTAAATGAAATTTTCAGAAGCTTCGAGATAAAACCGTATGACTAACTATACGTCTCCAGAAAATGTTATATCACAAATGTTTATCTCATCAAGACTTCATATCCTGGTATTGGCAAAACGTGTGATGTAGTATGGTAAGTCGATGCGATAGAGTAACTCGAGCATCTCTCATAAGAACATAATACCACGTTCGTTGGCGTCATGCCACACACATGGGATTCGAATTGTTCGACTCGTTAGGTTATAGCACGAGTTGGTAGTTTTGGCGACGACGATGCACGATTAGATGATAAAGAAAATCCTAGTAGACGGCGTATACGTGTGTGCATATATATATATATATATATATATATATATATATATATATATGTGTGTGTGTGTGTGTATATATATATGTATGTATGTGTGTATCTATGCCAAAACCAATGGATATGGAACGTTGTAACGAAAACAAGAAAATTGGTATGACGGCCTTGTATACAGTACAGAAGTGAGACACATCTTATAGCTGTAACATTTTATTGTCATTTGCTTGATTAACCTCATCTCGTGAACTTTACAATTGGAATGTTATATTATTATTGTCGACTTGTTGTAATGCGGCGTCAGTTATCGTTAAAATGTGATGGTTACGTTCGAGGATTCTGGTTAAAAGACGTTCAACTGATTGTTATCTTAAAGCGATTGTGATGTAATCTTTAAAAAACAGTCGTTCTGTGGAACAAGACTTGTACCATAAAATCTTCAGCTTGGAACAAATGTGGTAGAAAATTTTACGATAACGATGATTATTAATCAAAATGTCAACGACGGTTTTAAACCTTAATATACTTCAATTAAGTTTTATCGTACATTAAATGTTATATAAACCATAAATATTCTTCAGTGTGTTCTTAAATAAGTTGAAAACTAATGTTTATTGTAAATAAGTTTGTGTTACAAATGTATATTTTGGAAAACTAAATATAAACCAAAAACAAAATATTGAATAAGAATATAAAATAAATGAAACAGCAGTAATGCCGTGTAAACACAATTTTATATAAAAATAAACATTTTTTTTCGATAAAGGTCCAGAATTCATAAGTATTAATTTCTTATTTTTCAAAATAATGAAAAGATTTATTTTGTTGTTATTTTGTGCGTATGTATAGTAATATAAAAAAAAGTGTTATCATATATAACATATTTTACTCTATCTCAATTTTATTTGTATTTTTTTTCTAAATTTAAGTTAATTTCAAGAACAGGTTATATTCTATAAAATAAAAAATAATTATAAAGTTAAAATCGAATAATTATAGGATTAAAAATTTAATAAATGTAATGTAAATGCTTGTTTTATTTTAAACTTCGTCTTTTGTTCAATTACTTAATTAAACAAAAAAATCAATGAAATAAAACAGAATGCCGTAATTAAAAGCAAGCCCTTCTTTCATTTCTTTAATGAAAATCTGTATTTATATTGGTGGAACTTGAAGACGTTGACAATTCTGTTTAACAAACACAAACAATTCTTGATTTCCTCATAAGGTACAAAGCCCATTGTAATATATTGAGGGAATAGCGTCTTTTTGGTCGATGTTTATTGCCTATTGACATAATATGTATACATTTATATATATATATATATATATATATATATATATATATATATATATGTATATATATGTGTTTGTATGTGTGTGTGTCGAATTGTATTTTTTTATCACAGAATTATTTGTCTTCTATAATATGTAATTAGAATTAATCAACGTTACACATAAATAAGAAAGTAGTCTAATGAATTTCAATTGAAACAAAAAAACAGCTGTTATGATAATCACAATTTATTCAATTATCATTGTTATCAAAGGCGTATCTAAAGTATTTTCCTTCAAGTAAAATGTTTGGTTTAATAATACTATTTAATGTTTTTTGATTATCTTAGGAGGAATATTTAAAATATTAATGAAAACAAAGAGACACACGTTGCTTTTTAGTTCTTTCGGTAAAGTGAGACAGTATACTTTGTTATTTGTCCTGGTGTCCTTTTTTGAAACTTTTATTTTTCTTTCCTCTAAAATGCCTATTTTTAGCCAGTTTTTTTCTAATTACGCCATTGTGCTCATTTCTTGTTAAAACGTGTACTAGTATTTCAATTCTCTCGATAACACCCCTTTCAAGTTTGCGGATCATTCTCTTGCGTTTTGTTTTAACAACACGGAATGCACAGTAGCAACTGTAGCATTGGGTTAGTAATATAACCTTGTACATAAAATATGATTGAAATCTGAATTCAGGTCTCATATAAGATACTGGTGTTAAATATTTTAAGATTATAATTAATATCTTACAATTATTGAATACGATTCTAAAAGATATATGTAGTAACACTTTTCAAGTTTGAAAATCTATTATAAGAAGGTTCACATATTTTTATATTTCTCGAAATACTAATCGAATTCTAATCTTTATAATATATTAGTATCTGTGTTAAAATATAAGGAACCCTTTTGCAGGTTAATACTTGTTACGTCATTATGCGGTGAAATAGTATGTACTGATGGACAGAAACGGAGTACCGAAATTGCCTGCGAATCTTTTTGCAACGTACGCACTAACTTCCCAATATTGTTTCATAGAGTCGAGTGGCAAACTCAGTAAAATGGTCGTTCAATAAATTCCACCGTTCACACTCGAAATGATACTAAATCATATCGATAAATCGCAATTGCGTCATAGTTTCCGTACGTTTCTGATAGGGAAAATGGTGCCGTTTATGTGTTTGCCCCGATTTCAAAGTGCCCTTCGGATGTTTGTTATTGAGCAGTTGCGTTCCCTTCGCTGATCACATTAGCTTTATCGAAATGAAAAAAAAATATATATACAACTGCAGAGATAGTTGACACTGAGTGGTATTCATTGGTTTATTTGGAGTTATGACACGATATATATTCTTTATGTCTTTTTTCCTTTTTTGCATTTTAAACTATCAAAAAATGACATATCCTGTTACAAACGTTGATATATTGCCAATATTTCATTAACGATATATACATATATATATATATATATATATATATATATATATATATATATATATATATATATATATATATATATATATATATATATATATATGCGTGTGTGTGTGTGAAATAAGTGCTTTTTAAACTTCTACAATTTTATATACTTTCATACGAGCATAAAGTTTTAGAAAATAAGTAGTGTTTAGAAATAGAGTTAAAAACGTTTTTATAGTAGAAAATAACAAACTTAATTTTGTTTAAAAAGTTATTTAAATATTTATATATGTAGAAAATGTTTAAAAAACTTTTTGTTTGCCAGTGTTTTCCGTGTATTGATTTGTTTTTATAATTGGTTTATATATCTAATGATGGATGCAAAGTACACTCATATTCAATGAACTGATTTTCAACGTAAAATAAGATATCGTTATAGTTTTTTATTTATTATTTAAGTTATTATTTTAAAGCCATTTTATATTTTTTACACGAAGACAATATTAGAGTTCAAATAATCGATTCTTTAGATTAATTTGAAGAACGTTCTTTTATTTAAATATTGTTTTCTTTAAATTAGGATGCTTGAGTAATCGAAGAATTGATTACGAATTGATTATCCTTTAAATCATCGTATATGTTAGGAAGGCTTTACGCAGTGTGAATTTTCTCACTATTCGTCAACTAGTAAATTCGTTTCGTGTATTTGCAAAACCGAATTAACACTCTATCTTATTATGAGGAAATGAAATTGAAATTGTTTATTTTTACTCTTTACACATTGACTTGGTTAATTTATTATCTCGCATGTAAACTCGATGTGTAATTTACTAGATCGAACAATCTAGTAAATTAAATCGTACAGTACATTTTTCAAATACTTTACTGACTTTTACTGTAGGTCTAAATTATAGTTAGATAGTAAATGAAAAACTCCAATATCTAAGTGTGCCTGTCCAAGTGATCCAGCTCAGACATTAACTACTTGTTATAGTTGACAGCATGTAAATTAGCTGGCAAATACTTTGTAAACTCGCCTCATCATCATTGATATATATATATATATATATTATTTGTAATCCATTTTTTTATTAATGAAGTTATCTATGTCTCTTATAAGATTTAAGTAATACTAAGAGTACTAATGGATTTTCCATCTTTCAGCTAATTTTTGTAAATGTGATTGCGTAGGTTTCAAAAATCTCAATTTAATACTTTTATTGTTCGTTAATTATATTTTTTTTGTTTGTATTTTGTGTGAATATTTACTATTGTTTAAATTTAATAAGTGCCATTAATTAATTATATACATTTTATTGTTATATAAATCAAAATTATTTTTAAACCAGCGTTATAATAAAATGCTTCTAGTTTTTATCGGTTGTATGTCGAATAGATGAAAAATAACTGATTAGGGTCCGTGAATAAAATATTTTCGTATCGTAAAAAATATAATTTTTCGTTGAAACCCCGTACATAAATGATCGCATTAGCTGGAAATGTGTTTTGTGGTCATCGTGACCAGCGGCTGATTCTGTTTGGTTTGATACAGCTCAGTTGTAACGTTGTGACGGCCGCCAATTGTGGGTGGGCTACACGGCGCAAAGTCCAAAACTGATGTTTCTGACTCCAACAACGTCATGCTTATGCCGACGCTGTATTTGCTGTCCGTGACAGATCCTGATATATCACAATAGGTGGATGGGAACGGATATCGTCGCATAACATAACACAGAGGCAAAAGGCATCCTCTCATATATACGATTTCATAAATCCGATAAAATACGAGTGGACAATTTCAACCGCTTCCATAGGACTTATCAAAATACGGTACGTCAAGTTTAGACGACGCGCACGCCCGCCGTAACTGAAGCCGCCGGCGTCGGTTATATTTGACGGTTATTCTATTTTATATTATGTTTCGTCTCTTGCGCGAGTGCAAAATACGATGAGTGTAAACGCACGTTACGCTACGAGTCGGGGTGTATTTTTTTATGTAAAATAAATTCATATGAGAGTCGTTTGTTTTTAAATGAAAATGAATATTTTAATAACTGCATTTTTATGAGAATTTTAGGTAAATGTTCGGGCACGTACGGATGTTTGAGAGAGCGCTTTGAATCTTAAAGCGGAGGTATCTTTAGATTTAATGTTTTCTTTTTGGAAAACGATTCTTCGTTATTATTTTTTTATCTTTACATTTCATTCGAAATTTTATGTAATATAAACATTGAGGAAATATAATTTCGTTTATAATTTCCATAAGATTATGCGAAGAAACATATGAATATTTTATTTTGAATTACTCTGTTTTCGATTTTCATAAGATGTAAGTTTTATGTTTTTGATTGAAAAAGATTTATCTAGCATTTCTTTCATATGATAAAATTCTAAGATTATTTTATACAAACGGTTACATATACTAAATAAATTCTATATTTCATTAAATTAAAAAATAAAATGTACTCCGTGCATTCAAGTGCATATGAATTAACATAGTAGAAATTTGAATTAAGACTCAGAAAAAGTAGGATTCCATTAGGACAAAGATGGTTTAAAATTAAGGATCATAAAAATATACTTCCTATTTTTATAATACATTTGATATATAAAGTACATATATCGATATAATTGACCAATTATTTAAGATATATGGATATGTTTTTAGATTTTTTAAAATAATATTTCTTTTACAAAACAAACATTTAGTTCGGTATAAAAGAGATGTATTTTTTAATTACAAGAATATTGCAAATCACTACAATAAATGTTAATTATTTGAATGAATTTCACAATGATGACTAGTAAATAACGTACAAATCACTTTAACCTACGTAGTATTACACTTAAGTGTAATTAGGAAGACTCTAAATAATACACAGTATTTATTAACTAACTGGTATAATTGAAAAAAAAAATTCAGTCAATGAAACGTGTCAGCATTATCTATAATTTTCAGAATTGTAACTGAACGTCACACACATTAATTTTTGGAGATATATATATATATATACACACACACACACATACACATAAATAGAAATATATGATGCATTTAACAAATACACATTGAATACCAATATATTAGTTACAAATATTTAATTGGAATTATATATGATATTACCACAGAGATTTCATTTTATAACGTAGTTAGAATATATGGGTAATATTTCATATATTACATAAAAAAGCATGTTATTGAAATTTATTTAAAATGAAATTGTTTATTCTGTTAATTACATTTTTAAAATTAAATATTCTTTCAAAATCAAATATTTCTGTATGTATTTAATATAAAAATTCAAAACTTGCATGTTTGGACTACATTTTTTAAGACATTAATTTCATAAATGTTAAAAGTATTAATTAAACCCACAAAATATAATACAGAATATTTATAAAGATAATAGTTAGTTCAAATGTATATTATTTATTTATTAAAATATTGTATGAAAATATTTCCATCTTAATATATTTTTTGTTTTTTACAGGTATGTACATCTTTTTCATCTTTAAACATTTGATGTGTTTTTTACAAGTAAGTGTTCTTATTAAACTTGTTATATATATATATATATATATATATATATATATATATATATATGTGAGTGCGTGTGTGTTTTTTCATCAATTAGTTATTAAAAACAAATGCTAATAATAGCTAAAGGCTGTTAATTTCCACATCTCAAAATGATTTCTCTGAATGAATCTTTGATTTTTATAAAAACTCGTGTGTTTTTCTTTAAGTTTTATATGACTCGAGTAAAGTTTTCAGAATCTCCTCACACAGTTTGTAGTCAGAATTCATTTTAGATATTTGTGTACGTTTTTTGTTCTTTTCGGCTATTATCATACAATATATTAGATTAGAGTTTTGAGCATAATAACAGTACGTTTAAACTAAAAACATATGTAAAAATCGTTGAAACACAGTTATTTAATCCTCTATAGTTTAAATATAGTTTAATATATGAAATAAATAAAGTATGGACATTAAATTATATGTATATTTATACTAATTAAAAAACATTATATTACACACAGCTTTGTAATAAATTAAAAAAAATTAAGTTATTCTTTGTTTAATTTTTTTCAATTCAGGACATATTGTATTCGAGATAATAATTTATAAAAAAAAGTAAAGTTTGAGAATTAATTTTAATTGTAAACGTTTAGTATGTTATTAACACAATATTTAACAATATTTAATTGTAATAGGAAGGTGTGAAATATTTATCAACCATGTGAACAATAAAAATTAGAATTTCCCTACAGATTCCTACCCACTCATATACATACGTACATGCGTACATATATACATACATATATATATATATATATATATATATATATATATATATAGAGAGAGAGAGAGAGAGAGAGAGAGAGAGAGTTGAGTGTAGTATACATGTATCTATTAAACGTTTAGAGATGAGTCGTATATCACGCTAATTGTGGGCAAATAAATAAATTGTTAACATTTACCTTCAATTATAATGTTGTTAATATCTTTGATAACTTCAATAATTAATAGCTGTAAAATATCGATATAAATAAAAGTGAAAGATATTATTTCTTTTTCAGAATAGTAATTCTTGTGTACATAAAATAATTAGATATAAATTTTTAATTTTTCAATTTCAGTTTTTTCTGTAATAATTTGCTAATTTATTAAACATGTGTTTGCATTCGTTAATAACTGTTAGGTTTATTTATTTTTTTATCAATGTATTCAATGATTTATACTCAAAAAATATTTTTTTAAGGTCCTACAATGCAATGCTATTTAATTCAATTTTTAATATTTTTTTTGTAATGTATTATTTTTTACTAATTATATTGGTTTGTTTTATTTTTTTTTAATTCATAAAGGTTAGTTGTTTTATTTCAAAAAGAAATTGACATTCATAAGTTAATAACAAGAATTTGAAAACATTCTTTTTTTTGGCTTACTAATCTGTATTGTACGGTTTAGTTTAGTTTGAAATTAATCTTAGAAGAGGAATAGTTTGCAGTTTTTTCTTTACATTAATATGTTATGTTACAAAATTGTAATATTTATTTCTCTTAGAATGACATCAACGTAGTATTGTGTTAAATTTTTTTTCTATTTTAGATTTTTTTTAAATTTGTCAATCTATTTATATATTTTTTTACTGTAATTTTATAAACGCTTTATACAATGTGGTGCATATAATATAAATTCTTCGGGTTGTTTTGTGAAACGCGTTTTATGAACTATTGCAGCCACAATTAAACTTCAGTTTCAACAAATTGTCTATGATATATTCACTGCACAATTGTTAATTGTTTTGAGCTATTAATCTTACAAGATGTTCAGGAGGTGAAAACATCAAAATTAAATTCCGTGACGGTATATCATATAGAGGATTTATATATACTTTCGGTCACATCTTTCTCAGTTCTCTTCGATAACTGTATTTGACATTGCAAATTTTCTGATTACAATATTTCTAGTTTCAGCATTGTTTTCTTATATATATATATATATATATATATATATATATATATATATATATCTGTGTGTGTATGTGCGTATAAGTATTTATTCACCATTTTACTTCCTGGAGTATCAATACTGTATTCTTATAACTTTAGTATTTTAGAAACATGCATAACATATAATTCAATTCAATCACACCGCAGTTACTTTCTATCTTGTCTCCTAGGCCATTTTCTGTAAATTGTTCAAATAGGGATGAAACAGTGGTCTACACGTTGAAACTTCCTCTCATGTCATCAGTCATGTTTCGAGTTTTCACGTCCTGGACATGTAGTTGACACATACAGTGACATTTAGAAACCTCATCAGAACCCTAGATTCAAGGATCTCCACACTTTAAAACACGATATTTCATAGCTTGTTTGTGGCACATGTTGCACAGTATGTAAGATAGTTGTTGAACATTGTAGAAATTAACAGCCGCTTTTATAGTGCAATTAATTATATTTAATTTTTATATGTTTACAAACCATTTCGTCATTTTCATCCCAATTGTTTTACATTTTTTCTTGAGTGAATTATTTTTGTTCTTAATTAAATATAAAGGAAACTGATTTTTTAATTTTATTGATGCTAGTTCTTATAAAATATTTCTTGGAAACAGTATTGTATTTGACAAGTACACATTTCTTTTTTATTGAAGTTATATTTATATAATGACTTTTGGTCAAAAGAGATTGCTATTTGTGTTAAAATATATTGAAACTATTTTCTTTTATATATGTTTCAAATATAACATTGTCCTTTTATATATCGGAAATAAAAAAATATTATATCGAATTTTATTTTCCTTTGATAACGAGTAAATTACTAAAGGAACTTATATAGTGTAAGTAAAGAAAATAAAGTATTTTTGTTTAATGTTTTTGATGGAAAATATACATCATAATTAAAATAATATTTATATAAATATATATATAGTTATAAATACATAAATGGAGAGGAAAAGAAAGAGGATAAAAAGGCATGTAATCAATATTTCAGTAATAATGATGATTTATTAATTTTAAGAACAGACTTTTATTGAAAGTATAATATTTTTCTAATTTTGCGGTGAACGTACTACATTACCTTACTGTAATAAATATCTAAACATATAGGATGACGATATTGAAAAATGATATGTCTTCACATTTAATAACATATTATTATGTCTCCATACGAAGTATTCGTCTTCGTAACGTTATTTGTTGTTATCTTATTACCGAACCGCGTCCGTAATAAGAAACCGACGTTACTGCCGCTGAGATTATCTGAAAGTAATTTTGACATTTGTCAAAATCGTTCGGCATATCGTATTTACACACGTACGCCATTTCCGTATAACTAACGTGTTTATACAACAGTCTCTCTTATTGACCTAATATGTATGTGGAACTCATCAGGGGATCACGAAGTGCGGAGGAGGAAAATATGAGACGACGGGTTGTTCGCCGAATCGTAGAGATATAACGTTTTTCATACTAGAAAGGCTTGTTTGTTTCCACTGAACTATTTATGAACAATTACATTGGGTCTATTCTTTATCTCATAATAAAATCAGAATTTTTTGAATATTAAATCTGTGTAATAATTAAGTATTTTATCTTCGTTCTCGCAAATTTTACTTGTGATGTACTTATTATACAAAGAAATTAAAAGGAAATTAAATTATAAATTGTCGATTTTAGTTCATAATATAATCATACAGTTAAAATATAATTTTTATTTTGATAATATGAGATAATTTTGTTATCCATATATTTACCAGAAAATATTTAATATATTTATAGGAAATTTATATCGGTAGTTATTTTGCTATCAAAAAAATCGAAATTCTTTAAGAGTACGCGAGAAATGAAATCATTTTTATCGTTTAACAAGTTTTTAATAGATATTTCAACGATAATGTTCAGTTATATATATATATATATATATATATATATATATGTATATATTTATAGTCAATGTTTATTAGTAAATATCTTAAAAACAAATAATATCAGAAATAAGTTCATAATAGAATTATGGGATTTTAAAATATGTACTTAAAACGTCAATTATATATCTTAGTTATGTTTGAATAAAGTTAGGATTCAAGATTTATTAATTGTTCAAGTTAAGGTTCTTTTTTTGTTGAAGGTTAAGATATTTACTTAGTACTATTAGTACTTTGTGATTCTTTGAGGTTATATATATATATATATATATATATATATATATATTATTGATTTATTTACTGCACAATATTTCTACAGAATCTCTGCTTCGGTATCCAATTTTTTTCAGGATAATGATGCATGGATATTTTTCATTAAATTTGAAAAGTTGAACCCGTATAAAAAAATCCAATATTGTTATTTCAAAGATCAGTCTTTATAAAAATAATTATCGTAATATAAAAATGAATGTATGTAATGTAGAAGCTGTGTTTTTAATACAAAAACATACGCATTTAACAAACAATTTAATCGATGTGAAATTAATATTAGTGCTTTTTAGACGGGATGAAATCAAAAAAAGCACGTAAAATATGCAGTATCCAATTAAAAAGAACAATATTTTCTGTCGCTAAAAATAGCCACTTATTATCCTGGAAAATGTACGTGAAAGCAGAAGAGCTCTGTTGGCAGTATGATGAGTATACATATGTATAGCTGCTATAGTAACCACCCGCTGTTATGGCGGACGCGACCTGCAATGGGGCACAGGAACGAAAATAAATATCGTTTTGAGATATGATACACACATCCGAGATACAGACATACTCGTGAAATATTCCTTCTCGCTACATGTTCGCTTTTATCCACATTCATAACAGTATGTCAACATTTACAATATACATGGTGTGACGCACGCAATGTGTAAAATAAATATTAGTAATGATTGGATACGAAAGGTCTCGATCCTGTTTGGCATATCAAATTATATCTCATTCTTAGAACTGATCGATGTAAACTCAATTATATACTCGACGGTTCATATCCCTTAATTAGCAGAGAAGCTCTTTAGCGTGTACCGAACGTAAATGTGTTTGTAAACTTTTCTTATAGTCATACTTCATTTATATAATGTATGATTAAATCATACCGTAAAAATAATGAAATAATATTTTTAACTCTCTCAGCCCGGTGCCATTTTAAAACTCACCGTACCGGTGCAGTAAACACAGTTTATCGCTAATATTTTTCATGAAAATTACTATTTATGAAGGAATAGAAGAATTTTTAATTAGACGAACATCAAATTCAATTTCTACACCGGAGATTAGTATCAATAACACATGCGTATTACTAGAAAATAAAGAAATGTAATTAAAAATATCACTGTAGTTCCTCCTTGCAAACGTTTGGCGATCAGTAAATTAACGTTTATTAAACAACACATTCATACGAAGGTTGAAAATGGTTTAGAAATAAAAAAGAGAATTAAAGTAATATTTACGGTTTTTATGATTATTTGAAAATTCATTGGTGATAGTACACAACAATAGGGGATTGCAAGGGAGTGTCCTGTGAGTAATTGAAATAAGGATATTTGGAAATAAAAACAGGTGATCAACTGAGTTTACCGCACTGAAACGGGAGAATTAAAAAGAGTGTTTTTAAAACAAAATTAATTCTAAATGAATTAGAATACTTTGTAAATTTTTTTTTTAAAATCTAGAGATTCAAACATTTTTAATTGGAAAAATATCATACTATTTTAATATAAAAGTCTGCGTATAAAAAATTATGAAATTTCAAAATCAAGGATAATTAAATTACCAAACTGTTGCGATTGAAACAGTATTGTTAAGTCAAAATGAATTTAATTTGTTCATAAAATCCACTTTATGGGTTTAAACATTTAAAAAACATATATAGAAACTAATCTATTTTTATGATTATATTAGTAAAATTATATAAAAGCTAACAGTCATTTTTAAATCGTCATATTTGTTTATATTTTGAATTTAGTTTATTAAATAAACTTACTTCATTCTTTCATATAGCGAACAAAGTAATACTTATTTCTAAATTGACAAAACGATTCAAAGTTTGTATTGTAAAATATTAAACTTGTCCTAAAATGTATATTTTCATCGACTTCAAAACTAGTTTCACCATAATATATAAAATAATCCATATTTGAATAATACTTCAAATACAAATTCAATACGATCCAATATTTGAACTATCCGGTTTATTTGAAAAACTTCTGACTCTTGCTCTTATACGCAAAACTTTTAAACTAAGAAAATATTTTTCACATTTCATTCTAAAGTTTTCGAAAATGAACATAAGTTTCTTTATTGTTGTTTTTATTCTTGGTATTTCGAAGAATTAGAGTTTTAATCATTTCTTGGATTTTTTTTAAATATCATATTTCTGCATGTACAAAACAAACACACACACCCATCTACACACTTATATATATATATATATATATATATATATATATATATATATATAATTAATATTAATTTGATAAAATGTGAAATTATAATGAATTAATAATAATAACTTTGTTTTAAAGAAACATGATATAGAAATCTTAGAAGAACTAAGTATTAGCCAGGTAGCTTATTATATTTCTTACAATTTCTTTCTATAGTCAGGCTGTGAAGTTTAAGATATTAATACTCTTCATATTAATTGAAATATTTAGATGATTAGTATTAAATATCCATTTTTGTTATTTACAAAAATAAAAGTCTTGATATAAATTTTACTAGTATTTTGGTCCTCTTTGACGATTATTCTGCATTAATGGTTATATTTTTTTTATCTTAATTTTATATATGATCAACATAATTCACAACAATTATATAGATGATAAAATAACAAATTTAGTTCATTCTATTTCATTTCCATTTGGGAATTACTGTTTTAAAAATATTTTACAGATGTTAAATAAACACATCTGGTAATAATTGAAAATGTTATGTGATTTTTCAAATTTTTCAAACTTCAATTTTAAAATAAATAATAAATATTTGTCAACATTTTAAAAATACTTGTTTTAATTTGTTCGAAGAATTTGAAAAATTCAATTACGATAAATAATCGAGTTTTTTCATTCTTATTTTTTATATATTATGTTAAAAATTTATATAATGAAAAATTAAAAAGATATTTTCTCTAGTATATAAATAATTTTACGTTTTATTATTTGTAGCAAACAACTACAAAAAAAAAATAATTTTATTTCTGTATATATATATATATATATATATATATATATATATATATATATATATATATATATATATACGTACATACATACATACACATTTAATTTATAAGTATTATAAATTAAATGTGTATGTGTATAAGTATTAGGTGTAAGCATTAGTTTGGTTCCTTTACACTGGATCAATCATAATTCTGTTTTAAATTAAAATATTTTCTTGTTGTTTTAGCATTTTGAAGTGCCATCATTAACATTTAAAAACACTACATATCTTGGTCAAACAGTTGGTATAACCTCACAAAACAGTAGTGAACACGATGGGGTCTGAAAGTAGCATATTAGGTATTGCATACTTTTCGCATTCCGGTTGAAAAACATGCGTCGAAGTCACAGGAATGATTTGTTCAGCTTCAGGAGAATTATTATGATATATAGAATATACAAAAAATGCTAAAATAGTGGAACAGTTTGGAAAATGCATTATGACTTCATCGACTCAAAACCGCTAATTTTTTTTGACGATGGACACGTCAGTTACCCGACAGATGATGAAAAATTATACAAAATAATGGAGAATATTTTAAGGATTAAAATGTATTCAGCGTTTTCATAAACATTCATTTTCTATAAAAAAAGGTATCGAATTAATTCATACACCTAATATATGGACTTATCTTATTTTTCGCTTTAAATTACATTTGATTTATACGTAACATATGTGATATGGTATTTATTATTCTTTATTCATTTACTTTTTCATCCGATTTATTTTTACATTAATTAAATTTTACATTTGGTACATGTGAATGTTATATATTTCGCTACGGAAAAAAGGCAATGTAGAAAATGTGAAATACATTTTAGAAATGAAATACTAATTAGAGTATGAAAAAATCGATGATGAACGTATATACGTTTGGTATACGTCTATATACATGTATTTATGTTCGTACAAATTATATATATATATATATTTAAAAAATATATCCATGAAGATACATTCTCAAATATATACGTGTGGTTGTGTAACCGAAAAAATAAAGTTCACCGCAAAAAAAGACATTTTCATTTAGGTGAAACCGACAATAAAATAAATATTTAAAAGTAAACAATAAATACCAAACAATAAACAAATAAATATAAAGTTAGTTTTACTACGGACATTAACTATATTATAGTGAATTTATTACATACAACAACGCTATCTTATTGGCGACACACTGGCGCCATTCAGTTACCGATTGGTTTAACTGCGACCCAGAGACTACTTTCCATGACAGTCTTTCGTGATTTTTCATTCGATTTACCACGTTCTCGCCAGGAAAATCCTCGTATCACTATTAATATTTCAAGAACAGATAACCCTTCTTTTTCTTTTCTACCATTTTCCAGTCACATAAAACATTTACGTATGGAAATCTGTATTAATAAAAAGAATACGTTTTAGTTTAAATGGATTGTCTATTAACTGTAGATTATTGATACTATAAATGGTAAGAAGAGATTGCTTTCGAAGTAAAAACTTTCAGGATTGAAATTGTTCTTTACTTATTTAGTATTTGTAGTCTACAAGTTGATTTTTCAATTAGATTTAATTTTCTAGAAAGCTAATATTGATTTTTGTGATATCGTAATGTAAATGATACTGTTAAAAATTATGTTCTTTGCATTTTCTACAGCTTTTTGTACATAATGTATTTTTATTTCTAGATTTTTAATAATTATAAAATGTAAATAACATGGGATCCAACATTTTGAAACAATATCACGAACGATTTTTCTTTTTAGTCATTTGTAGTGTATTTATAACAATACTTTGTTTTCATTACATTTCTAACACATTTTATCGAACAATCTTTGTAAATTATTTTTTATCTTTTCATTGATATTATTTTTTTAGGTTTGATTTTAATTTTAATTTTTTTTTGGTTTTTCAATTAAATTCTGTTATAAGAATTCTTGAATATTTGTTTTCTACTATCTGTATCAACATTGCAAGTACATATATTTAACTTTTTTATTTTACGGTACAAACTGTGAATAATTCAATGTAGACAATATAGCCTATTTCTTTCTTTTTTTAAAAAAATATCGTTATACGGTTGACACTATTCTAAACAAATTTCTTCTATTGTAATTTCTTCGCTGCTCTCCAGACAGCGTTTTCACAGTGTCAGAGAAGAATACGTAGAAGCTGTAATCCCAACACCTATGTTGCAGATAATGTAAATGTCTGACAGATTTTCACGTCGTCGAAAAGGTTTTTAGTAAAAAGCCAAATGAAGAGGGATGTATTAGTTATTTCAGTTGGAAATTAGACGACCTCTACCGAGTTTTAATTAGTTTACCGTAAAAATGAAACTTAATAAGCTTACTAATTTACCCTTATGAAACCTAATAGCAAAGTAGAGGTTCTCAAATCGAAGGCTGCTAAGTCTGTTAGAGATCTGCAACTTCACTTATAATGAATTTCTTCAATAAATGACCCATCCTTGTTATTAATAAAGTATGTTTATTTAATTCATTTTGTTGACTTTTATAAACATATTTTATAAATCTTTCGATTACTATTATTTTTATTTGATTCCCTTCGTATGGATAAACATAATCGTTACTTTTGATATATTGTGGTTCATATTGAAATCTATTATTCGATTAGCATCCTGCAGTTATCTTTATCTCAAATTGTTACGAAATATTTGGAAATTTGTTTTATAACATCTTCTCAGCTATACATTTTGAAAATTTATTCTAAAAACACAATAAATAATATGGCGAACTTGCATGTCATAATAGTATACCATTATTTCAGTTTTAATTTTTCTTAATTCTTCAAAGAAGCCATTGGATTTTTATAAATTTAATATAAAGTATTTTTTGTAAAGTATTCAATATAGGCTGTTTTTCAATAAAAAGAATAATTGTATATATACATATATATATATATATATATATATATATATATATATATATATATTATTTTTCATTAAACATTCACATTAATATTATTTGAATTTCCAAAGAAATATTGATTACAGTATTTTTCACTAAGTACGAAATACATCATTCATATTTCTTAGAACCGTTTTTCCGTGTTTTCACGGAAATTAAATTTTTAATGATTACCAAGAATCGATAATTGAAGTTATGAAAAATTATTTATAATACTTCTTTTTAACATTTTCATGCTTCAATTTTTAATAAAATAATTTTCTATACAAAAATGTATGTAACTTTTTGATTTATTCAAAATGTACATACTGTATTATATTTTAAATTTATATATTTGTACATACTGTCTATTCAATTTTTATTATTTTTGAATAGTTTATTCAATACATCTTCAATGTATAGTCATTCTTATACATCATATGAGTATGTCAACATTTACTTAAGCACAGTTTCTAGAAAAGCAAAGAGAAATACACTCTATATAGTTCAAGTACAACTTTTACCGAAATTGTATGCTAGACTTATATCAATTTTACGAATTGCAAATTCATACAATGATCATACACACATACATTCATATATATATATATATATATATATATATATATATACACATATATGCACTACCAGCATCTTGCACTCAAACAAGTTTCATGTTGATTATATAGTGTATGTTTAATTAGATGTTCTATTGATTTTGCAACTGTATTATACTGTTTCGTGTCTTTGTACTCATGTCTGGTATGTAAATTATAAATATAAATTTGTATTATGGTTGACAAAATATTCGAATTAAAATGTAATAATTGTTTGTGTATAATCTATGATGCGTAACAAAATTCGATATATATATATATATATATATATATATATATATATATATATATATATATATATGCATATGTCTATGTATAATGTTAATAATGATAATGTATCTCATTATATTATATTATATATATATATATATATATATATGTATATAGTTTTTACTTCTACATACTTACGGTGAATAATTTAAATTGTACTTGGAAAATATTCAAAC
Source organism: Acanthacorydalis orientalis (assembly GCA_034766995.1). Classification (NCBI taxonomy): domain Eukaryota; kingdom Metazoa; phylum Arthropoda; class Insecta; order Megaloptera; family Corydalidae; genus Acanthacorydalis; species Acanthacorydalis orientalis. The sequence continues at coordinate 14,452,830 of CM068321.1, read as the reverse complement.
GAAATATACATTTACAAATAGTTCTAATTGTGAACAACAATCAACAAAAGCTTATATTTATATATATATATATATATATATATATATATATATATATATATATATATATATATAGTCCATAATAACCTTTCCATTTAATAATTAATTTATCTGAAATAATGAAGGCTCATAAATTGAAAAATATAGTTACTTAGTACACAAAATAAATATGAGTCCTTTTAATAAAATCAATATTGTATTATTCGGAGAATCGTGTTGGTTGTATATGCCTAAGTATTCTTTTTTGGTATGGGTTATTGATTTTTTTCATTGATTTAATGTAATAAAGATTATTTATTATTAATTATGTTTAAATATATTTACAGACATTATATATATATATATATATATATATATATAACTTTTATTAAGTTTATGAAAAATGAGAAATTATGGTACAAATTAAATTTCTCCTCATTTGCGCAGAAGTAAGGTTGTATTATCCTTAATTCAATTCCATCTATAATTATATATACAGTACTAATTCGCTTATTACAATTAATTAAAGTTGCATTGAATTTTATGTATTGGATCCGGTACAATTATCAAATACTCGTTAATATATATTTTAAGAAAACATACCAAAATATATTTATTTAAGAATTCTTATATTTACATTTCCATGCGTTAATTTTTTAAATATTTAAATATTTTTTTAAATATAATTGCAGTTTTGTTTTGCTTAAATTAGTGTAACCTTTTCAACAGTGTCTTTTACTTCTAATTTTGATGTATTACTATTTTGTAAAACCGTTATTTTAAAAAATTTATATCCCTCAAAAAGTACATTTCATCATTTATCTTATTTCTTTTATTAAAACCAATATATGCGTCACAGAAAAACTCCAACTTAACTACAAACAGATCTATCTTTAAAGTATATGATAATACTTTTTTATAGTTGCAATCATCATCAAGAATATATATATATATATATATATATATATATATATATATATATATATATGTGTGTGTGTGTGTGTATGTATACACACACACATACTAGAGTTTTGATAATGTTACCTATACAAAACTGGGCTGACGCAAGGTATTGTTTTAAGGCTTAGATGATCGGAAATGTCAGTTTTTATGAAGTAATAAAATGAAAAGAAACAGAAATGTGAAATGTAATGTGAATCTGAACTTACACTTATTATTATCTACAATACTATTAACATAATAGAGTATAAAACTACCATTTGAAGTTATTAACATGTAACATGTCATATGGTTATGCTGTTTTAGGGAATCCAATATCTCTTATAAAAATTAGACTTTCTCTCTATACATACATATATATATATATATATATATATATATATATATATATATATATATATAGAGAGAGAGAGAGAGAGAGAAATTCGGAAAAATGTATAGTGTATTGTGTTTAGTATTTATTTTTGGTCGTAATAACCGTATTCTATTTCTTATATTTAAAGTTATATATTTTGTGAATAAAAGTCAAAATCGCCGTAAAAATCACTGGTCATCTACATGTTTATAAAATCAATGAGCCCACTTGACTTCAATATTTCGAGAACTTCCTGCCTATCTCGATATCTGCGATGGATTGTTTTCGATTAGTCTGAATTTTATTGTCAGCAATATTGAAACGGCATCGAAAGAATGGTTCTTTTTCTCACAGGAACTCTACTTACAGAATATATTAAATCTCTTGATACATTCGAATGTTTGCTCAACGTAATACATTTTCAATATTTTTTCTCTGTATTGATCGAGTTATGTAGAGAATATAAATGTGTCAATATGTATTGTTTAAAAAATAAAACCTAATGGAAGTGTGCAAAACTTATATGTATATGTTTATTTACATATACGATATTGTTGAAATTATGTTAATCGTTTTTTATATTAATTGTTAAATTTTTAAATAGTTATAAATCAACGTTTTTTCATAAGGGATTATAATGGATTGTTAATTAAATAAAATGTTGTCTTTTGTCTTATCTATAATAGAACGGCTTTAACGAAAAATTGAAATTGAAATATGTTTGAACATGTAGATTTATTTATTGTAATAAAAAAAATAATATCAGATTACTTGAAACTGAAATATGTTTTTATAACTTATTAAAATAAGTATATTACTCGCTGTATTTTAATTTAAACATACTTATTAATTAGAAATTATAACTAGTTTTCCTATCTATTACAAATAATTTTATTATTTATATATATTTTTTTTGTCTCTTGACAGATTAACTTAAATATTCACAAATATGAGATCTGTTTTATATTAGATTTTTTGTTGGTTCTCAATTCTAGTTTTCAGTATAAACTAATTTAATGTATATTTTATTATTGACAAAATGGATGTTTCTGAATAATTAACTACAAAACATTTATATAAACATATTATGAGGCACTCTTAAAATATAACTGAATTATTAGAATGTTTAGAAACAGAAAAAATACAACTAAAATTCTTATATTTTTTCCCTTGACTTTAATACATTTTACGTTTCACAAATTTTTTGATTCCGCTAGAAAAAAGTTCTTGATTGCATCTTTAATCAATTTTGCACCGCATCAATGACTTCTTTATCGGTTGAAAATGTTCTTCCTCTTGACGTTTCTTTTAATAAATCAAATAAAAAAAATCGCTGAAAACTAGGTTTTAGTTGACGAATGTTCTTTTAACTCAGCAATCTTTTATTATTTCATCTATTCGTTTATTAAATATAGCTGAATATTGTTCTGTTATACATTTTTGAAATTTTATACAGAATTTGGATTTATTTACAATTTTTAATTAATTTTATAATATAATGTGGTTATAACTGTTCATTTTTTTACTTTAAGTATAAAATAAACGACTATTAGTAGCAATTATATGATACAAAATTGGCTTATGGAATGAAAATAAAATGTTTGATTGCAAATAGCGTTTTCTTATTATCTATTTTCTAGTTGGAAATTTCATTAAATATATTTTTTATTTTTTATTTTAATCGAAAATAAATGGGTACTCAATAATGTTTTAATATATATTTTATTAATGTATTTACAACATTGGTCTCACACACAAGTTACGTAGTGTTAACGAAATGACTGAAAACCGTAAGACATTTTATAGATTTACTGCGACTCGTAAACTTTTCGATATCGGTAATTTTATAGTCGCTTCTCTTACTCTCCTTCTTCTATTCGTCTATACACCCTTACATCGATACTGCGCGCCCTCGACTTATTTCGTTTGGTCAAGTCACCGTCACCCCACATTTATTGAGTAGTAAATTCCATCCCTGTGTCCATATTGTGTTAACCGCACTCTGTGTTTAATAGCTGTGACATAAGGGACGTTAGGGCAAAATCTTATCCCTCAGTCTTATCTTCAAAGCCAAGATGACGTCGAACGTTTTAAACGAAGCCAGCGTGTCTCTCGTGGGCATTTTTCTCTAAATATTTTCATTTATGCAATGTTGGATTATTAAATACGCGAAGCTTTTTTGCTTCTCTCCGTAACGATTCCATATTTAAATTTTTATTAAACTCAAGAGGTTTCTGAATTGTTACCTTGAATTTTTATCAAACGAATTCAGAATTTAAAAATTACTTTTTAACTGAAACAGGGTTACTTGTTTTGTAACGACTGCAGCGAGTAATTAAACGTAATTGAAAATTACAACGTTTTCAATTAGGTTACACGGAATATAAATGCTCGTAAAAGAAAATATAAAATGAAAAACTAAATGGAAATAATTTAACAAAATATATTCAACATGAAAAATACTCGTTTATATTCTTTTCAAAGAAGTTATTTAATCATTTCATGTATAGAAAAGAAAATAAATATATTGACAACGAAAATAACTGACATAACTCGTACATTTTATGTAGAAACATACACTAGAAGAAATATATTTTCATTATTTGTAGCAAAATTCAAATTGAAATTTGAAATCATATATTTAAGATCGTATTTATAAATATTAAGGATTTTAAGATGGAAATTTCGGTTTACCTTTGAACAGATATTTTGAGTTTAGAAAGGAAATATTGCCGAGAAAAAAGATTTAAATTTTTAATAATGTATTCATATAATTTTTTAACTTAGGTTATAAGTAATAATATCAATTTTTAAAATATAATGACTGCAAATTCTATATTGAAAGCAGAGGAAAAATCAAACTGAATTATATATTTATTGATTTATATATTGTAAGCGTTTTATATATTTTGCAAACTATAATTATAAAAAAAATGGTTAAGTTTTCAAATTAATAACCATTATAACGTATAGCCGCGATGATATGCAGAAACACAAAACGAGCTGATCTTAAAATATGGTAATATGTGCAGGAGATATGTTATATCACGGGTTCTCAACCTGGGGTTATCTTGCCATCAAAGGGGCTTAAGATGTAACAAGGGAGGCATAGGTGAAAATAACGTTAAATGGAGGCCACGGTACAAGATTAGTGGGCCACAGAGAGAAGTGAGTAATCAAAAAAAACAGAGAATTGATTAAGAAAAGAAAAAAACGAGAGAAGTGAAAAAAAAGAAAAAGTGAAAAGAGAAATGAATTGAACAGAGAAGTGACCATCAATAGAATTTAAGAAGCGCTCATAGAGCTAGAGAGCTACATAGCAGCTAAAATAACTTTCAGTCGAAAGAAAACACCATTTTTGGATCAAAAGTACAATTTCTAAAAAAGTTTTCACAGATTTGAGATAAAGCAAAATTGTTTTTCGAGGCATTTCCTACTTCGTATTTGGTAGAATCGGGTTTCAGTCCTGTGAATTATTTACTCAGCCTAATGCGGAATCGCCTTAACATAATGGACAGAGGTGATCTTCGGTTATCTCTTACACCAATAAAACCGGATATAAAAAAAACTTGTTTCTGGTTATTAAGAACAAGGGTTACATTGATCGAGAAATATTTAAAATATAATTTTTTATTTAATTATTGTATTTTGTATAAATTATAAAAATTATGATAAAACATGTTTTATTTACAAACAAAACATTTCAATAGGTACCTTTCTACTAGTAGTGCAGGGGGGCACGGAAAGGAAACAAGGTCTGAAGGAGGCCACTTTCGGAAAAACGTTGAGAAACACTGTGTTATAATATATTATAACAGGTGAGATTTAGTAGCTTTACAGGTTCACACTTAAGTAGTATTTAGTGACATTTATATCTCATTAATATATTTTTTAAATTTATTGTGACAATGTTTGGTTAAATTTCAAAATATATGGTAATATACAAATTTAATAAATAAATTTGGTAAGCAATATGTTTTTAAAATAAATGGTTTAATAAATAAAATTTTGATCTAATCATTTTCAAGTTGCTCTATAACTGTTAGTGATAATTTATATATATATATATATATATATATATATATATATATATATATGTATACATATTATTATTTGTATAATATATTTAGTTTGTCCAAGTTGAAGCATACATTTTGATATTTTATTGTTATACAGTTGGAAAATTAAATTAAACATTTCCGCACAAATATTATAATTCCTACATATTATTATGACGTCCATATAAATATTATGATAATTTGAGCGTTTAGATCTATGCACCACATATATTTATCATTATGACGGAAGTAATGAACTACCTTATTGCAAATGTAAAAATAACACGTAATGTTGACATTAGCATGACGGGTTATTAACGTAAACGTATAATAATGTATGCTATACTGGTGACATGTCACGATAGGTGAACAATTTTGTCGTGAATTATTGTGCCGTGCGAAAAATATATCCAGTCTGACGTACATACCATTTCTATGTATACATTGTGACCCGAAATTTGTTTCATTTATCGGTTTTTACACATATGTAGGGCGTGTAATAAATTTCTAGTTTTTTTTCTCTTTCTATTGGAAAATTGGTACGACGGTGAAAATTACTTAAATGGAGACAACGAAAATTCAATTTTTTTTCAAATTTTAATAAAACAGTTTTTTGGAATTGTAATTGTATTATATGTGTACATTTTTAAGCATATTTTTACTTTTACTGTTTTATTGATGTTCTGCTATGAGATTATGTATACATTTTGTTCTTCAATTCATTTATTATTAAATGGTTTTGAACCACGTTTTTATAACATACATACTAGGTTGATAGGAAAATAACAGATTTTTGTTTTCTGAATTCTAACCTTAACTTTTTTTAATGACAGTGTCTTTTCATTATGTCCGTGTTAATATCGTTTTAAAGTTAATTTTTCGGTCTGCACTATGGTAACATTGACTTTGGTTTTATTATTAATGTTGTTTCAAAATGGTCTATTGAATTAAAGATGGAAAAGAAGCAAATAAGAGCAATTTTTTTGTACACGTTCAAAATGGGCGGTAAAGCAGCTGCAAGTATTCATAAAATAAACGATACTTTTGGTGTGTCTACTGTTAAGGAACTACAGTGCTATGGTGATCACAATTTTGTACTGGGGACAAGAACTTTGAAGATGAAGAAGGTTCCGGATATCCTTCTTCAGTTTATAATAACCAGCAGAAAGCGTTAGTAGAACCAGAACCATGCACAACAATTGTGAGAACTGCGCAAAAGTAAGGTGTTAGTCATCCAATAGTACTGGACAGCTTAAAACAGCTAGAAAAATTAAAAAAGAGAAAAATGTATATGAATTGGAGGTCATAAATCGCAATTTTTTTTCTACCAACCTAATACCGCTCTTTTTACTCACTTGAAATTAATGTCATATGTAACATTTACTGTATCGTTTTTATCCATGGTACTATCTGATAAAAATATAGTTTTTTTTGTAATAATAAAGAAGATTATAAGAAATATAAGTAAATAACTTCACAATTTTCACTCACCTCAAAAAAAACAAAAAGTGTTCCTGTTAAAAATGGTCATGTATGCATAAACAATAATCAAAACTGATTAATAATGAACTATTAGATATTTTGGTCAGAAATTAATATTTTTTTGGCCAGAATTTTTTTTAGAGATTATGTGAGAGTGAAAATTCAATTGGGAAACTTTATCACAGTAACAAAAGCTATATTTGGTACATAAATATTTTAGTTTATTTGTGTAACTATGCGTATTAAAAATTATGATTAATGCAAATAAATGGATTTAAATATTATTTGAATGTTATTGTCCTACTTTTTCATTTTTGTAAAGAAATAAATTTAGAAAAGATTCATTTAATTTTATTTGATTATAAATGTGATCAAATTAAATTTTTTTATCACCAGATTACAGTTATCATTTAATGATAGTAACGCTTATTATATTACATTTTATTGTCGGTACCAATTATGTTGAGAACCATTATATTTGGTTCACGTTTGTTATTGTTTCATTCATGGGTTAATAAGTGGTTGCTTTTATTGGTACTCTGAAGTTTCGCTGGCTGATATGCGAGAAGCAATCCCGCCTGAGGTCCATAAAAAGAGTTTCACCACTTAGCAAAATCTCCAACCCAAGAGACCATCAATAAATTTGAGCTGGTTGAGTTGTGAATCTCCGTGTTTGGTACTTGTTCTGCAAGCTGGAGGAAAGTTCTATCAGATTTACAATGAGTGGTGTCATTATTCATTTAATATTTTTCATAATCATTCCTAATAATGGGGTACCTTAGGGTTATATTGAAGGATCTGTTATGGTATTTCATCATTTGAAATTCCATTTAAACTATTTATCCATTTGTGGCTATTTTATGTTGTAATTAATATATTTCTAATTATTTTCCCATATTATCATTTCTAATATACTCTAATCGAGTAGTCCATCGTGAAATTTAAATACTTAATTTCCGCTGTTTATAATTAAAATTTATATTCTGTTTTAATTATCAAAGATCCGCTTATCATATAGTTAGAAGTGTTGGTAGTTTATAAAATTTAATTTTCATCTTTCTTCCTGTTTTATTTTATAGCATCCTTTTTAATTCATCATGTATATTATTAAATTTGTTAACATTAATATATATATATATATATATATATATATATATATATATATATATATATATATATATATATATATTGTAAGTATATTATTTATAATCTAGATAAGTGAAATTAGTTACTTGTTCCAAGATATTATTGTTAGTTATTATTTTTGTTCTGCTTGGAAACTTGCCTTTTAATACCATTATCTTAGTTTTCTTGGTTGAAATAATATCGTCTTGACATATATTAGATAAAATATGGATAGACTGTTGAAGTTTATTTTCTTCGTCATGTATACGTAAAAGTATTTGGTTTCCAACAAACAATAGTGTGTTAATATATTGCCCCTGTCTTATTTTAATCCCTATGATAATATTATATTATATATCCAGTTTCTTATAATTTATTCATTATATATATATATATATATATATATATATATATATATATATACATACATAAAACACAAGGACTCGTTTCTCATAACTAATATTTATATATACGCAGTATGTTGCAATAATTAAGAAATTATTGCCGACCCATTCCATTAAAACAAAATAATCTCTTACAGTTACGAATGGATTTATTTTTATTTGTTCACCTCGTTTTTATATTTTTGTCGAATACTAACAGCTTTACTTTTTTCAGTGAAAGCATTTTAACAAAAACTCTCACTTCACATATTAAACTAATCAATTAGATAAATTATTTCAACAGTTTTTTTCATTTATCCTATGTTAATATGAAGGAAAATTATAAACAGAAATTTACAAAAAAAAAGTTATTTAATAACAAATATAAATTATCTGCTTAGGACAACAGATTTGTGAACATGGA
>CM068321.1:14349025-14439025 GCA_034766995.1 Acanthacorydalis orientalis | reverse complement strand
AAAAAAAGAAAAACACACGTAGTGTATTATATTGTATAATAATTTAACACTCTTATCCTTTGGAGAGCGTAACATAATTATACGTTAACAAGACGTCCCCCTGAAAAATTTAAAGCCGTTCTCAAAGTTTAATGATACTTGTACACAGAGTACTTAGTTTTATATTTTTATAAGATAATAAAAAAAAAACTTGACTAAAGGATATGAAACTGTCTTAAAACTGGAAAAGTTAAAATGACAAACTCGTGTCTAGTTAGAGATTAAAAATATGGATTTGCCATAAACAAAAAAACTCACTAATTTATGACAAAAATTAATCGTAAATTATATTTATTTATAATAACATTCCGATATAGCTACACTTACACATTAATTTCATTTGCATCACACATTTTCGAGTCTGATATTAAAATTTTAAAATCTTGTGAAGTTATTAGTAATGAATACAAGTAAATATTATTCTATAATTATTCTTTATAATTTAGAATTGATAGCTATTAATAGATTATTGTGACATTGTTATTATTTGCTTAAAAATTGTGTAATAAAATTGCAGACGGAGTCAAAAGACCCCCAATTTCAACATCATTTGATTTTCTTATTTATATATATTCTATCGATTATAGTGTCAAACACCAGATTTATAACTTGTTTTGGACTGTGTCAAATACAGGTTTTATTTTTTTGTATATAAAAATGAGATTTAATTGAGTATTAAATAATTAAGTTATCAGAAAAAAGCTTGAAATATCAAACTTATATTAGTATTTGTTCAAAATTGATTACTTTACAGTGTAATAAAAAAAATATAAAGGATTCGCAAATATTTCTGTCTTATACATCTATCACCCTAGTATAATATACCTTCAAAACATTTCTTTTGTTGGTATATATGGTTTAATATTAACTAAAGAAGTAACATCGATCGAAGAAGTATCTTCATAAATGTAATTTTGATTCCTACAATAAATTTGATTTAGTGGTCAGTGAGTGTGAGAATCAAATATAAATTGATTTTCAATACGAAAATAGTTCAGCTTTCGATAGATATTGTTTATTATCTTGACATTCATAAATCAGTAAAGCAATAAATGAGGGAGTTGTAATCAAAACGCTTCATTGCACATATCATATTTTGACGTGGAATGTGGTTCCATTGAACGAGATAATATGACTAGTTTAATGGAAAAATTGAATTGATGAAGTAAAAAGATATATATGTTATTTTAGATAAATAATAAAAAATTAAATTGTTAATAAATGGTATTTTGTAATTTAGATTATATAAGTCTCTAACACTATTTTCATTTTTACGTACGATTTTATTATTCTAATCTTTGGTTATTAGATGCAAGTAGAATCACAGTTTTATTTGTATATATATATATATATATATATATATATATATATATATATATATATATATATATATATATATATATATAATACATTAATAAACATTAACCACTTACATAATTATATGTAATGTATCACTTAAAAAAATACATCATGACTTACATTTTACTGATTCAGGTGTGAACACCAAATTTGAACATGTATCAACATGGAAAATATGTTCTACGGAATTAAAATAACATATTATAATAAAAAAAATATTTGATTCGATTATATTGCTATTTAATATTTTGTATTAGTATCTCTGGAGTTAATACTTAACAAAACAATATTTGTTCTGTTCAAATATTCATTCTATTTAAACTATATACTGTAGATCACTATTGACACATTTAACTATCATATCTAGTCTGAAATTAGATTTACTACACATTTAGATGCCATTTTAACACTAATAATTAATTTGCACAAATCATAAGTTATAGTACATGAATTAAATGAATTATGTTATTGTGGGTTAGTATTAACAAATTTACATCAAGATTGATTTAAATTATAACACAAAAATGATATATGGATTATAATTTGTCATAATGCGGTGAAAATAATTTGGAAACCATGTTCTTGAGGTAGTTGAACTGAACTCAAGCAAATAAAGGAGAAAATATTAAATGCATAGACACATTAAAAAAACAGGTATTTTTATTATTAATAAACAAAACTTTTTTTAATAGATTATTCTTGCAATAAATAGTACTTGAAAAATTAAGAACCCATAATTTGATTAATGTGTTGATTTTTTTGATGCAAAGGTTTTTAATTAGAGTGCACAAAGAGATCATCGATTAGTTGATTGATTGATCGATTTATTTTTTAACTCTAGTGTAAGTTTAGATTTTAAAATAAGTAAATAAAGATACATATCATTCATATAATTTTCTATCTCAGTTTTTTAATAAAAATGTTTTTTTACTGATATAAGCTGGTGAAATTATTTTTTAAAGAATTATTAGTCATAATATTATCCATTAAATAATTTCAACATTAAAAGTAATATTTTTTTATATTACATTTCGCGTTTCAATCATTTATATACATACATACAAGTATATATATATATATAGAGAGAGAGAGAGAGAAACAGGGAAAGAAAATTTAGTTCTCTTAATAATGCTGTTTCTATGTTAATAAAAATATTAAACGTTGTTAACTATTTAAAAACATTTTCGTTGTGAAATATTATGATCAAAAATAGATTCATAGAACATTATATATATATATATAACATATATATATATATATATATATATATATATATATATATAAGCGTGCGTGAGTATGTATGTATATTAAAACGAATAAAGTTTGAAAAAGAGACTCTTTAATAGTAACGGAGTTATGTCTAACAGAGATGAAAACGAATGACGTGTCGAAATTTTATATTTGTAAGAAACAATATTGAAGAGAATAGTCGTTAACAAAATGGAGGGATTATAATGAAGTTTTCATGTAGCGGTGGAATGATAAAACCTGATAATGATCGTACATTGAAAGCATGATACTTGTTCCAGGATGTAATTAGCTATGACCATTTTGGTTTATCATAGTAATTTGCTTATAAATATCATTTTCGAGGCATGAATTTAAAAAAAAAACAACAACAAAATTGTTCTTATAATCAATGTAATCATATTTTAATCGTCGAAAAGAACGAATAGAGATGTAATTAGTCAGGCTTTTTTATAATTAGTTAATTATACAATATTTCATATTAAATAAATGGCTATATATATATATATATATATATATATATATATATATATATATATATATATTATAAATATTTGCATATTACTAAAAGAAGAAAAATTATTGGTGATGTCATTATTTGATATATTATTTTGTAGTTCATTATTATGAAAATATGTAATTTATTATTAAAATAAACCTTGTACTTGGATTTAGTATAGATCATACTTTGTTTATGAAGTACCCAAAATAAAAAAAAACTATTACATCTGAATCCTAAATAAATAAATTAGTACATATAATTTAATTATCGATACAAATTAACTGTGATTATAACAAATATGCTTTTTCATCAACTATGATAAATGCACAAACTTAATGTGGAAATGTCATACAGCTTTCAGTTTAATTATTATACTAAATTAACAGCTCTATAATTCAAATATGTAGAATATTTATTACGGATTTTCGAAAATTGCTCTGATTTCCATATAAATGTAAGTGACAATATACGCCAATCTATTCTATTATAAATAAAAGCGCAAAATTGAAAATTATACATATATATATATATATATATATATATATATATATATATATATATATATATATATATATATGTTGAATGTAATTTGAATTTTGTACTTTTCGTTACAAAAAAGCAACATACGTTTTTATGTAGATGTGCATTGTGTGTAATGTTTTTAATGCATTAATGAGCTAGTGTTGGACCCATTTTCATATCACACCCTTATTAAGTATAATCATTTATTATTTCAAGATATACTACACTCAACTATGAAGAATTAGGCCTAAAGTGAAAGGCTGTCAGTGGCTTGAAAAGAAAAACAGAAACGAGTGCATAAATTTCCGTTGATATCTTGATTACAAACTCACGTGACGTGCAATATAAAAGATGAAATTTCACGTCGAAAAAAATTATATATTCCTGCGTGTTTATCTCTGTTACATGAATATATACAAATACAATATAAAGTATGAAAAAAACGTGTTTATGTCACGTTCTCTCGTTACACTTATGTAAATGACGAATTAATAGCGTTACGTATATCGTAGTACGGCGGGAATTGAACCCACCCACCCTCGCTGTGTATCGCATATGTCTCACACAAATAATTTGTTTAAATAACGAGTGTGTGGCTCTAGCATATAATTTGAATATAATTAGATTTTCTTTCTATTAAGACCGTCCACCCTTCAGTGTTATGATTTATTATATATGTATTCAGGTTTATATATATATATATATATATATATATATATATATATATATATATATATGTGTGTGTGTATGTATATTGTTTTATTTACATATCTTGGACATGTGAGAGATCGATCTTTCTGATCGTACGTTTTGATGAAATGTTTCATTATACACGAAAAATGAATAATTAAAATAATGACTCAGTGATGATGTTTACCATGAATTGTTTGTTTAATTTATTTTGAAAAATTCACGCTCTCACATTTATATGTTTTATGATCAACATTTGAACGCTTCTAACGCGTATGCTGGTAATTGTACTGGGGAAAGTTATCTACACATAATATCCATATTTTCATAATGGAAACATTAATAAAACTCATTTGTACAGTAAAGGTAATATTTGTACATAATTGATTCTGAATAAAAATTTATTAAAAAATTGTTTGTTCTGGTGATAATAGGATGTTGGACCTTGAAAAATATTCGAATTTATACAGCTTAATTTTCATTTTATTTACTAAATATGTGTTATTAATTTTATTGTTTTTGTCTGAGTGGACTTACTTGAAGGTTAGGTATCTTTAACTAAGGTATCTCTTAACTTTATTGCATTTAAATTCATTCCTTTTTCTATTATAATAATTTTCCAGTTCTTAATTTTATACACTTGTTTTTATTCAAGGGATGTTTATTTTTCGTTAATTTTCACATTTTCTTATTATAATATATTTATTCATATTAGACTTATGTATTTTCCAATGAATATGAGTTATTTTTTAATTTTAAGTTCTTATATTTCATTAGTTTTCTTAATTTAGTGTTAAATAAGAATAAAATTGTCCCAAAATTTTAAATATTTTTTTAATTCATAACTTGCAGTTGACATATTTATTTATTCATACATTCAACTGCATGAAGATAATAAAATAACTGGTAGTTTTTTTTCAGATTGTTGTCAAAATTATTCAATAAATCATTATTATTTCTAAAATCTAAGATTGTTTTCACCATTGGTGCTCTGAAGTTGATGACAGCGTCATAGAGATGAGTATATACAGCAATCAAAAATGATCAGCAATGATTTATTGAATGTTTTTGACCAGAAAAAATCTGTGGTTTATAGAGTGTAAAAATAATTCATTTTTGAAAATTAATTTAGTTTTAGTATCAGAATTGTCTACAAATTTATAGCCACTGTCTCTTAGTGTCAACTATAATTTGTATTTTTTTTGTTGAACATGTTTAAGCCATAAAATCTGGTTATTAAGGTAAAATGTAAAATATGCTTTAAATAATTAGTAGTTTAAATCGAATATAAATTATAGTGGCTTACTAACACATCTTAATAATTTATGTATGTTAAAAATTCGTATATAAAAATATTTATGGAAATAGTGTCAGTATAAGGGGTTAAAAGAGGGTAGTAATGCGTGCCACACGAGGCCGACTCCTGCTAGCGTCGAATAGCCTCTCTTACTCAATTCCGTCTCTCACCTCCAAGTGGTTAATTCTAATAACCTGAGTAACCTCACTCAAGATCGGGTAACCCCGATGACAAGAGGGGTCAGGGCTAGCAAGAGTGGGAGAATGACCCTTCGAAAAGGAGGTTGGGTGTGAGGCTAACAACTCCACCTCGTAAAATAACAAACATTATGAAACCTCAAAATAAGCATCGGGCATTGGATGGATTTAACAGCAAACAACCACTAATACGGAATAGAGAAGGATGCAGTGGAACTGTTAGGAGTAAGGCACTGGTGAAAGATTGCAAGCAGAGGGATGTCTGGTAGTAGAATATTGAGGAGGTTAAGGCTCGATTTCGACTGTAGCGCCATCGAAGAAGAAGAACACGAAGTGACAGTATAAAAATAATAAGATTGATAAATAGTAATATGTTAAATTATAAAAGGGAAGCTATTTTGAACATATCCAATCTAAAGTGAACATATATATATATATATATATATATATATATATATATTAACATATTATTTTTGTATAAAAATGTCACTTTTGACATATCTAGTTTGATCTTGATATGATTTTTGTACACAACCCTCTCCTTATTAAAACTTTCTCTCTTTTGTCCGAGGAAAAATTCAAGTGTAAAAAAAACTTTATTCAAATACGAAAGCCGTTTCCTAAACACTGCTCCATTATTTCACGTATAATAGTGTGGTCCGTTTTATAAACCAACAACAATGACATTTCTGAGAAACACAATATACAATCACAGTATAAGAATATAACGCCAGGTAAGGAGTGTATAGTTAATAATAGTACACGTAGGCGTTGTTAACATAATACGTACATGAATTCATCTTCTTCCCACATAACATGGGCGTCATGTTACCGATGTATGTTATGTAAATTAACAGTTACTTGTAAAAAAATTGACGGGTCATTTCGTCGACGGGCCATTTTGTACATACGGTAATAATTTGATAAAGTGGTCTGATATATGTATGTATCGCAGTAAAAATAACGTACGTTTTCTACTCCGCATGAATATTAATTAATTACTAACTTCTATGTACATTTACAAATTATTTATTTATGTGTTCCGAAAAAAGTGAAACTTTTGTAATTAGTACTTTACGATATGTGTTTCATATCATAACAACAGTATTATTTTCACATTTTTATTAATTATTCTCAAAACTTCTTTATAAATGTTAACATATTATAAAATTAGAACGTCGTTATGTTATTATAACATCCATTGTTATAGTTTAATAACAAATAATATTATTTAACCATTTTACGTTTTGTTTATAACTTAATTATATTCAAAACTTTCATGTGTTTTTTTATATTTATTTTTATTCAAAATTTCCAACAGTAATAATTGTTATAGTTATTAAATACTAAATGTATAATTCCATTTCAAAGAAAATACTGTTTGTAATGTAAATATTTCAGTATTTCTCTTTCATACGCTAATAGGTTTTGTATATTTTGAATATTTCCATAAAGCTTAAAAAGAAGAAATACATTTTTCACTTTAAATATATGTTTGATAGAAATTAATAAAACTATGTATCAAATTATACATTCATAAAATATTAGTCGATATTAAATACTTTTACTGGTTGGATTAAAAATGTGCGAAAAAGAAAACAAAAAAAAAGAAATAAACAATTAACAGTAAATAGTAATGTAAATAGTAATGTTTTAAAAATGAACAAACACTAATAATAATTTATTATTATAAACATTTTTATTCATATTACTGACATGTTGTACTTTTTCTATTAAAGCTATTATTTGGAGAAGTCAATACTTATTTATATTAAACACACATACAAATTATATATATATGTACTAATTAATAAAAAGTACCTCTATTACTACATTACATTTTTCAATTATGAATCTTACTTATTAATTAAGTATGATAGTATTTTATTATTAGTTATCTAGAAAAGGTTCTAACATAAAAAGTAAAAATAAGCTTGTTTCATATAATTGGTTTTTTTTGCATCTTTGTTTTATTAACTGAGTATTTTTTTATAATTGCTGGTATGAAATTGCAATGATTATATTATGTAAAAGGTAGTGGTGTATAAGAAAACATCAAACATTTATTTTATAATGGAAGTCAGTTCTCGCATAATGCACCTTTAATTAAATTAAACGCATTAGAATACAAGATAGAATATAAGACAAAATCTAGAATACAAGTTAGATAATCAAAGATAAATTTTAGAAACCTGTTTAATTTAAGAAAAGTAGAAAACTTGCTGAGATATTATTTGATGACTTCTGGATCTAGGTGAAATTTAATTATGCAGTAATTTTTTCTCTTAATAAAAAATATCTTTTTTCTTTTAAAAATAAATTTATTATTGTACGTTGGTTTTTAAATAAAAGAGCGAGTGAAAACCTACCTTCTAACAAAGTCTCACAATTGAGATTGACCTACATTTTATTCACGGTAGTATTATTTCCTTCTACGTTCACATTTTTTTCAACTAAATATTGAATTAATAAACTGTAATAACTTAGAACAAAGTACAAATTATTTTATACATTCATACTGTCAATTATTTAAATACTACTGCCATGATAATACATTATTTAAACTAATTCATTAAGGTTTTTATTTCTTTAGTGTTTCAGTCACTATTTAGTTTTATAATAGTATATTTATTTTTATTTAAAAAAAGTAAGTCATTATTATATTGGATGTCCAATCATTCTAAGTAATTAATTAAAATACAAAGATTTTTAATTTAGAAGTCTTCTGCAGTGCATCTTCTATTAAATTGGTAATACTTATTAAACAGTTTTCATTAGCATGGATATGAAATTTTCTCTAAAAATATTAGTTACTTAATGTTTTGATTTAAATTTGTTTTTTTTTAGAATGCAATTATTTCAATTTAATTGCTCAAAATACGAATAAATAATCCATGATTATTAGTATTCAGTTTCATTATTGAATTATACCAGATAGTACATTTTTGTCTTGTTTTTATATAAAACAAGATTTAGATTTGTCAGTTTTACAGTTCAATTTCTTCCATATTTATGTTGGTTGTCCAAAAGCCTCGTTTACATTTGGAAAGTTTACTGTTCAAAACTATTTGCTGCCAGT
Source organism: Acanthacorydalis orientalis (assembly GCA_034766995.1). Classification (NCBI taxonomy): domain Eukaryota; kingdom Metazoa; phylum Arthropoda; class Insecta; order Megaloptera; family Corydalidae; genus Acanthacorydalis; species Acanthacorydalis orientalis. The sequence continues at coordinate 14,430,092 of CM068321.1, read as the reverse complement.
AAACTTGTCGTGTGTAAACTTCAAAGTCAGCAAACTTGTCACTACTTGTCATAGTTTATGCATGGTAAGTTTACTAACGGCGAATACTTTCCGTTTGTTAAGTTTCCAGATGTAAACGAGGCTTTAGAAACGTTCGTTATTTTAACAATAATACGATTGTGGATATTTAAATATATTTTTTTATATTTTTGGATTCATGCTAATTAGAAGAGAAGTATTTAAAATAGATTTTTTCGAGAATTGCATATGAAGATATTTTGAATTTTAAAGTAGTTGATCTCAATGCTCTTAAATTGTTATCAAAAACTATTCCAGTTCGTTTGCTAGAAGTTCTTTCGAATATCACTGTTGTTTAAACTAGTGCACATTTGACACTCTGGGAATTATCTGAAATAGATATTTCGTATTTTGACAAATTATGAATAAGTAACTTTGACGTTTTAAAAAATAGATTAATATTTTTATTCAATTTTTGTGTTGTTTTATTCATATCAGTGACAACAGTGTCCATTTTATTTACACGGTATTTCAGAAAGCTGTGATAATACAATTTTAGTAATATTTTAATAATGAAATAAAGAAAAACAAATTTTGGATTTATGTTGAGCAATATATTGACATTGATTTATTAAACCTTTTTATAATTAACTATCTGGAAACCTTTATGACTGAACAAATTATTAAGATAGGATTTTTGTAAATTTTTGTAACTGTAAAGGAAGATTATTTGAATTTATATACAAAATATATAGTTAAAATAATGTTTACATGTTTGATTAAAAATTTTAATAAGATTTATATAAATTTTATATATATATATATATATATATATATATATATATATATATATATACATAAAAACATGCATACATACACACATATATATGAATATGTGTGTAGATGGTTCTACGTGAAGTTTGTACACAAAATTAATTATAGAACAGAAGCTGAATAGAAAACACGATTATTGATGCTCAATCATCGTCAGTGTCCATATCATAAAATCCCGGCAACAATATTCAGTAAGAATGGATGAACAAACAAGGCTTGGTGTGTTTTCAATACCGAGTCGGTGTAATCCAGGTAGTGATAAGTGGGTTGATGACATATTATGAAAATGGATTCGGATCAATGCGTTAATTAGGATTAAATTCATTAGCGCGTGAGAAGGGTATTAGAGTTATTCGATTGTAAAGTGAATTGGTTATCGTTTTAAAACTGTTGTAAGCTTCGCGTGTGTTTGTTGTCGATTTGCCTGTTCGCTCTCGAATATTTTATAGCTGGTGTTGTGATTACGAAGATACTAAATATTATTTTATGGAAAACAAGCAGTGACCGATTATACGATAGTGGAAATCAAATTGAGACGAATCAGTTCTCTAGTAGCTACAATATGACGTATAAATAATCAATCAGGAAATAGGTTATGGTTGTTTAAATTATTAATGTGTATGTTCAAGGTTCTGTACTATATTTCATAATTAATTTTATTTTAATTCATACTTTTAAAGATAATATTTTTTTAAATAAACAATATAAATATACAAATAATTCAATTACAAAATAAAGACAAGAACATAACGGTTATAGTTGAATACATTAGATTTAAGTATAAGTAACAATTTTTAATTTCAGTTTAAATTCCAAAATAGATCATATTTTACTAAAAATGAGAGTGCTTTACATAAATAATGAGTTTTATTCTCATTAAAAATCGAAGTTGACTCAAAAAAGGAATGTGAATCAAAAATTAATATAAAATAATGATAGAAGTGTATATATATATATATATATATATATATATATATATAAAATGTCTAAACTTTAAAAATCCACTTCTAGATAAATGTTTCTTACAATTATTTTCAGTGACCCTTTTCCCGTATTTATGCCAAGTAGATTTTTTGCTTTATAATGTCATATGTTCTTCTTTTCTAAGTATTTTTATATTTCTTAGTTGTCTGTTAAATTCTGCTTTTTTATTCTTTTTATAGTGTATATTTTTTATGTTTCTTTTGTTCTTATTTTTATTTAAAATTATGTATATATATATATATATATATATTATGTCCTTCATTTTTCCTATTTTTGTATTTATTCTGGGTTTTTTACTATTAACAAGATGAAATGGTATATGTATTTCATGTTGCATGTTTTTGTATGTTTTTCAATGTATCTGTCTATCTATCTATCTATCTATCTATAAATATATATATATATATATATATATATATATATATATATATATATATATATATATATATGATATAATTAAAAGAGAATTAGATCTGTTTATCTCGAACAGAAATGACTTGAAAGCGAAAACAACTAAATACCTAATTTTTTTACATAAGAAGTAATCTGAAGAGTGGACCTGGGTCATTATTTTTCCTAATTGATCCAGATTTTTGTTCGTGAAATATTAATTTTAAACTTAAAAGTCTAAGCGTAAAACAATGGTGGAGATGAATTTTTTTTATATATTGGCATAGTTTTGTATTTGGTAATACTAACAAAATAAACAAACCTTTTTCAAATTATTTTGTCTATGATTTTTTAATCATGGGCAAGCGAGTGTACAAGGAGCTTTTTTTATGAAATAAAATGATTGTGCAATGTTATGAATTTTATTTACTGCGATTTTTATTTCAAAAGAAATTTGAATGCGATTTCAATTTACTTTTATAGTTGCTTCATGTTAATTATTTACATGTATTTATCCCTTCTAATGCACTCAATTGGTAACAACGTTTTAATTTACAATTATTCTCGTGAATATTCTGATAGTTAAAAAGTGTATTACTTATTCATATAAATTACTTATTTAAAAATATTCAAAGTATAAAATTTCTATTTTAGATAATGTCCTCGAATATTAAATATATACTAATATAAGCAACAGTGATGTTCAAAAGAACTAAAAAATTAACAAGTTGGAATAGTGTTTAATTACAATTTAATAACATTGATCAACTATTTTAATTTTTAAAATATCTTTAAATAGAATTCTGAAAAAAATATGTTTTATATGTATATATTATTCGTAAATTTATCCTCTGGTGCTATAGTTTTTTTAAACAGAATTATAATATCTTCTATAAGCTTAGATTGGAGCAATTTATTGATCTTTGTGTCAGCCACTTGACTTCTACTGTCGCAATAAGATTAATTATCTATTCATGTATTTTATTTACTTAGATCATTTAGAACGTTGGCGAGATCGAAGTTCATAAAGCGTTTCAAACAATATTTGTCATAATGAAATATGGTACATGTCGTAAGGCAAATTTGAACTTGAATGATTTACTGGTCAACAACACGACATTTATATTCATACATATATATATATATATATATATATATATATATATATATATATATATATGTGTGTGTGTGTGTGTGAATGTGTAACAAGAAAAAAGAATAGTATTTAAGGAATAGTTTTTGTTGAAATATTATTAAACTATAGACATTCACAATAATAAAAAAATAACATCTTATACATAGCTTACGTACATTTTTAATTAATATTTTTGCAGATTACATAGCAATTAGTTCCGTAAGCTGGTATAATTGTTAAAAGTTGAGGATTTTTCTTTTTTAATTTGTTGTTATTATTTTCTTAAACTTGTTAGTAGTTGAAATTTAATTGAGATAATTTTCAACTGATGCATTATTTTAATAGCACTCGAAGTTGAACATAGGTATTGTTTATTATCAGTATTATTATTTATTTTATTTAATAATTAATGAACGTTCAATTTCACTTTGGTTTTATTATTGTTTTGTTAAGTTATGCTATAATGGATTCTTAACATACCATTTAAATATGTAATTCAAGTTGATATTTTAAAACATTAATTACATTAAAGTTAGTAGTAAATTTTAAAGCAGGAACACAATACTTGATATAAAAATAAATTTAAACATTTTTAAAATTAATTTTTAAGTAAAAAATTACAAAAAACAATACATTCTAAAAAGTACTATATTAAAATAAATTATAGCGAATATAAAGTTATCAATTTTTATATGAAAAATAGTTATAGAATGTTGATTGTCTAGGTCAATGACATTCAGTATCTGTAGGTCACATTCAATAAGAACTTGACCTTTAACAGTCACATAACTAACGTATTTAAGGTAAGGGCAAGGCCAAAATGTAGATCATATTCTTTGTAAGAGAATTGCCGTTAGTTAAATTTGTATCTAAATATAGTTTACACAGACTTTCATTCTCAAATATATATGTTATCTGAACTATTTTAATAAGTAAATAGAGTAAGACCATATCTATTCAAATGTTCGTATCTTAAATAAAACTTATATTTCTGTTGATGTATATATATATATATATATATATATATATATACACATGCATACTATTATATGTATGAAAAATTTGCATATTTAAATTTAACATTATTTATTGATCATTAATAGTTAATATCCTCATAGAATAGTCATTGTTAATTGGCAATTGTGTGTTCCATATCAGTCATCGGTGATTGTCAAATGCTTTGTTTTATAGATTCGCTCATAAATCAGTAGTTGCAGTTAATTGACCTATGTCATCAATGTAGCACGAGTTGAGTTCCAATATTATCTGATATTTAAACTTTAATTAATTTTAAACTTTAGTTATTAAATCAGTGGAATGGAAAATAAAAAAATCCGATTTATACAGCAATCTAAAAGAAATTAAATTAATGATACCTATGATTTTTTTTAATTTAAATGCATAGTGGTTCAGTATGTAAATATGTTTGAAAATAAGAAATAGAATATTTAAAAACACATTAGCTGTGTTCTTATGTCTTGAAATCCCGCGATGAATCATAAAGGTATTTCAAATTCTTTGTGAATGTACTCGTATTATAATGAAATTCAATTTACTTTACGTAACTTTTTTTAAGTCAGTTTCCTGAAATTATTTGTAATTCAAAAGTAATCTATTTGTAAGGTATGTATGTGTATACATACATATATATATATATATATATATATATATATATATATATATATATATATATATATATATATATATATATATATATGATAGTTGTAATACATACAATTTTGTATGTAAAATTGATATTTAATTTTATTGGAGACTAAAAAGTTTATAACTTTTCTAATTTCGAAAGCAAACATTTACAAAGAAAAAAGAAACAAGTTTACTTTAAATAGTGTATCGTTATAATCTATAAAACATTTTTTTAATATTTTGTTTAATATTGTCCTGACATATAGTTTTGTATTTTACATTAATTTTAAATTTGTAATCGTGAAAAACTAAAAAAAATATTTTGTCTTTTTTCAAAATCTTTTGTTTTTCAAATTATTAATCATATGTATGTTTTAAGAAGAGGAATAATAAAGAAATATCTGCAAAATATAATTGTAGATTAAAAATTCTTATTCAAATTGTTGATCATTTCCAAAGTCACACGTATTTTACGAGAATAAGATTTTAGGTTATTTTGAAGGAAATTAATAAATCTGTCTTGATTAGTAAACACGTATACGATTAAAGAAAAATTATTTTTCTTATAAAAAAGACAAAAATCATGACTCACTTGTATTTTTTAAATTCTGACGACTATTTGTAAAAGAATAAATCATAGAGCTTGTAGTAAGGCTAGTTTACAGTTTAAATGAGTTCATTGTAAAATTGATATTGAACTAAAAAAGTAATTCCTTTTAAAACAGCAATAATTATAGTTGTAAGAGATATGCCTGTGTATCAACATCTGTTCTAGCTTCTAATATATTGTATTGCCATGCAATAAATTCTAGAAGTCCAATTATTGATATAGTATATATTGTTTGTAATCAACCAGAGATTTGTTTTTAAAATTGTATTTGTTTGATTTTATACTTGTAATCTTCTTGATATGTTCTGTTGTTGTTTGTCTTTTTGGATTACTAGAGTAGATCGTTCAGATTTTAGATAATTATCGGTGATTTAATTGTACTTTTTAATATCAAATTAAAAAGTACAATTAAATCAATAAAAAAACTTAATTTTTACTTTTTTTTGCAAATAATGAGATGTATTACATTAAACATAAGTAGCATTATATTATTCCTGAAAATAGAGATTCTCAATGTTCATTATATAAAATATTTAACATTTTCCTGTTTTACGTCTTTATTATTGTACAATAGCTATTTTTGAAAATAAATATTAATTATGGATATAATAATAGTTTATTCTATTATAAAACCAATAAAAATATATTCTAAAATCCTAATGGTTTTATAATAGTTATATGTGCGTTCACTTTGCATCCATTTTATTCATTTATAAATTGTTTGAATTCAATACTTCTTAATGTTTTTAATAAGGTGCTCTCTGGAGGATCTGTCAGTACTTCGAGCACTTTTTGATATTACTGCAAGCAGAGAATGTTAGGAATGTCTATTTCAAATTTCTTATAAATATATATTAATTTTATTGAAACCAAAAAATAATATATAGTAAGTAATATAAAGTAACTATATTACTAGTAGGTAGTGATGAACCAACTATAAAATATATGTAATTTTATTAATATATATCATTTCCAAACGTTAATGACATTCCTTTGTAATTTTTCTTCTCTATTAATGTAAATTATAGGATACATTAGATTTAAAATTCTTGTATATATATATATATATATATATATATATATATATATATATATATATATATATATATATATATATATATATATATATATAGTTTGTGTAATATAGATGGTATACATTTTAGTAATGTTTACAATGAAACATGAAACATAAAGCAGATTATCTGTAATACGTTTTAATTAGTTGACTTTATTGATCACTAATTTTACATTGTTCTAAATTTGTTTAAAATAATTTGTAGTTTTGGATGTAATGAGAGATGATGATAATACTGAAACTGATGTTTGTGTATTGAAACTTATCTTAGTCTATACGTATCTCGAAATTTGTATGTCTTCATAGAATATATATATCACGTCTCCCTTGAAAGGTATTCTGAAAATCGTATGATATGATACTGTTATATATTGTTTATATCTAATTTAATAATTCATTTCTCAATAGCATAGCAACTTTCATTAAAAGTGATTATTTATGCTTTGTTTGAATTTCATTATTGATGTTAACGCTAATTAGAATATTTTCATGTACGAGTATGTCGATTTAAACAATACACTTTATTTGTAATTCATTGTTTTATTAATAATGATGAAAAGTAAAAAAATGTTCAATTTGGTATCGTGTTAAAAATCTTAAAATATTTTTGTACCTGTGAAAGTATGTTGCTCAGTTATATTTTTCCTGTAAAGATTTAGAACTTAATTGATCATTTAATTTGAATTTAATTATCATTTGTTTATAATTAATTATTTTTAATTAAAATTTAATTTTATAATCTGATATAAGTAATAAAATACTAAACTGTTTAAATTATGCTCGTGTAGAAAATATTTTCGCACTCTAATTGTTTTTAAGACATTTATTTGGTATTTTTTTATTATTTTGTTTCTTTTACAAATTCAGTACTGAATTTAAAAAAAAGTATCTACGTTTCATTCCAGTTCTTTTTTGGTATTTATAGCACATTTACATAATAAAGAATTGTGTCACGGCAGAAATCTTTTCAAATATTTTCCACTTGCAAAAATTCATATTCCGCTCTTTAAAATCTTCGCGTTAAAGTCGATATTAACACATTCCGTGTAATCTTTTAGTGAGATGTCATGGCTTGTTGTTTTTACGTCCGTCTCATGACATACTGTGAATATCACCCATCTCTCCCATTCCAAAGGGTACGGATGAGAGACTAATAGTCCACTTTGCTAATTACCACTAAATGCAAAGCTCGTCGCGGCGACTGCGATGGGAACGGCGACTGCGACGCCGGTTGTGGCAAGAGCGTGAATAATTTTTTTTGTTGGTTGGTTGGTTGGTGGCTGATGGTAACAGCAAAGCATAGAACAGCACATGCACGATACGGACAACCACAACCGTTGGCCGGCTAATATCCAGTCGTAACGTAACGAGCGAATAAAAACGCACACACCAGCTGTTTAATGTACGGACTAGAGAGGGACATTTACTGTGAAGGAGATCAAAATATCATAGAATTATAGTTCATTAGGTTTGTAAAGACTACACAGACACACACACACATATACATATATATATATATATATATATATATATATATATATATATATATATGCATGTATGTGTATTGGATATTTCATAAAATCCAGTACAAAATCGTGATCAGTAATGACTGAGTCGCTTCTTAGTAACCATATTGTTTAATTTAAAAATCAAGTTTATAAATCTATAAACGAGTTTACTTGTTATGTTCAGTCTTTCTACTTAGGGTGGAATTATAATTGAACCGTTTTGATTCATATTTAGAGCCAGAAGATTAACAGATACACAAAGAATGGCGGACTGCACATAATAAGATAATATGCTGCTAATTACTCTGTCTGGTTATATCAGATAAATACCAAATTCAGACTTCTTTTTGTTCTCGTTTTATATCTTTTTGACTTCCAAGCCACCTGAATCTTAATTTAAGTATGAACCGTTGTGGTATCTTTCTCTCCTTAGAATCAAAAAGTTCAATTTTACATATTAAACAACTTCTGCCTTGTAATACAAAGAAGTATATGTAATTATTTTAGTAAAAGAAGAACTGTTGATGACTTATGAATTCTTGAATTTAATCTGATTGACAGGTTTAATTAAATCAATAATAATTATAAATTAGTTAAGCTAAGTGTTAATATATAAACAATGATAACTTATTATAATATTGTTATAACGTGTCTTCTTTATTAATTATATATTAAAACGTAGTATAATATTCTGCTTATATTGTACCTTATATTCTAAAGATTCTCAACTCTTCCGAATTAAACACCTTTCTACAACAAATATTTTATAGTTCTTTCCATTTATTTACTTAAATTTAATACAATGTACAATATTTATTATGCCGATTTAAATAATTTAAATTATCTACATATATAATATGTCTACTTTTTCATTCGTATATTTGAAAAAAATATAAAATTTTATAGCTAAATAAATAAGATGAATATTATATAGACTGATAACTATAAATAATATATATCCTATGTAAATAAGTAAAGGAAATGCTTGTAACTCACAGATCGTTTGAAAAATCCTACTCTGTATAAATATACATTATTCATACAGGGTAAATGAGGTGAGCTGATTCATCTGATACTATTAGACCTATTTCTGTTTATTTATATATGCACTAAAAAATAATATTATTCACAACAAATATTATTATTTATGATTTTTTTATATTATCAACGTATTAAAGAATATGAAATTCAGCATATTTAAATTAAGGAAATGTTATTTTAATTACATTTTAAAATCATATACTTTTTATTAATATGTTTTTCATTGTTCCAGGTATGTATTTATTACGTGTTTTCATTCGAGTAAGAGGGTGAGTTGTGTTTAATTAGTTATTTACTATTTGTAGAATGGCTCAACAGTTACTGAAATATACGTTTTTACTGTATTTTAATTAAAAAAGTCAATAGTTTTTTATTATGATTTTTATAAGTACTTATTATGGATTTTTCGCTTGTTATTTATGACTAAGAAATAGAAAATAAACAAAAATCAATAAATTAGTGATAAAATTTTCAGTTATTAAGCCAATTTTTATACATAGATATTATTAATTTTGTTTCTACGAAATAATTAAAATTTATGAGCAGTTCAGAAACTATAATATTTTATAGTATTAAATATGTATTAAGTAGAAACTTGTTCTATTTCTGTAATTTTGACCTTCATGTGTAGGTCGTTTTAAAATGATTAACTTTCAGTTATAAAAAGAATAAATACACGTTTTTCATATGTTTATGTTTTCTACGACCGTTGTGATCGCCCAGTGTGCATCTACAAACTTATACTGTTTACAAAGAAACAATTTCAAACTAACTTTTAAAACATTAAAGACTATTTGAAAAGATCTTTAAATGATTTCCACCAAGCATATCTAATAGAAAAAGTATATTCTTTTATGTTAAAATTAAATTTGTATACATTTCTATTTTAATACCGAGTAGAAGTTTGTGATGTTTGAAAAACTACATGTAACTTTGTTGCTTTTTTCTCGATGTGTTTATTTTGATAGTATGCAGATGAGTCTCGTTAAGTATATATCTACTGAATCTGAAAATGGTTCACAAGTTTATTTAAATTCTGGTTGAAAAAACTTAGCTTTCTGCATTTTATATTAAAATTTATGTCTGTCGCATTACCAAATAACGATATGAGAAAAAAGTAAATTTCATACTCATTTTTAATTATTACAATCTCCGTTTTTTAAATATGTAATTGTTCTGTTTAATTAACAAATTTAATCGTTTAGTTTTAAATTAAATATATATTTTATACTTGTGTGTTTACTTAAAATTAATGTTAGATACAATTTACATTAAACTATATGAAATTGACACACGTATAGAAACTGATCATACAGATTGAAAATATTAGTTCAACAAATACAAAAAAAAAATAATTTCTAATCAAATATTTTCTTTGATGCTATTTTTTAAATTTATTTATGTATTATATTTAATCGATGTTATTGAGAGTTGCAAATACTTTTCTGAAATTATTTTTCAACATTGACATGCTTTGTATTTGGCTTGTACACTGACTTGATATGACTTGTCATAAACTGACATACATTAATTAAATAAAATGCAAGATATGTGTTATTATAACCGACTGTAATTCTTTTTTCTATTTTATACAATTGTATTTTATATTATTTTATAAAAATGCATTTTCGCAGAATTATACATTTTTACATTCCAAGAAATATATATTTGAAAAAAATATCTTTTCAAAACTTGGGTTTCTAAGCATTATGTTTTCAAACAATTATCTTTTAATGACACAAGTATCTTCGAATTACCATGTTGGACCCATTGAGTTTTTAAAAATTATCAAATCTCTGTCTCCCACTCTCTGTATATAATATATATATATATATATATATATATATATATATATATATATATATATACATACTTATATTGATATACGTATATAGTTCCATGAATAAATGTTTATGAGAAAGTTTATATCAAAATCTATAGATATTCTTCGTATGATGTACATAAAATGTTTTAATAAATGTTGAGATAAGCTTTCAGTAATTTCTGTTTCACTCGCTATAAAACGATTAAAGTTGTAAATTGCACAACGCGTTTATTCCCAGTATCATTATTAATTAAAGTACGAGCAAACTTCTAAAAACATTTTCGTTTTCTTTACAGAATATAATGTAAAATATATATGATATTCAGATAAGACAGTGACATTTAAATAAACTTCAAACAAACCTCATTCGCCTAAACAAATTACAAAAGCTAAACAAGCCGCTTTTAAGAAGAGAGCATTCGCATCGAATGAACATGAATTCTAAAAAAAAACGTACAAGTTTCTTGACTTCATATCGTAAATAAACACGTTCCAAAAATAATGAAATGAACTCGAGACATGAGATCGAAATGAATATTCCGTGAAAATACACTTTTTATTATGTTAGAACTTACTCGTTTAGCAATTTCTAATACAAAACGCAATGTTGAATTTGCACGTCTCTCGATAGTTTTATTCAATTTGCGTAAGCATTTATATTAAATGTTTTCACGCTAAATAACATTCGCTGCTGACACGCATTTTAACCTCTAAAATTTACTTATCCGTGTCTCTTCTCTTTGTGTCGCATTTCTTATACACACTTGGTTAGGTAATGCTTTGTCGCAAAGAATTCATTTTTTATTATCTTACAATTTTATCTCAGTGTATTATATATACGAGTATATATATATATATATATAAATATATATACATATATATATATATATAAATATATATAAATATATATATATATATATATATATATATCTGTGTGTGTGTGTGTTTGTAAATATTTTATAAGCTATATATAGAATTTTTATTATATTTTTGAAGTAGTAATACAAATTTAAAAATTATGTCAAGGAAATATGTATTGGGAATTACTGGTTTTTTAATCTAGAATTAAATATATATAATTTTTTTTAAATTCAGTTTTTCCAAATATTAGGACAATATTATATTATTATAGATACAAGGAAGTGTTTTTATAGATATTAAATTTAGATCATTTTCAGTTTTTATTATTTTTTATCCTTGTTAATAAAAATAGCTAATATTTTTTCACAATTTCGCACTTTTAGGCTTTAAGTTAGTGTATAGTTTTTAATTGTGTGTGCATATTAGATTCAATCAACAGAAGGATGTCTTCAATTTTTATTATTTTTTAATTAAAGAATACAATATATTAAAACAGGTATTTATAACCTATATAAAAACAGGCTTTAAAGTTACATAAAAAGTCACATATAAAGATATATGGATGTGCATGTTAGTATATATGTATGAATGTATATATGTCTTGTATGTATAATAATTTTTTAAATAATAAAATACAATTATAGTAATTATAGGACTAAACATACTACAACATTATTAGTATTCTAATTTCTTAAATTTCATATGTTAATATTTGGTTGATGAAAATATAGTTTCTGTATGTATAGAACAATCTTCACTTTTCAGTTTTATATATATATATATATATATATATATATGCAAACATAATATTCAGCATATATATTTTAATTTAATTATATTGTTCATTGATCATTTTCTGGATTTTGCTTGTTATATGCCTTAGACAAGTTCATTTGATTTTTTTTACTATTCCCATTATATCTGTCACTCTTGTTTATTTTCTTATTCTTTTTCTTGTTATTTCAAACATGTGGCCATAGATTTAAGAAAAAGGCACCAAGTAAATTTTTAATTTATTCATTGAGTCTTGTATCAGAAAGTATGCAAAAGTAGTTGAATAAAATAAAGTTGAAATTTATTTCTTTACTATTTTTGATGATATATGGCGTAAACATGGACAAAATTTCTAAAACAAATTAAAAAATCTTCTAACAACCAGTTCCAAGAATTCTAATTGATTACAGATTAGTCCAATTCTGTTTTATTTTAATTTTCTGCCAGATTAGTTTTGGAGTCATTGCGTTCTTCTTAAAGTATTTTTTATGCAGGATATAAAAAAACTAATCCAAAATAATTGAAAAAAGGTATTCAATACATTTTTTCACTACATTTTTTTAAACACTTTTTCTTAGCTGTATACCCCTATCCGAATATAATAATTACCTATTTTTAAAGTCACATCAGGTAATTATAATGTCACAGAAAAAAAATTATATATTTTAGAGAAGTTAATTGACTGATATTTAAAAATTATTCATATACTTTGCTAAACGAAAGTCGAGTCTAATTTATAAAAGAAGATTCAATTTTTATTGAAAATTGCCATATATTAATTGAGCTATCAAAAAGTCACTAGTTCAGAACTTAAATTAGTTGTCATTAGTTTATATATATATATATATATATATATATATATATATATATAAATTGTATAATTAATTAGGTTTTGTCAAAGCTCTTTAAATGACATATACAAAAAACATGAAACTTTATTACAAATGTAACACAAGAATCTTAAGCTATTGCATATTTCACAATGAACTAAGAACATAGTTTTCTGATAGTTAAGTTTATTTCTGTATGTACTTTATTTCTAAATGTATTTGAAGTTTATTTTGTCCCACATTTACTTTTTCCAAAATAACAATTGATATTAGAACATTCATTAATTTATTTCTGTAGGAAATTTGAATAATTTAAAATTGTATAATTAGTAATTGTGATAATTAGTAATATTCGTGCTTATCTACAATTACAAATAAATTGCTAAGATAATTCATCCCTAGTTTCAGTTATATTTACAGTAATGAATCATTATGTCAAATATAAAACGTGTATGATATATATATATATATATATATATATATATATATATATATACAAGAATTCAGTGTTGTTGTAACGTATATACTTTTTATGTCGGAAATATTATTAGCTTCTAATAGTATAAACTATATAACGATAGTAACAACATTAATATTCTCTATTCCGATAAAAAATCGTAATATGGAAAAATACTGAAAAAAACATTATAGAATATTCTATTCTATTGAATGACCTGGCCATAGTTTCAAATGTAAAATTAATACTTGCAAAGAATTTCATTGTGTATATTTCCTTGCGTGTTTATTTCTAATAGAAAAAAGACAACATGTATACTGTATATTAAAACAACAAAGATGAAATATACCTGTATTATATATATATATATATATACACTGTATAATGCATTTTACATATAAAAATCATATGCTCCTTGATCAAATATTATATAGTTTTAAAGAAGTACATGGTGCGCATGTCATATGTTCTGATTTCGGCCATGCCGGTGGTGTACGTCAGTTTTCTTGTTCATTAAAATTAATTTTTAATTTATATATTTTACATGACAAATGTGGAGAATTGTTTTGGTGGACAACTCTCGATAGCATCTGTGACTATTATGTGAATTAGTGTATTTGATCTGTTCGCGTTTTTTAATTAAATTTATAAGTAATAATACATTGATATCGAACACGTGGTGAATAAATGTGCGTAATATAGATTAGAACTGCATGCGCATACTTGATATCATACAGGTACGTTTTAATGTTTTATTCAATATATGAAATATTTATTAGAGTGAATGTATTTATTTATCGATCATATTGTATGTTTTTTTTATTCTGTAAAATAAATACGGCCAAATACAACATCCTTTACCATAACATTTTGTAATATATATATATATATATATATATATATATATATATATATATATATATATACGTATATATATGCATATGTATATATATATATATGTGTGTATATATATGTATATATATATATATATGTATGTGTATATATATGTATATATATATAAAAATAAATATATATATATATATATATATATATAAATATATATATATATATATATATGTATTTATATATACAACTTTTAGTAGTGTATTTTAAAATTTCAACTGAAAAAAGAATTAACATTGTTCATAGCATAATGTAAAAGCTCTATAATGCAGAAATAGTTTAAGAAAGAGATAAAAAAATGAGAGGATTTCATACAGTATTGTTAATAATTATACAATTCTATCCACAAATTAATTTATTGCTCGCCTCACAAATCTCAAATGTTTTAATCAAAGTTTCAATAAATGATTATTAATCTTTTTTGATTTGATATTAATGATTATTAATAGTTTGTAATGCACATTTCGATGGCGATGCCAAGAATCATCCCGAGAGGGCTGATGTACAGAAAAATCTTTGTGAAACTAAATTTTGTCACAATATTAGAACTGTGTTGCTATATATTTGTTATTATATCATATTAATTTCATTCGTTTTATATACTTTACATTTATTGATATTTTGTAGCTGTAATACAAAAAATATAAATTTATAAGTATGATTACCCATACAACGCTGTAGAAATATGTATATATGTATATATATATATATATATAAATTTCAACGTATTTTATAGTATAAAAGTTTGAAAACAGTTCTTACAGCATATATATTTAATATACATTTTCAGTATTTTTTTTTATTTGACAACTTGATTGTTTTAAATCGATAATTTATAATATACATAAATTATTATTATCAACATGAGCGTTATTTGACAAATTATTTCTATAATAGTGCAATAGTGATATTATTAAATTTATTGTCTATTTTTTTTAGTTTTCATTTACTTTCAAATTACTAACATGTCTGATGTAATTATTGTTATTCCTGTATCACTATTATCTAGTAAATTTCATAATACTCGTTTCAAATTTGAGTAACTGTATCTTTAGATACCGTTTTTTTTACACAACGACTTTAAGAAATGACATTATAAGCAAATGCACTTTGTAAACAAAACATGCCGTGTAAAGTTGTGAAATTAAAAAAAATAAAATAAAATCAATACACAGTTTAAACTATTATATTATTATGTAGATGGTTGTAAATCTTATGGTATTGATATATGAATGGCATTCTAGAATAAATGAGTATCTAAAGGCGAGTTGTGTTCAAGAGAATTGTTTAACTGTATAATAACTCTTTAAAGCTGTACATATAAATACATTCTATACATCTTGATTTTATTTTTCTTAAGTGGAAAAAATAATCATGTCATATACAAAATTTGTAGTTAATTTATAATAATATGAAAATTCGTAGTACATATTTCTATATATTTTTTTTAATAGATAACACAACGAATAAAACAACTGGTGAAAAATTAAATTTTATACCCTAAAATATATAATTATAACATAATCAGTTGTGCAAATTTTGTAAAAACCAATTTGTACTTGAGTTTTTATTCATCAATGAATTCTTGAATGCCAAAAATGGTATAGTTTTTGCTTTTATACTTTATCTGTGATATATCTAAAATATATAAAAAAACAGTTCTACCTTATGCCAAACCCGGTTGTGGAAAATCAATATTGTGAGATAGTGACCTTAAGCAGTCCGTTAAAATAATTGAAATATTTTCATAGTATTTTTACCATAGGAGTAGTTCCGTTTCTTACGACGTAAAATTAAGCTAAAGATATTTATATTCTTCAAAAATTGGAATTTGACAATTTGTAATATAGAATGGTAATATTTGGATTAACCAGTGGTAAAATATTAACATTCTGTGTAATAGAATCTTTATTACAATAATCATGGTTATATATTTTAGTTCTTATATTGTTTTAAAAAGATTTAATTTACAAATTGTATGAATATTCAATCACAAAAAGAAATACTTAAGACAAGAAAAAAATTTTATTGGATGCGTTAATATTGTTTGGATTTTCGTTTTGCAACAAAATATAGTACTATTCATACGTAAAATGGTTGTTTATGGGAATAAAAAGTGTTAAAATATATGAATCTATTGTCTTTGGCTCATCCATTCGTTTCCAAAACTAAAAAACATCAGATTAATTTTTATTTCAAAAAAATGTTTCTCTATTAATTTTGATTTTTACCTCACTTTTTAAATTTGTAATCAATTTTGAAATATCTAAACTGTATTATAATACAATTTAAGAATTATATATATATATATATGTGAGTGTGTGTGTGTATGGAGTATGAATTGTGTTATTTCATATGTAAATTATTATTTCATGTTGATGAGATACGTTTTCATTAAATGGTAAATTGATCGATCATGAAGAAACAAATTAATGTAATTTCCATTGTTCAACATTATTGTTATTTCATACCAAAAGTGTATGAAATTAAACTGGAATTAAATTGATTTGTATTAAAGGTAAACTGGATGTAATTTCATTAAAATAAGTCTGAATATATCATACAGTTGGGTTATAACAAACATATATTTATACATACAAATATGTATGTATGCATACATAGGCACACAAACACGCAGACATGCATACATACATATACACATATATATATATACACATACACACACTATATAAGAAAATCTCGCCTATAATGTAGAGGAAAGAGAATATGTACCATTCAAAACGTTTCAGTGTGTATTAACGATTTTCTCTGGAAACTATCGAATGACATGGCAGTTCTCACAGGCGGCTATTAAACACGTGCCGCATTCCGACAATCCACGTGCACGCACGCACGCATGCACGCACATGTCATTACACCGAGTTTATATTAGTCGAAAGTGGAGTAATTAATGAATACATAATACAGTTTGAAGCACAACGTTTTGAACATTCACCGGCTGTATGTGTGTATGTGTATATATATTCAATGAGTTTACTACCGGAATAGGTTTTTGGTAGAGTCGTTCCGGATAATCGTAATTTTCACGAGCAGACTTTACGGATTTGTGCTTTGCAGCAGGAAATGAAATGGAAGTGTTTGTTTCGTTTAAAACACGATTTCGGAATGTGTTCTGCATGAAAAGATTGAAAATAAGTGATAATTTCATAATTTATTCGATCGTTTGTTTGCTTTTTTATTTGTGCTTTTTTTCCTTTTACGTGTAATTTATTAATAATCGTGGAAAACAAACTACGTATTTATCATTTTCGTGGAATATTTACGAGCTCGGAGCTATAAAATTTATACGCGAGATATAATTTTTTTATATATATAAATGGAGATGGAATCCAATAAAAGTTTTATTACACTTTATTTCCGTGTATTGTAGCAAGGAAGTTTCTTATTTGTGTTGGAACCATTTTATATTTTAATCACCTCGAGTGTGGATCATGTAGTTCGAAGAATGTCTTTAATTAAAAAGAAATTGTAAATTCTCTTAATACATTTTTTTATTCTTCCCTTGGTATTCTGTTTATTGAATACTTAAATTTTTAAAAAATACAGTCCCATTTTCACTTGTATTATTACAGAAAATTAAAAAAATTGTAAAACAAACATTATTTAGTTTATTAAATACTTCCATTGTCGTATCTGCATAATAAACCTTTTATTACTATGCGTATAAATTAAAAACGTTATTTAAATGCAATAAAGTGTTTATATGTGAGGTAATGTATTCCAACTTATTTTTTATTAATAGATTTCTTACATTTTTAACTTTAGTCCCAAGAAAAATGGTATTAAATTATGACATAAAAAGTAACAGTGATTTCTTTGATTTTTTTGTTTAATACAAAAGCACAGTGAAATATAATTTTTAGTTATTCAGTTTTAATAATAGTTTAGTACTGTGTTTAAAGTCTATTATAATAAAAATTCTGTTTATTTTCTAAAAACTGTAAACTTTTATATCATCTGTCCTTTATTATTTCTTATTCATATTGTGTGTATATAGTTTTTCCAGCTATTCTATAAAAATGCTTTCTATTAAGGTTTTAATTATAATTATCATATGAACATTTTTTCACAAGCTTTTTTTTTAATTTTACGAATATTTATACTAATTTAATAAATCAAGATTTGAGTTTTTTGTGAAAGAATTAAAAACGTTCATATAATTTTTACTTATGAATTTATATATATATATATATATATATATATATATATATATATATATATATATATGAATTATACGATTTTGGTTTTGATTTCCTTACAGCAGCCTAAACGATATTTACAACAATGAGTGTTCTTTTTGGTATATTTTTTATTCCCTCATATCTATTTTTCTTGTTAATCTTATCTAATTTTCCATTATACCTTGAAATTTTTCTCTAGATCTTTTTAAAATATACCTAGCTTAATTTAATTTCCTTAAGTATGCCTATTGGAGTGATTATTTTTTTTTAAAAAATAGAATACATTTAACGCACTTTTCTTAACTGTTTCCCCCCTACAAAGTAATTTTGGTCCTCCTTTTGTTTTTATCGTCCGTATAGTGCGTTAGTTTATAATTTTCTGTAAGATATGTTTCGTATATTTGAAGTTAATTACTAAAAAATAATCCAAGTAATTAGGATTCTTGTATGAATAGTCGCATAATAAGGGGCGACAACACGTATGGTACTTGTATTACTTATACTTGTATTATATGTATGGTACTTGAAATATTTGTATTTGAAAAATCAAATTGTATTTTAATATTTTTTATCTCTCTCTCTCTTTGCATATATATATATATATATATATATATATATATATATATATATATAGATAGATAGATAGATAGATAGATAGTAAATTGTTAATATTATATTTATAAAATTCTTTGGACTACTTTGTGATGTATTGTTGTGGATTTGTTCAAAATATATATATATTCTGAAATATACATTTTCAACTGAATCGTTTTAATGATATTTTTTCTATTATAAATTGTGTATTTTCGGAATATATAATGTGTTATCGAGAATTATTGTTAAAGAAAGTCTTGCTAAAAAAAGTATCCCCGATAGTAAGATTATGTAAGCCCATGACTTGCGATTATAGAACAATCAACTATTATTTATCAATCTTTGGTTTATTTCTCTTCATGTTTGTTTTTCAAGAATGAAAAATGAATTAAAAATTAGTAACAGAAAATAGTATTTTGAAAATGCAATAAAATGCTATGTTTCAAAAATAAAGTTTTATAATATATTATAAACTATATAAAATATTATCTTACTTTTTCCATTTTCATTTTTTTATTCTTTCAAATAAAGTCATTTTCTATATTCATCTCTATCTATATTATTATTCTACAGTATATGCATTTTTTACAAATAATAACAACATGTATCTGATATATTTAAAATATTTTTTAAATATACTTATTTAATGAAAATATTTTACAGAGATATTTGTTTATGCTTTGTTAATATTTTTTTTTTATATTATTAAACGAAAAACAAATTATCAAAAAATAATTATTAGTGCTTAAAATGTTTTTGACACAGGTGATGAACCATTTCTAAAATATTGTTTATATTTTTACTGTATCATATCCAGAAAATAAAGTAACAATAATGCCGAAAAACAAATTTTCTAAATTACCTATTGCAATTTCTCATGAAAATATCTACCAAATTTCATTTCCTTTAGAGGCAACAAGAAGATGTATTTCTATCTAGAACACAGTAAGGGGGATCTTCACTTACTTCACCCTTCGTACGTTGCAATGACGACCAAGACATAAATTTATCATTATTGACATGAGCCATAATTCACTGCGACACCGCTGTACACACACAAATACACTTTTTTTACGAACGCGTGTACCGTGTGAGAGCTCTTGTCAAATACAACGTCGTCTATAGCTCATACATATGGCTATGGTATAGATATGGCTCTATTTACTTTTTGCAGGTAGATACCATAGCGAAAGTAAACCTCCCACGGGATTTACTGCCGCAACGAGTATGTGTGTCACGTGACATACGCTCAGGTGTCACGCGTCATCACGTGACGTGTTGCCGTTAAGCGGATTCGTCGGATACGAACTGCGTGACCAATCAAATGAAATCATTTACTTTGTTTTTCGTTTTGAATTGTTATAGTGTATAATATACCTGTCATATTTATGTTGAAAAATACTAAAACATTAATGCCGCAGACGCGGTACATACATTTAATAGGAAATTGTATGTTAATATAAAAACGGTGCATTCATATTTGTCCTAAAGGATTGTTAATATTGTGTAATATATAACAGTTAACGTGTTCATTTTTTTTCTAACATGTACCGCTGTATTATTGGTGGTTTTTTTATGTTGATGAATTTATACATGAAAGTAAATTTAAGCTTGTGCATATATACAGAAATATTCACATATTTATTAAGATCATACAGCGTTACAAAAAGGGATTT
Organism: Acanthacorydalis orientalis; assembly: GCA_034766995.1. Lineage (NCBI taxonomy): Eukaryota > Metazoa > Arthropoda > Insecta > Megaloptera > Corydalidae > Acanthacorydalis > Acanthacorydalis orientalis. Next base: position 14,408,749 of record CM068321.1, on the reverse strand, counting down.
TCTTCAGTTTTTGGAATGTCATTAAATTGTAATTCTTTTAAAATATACCATCTGAAATATATTCACTTTGAATCAATGCACATATTTTGGTACTGAAATTTTTCAAAACAGTATTGCAAATATTGCGTTAGTAATTCTTTGAAATGCTCTGATTCTTTTATAAGAATGATACATTTTTTTAGATATTATTGCAACGTAAAAAAACAATACTTGAAGTTATTGGTTAATTATTATTGTCGCTTTAAGGATAACAATCTAACAGATACTTTCGGAAATGTTGATTAACCTGAAAATTGTAGTTTACTTATTGGTTTGTTAATTATTTATGTATTTTAGTTGATGTTAAGTTTTACTGTTAATTACCGTTATATATATATAATATTATATATATATATATATATATATATATATATATATATATATATATATATATGCATATGTATGAGGAAGGGTGTTTCTCAACCGTTTAAACACACTTATAAATTATTTTTGGAAATACTGTTGAACATGTGTCTCTTATAAATAATTGGGTACTCTAGAATAAGTCGTAATAGATATTTACATGAGTATTGTGTTTTTCATACTAAACATATACTACGTCTAATATATATATATATAATATAGAACAAATAATAAGTCTAATATATCTAAACAAATGAAACTCTTGACTGCACTCTACGTTTATTTCTTGACTGTTGGTCTGTGTTTGAATGTCTTGTTATAGGTTCCAATTTATATATATATATATATATATATATATATATATATATATATTTATACATATATTATATATATATATATATATATATATATATGAAAATGTAGGTACATAATTTGTTTGCATAAATTTTCACGGAATAGTCGTTAAGTGATACACAAAAAATATGTTTGTGTATATGTTAACAAATTACTAATTACCGGAAGTCGTTCAGAAAACTTCATTATTAAAAAAAAAACGTTCTCGTTTGCAATACTCAAACGCATTAATTATTTCGATACAGACACCTAAATGAAATACTGCAAAAATGTATGACGATAGATATATTTAAATTATTAATTAGGGAACAAATGAGGCAAAATTTTAAAACTCTCAAAAATTAAAAATGAATTAATTTCCCATTGCTGCTTGTTCAAACGAGAAATAAGCAAAAATTATTCAAACAGTAATTAGCGTTGCTCATAAAATTATCTCGTGAATGTTTCTTAATTAATTGTTTTGTGATGACCTGTGAAATATAATATTCATTTATATAAATACACATACACGTTTTTCTCTCTCCAAACACTCATATAGGTACGTGCTCATACACACATTTATCGATATAGCGATTTTATTTAGCAGTTACTTAAGACAGGAATATCACTTCTAATTATGAAAACAGTTTCTAACTACTAATAATATTTTATATTAAACTTCATAATTAGCTAGCATTATATATTCACAAATACAGTTTTATTTAGTACATTATTTGTTATTTTATTGCGTTGGAAATATAATAGTTACACTCTTTTCAACGATTAACAACAAAGATTTTTGTATTAAACTTGTGTTTTGAATTATAAACATTACTACACTGAAATGACGTTTCTGATAATTTAATACGTATATGTATATATGTGTGTGTGTATATATATATATATGTATATACATATACATACTTATATATTTCTATAAACACCTGCGCTACGAAGGGGATGCATTTTGTAAGATATATTAGTATCTAGAACCCTATTTTTCCATTAACTTCCGTCTTAATAGTGAGTTACACCCTAACAGAAAATTTTCTTCGAAACATGAACCTACTTGCACGTATTAGAAATATGAAAAAATATATAACTAGAAATAAAAAAGAGCATTTTTTTTATGATATGTGTTATAAAATAATAATAAATTACATTAAACAAGAAGTTTAAATTATAGAATTTGTATGGTTTAGTTTTTTTTTATTTTTGTTTTATTTTTTTTATATTTTATAACATTATGATTGTTTTGAAAAGTATACTTCTTCATCATAGAAAAGTTTGAAATTATAATGACGTTCTGAATTAAAAAAGGTCGAATTTGCAATAAATCAGAGGTAGACTGACTGATTTATGGTAAGAGTCAGTATAAAATTATAAATACTAAGATGACCTGAAGTAATTAAAATACTAGTTTACTACAATATGTTGTTCTTTAAAGAAAAAAGCTTTGGAACGGATATTTACATTGTGAGAAACGTATTTTTGGAAATAATATTTTCCCAAATTTAATTTTTGAGATTTTCTACAAACATTTGATTACTTTTATTATTTTTTCTTGTAATATGAAATATTTTCTAAAGTAATATAATAAAAGAAATTTACTCTTTTGCTTAGAACCTTTTTTCAAAGTTTTATTTTTAAAAATAAGATTGTAGAATAATTATAGAAGAGTAATTAGGACTGAAATCTAAACAAGCGTTTTAAATATAAAACAGTAGCCGAAAAATATAACTAAATAATCTTATTCATTTTGCGAACATTTTATTTACGTATTTAAATTATTTTCATCGTTTTTCTGCTTGCTTTTTTGTTTAGAAGTAAACCAAATATTTATTATTTGTTTTAACATTCAGTCCTGCCATTACACAGCGAATATAGTTCATTATACAATATCTTAACCGTTTCCTACGATATGAACCTAAGTGAAATTGTAAATCTTAATGTTTCGCGTAACTGTACAGAACCATGAACCACACTGGGCACCTGGGTGTGATATACGGAGGTCTGAAAAGACATTTTAGCGCCTTAATGAATAAATAACATCGCCTGCAATGTAATAATATTACTTTATGTACCTTTACTACCGTTGACTCCATCATACATTCTCGTTTCTATATATTATTGCTATTATGACCCTTTGTAACTTCATTATCAATGCAGTTATGTTTAAATGACAGCTCCTACTGTTATATTATTTCTTAACACGTTATCATATTCGAAATACTGTGGACTGATGATTAAAATTGTATGTTTATATATGAAACGTGTAATAGATATCAACGTTAACTTTAAACGAATGAATCGTATGTAAAGTTGATAATATTAGAAATTTGTACTTTTGAACTTAATTTAGAAATACCTTAACCATTTAAACTTGGGCAAATTTAAATCTTATGGCGTCTAAATTTTCTTGTTCATTTTATAAGATTTCTATGAAACGAATATGTAGAGCATTCTTGAAATATATATGTAAATTATTTTTCTGTCATATTTATTTATATAAATATTAATATAATGTACTCACAGTTCAATAAACAGAAAACTTAGACTCTGCTCATTGAACTGAATTATTCATTTCAGGGTATAAATACAGATTGTTATGTTTCCAATATAAACATAGGAATCGAATCATTTGATGCGTGTAATGGTTGAATATGTTGACGTTTTTATCTAAATACATCTTTAATGAAATCAGAATTAAAATTTTGTAGTACATTTTATTTAAAAATATTTCAGCAATTGAAATAGAAATTTATTTTACACTTTTTCTTACTTATTATTGATATTTGTTTCAGTTTACTGTTAATTTTTTTTATAGTTTTTCGACAATATCGATATTAGAACTTTTGAAAGATGTGTTTTCTAAATGTGAAGTGTTGTATAAAATCCATATTTTTATAACATGATCGATATATTTGAAGCTGTTTTCCTTTTTAAAATAATCAACGGCTTCACTCATACGTACACAAAAATAATGGGCACGAATAGTTTTGTTAACCATTATATATCTAATAGTTCCGTGCATTACTATCTAATAGTGCAGTACTTGACAAATAATTTAGTGCTAATAAACACCAGTATTTTGTATATTTAGATCAAGATATTAAATTAAATTGTATTTTTTTGAAAAAATATATTGTTTAGATTTGAGTTGTATATTTAGTAAAAGAAATATTATATTTGGGTAGAAATTATTGATCCATGTTCTCAAAACATGAAATTTTTATTTTTTATAAACAATGTAATATTTGCCAGGTAAAGACCCTCATAACATTGAAATAAGGTAAAGCAAATCAAAATTTGTATTTGCATTAAATTAATTGGATTCATATTAAAAGAATTTTAATCTTCCCAAATAATTGTAGATAAAAAAATTATTTTATCTCTGCAGTGTATTTATTTTTCAGTTTCAATAAAGTTTCTATTTAAATGGTAATATCTTTAAAGTGATTATTTTCTCTAAAATACTTTTGAGAAAACTGAACTAGAATTATGAAATGTTGGAATATTACTAACTTTTGTGTCTAGTACATTTTATGTAAAAAACTTTTTCTGAATATTAATAAAGATAACATTCGATATTTCAAATTACTTTAATGTATAGAAAATAGTAATTAAACGCAACTTTTACATTAATTTTCGATTTGAATAAAAAAGGTTTGATTTAAAAACATATAGTTAAATCCTGATCATTATTTACGACACTAAGAAAATAGGTCTATAAATGCAGTTTATATGTAGAGCAGTCACTAATCTCTTTACATTAATAAGCTGAAAACTCTGTGTTTAATTGTGCCATTAAATTACACAGTGAATCATTCAGTAAATACCATAACGACCAATTAAATGTCAACTGTCTGTCTAATAATTGAACTGTGTAATAATGTACAGACTGTCTATAATAGTTATTATTACTAGACGAATTTGTATATCTTTATGCAGGAGAAACTTTTTAAATAAACAATTTAATTTCATTAAAAGGGATTTAAGTAGAAAAGTACATACACAGATACGTATATATACCGTGTGTGTGTGTGTGTATTTGTTCATATTTTCTTGATAAAACTATTATCTATTGATAAATTGATCAATATATCAAATAAAATTCATAAAATTTTTGTATTGTATTCTTTTGTAGAATATTTATAAACAGTTATTTTTGGAGATGGAAATGTTCGTTAAAATCATAATTAAATTCATGATTTTAACAAAAAACTGAATATTTAACATTTAAAAATAGTTTGTGTTATTAATATTATCAAAAGTTAATTGTATAAACCTTTTCTAATTGAAAAGAATTACTTGTAGCAATTGATAACTGAAATATTATTGATGTCAGGAAAATATGAAAAAAATATCAGAAATGAAAAAATGAATGAAATACGATTTATTGTGAATATAATAGTAATGTTATCGAATTGTGTCTTATCTTGTTACTAAAACACATATATACAACTGACTTTGAAGTGTTAATTAATATTTATAAAATAAATTGAATGATAATATCTACTCGTTATAGTAACTATTTGTTATACTAACTTTAATTAGAAAAATAATACAGTTAAGATGTTTTATAAAAAGTGAGATAAACATGTCTTGCTTAGAATTTTTGATCAAAATATAAAAGAAAACTGTTTTGATATTTCGTATTGTCTGTGCTGGACGTTACAAAAAGACGTTTGTAAATAATAAAAAGATATGTCAACAAAATAAATAAAAATATGCTTGGAAAACTTCAAGTTTACAATAGTTGTGTAAATATTTATATACAATACTTTGTGTTTGACAGAATAATTGATGTTTATTTAAAAAAATTACGATATTTGGTTTTTATTAAATGTTGAAATTTTTATTGTTCGTCGTCAATCATATTGTGTGTGTTTTTTTTAAATATTTTTAGACACTCAACTGTATATTTCAATAAAAAATAAATTACAATCGTGTAAATTTTAATTTTCGTTTATTTTAAATTTTGTTTTGATTCTGTAGCTTACAACTTTATGTGTTCTTATCATGATAAATAATTACAAACAGTCGAGACTTTTCTGAAAGATACGACTGATTATAATTTATGTTCAATTTTTCAAAATATTTTTTATTAAGAGAATAGTGATTTAGGACAATTATTGAGATTTTATAGTAATATTATTCCATAATTATCTGAATAAAGATTTAGAGTCGTTTGTTTAATGTAAACTATTATCTTTTACTAACTTGAAAGATATTCGAATTGAAATATTTTCAATGTAGAATAAACCTGAAAATGGCATTTATGGAATATTTGAATCCACAGGGAGATATTTTGAAATGATCACCTCTTCGCATTACAGATATTAATTTCATTTCGCAAAATAATAAATCTATGGATTTGTTTTGAATATTCGAATATATTCTGTATTATATTTTGTTACAGTTTTATATATACATCTACTGTATTTGATTGGAAATTGTTATAAATAGATATTCGTGTATATATATATATATATATATATATATATATATATATATATATATATATATATATATATATATATATATACCCACACACTAAGTTTTCGAATAGAGAATATATGAGTCTGGAACGTAAATACAATAGAACAATACAGTAATATTTGTGTTGTATTGCTGTCGTTAACAGTGGCCGTATGTGCGTGCGTATATTTTGTGTGTGTATTTTCATGTGAAATAACAACTCCTCTATCAATGTTTTTACAGCACTCAGTTGGTTTGTACATGATTGTGAAAATTTCCATTATCGTTTTATCATTTTTGTTCGTTTAACATGAACTGTTTAAAGTGATGTATTTTTTATGGAAATTAAATAGCAACTAGCAACTTTTTTTACATATCTACAGAAACTATATATATATATATATATATATATATATATATATATATATATTTACGTATCTGAGACGAATATGAAATTTTTAATTATAAACTTTTATGCCGCTTCTTTTCGTTTCAAGAAAACATACAATTTCAACGTACACGTACAATGATAATATAATATAATTCTCTAGTTATACTAATTAATGTAAAATAATACTTAAATGTATATTACAGGGAAACCCATTAGATGTAATAGATTATAGTCGACAAAGTAGCAGGTTTCCAGTTGAGCGTAACTAGCGAAGATGTTACATATATCATCAGTTTCACTTCAACAGGCACTAAAACAAAAATTCACAAGCACTTTATGCAAACATGAAACGTAATAAAATTTACCGAGCGTCTATAAATTTGGCTAAAACTCTAGAAGAAAATTAAAAGCAGTAAAACCTGTTTAAAAGTGCCATAATTTTTATAAATGGACATATTAATTCCAGAGATAAAAAAACTGAACATGAATTAATTTAAAATTTACAGAAAATTTCAGAACATTATTTAGACAATTTTAGTGTTATACAGTAACAATTATATGAAGTTTATATATTTACAACGTATATTTGGATATTTAATTAGATTTTAATCGAGTCGAATAAATGAAAGATTAAGTTTTGAATACAATCATTGTGTGGGTTGAAAGTTTTCATTGCCTGTAACATTTTATTACGAATAATGCCATTAAAATTGTATTCATAAAATAACAAAATCAATTCATATTTATTTTCTTAGAAGCGGTTCTAATTTTTTTCTTAATATGTACAGAAAATAAAGTATTATGTGCTTAGACTAGTGACTAGAATACAAAAGCCGTGTATCTGATTTATTACCTAGGATATTTTAAAATATAAATATGTTACTGTAGAATAAGGTTGATTTTAATGCAGGAGTTTACTATTAATTTATCAATTGTAGTAGAATCCAAATTTGTGTAGAATTTTAATACTTGTAGTTTTGTCTAGATTTCGATTGATATTTATATGATAATATGACAAACAAATCTAAAGTATGATTTTAAATAGTGGCGCATGACGCAAATGACCCTTGTCAAACTGGCATATAAGCTAATTTAACAAATGGTTTATAGATGACTACCATTAGTAGTAGGCTAACTATCAACCATCCTTAGCTTTCATCAAGTTTCACTTGAAACTCTGCCAACTTTCATGAAAATTAAATACACAGAAACACATATGTATTATACTATCGATGTACAAAATCAGTAAACATGAAATTTAACTATGTACAGTTAGACATGTAGGTAAATAACACAATATTAATAAAGAATGAGCTTGTATAGTTATACAGATAGAAATTTTGTCATTCCTAATTGGTTGTTTTACTATAAAACGTTTGTATGTTCATCTAGATGCTTATGTATGAGCTATCTGTTATTTCCGACTTTAACAGAAATGTCGATTTGTTGTGTAGATTTGAATAATTGATAGTTTTCAAAATAATAGCATGTTATTGGTATCCAATTAACGATATTGTTTATATGCATACTTTATATTATAGTTTATTGAATTTTACAAACTATGTACAATATTAGAAGTTATATTAAATAATTCTTTTTTTCAGGTATGTTGCTTTTCCGCATTATGAATGCCAGGTCTGTGGTGAGTTAGTATAACAGTTTATTGAAATTATTCATTTTGTGTTATACGAGTATATATATATATATATATATATATATATATATATATTCTCTTACAATATTTAAAGTCTTAGAATATAAAAATAATATATTGATTTGTAATCGCGCTATATGTACTTCAAAGAAAAATAACGTTTGATATTTTGTTATCATTATACATTGTCAAAGAAAAATAATGTTTGAATTAAGCAATTTATCAAATTTTAATTTTGCAATCTTTTTAAATATACATTTGCATACTACTCCATTATTTAGTAATTTAAAAATAAGTTTAAATAAAAGAGCTATAATTACTAACTTACAGTTAAGCCATGAATAAAAGATTTATATTTTTATGTTGGCATTTTAATTAATGGACAACTAATTTTTGTTTTACTACCTTGTCATTTACTGCTATAAATAATTCTTTTGTAAGTGAATTTATATATATATATATATATATATATATATATATATATATATATATATATATATATATATATATATATATATATATATATATATATATATATATATATATATATATGTATACATAAAGTTAAAACGTTATAGAAAGCTATTGTTAACAGATTAACACTATTCAAACGTTTACTTACTTCATTTTATCAAAATGTTGCTAAATGTATATTTGTCAATCCAGTAATTCGTTTTTTATATAAATGTTACGTAAGAATATATGAAAGGTACTAATTTATATTTCTTTTTTGATTGTTCCATTTATATATTTTCTTTCATAAAAAAATAAGTATTAATAGTAAGGTTCTTTAGTGTTTATTTTAGATGTGAAATTAGGTTATGGGGGTTGTGTGAGGCTATTATATACACATTTAATGTTTGATTTCGTATTTGAATTCTTGTTTGTAGTTAGTTGCTGTGTGTACCCAGCATAATTTTGTTACAATAATTAACTCTGCAAAGAAACAAATGTATAAAAGGACATTTTTCAGATAGTTTAGTAATTCATTTTTCCTTTAAAATTAAAAAAAATGGATATATTTAGGCACTATATATTATTATTTTAATATTTAATGTAGCTGTAAATATTAATTAATATATATATATATATATATATATATATATATATATATATATATATATATAATAGTTTATAGATGAAGAAAAGATTGGTGTGCTTAATGAATAGATTTTTCAATTTTTAATTTGAAAAATAAATACACGGTCTGTTGATTATTACAAGGTGTGTTTATTATTTTGCTCTTTATCTTATTATTTGCTTAACAACTGCACAATATACAAAATTTAAAACCCACCATACTGCTGAGAGACTTTGCGTTTTTAAGAAAATAGTACATACAATGTATGTAAATACTATCTGATGTATTTATTATTAATAGAAGAGAAAAACTTTTCGTGCAATTTATGATTTTTTTTTGTTTTTAAAAGAATACCAACAAAAAACTAATTTTTGATTCCATTCTAAAAATTTTAATATGCATATATATGTGTATATATATATATATATATATATATATATATATATATATATATATGCACATATATATATATATATATATATATATATATATATATATATAACCTACAAGTGATTTATATATTAGATTATTTAATAAAACTTCCTAAATTTGAATTATATTTTGTAGTAATTATAAAAACAGTATAAAGTGCTTCAATATTTCTAAAATAAATAATAATAACAAATACATACGTATATATATATATATATTATTAGTATGAAATAAAATTTTCTGTATACTTTTTAATTTACTTTTGTTATATTTGAAGTTTGAATTTTTATAAAAATAAAATGTTTGTTATTTACATCGGAAATTCAAATTATTTAACGAATAAAGTAATTTATTATTAAGTCTAATTTATAATAATATTTATTATATTGTAGACTTATCAAGTTTTTTTTTAATTTATGTTATTGGAAAAAGTTTTTGTAATTCTGTTTAAAAAAGAAATTATCAGAATAAGCGTGTATATATATATATATATAAATGTTATTTTCATCGAAAACTTCTCAACGTGGTTTTAATAAATTGATGTATAAACATATATAGAAAATCAATGTCAAATAGCGTGCTAATTTATCATAGATACATTTATTATGACTTTTAAAATGGAAATACTTTTCTGAATATAAATTTTGATTTATGATTTTAAGTATTCATAAGTAAATTTTAATCACAATAAAAGAATAAAGAAAAAAAGTTACTTAATTTTTATTTAACAATGACATAAGCTAGAGTATATCATCCAAATATATGCAGTTTTCATCGTTCGTCTTATTCGCTTCAATTCAATTTAGAATTTAATCATTCAATTTTCTGCCGAAATAGAATGGAAATGATTTAGTTTCAGAATGTAACGCCGACAATAAATAATCAATCGAATAGCACAAATGAATACGTATATGTAGATAGGATGTATATAAAGCATTCCGCGCACCTTTAGACTGATTGCTTGTATCTCGACCTGGCTGACGGACAAATCGAAATTACTTAATTCAACTTCTTCGTCTGAAATCTTATCATGGGAACGACGACCTCTTTTCCCTGTCTGCTTGCCAGCCTGTTTGCCTACTTCGTGCTTGCCTGTTTGTCCGCTTGCAATAGCAGCAGATGCACGCACGCACATATTAAATATTGGAAATCGATATTGGGCCAACCATTCAAGATTTCCGCACGCTTTTCACATGATGGGCCATTGCGGGCAGACGGAGGACGATGGGGACTGTTTGGTGAGAATCGGTGGTTGGCTGAAGGGCCGTGAATAAGGGAGTGTGTGTATGCGCTATTCGATGTGGCCAGTGGCAGCCACTCTTACACATGAAATATTGCAGGGTCTTACGTTAGTTGACTTTAAGGGCAGAATAATGGTAATGAAAATTTACGCCATTTAAATTAATTTCGATTGGTAATTAAAATAACATCACACATTTACTATAAATATACACACATATATTTGCAAACGTGTGTTTTATATATATATATATATATATATATATATATATGTACACGTATGATTAATTACATATTTTTATAATTCAATTCATCCAAATTTCCTCTTTGTAAATAACATCTAAAAATTGCAAAAATATTAACATTTCCCACCTTAGAGAATCTGATAACTAAAATATTAACATTGCATTTTTATAGTTAATGGATTTTTTCTATTGTACTAAATTATGTTTATTTTATATTTTAAAGTTATTAATAATGAATATCAAACTCAGACTTGTCATAAATTAAAACTAATGATAGTTTCAAGGTGTTACTCGAGATTCAAGTTGGGTAAAAAAACACATTTTATGTTTTTAATAAATAAGTATATACTTGGGCATGACATTAAATTCTTTTGCTATTAAATTCATAATTAAATAAACTATAGTTTAACCCATGTCAATCTGATACAAATATTATTTGTGTATTGTGTTGTTTTATTTAAAATTATTTTACTTCCTTTCTTTTTTCTGCTTTTATTATTTATGAGATGCAAGAATGATTTAAATTGAGAGATACATTTGAATGATAAATTTTGTAATAAACCCCTCAGGCTCTCATAAAACCTTAATGTGAAACATTATGTGTTAATTTTTAGACGATTAATTGAAAGTTCCAAATTAGATGATTGTACATAGGAGTTCTTCAAAATTTCTCAATTATGAAATTTTATATATTTCTTTTGAACAAATTATATATAAGTTTATATTAACTAATATTTTATTGATACTCGAGTTAAATAAAATCAGTTCAGTATCAATAAAAAATAAATTAATAAATAGTTTAAATAAACTTTTAAAATAAAATATTTTCCTTATTTAAAATTTATTTTTTTTTAATCATTATAGTATTAGTTAATTCATGAACCATTTTAAACTGTTTAAATCGAATAGTTACATACTTCGAAAATTTAATTATATATTAGCCATATATTATCTAATTTTTAAAATAAGCTCATGTGTATATAAATACTTTTTTATGGAATACAGACATATCTAAGACATAAAAATCATGATTATTAAGTCAATAAATCTTGCAAATTTAAACTCTATTTTGAAAGACGTATGAAAAGAAATTACACTCCACCACTGTACATAAAGGATATGGAACAACCGCACGTCTATGTATAACGAATTTGAATACGAAATTGTGATTCCCCTTGATATCATTAAATTGACGAGCCGCTACTGTCAGTGTAACGATAAAGAAGGCGTGCATGGACGTGTGTCTAGTTTAAAGTACTTTATCAAAATTTGGTCGTTCAGCAAATTTCATCAAGCATTGAGACATTTGCAGACATTCAAGCGTTTCTGTTCGTTCGTATCTACCGCATCTCATTCTTCGGTAATTATTTCAATGAACTTTTCAATGTTCCAGTAATGAACTATGTATACAGATTCATTACGGAACTTGTATTTTTTTTTAGTTTCAATCTTTATGTATATACGTATTGAAAAGAAAGAGACAAATTTCTAATTAACTTATTTAATTTTAAAGTTTTAATGAAACTCGTTAAAAATGTTAAAAGGTCATATTTAATGACACTTTGTATACAATTTCATTAATACAAGAAAATAATAACACGTCTCATTTTATTGAAAATATATCACTTTTGTTTTATGTAATAAATATGAAAAGAAGAATATCACTTCAAATTTATTCTACCGTCAATATACAACAATAATTTAAAAAGAAATTATTTATTAACACAAAAGTTAATTTAAGTTTGAAATTGAAAGATTAATTAAACGTTCCATTTGATGGTCTAAAGCGTTTCAAAGCGACAATTCCTAGAAGTTTTGTAATGAAACAAACGAAAAAACAGAACAGAGAAACGTATAGAAAGGTATAAACCTTTTGTTAACGAATTACAGATGCCTTATCTGTTTACAACGACCTAATATAGAGAAAAACTTCTACTTGCAGATGTATAAAGACATTGTTTATTTTATGAGAAATAGCTGCTATCTTTATTAATCTCATTCTGTTTATATATATATATATATATATATATATATATATATATATATATATATATATATATAATTAAAGTAAATTTTATCTGAATATATTCGTACTTTTAATCATTTATATTTTTAATAGGATTTACTTTTAACTTTTTAATAATAATATAAAATTATTCATGTATATACTGGCATCATGCATATAATTGGCAAATATTTTAATCCTCGATTCAATAACAGGAAATATTTATATTTTTTTATAATTACGGTGTATATAAAAACTTCATATTTTTTAGAAAAATCGTTTTATTGTCTTTTCTTCAAAAAAAAAAAAATTAAAAAATAAATAACAATATAACAAAATAACAAACAACAAAGAAGTAATATCTTGGTTATTAAAAGAGATGTAATGTATTTTAATTGAAACATTTTAATATTTTAAATATATCCTTTTTGTATATATGCTTATCTTTAATAACCTTTAGTTTTTTTTTGTTATTACTTCCTGATTTTGTTCAATATATATTGTTCTTCAATTTTCAAATTACAATTTTCTTTAATTTTATTTTATAATATTTCAACTTTTCCAAGTTCTGCATTAAATTTTCGTTATAGTGTTTCAACTTTAATATTTTCCGTGTATAACTTTTATTTATAGCATATTTAGACTTTATACCTAGAGTAATAGCTTCTGATTAGGTATCATTGAATTCATTGATCTTTTAACCATACAATAAGCAGAAACTATATATGCCTTTGTTTAATTTTTTTTGGATAAATATATGAAATATATTTAAGTAAATTAGTGGACATATTTAATGTTTTCTTCATTTAAATTCAACTGTCCTACATGTGTTTTGCTGTGTAAAAATATTTAAATAATTCTTATTTTTTTTATAACAGAAATTTAAAAAAGTAGTTAAATTTTTGTACCCTGTCCAGATTTTTTTTACAAATAATCCATTAATCTTAACGTAATTATAACCTTATTATACTTTTAACAGCCATATCAAATAACGTTTATTTTTTCTGATTTTCTTACATTTCTTAATTTTTTTTATACAAACATCAGTTCGTATGTATAAAATATAATAATCATAAATTTAAATATTACCCTTTTTTAGGAAATTTAAAAGTTCTATAACATTGTAAAATGTGAAGTACTTGAATTTATTGGCTAGTTATATTTATAAAGTGAACCTTATACCCTATGCAAGTTATCTAAGCCTCAAATAAAGATTCGCTTTAAAAAAATCTACACAATTTGAGAATAAATTTGTATATTAGGTCTAGTATTTCAGATTTTTCAAATATGTACTTAAATGGTAAATTAGTTAGAATTACTAACATTATTTATATTCATGTGGTGTTATATATATATATATATATATATATATATATATATATATATATATATATATATATATAATACTATTTGATAACTTAAATCTTTCATGAAAGAAATAAAATAAGGTTGTTATTTATTTTAGGATTTGCATATCTGTATTGTTAGAATTTGCTATCTTACTGTTTAAAATAAAAAAAATGTGTCTAGACAGATAAATGATTTCGTTTGATTCTGCCAGTGAAATTATTTTTTATCTGAAATGATTTAAATATTTGATTTACTTGTCAAGTTATAAATAAAAAAATATGCATACATTTTATATATATATATACTAGTTATATATATATATATATATATATATATATGTATATATATACATATATATATATATACATATATATATATATATATATATATATATATATATATATATATATATATATATATGTACTCGTACATTTTTAAGACTAGAAAATATTGAATTTAACTGTAATTCCGTTTACTCCATATATCTTGTCTATATATGGATGCAGGCTTTTATGAAAATTACCTTTAACATCACCAAAACGTTCATTTATTATGTTCAAAGTTTGTTTTAATGAAAGTTACAAACTTCACTTAAATTGGGCGTTGTTTATTGATACAGTTCCTTGGAGACATGTGAAATATTTGAGAGTTCTCTAATATAACAAACATATTATGATAACAACATTATGGTTTCTTATTACAAACAGGCTTTATACTTTTATTTGTACTATTTTACTCCACTGTTTCGTAAAGCGTAGTTGTAGAGTTTTAAATTGAAGTAATATATATAGTTTCTTGTCAAAAAAAAATAAATTTCTGTGAAAATTTAAAAAAATTGAAAAAATTTAGGGATAAAATTTCAGTAATCAACAAAAGAAAATGTAATATAGAAAATATCCTTGAAAAGTTGAGAAAAGTCTTATCAGTGCAAATACAATAACTGATTTTGTAATATTAAATATATATATATATATATATATATATATATATATGTTTAAATGAACGTTATTAAGGAAAATATTTTTTAAATAAAAACTATTTATCATCATTAATTATTTTCAATTTAACAAGAAATCATGGTGAACTTTCGTTCAGCATTCGTTAAGAATTAATCTTCACTTTCTATAACAGACAAAAGTGTTTCATCAAATAGAGAAACTTTGCTTTATTTCCCTTTTTGTATCATGTATTATTTGTGTAGTGTATATAGTGCATCTAATATTCTATATTATAAGTATATATGTTTTTTTTAAAAAAAAAACTTATTAGAAATTATCAAATTGGAACAAAAGTATTTTATAAATAATCTAGTCTTTAATATATTTTTTTATTTATATTTTTTGTAAATATTTCAAATGATTGTAAGATGTTATAACAATATAAACTAGTTTGAAACAATTAGTTTAGAGTAATATGTAGAAATTTTTTTCAATTCTGAAAACAAAATTATTTAATTTTTTTTGTTAAGAAATGACTGAAGATGAATATGTTGTTTTGCTTTGTGTAAAACTAGCTACACTTTTCGGTATTGCGTAGGTAGAGACGATTTAGGAGTGCACCGATAAATTTAGATCTTAGAATATCATAATTATCTAGAGCGTCCTATATAATATTATTTCCCTAAAAGTTTACAATATTTCCAATATTTTTGTGCAAATTGCATTGAAATTGTTTCAGTGATTCTCAAGAAGTTGCATGCTAAAACAATTTTAAATGATATAAGCACCTTCCTGTATGGTTATACATTCTTTGAAAGTTTTAATGTTTTCCACATATTTTTCACTGGCAGTTTTTACGATATCACTCATAATTTCTTATAATATCCTATTGAAAGTTATAAAAATCACGAGTTGTTTATAAATACGTCTACATTATTTTATCTATGTGAAATATTATCAAATACAACTCTTTTTTAGTATATATCCCTTTGAAAATAACAATCAATTGTACAGTAAAAGTTGTATGGAAATTGATGTAGCAATTCCCAAGTTTTTGCTTTGCATACAAACTGGCGTAAAATATGTAGTAACTAACAACTTTGTTTCATTATAATATTTGATTGGAATAGTTAGTACAACTGATTAAAAGAGAGAAGCAAAATTTAATTTATGTTGGCATAAAATACACACATTAAAAAAGAATTTAGTAAGGGACACGTATAACTTTTGTAATATTCTAGTAGTTAAGAAAATAACGGTATTTATTCTTAAAGAATACTTTTTATATTCCGAAACCCATACAGAACTCATTAATCAAAAAAACGTATTATGAAAAATGGAAAAAAAACTTTTGCAAAACCGCTCCGAGGCACAGAAGATAATTTCACAATTCTACACAGATAACAGTACGCTATCTTCAACGAACAGTATTTAACGTTTAATATCCACCCTATTCACCTACTAACTTAATCAAGTCGACATTATCTACTAGTACTTTCTAGTGATGGCACTATTGCATCCAGTATTCAGTCTTCAATTTGCATTCCGACTGCGATGAGACGTCAATTGAATAAATAAGTCACTGTCTTTACAACAACGATGACAACGGCAACTTCGGCGGCATCCCAACCGCCGTCATCCAGACTCCCTCGGGCAACACGGGAGTGACGTGACGTCAGCACGAATGAAATGGGTGAGAAGTAATGGGCGGACGGTGCGAGTGGTTGAAGGAGCTAGAACGTGCGCGCGGGCAGGGTGACGGAGTAGAGAGTCATTGAAAACTTTTCGTTGGACGACGTCGAAAAGTGTAATTGTGACGCTGCCGAGGTCATTATTCAGATGAAGAAGGTGGTGGAATTATCAAGGGTGCCACAGTGGCGTGGCGAAAGTGTATATAACCGGGTCGTGCGTGTTTACCTTTTACTATTACGAATAATATTCTTGATGTCGTATGTATACTCAGAAAGGTATACTCTTACAGTTGTGCATAATTTCAACGTTGTTTTCGTATCACTTCTTTTCTACGTTTTTTGAACGTATCTCTTTCACTTGACATTTAAAAAAAAAACTTGAAAACAGGATATAATACGGTTTTTTTTACATAAGAATTCGTATCATAAATATACGAATTTACTAAAAATGTTTTTATTCGGATACGATTATTACATTTATTTAAATTTTCTTTTATATCAGTATGAAAATTTCACATCACGAACTATAATACACTATTTAAAATTCTCTACTAATTCATGTAGACTTCATTGATAATAATCTATATTAATATTTTATCGAATTTTAATTACAGAATTATTTATTTAAGTGTTTTCCAAAAAGAACGATATATTAAATTAAACATTGATAAACAACGTGAATCCTAATAGAGGACTATAGAAAAAGAACTCAATGATAATGGCTTTTAATCCCTATTGTAATTCTTTTTAACAGCAGAATGCTTTTAACATTACTCTTTTTATAACGTTAACGGATCAGTTATTAGAAAATACTATCCATTTATCATAATAATAAAAATACTAACTATGCATCACGGTTTTCTTTGTCTTATAGTTAAATAGTTAGGATATTAGATTGATTCTATACCATATTAATATACCAAATTACAATTTTATATGCATTTCTTTTTTCTGAACTAAAATAAGAACAAATTTTGGTGATTATATATATATATATATATATATATATATATATGTGTGTGTGTATATATATATATATATATGTGTGTGTGTGTGTATGTAGAAACAGTACTAAAACTGATTTATTTATTATTTGAAGATTTTTTCACGTTTTTGAATATTATAAATCTTGATTTATAATACTCTAAATTATGTAAAAAAGTGAAATAGTTAATGATATTAAAATTTTTCAAATTATAAAAGTTTCTGCTTGAATTAGAAAACTACAACCGTTGAAGTAAAAGTAATACATTTTTATTTTCAGTGAGTCATAAAATGTCTTAAATTTTACTTTGAGTAGCGTTAAATAAAGAGTGAAACTGTAAGTAGATTTTCAAATAAATTCATGTAATTTTCCGAGAAATCCAAAGTGTTAATTTTCTTTTAAAAAAAAATTAAGTAATATATTTATCTATTTAATAATGAAATGATATGTAATTTGAGATTTTTTTACATGGATTAAATTTAGGACGGTCTAATTAAATGTAAAACTTGTGTTTAGAGTCTATTAATACATTATTTACACCAATAATTCACAATATTTTAATCTTAAAAAAATATTAAAATAATAGTTAGTCAAATTCTGAACAATTGTTACTTGCTGACATGTTTGCAGGGAAGATAAGGTTGACAATGTTGACTGAAGTTTATTTACTACTACAGAATAATGTAATTCTGTTACTACTAGAGAATATTCTTCTATCTATGAAATTACTGCAGACCAAACATAAAACATATTTTAACTACAACTATATATAACTGTAACCCAGATACGACAACTGTGAAACGTCGACAGATGTGATAAATGTTATTTTATAAGGAGTTGCTATACCGGGCAATCTAAAAAAAACAATAAAATTTTCACAAGGTTTATTATATGAATCTCTTGAAAATTAAAATATAAAAACAAATTCAACGGCATATTTATAGTGTCATTCTTCTAGAAAAACAGTTAGCTTATCTAGATTAAATATGATTTATGTCAATAATTTTTATAACATTTAATGTTTATATATTTATTTCATGATTTCTTGACAATTATTTGCAAATACCTTACAAGAAAACATTAACTGAAACTTGTTAGTATAAAAATGAAATTGCTTTTACTTCAGTGCATTATTTTGGGTTGCAGTAGGTTGAATATTAAACATTAATGCGAAAATGCCTTAGATATTTTACAAAAAAAGTAAACAATTTAAAATAGAATTGTTTTGAAATAAGTAAATGTTAGTAAAATTGACTTTTAAGTAAAACAGTACTTTAATTACACTTAAAAGTAATGGAATATATATTTTGTGCAAAAATATGGTTATATATATATATATATATATATATATATATATATATATATATATATGTTTGTGTGTGTAAATATTATTATACTGAACCATTTAGAATGTAGTTTTAATTTTACAATAAATCCTTAAAAATATTTTAAAGTTGATAATAATAAATAAACAATTCCATATGAAATAAAAATTTAATATTTTATTTTGTATATATCGATGATAATTCGTGAATATCGGTAAGAAAAACTATGCAAAATATATATTTATATGTTATCAACAGACAGAGTTTATGAAAAATGAAAATCAAATAATAAATCTTTTAACTTAAGAGGTTCCTAAATGTAACTATATAAATCATTGCATTTTTTGATTTGTAGTATCCATTGAACTTAAACCTGCTGTTAGGCTCGCCATTGATCGCATCCAAAAATCACGCCGTCATATCTCACACCTTTTTTAATTTTATCCGAAACTTGTTATAATACAAATTTATCGTTGTTTCATACAGAGGCTTAAATGAAGCAATAAATAAATATGATTCATTTACACACAGAAACATGCACCGGCTATGAAATTAATTAACATTTCGTCATACACAATTACAGTGGCGATGCAGTTAATGAGGACAAAGGACAGACATATATTCCGATTAGCGTGTACGATAATGGCGATAATAACCGTCCATGTAATGAACACAACATCATGTCATATTGGAATGCCATTATAAGCGTACAGTCTAGTATCGAATGGTACGTTCATTAAGTATGTACAGGTTACCTTCCGTATTCAACCTACAGGAAATGGGTTCGTTGATCGCAAAACGCAGGAAACACTAATGATACGTTTCGATCATGTTTGTACCATCTTAAACATTGTATGTTCTTCACTCTAAATGGATACAAATTGAAAGTGGATCAAATATGCATGGCATACTGAAAGGTTTTTGGTTAGGTTATTAAGACTAAATCGGTTGATCGGTATACGTCGATTTATTACATGTATAAGAAAGGTGCAGATTATAATGGTCCATGAACAGAAACAAATTTGTAATGAAAATTAATGAATATTTTATTAGGTATACGGAAATCGGATTATGTATTTAACGGACAGGGTTTTATACAAAAACTCATAAACATATTTTTTTCGTAACATTCATTTCAATTTTAGATATAAAAATGCAGAGAAAATGTACATATATATATATATATATATATATATATATATATATATATATATGTACATGAACATAAATGAATAGGCAAAATAAAAATATAAAAGATGTATGGGAAAGGATCTGGTTCATTTAAATTGAAATAAATTAGAGGCCTCTATCCAGTAGTGAATTATTAAAAAATGGAGATATTATATATATATATATATATATATATATATTAGCTGTAGAAATTAATTAAACAGACAGAAATTAGCATTTTTGCATGTTGTATGCATCACAACACTTTCCCCCAAAGATGAACAAATCATTCCCGCGGTTTCGGCAGCATTTTTTTCAACTAGATTGCGAAAAACATGCAATGCCTAATATGCTGCTTTTCAGATGCTATTGTGTTTACTACTGTTTTGTAAGATTATCCCAACTGCTTGGCCAAGATATATTGTGTTTAAAATGTTAAGGGTGGCACTTACAAATCCTAAACGAAAAAATATTTTAATTTAAAACAGTGTTGTGATTAATTCAATTTAAAGACACCGAATTAATTTTGACATCATATATACATATATATATATATACATATATATATATATATATATATATATATATATATATATATATATATATATATACATATATATCTAAATTTTAACTTGACGAAACGAAAAAGACGTATTAAATAAATTTGTGAAAATCCAATCTTTATTATTCTCAAACTTATTGAAAAAATATAAACAGTAGTAAGTAAACACCTCTACAAGCACAAATAAAATTCGTTGTTCACTTTATAGTGCTAGATATTATGACCGATTAATTAGAAAAAAGTGTATATAAACCTGATTAAACAGACAAAAATTAATAAAATTGCCTAAAATGTTGAATAATGCATCAACATTTTTGAGACAATCGTTGTTTATCAGTGGTGAGAGTAAATTTAACTTGTTGTGATCAGAGAAAAAATCTTAGTTTGGAAAGAGTTCAATACTTAATTGCACTAAAAAAAATATATCAAACAATAAAATATTGCGATGATTTTATATGGTCTGTGAGTGTATTGCAACCAATGACACCAATCTAGTTTAATCGCTACGTTTTATTAATTTACCAATGAATCAATATGAATCTATAGTTTTTTCTTTCAAAAAAATAAAAAATCCTATCTAAACGCGTTCGTAAGAAAATTATAATTTTCACTAAGTTAATTACTCAATGCATATGGCATTGAATATAATAACATGGCTACTTTATAATGCAAACAATCAACTAAAAACCCTTCGGCAATTCTCAAACTTAAATTATTACTTTTTAACCTGTGATACAAATTGGAGAAACGGGTTCAATAATGTACTGTTCATAAAAAAATATAACGACAAAACACAAATAAAAAATATATTAAATACATTATATATATATATATATATATATATGTGTGTGTGTGTGTGTGTATTAAAATGAGTGTAATTTTTTGTTTACAAAATTTATTTATTTTTATGTTTCATGGGTTTAATTTAAGTGTGTGTATTGTTATTAAATCTCATGTTTATTGTACCTTCTACGTTCGTTATATGTCAAGTACAAATTCAAAGTAAATATTATCTCAAGTATAATCATTACATTGTATCCCTTGTTATTTACATATTCGTAGAATTGTGAAAATCAGCGATACACTGTTTTATTAAATTCTTAATTACACTACTTTGTCAATTATTCATACGAAGAATGTTTACTTACGTTTCGAAAATTACTATAGTTAAGTGTAGTCGTAAATCACGCTGAAGAGAGTGATCGTAAATTGCTATCGATCAATAAATTATGTTAAAACGTGTCTTTATGTATTAATGGAATTCTTGTGTATTACAATTTGCATACCTAATTCGGAATGTGTGCTAGTTTTAACGAGGAACAGAAATATAATGAATTATATATTTCTCGTAATTTTAGAAGTGTTTACTCAAGACTCCATAATGTATAATAAAGTAAATTTACATTCGCTCCACTGCTTAAAACAAATTGAAGTAATTTATCTTCGTATGGTTTTGCACTTTTTCTTGTAAAACTTTGAATTCTTTTCTGATTTTAAGCTACAAATTAGCTTTTTTATTATGCAAGCAATTATTTATTAGTTTAAACCCTGAATTATTTTCTTTACATTTATTATGTATAATTTAACGTATTTAATTTGTACAGAATTTTAGAAGAGTATGCGTGTAAATGAGTAAAATGAAAATGTTTTGTTTGAACGACTTATTGGTATGTTTATTATTTTAAATAATATTTTGTTTTCTTTTTAAATATCAAATGTGTATATATATATATATATATATATATATATATATAAATGTAAAAACACACATTATGTTTTGAATTTTTCATCAGATGTTATAATTATTAAATATAATTGTGTATTTTGTGAAACGAATACACATTTATTCGTTTTCATAACATCCGATATTGTTTTTAAAAATCCATGTTTGTTTAATTCGAAATTTATTATTCAACTCTCATGTATTACACACCATATCAATTTCCACAAAATTTAACTCTTCCGCCATGATCTCTGCATCATTTCATTTCCGCTGCATTATTTGACGTCGATCGTGTCAATATACGTTTTTTATAGCGCGGTTTTATTCCATGTAGTTTTCGAGTACGTACGTGTGCGTCGACGTGTTAGTATTGTTTCACTGCAAATGGCTCGTGTTTTATACAAATCCATATAGGGCGAACAATTGTCGTAGACATACACCAAATAGGTGTACCCTACATTCGAATGCACACACATACACAATACAGAAACAAAAAAAAACTCGAATGGAGTTATAACGAGCCCCCGGGTGGTATTATTTTTTTTACACGGATACCATTCAGCGACTCTGCTTGTATGTATGTGCCATTGGTATGCATGTATATATGTTCTAGGTGGTTGGTATCCGCCTATTGAGTGCGAATGAGTTTACAAGTAAGTTCGACTGAGTATTCGACCAGAGAGTTACATACTGGTTTGCAAATGTTAAACGGTTGTACGAATGTATACTTTTTTTTAAAAAAAATTAAGCTGAATTGATCGAATTGAAAAGTTCTACCTTGATTTTATTTTTTATCCATCAAAGTTTCTCGATGGAAATATTTATTGTATAAATATTTTACTCTTATTATTTATTTGAACATATTGTTAATCTATTTTTATTAATTGAATATTTTTTAATACAGCATTATTGATAAATAATGAATTTATTTCAACATTATCAATGTTTTTTTTATAAAATATTATATATATATATATATATATATATCACCTACACATATGTATATGTGAAAGACAGAAGAAAGATAGGGAATGCTTTTAATAGGAAACAAAAAAAAAACTATTTTCGTTTTACTTTCAACCGATTTCGTATCATATTCACATTTCAAATTTTGATATTCAAATCTTCCATCTTAACTAAGTTATAATCATGACTAATATTTCATTGTTATTAAATAATTTATAATTAAATTATTGTCCATGTATCGCTGTTTCGAATATTATTGTTTATTGTTATTGACTTAATATTCATTATCCAATGTATAAAATATGTCACGATACACTTCGTTGCATATATAATTTCTATCAATAAACAGCAACCTATCATTTTAATTGTTGATTGACCACAATCCATTGCCCTATATTGACCACAACCGTATCTCGTTCAATATGATTTCGTAGCTCATGTATTTATGATTTAGATAGTAAACATTGTTTCAGAGATAGACTTGACAAATGTTACTCTAAAACAGCCATCATTAATTGTGACGGAATAATAATAATAATTATATTATAAATATTTAGGAGTATGTATATATATATATATATATATATATATATTTATATATTTATATATATATATATGAGAGAGAGAGAGAAAGTTATTGGAGAATTCGTACCAGTCTTGCTATTCAATCTTTTTTTCAATTGTTAGCGAACTTTTAGTTGACAGAATATTTATATCTTTCACTCAAATTTTTTTTCTGTTTTTTAAGTACAAAATTCTTCTATGATACAATTTTAAAAACGTGATTATGAAAAAGATTTTGGTATACATTTTGAAGTTCTCTTATATTCGAAATTTTCTTCTATTTAATGGATGATTTCTTATAATAATGTTCTATGTAATTATTGTAGTATAAAAAGTTTAGACGTGATTTAAATTAATTTTTTTATTCATTACTTCTGGATTATTGTTGATAAAAAATTACCACATTAAATATATTATCCATGCAGGTTTATTCTATTCCAGTTTAACAACTAATATACTATATGTTCCTACGTTTTTATCAAAAGTCTACCATAACTTTTGATGAATTCACTTCATTTAGAGATGTTGATAAAATGTCTCTCAGATTTACTTAAATACATTAAAGTATCTATTTTTCGTCCCTAGTCATCAATCAATCTAAAAATGTCTCATTTTCTGTACCTTTAAGCAACTAAATACACGTTGTACTATGCTTCATTAAATTTTTTTCAAACAGAAAATGCAGTTCTCATCCATCACACATGCTCACAGACCCTAGGATTTTAGATGAGTTGCCACTTGTGTTTTTGATGCATTTAAAATTGGTGCAATATCTTGATCTATTAAAAGCAATTTACGTAAACAATGTTTAATGTATTTTTTGTTGAAGAATTGTCATATTTAAATTAAAATCTTACACCTGAATTATAATTTAAACTAAAATTGGTTTCGAGATTTTAAAGGAGACTAGTAAAAAATGTTCTTCAATACAACTTTTTTTCAATCAATTTTATAGATGTTTTTGGGTATGGTAACAGTATTATTTTATGTTTAAATCTCGTACAGTATTAAGTGTAGTTATTGTTATAATTGCTCTTAACAAACTCTTAAAAATAATTTTACAGTATAATAACAATATTCCTATTTTTATAAAATATTTTTAAAATAAACGAAAACAAAAAAGAAATCTTTGAATCGATTTTAGTGGATTCGATTTTAATCGATTATAATATGACTTAATTAAAAATAAGTGTAAATTGGAAACTTGGACTTTGTCATAGATAAAAAAGTGAGCTATCAGTTTTTTCCAAAAGAGTTTTTATCACAACTTAGTTCTATCATAAAGGCTAAATTCATTTACATAAATTGATTTTTCTCTCTCCACAAACTATAAAAATTGTTTTGATTAAAAATATTCAATAAATTATTCTTGTATTTGGTTGTTGCTTAAATGATTTTCAGTGGCAATGCTATTATTCTCAAAAGGTTAAGGTACAGAAAAGTATTTTTCTATACCTTGTAATTTTTCTTGTGTGGCTTAGTGTTTTGAAGATGAAAATGATATACTATCACCATCGAAAAGCACATAAGCAACAATTATAAGTGATCATTAATTATTCATTGCACAGTTTTGATTTAAAAAAAATATGTTTTGTGAGGACAGAAAAAAATATTTAATGAAATTAATTTGTTTTTCTCTTGAATACTATTTTCTGTTATATTAATTTTGTTTTTCTTAGTTTATTCTTAATCTAAATCTATACTTTTTTACTATTAAAAAATGAAGTCAAAATAAAAATATTTTTTTGTCTATTTTTTGGAATTTTATTAGTGCTATTTTACTTGTTTTATTAATTATTTTCACACTTTAAATACATTTTTACTTCATATAAACTCCATTATTAAAAATATCATTTATTCATATGATATATAATATCAGTATACATAGTGCAAAACAAATTTTTTCATGAATTTCTAAACATTCTAACTTAATGTATGAGTAACGTAAAGAGACTTGTATAAAGTTATACTGAACATTAAAGCAAATGTAAACGTATTTATTTAAATTTTCATTGAAATAACTGTATACATCCATTATTACGTGCGTGGATCTTGTTGAAACAAGAATCTATGGTACGTTTGCAAGTAATTTTAGACGAAAAACGTACATAAAGATTGCGTGAACAGTCTCATCTGCAATTTTAAGGATTTTATAACAAAATACAACCGTTAAAACAACTTTCTACACGGTACTGAATAAAAATGATACCATTATATATATATATATATATATATATATATATATATATATATATATATATTACACACATTATATATATAATACGGATAAAATGTTCCATAGCGTTTTCAGTACATGTTTTCTAAACCGTTTCAATAAAATGTAAATATGCAACAAAATAGATATTTTTCAGTTTATACTAAAACTACTATATTTTTTAGTTTATCATAGATGCATATATTATATATAATGTAAATGTAATCATTTCGATACATGTAGTTAATAAAATTGTTTCAATTTTTATACATATAGTAAATTTTGGAAATTGGTTAGTCTGTGATATACACGAGAAATTATTATAACGAAGATTAAGAGTGTGATTTTTCTGAGTTTATGAATTATATTGATTATGAAAAATGTTCAGATTTAATTTACCACTGTAAAAAAGTTATAGTTCCTTCAATGTGTAGTATATAGATGTGAATGTATTGAAATTGGCAGTTTTATTTCTTCTTAGATTGCCTATACATTTATTTTAAATATTGACTTCGATACTATTAAACATATCATTAAAGTTACAATTTAAATATAAATTAAAATTAATTTTAAATCCGTACGTTATCATATAGTGTTTATTGTGAAGAAATTTAATATGAGAGCAAAATTAACTTTGTTAGGTAACAATAGTTGTGTCTGAAATTCTATCTCTCAATTTTAATCCACTACTTTCATTAGTAAAAGTCTTCAAGCATAAATTGAAGATATAAATTAGTAATAAATGAAACCTTTAACCATTTTTAAAATCCTTGCCACTGGACTTGTTTTCCTCAGCAGATTTACTTACAATTATTTATTATAATACTTTTTCGAAATGTTATTTTTATATATTTTTTCTCAAAATATTCAATTAATAAAAAAAAATACTATCAAAAAGCATACACACATTTAAAGTAAATAAATAAACTGCAAGAAATTATTTTTCAAACACAAAAAATTTGATTTTTTAAAAGAAGATAACTTAAATGAAGTTATTATATACATGAAATATTATATAGAAAATTATAAAAAATACCCTGTAGCTTGTTAATATTATATATCAAATATTATCCTAAAATTATTTGTTATCAAATAAAATTTAATAGTCGAATTTGTTTCCTTACTTTATCATAGTTAGAACAATGGTATGTAAAAAGGCAAAAAGAAGCAGGGAGAGTAATAATATAGAGTTAGTACATAGTATTTGTTTTATATATACTTCTCAAAATATTTTAATAAATTATTATATTATAAAAACAACCTCTATGTTTTCATTAGAAATGGTTTTATTTGACAAACTGACCTTAAAACTTTCATTTGTATTTCTCTTTTAATAATCATTCTAAATGAAAGTACTTTGAAGTAGATTTGTTTGCTCAACTAGCTTGTGTTTGAGTTTTGTTAAAAGTACATACATATATGAGTTTGTAAACTCATTGTCAGTGAAAATAGTTTCGAACTTTTTTATATATGTAAAGAAATTTAATTTAAAACTATAATACTGAAAAATGAAATTTAATCAATATTTAAGACAGATAGAAAGTTGATTATAATAATATGTAATCTAAATTAAGAAAATATCAATAAACATATTAGTAAATGTAAAATAATTAAATATTAAAAAAATGATTGTCGGTTTTTAATTGATTTTCTTACTTCTACGAATTAACTAGTCACTTATTGATTAGAATAACTGATTTTATTAATGCAAATTTCCAAAAAAATATCAATTTATTGGTTGGTAGTATGATTTAGCTCTTTATAAACAATGCTAATGATGGAATTCATTGTATTATTAATAATACTTATGATTAGGATAAATCAATCCAATAGCAAGGAATTTTTGGAATCAGAATCACTTGTCACTTATCCCTCGGTTTAGTCTCTTGTTGAGAGCAGATACATATGAACGATTTATTGAAGAATATGTAGTTCAATTACGAATAAAATTTATTTTAAACTCTTACACATCTATTTAAAATAATGTACTTACCCATATCTTTTCTGTATTTTTTCTATAATGTTATGATTGTGATCATGCTTATGTACGAGAAACATTTTTTTCATGGAATCCCTCCTATGTTGTATACTCATTAAACGAGTATATAATTATATTAAACTCAGGCATATAAATATATATATATATATATATATATATATATATATATATATATATATATATATAATACTGAATTTATGTAAGTGTTTGACGAACAAGTACACATACTATTATGAACTATGGAGTTTTTAGTTTATATAATTATTGCTCAATTAATTATTTCTTTTTCTTAACAAATAAGCATTCGTTTCAACACTTTAAAAACGTGTGTATAATAAATAGAATCTAATGATTTTTTTAAAATGTTACGTATATATTAACTAGACTTTTAATGTTTCTAAATATTGTATTATTCAGTTATGGAAAATAATCGATAATAATTGATTTTGAGAAGAATTTTCAAATCCAGTTCTGTCAATGTTTGCAAAAATATAGTTGATGTCTATTGCCCACCAGTTTATTATTTCACATAGATAAAGTTTAGTAAACATTGTTATTAGTTTATAACATTTATACATTTTTGTTTTGTTCTCTGTCTTTAATTAATTGATTATTATTTGGGAACTCAACAATCGTGCAATAAATTTTTAAAGCAAATAGTATATAAAAGGAATAAATAAATGTATGTATATGAGTCAGTTATAATTTTATTCAAATTCTTTCTTACTTTATAATTTCATTTAAAAAGTACTTAAATATTTAAAATAATTTCCAAATTAGTCTGATAATATAATCAGACTTATAATATATAACTTATCTTTTATGGAATTTTATGTAGCAATTTAATTGATGAATAAATATTCGATGAAACTGAATTTATTATTAAAATATCCATAAGAATATATGTATTTATTAAATGATTATATAATTTGTAATATTATATTAAATACTTCGATTCAAAATATATTTTTAAAAATTACAAAAATCTATACAGCTAATTGAAAAATAATATGTAATTTCATTTCGTTTAAATGTGTATTTGTGTTGTTAAATGAAAAAGCTCTGAAACAGAATTCCGACATCTCAATTAACCAACTATATTTTTCTAAAAAAAAATTACAATTGTTCTTTAATTAAGAACAATTCAGGAAAGTTATTTATACACTGACTAAATTAATTCCAAGAAGCATTAAATTCTTTCCCCCATCAAAAAAAGAAAACACAATGCCTCCATTAAGCGAGTCTAGAAGTACGTGCACAAGTGCTAGCATGCACGTATAAAACTCTGTTTTTGTTATTTGCAATGACGTTGGAATGGGACGTGCGGGTCTTGCTTCTTTGCCTTCTGCCTGGCTTGACTGGCATCGAACGACGCCACGCCAATGAAATGCCTGTCATGAATGTGTAATAGTGCGTGCTGTAACTGTAGATGGGGTTGTTGGCTCGCCATCATCGCTCCTGGTGCGAGTTCAACACGTCTCTATGAGTGCGCGTGTCTGTCGGTAGCACCAATAGGCACGATAACATAGAATTCTTGTTTTAACGCACCGTAATACGCACTGCAAATGTGTGAAGTGCGTAACGGTAGGTGTATGATGTAATCCGGTTTTATATTAAGCGCATAACGCTGAGATTTAATCAAGTATTTCGACATGGTATTTTAATTGCCACATTTTAGATCAATTCCGTTGTATTATGTTTGGCATTGATAAAATTACCGTACATGTTCATCTGTACACATAATTTATATATTTCTGAATATCTGAATAATAATGATATCTTTTGACAGATATAAATTATATATTGTCTCGAATTACCCTTCTATTTTATTGGTACTGTACATGAACATCTTATTAAGTGTTATATGCGACACAGTAAAAAGCAATTTGTACGAATAAAATAAGCAGTCTTCGTTCAAATATGTCTTATATATTTGATAAATAATTGAATACAATTTAAAAGAAACAAAATTATTTCACATGAATAGAGACATAGTTTAAAAAAAACGAATGCTTCACCTGAATTAAAACGAATTCCGTGAAAATTATTAAATGTAGGTAGTACTTAATGAAAGTTTTCTCAGAAATATATTTATATAGTATTTACGTATTTAAACGTTTTTGAGAAATATTATATATATATATATATATATATATATATATATATATATATATAATGTGTGTGTGTCTGTGTATTCCAAAAAAAATTTTATCTGAAAATATGAAGCCATTAAAATAATTATATTACAAATACTAAATTTAAAATTCTTGAAAATTAAAATTTATTACTGTGTATCGGCAGCTTAATAAAATAATCAATTTAATTGGAGTGTTAATTTGAATACTAAATAAAATATTTAACTTAAAATATTCGTAATTTTATTCCCTGGAAAACAATAAATCAAGGTTCCATATTTTTTAAATTTTCAATATGAACAAGTTATATATATCTTTAATAAAAACATTAAATCTACTTATCTACGAGTTTCCATGTATGTTGTGACATTTAAAAAAGCCCCTATTATAAAACATATTTCTTACAGGTAGATCTCATTTGACCTCTTTTTGATGTCTCCGTTAGTTTGAAAGCTTAAACTACGTAGGTGCTTCTTCAATTCTGAGAACAAATGTACAAGTTCGATAATTTCAAATTACAACTTCAGAGATATACGTTCAGGTTATTGATTCTGCTTTTTCCTTTTGGGATTGTATTATAATATCCATATCTCATCTTCACAGGCGATTTTCATTGAATCTTTTTCTCATTTTTCCACGAATTGCTAAATAAGTGTGAACTACGTCATCATTTATATTTTCATCCTATGGCACATGGTATCCATTTATTACAGACTTTTTAGTTGCTTAGATATTCATGAATAATGTCCCATATTGTTCTGTGTAAAAGATTAATTTAAATTACAATTGTACAAGAGAGACTGATTTATCTGATTTCCTGCTATATCTATGTCGTCGCACTAAGCCGTCCATGTTTCTAGATTCACAAATGTATCTAAGAAAAGGTTAACATTTAGTAACATCTGTAGGAAACATTTTTACTGCTAGAACTTTACTTATTGATCCGGTATTATAAGGACGTCAACAGAATAGTAACTATGTCTAAAATAAACTAATTTTGTGACTATATTAAACGCACATGTAACTTATTTGTATTAAAAATCAAAGACTAACCTTCCTCTTCGAGTTGCTTTCATACACATATTTTTTGTATTTGTATATATATATATATATATATATATATATATATATATTTAAATTCCTTATAAATAAATTTTTATAAAATAAAAAGTATAGCAGAAGAAGTTGCATTCAAAACCAAACTATTTAACTTCTACAAACTTTATGATTTAATATTTTTTATATAAAACACACGCACTTGAGCTTTAAAAAAATCATGGTATAAAGTAACGTGTCTGACTAAACTCTATCGCTTCTGTTAAAAATTTAATATTTACCAACGAACTTTTTACAGTTTTCAATTAATTTTTGTAGCGGTGAATATATATTTACTTACGAAAGTATGAATCGCAACTCTATGTTTAACTGTTTTTTGCTAGGTAATCATTAAATAATTTAATCGATTCGTAACGAATATTATAAAGTTTTTTTATTTTTAATCTTAATCGGGAATGAAATTTATAAAGTTTTATATATTTATTTAATATCAATTATGATTATAAAAGAAACGATTTTAATTTATTTCAGTTACTAATTTAAGAAGAAAATTCTATTAATATATTTATAATCATATATATATATATATATATATATATATATATATATATATAGCATTATCTCAAATTTAGGAGGCATTGCAATTCTTACAATGTCTTGATTTCAACAAGAGTTATTTTTTTTAGTTTTTGATTATAATTTATTTAGCAGTTATGAAAAATTATCAAACAATTTACTGTATAAGTACAGTTCCTGTGTTTTCTGTTTCATATATTTTAGATTATTATAAAAATGATTAATTATTTATTCTTCAGGCTCTTTTTATTATAAGTTCCGTTGATGACACGTTTTTAAAGTTTTTTTCACTTCAAATGTGTTTAATAATCAATGGAAAAATGATAATAACTACTCATAAAATTATTTTTTCAATCCAAATCTGATTAAAATCTAAAATAGATTAATATAGTTTACTGGAATTATTGTCGAAGTAATGAATAAAGTATTCTCTTTAAGTTAAACTAACGGCAACTACAACCATACATTTAGGATAAATATTACTTAATAAGTCGTTTTTAAAGAAAATTTAAATTTATAAAAAATTGATTACAACCATAATTATTTCATTGATAATATCTTTGTGTCTTCTCTTGTACCAAGTTTTACAAATTAATTTTTGATATTTTTTTATATTATAAAATTTAAATAATTTAATTTCGTAATCCATAGAGCATCATATGAAATATTTATTTATCAATAGTAAAATCGATATAGTAATTAAAATACTTAATATACAATAGGAAAAATGTGTTGTGTATATAATATAATATTACTATGCAGATTTTATATTTATATGTATTTTATGTCTTTTTCTGTATATTTTCACGTTTTCACTAAGAAAATTGCTGTTCGGTCTCATGTCATTTGAAATGTAAAATTTTCGCTGTATGTATATATATATATATATATATATATATATATATATATATATATATGCGTGTGTGTGCTTGTATTCATATAATTGTATGTAGATTTCATTAAAAAATTAAATTGTTTGTTTATCTGAATTGAATTTTGCTTATATACTTCAGTTTATTATGTGTTAATTATTAATCATTGCTAATTAACATGTTTCAAAAATATTATTTTTAGTATCACTGGCTCGTTAAATACATACATGCATATATATATATATATATATATATATATATATATATATATATATATATATATATATATATATATATAATTGTGTATAACGATGGAGAGTAACATTGTACGACTGGTATAATAAGACCGTACCATTGTTTGACTGGCATAACGATTTTCCAGAAGCCCTGAAGTGTTAATGCCATACATAAAGTCTGTATTACACGTACGATAATCCGTAATGGCCGGCATAAATGTGAACCTCTTAGCTAGCCGACTAGCCGGCAGCATGTTATATGTTTTGTTACAATTTTAAAACTTTTTATCTGACAATAAAGTAAACGCATAATGCCCTGGTGGTGTTTGTGCTCGGAGCAGATAATAAAATGGTAGAATGGTCGGTGGACAAAAGCAGGAAGTGTCGAGGACATGTAAGTGACGGCATCAGAGGTTGAGTATAGGATCGTGGGTGGGAAATAAAGGCATTCGGTCATAGGGACGTAATGATACTGACGATGATGATGGTGCGGAGAACTGTGCAAAACGAGAAACTGGCGGTCGGTTTTCGTGGAACAAACTAAAAGGTCTGTATTTAAATTCATTTATAGGACTTAACCTTTCGTAGAAAATATATTTCGTATATATTTCGAATACTTTAACTGAATCTAACGTTCTTTTTTTTAATAATCAATACATCTGTCTTTATATGTATTTTAATATTTACACGTCGTTTAATTCGATTTATTGCTGTTAACATGTAATTCTTTTCCATGAATACAAAATACGACCAAATCACATGGAAATAAATCTAGTGAAAAAGATTGATCGTATTTTATTCCATTTGGACAGATGTGGGAGAGGATTGCATGCGTTTTGTCATCATAATGCACAATTCATCCATTCAGTCAAATGTCAGCCCTTTTCTTTGCACTACCTGTCATTTTAAAACCCATTTTTGATTAATTCATTAATTCGATAAATAAAACTGACGGTTCTTGATATTGGGGTTCATAATAATAGGGTAGTTTTTCGTTTTTAATTGCACAGTGGGACTATTATTATATTGTTTGAACATCAATTCTATTTATATTGTCTTCCTTTCTCTTTTATGTTTGTATGTACCATCCTGTATGAGAAATATATCATTACGAAATTCTTTTTAGTGTATATTTAGCGATAGATAGATGAACATATGAGTTATCAATGAGTTTTATTTAGTTTATTGTTAAATATATATTAGGCACAACATTTTTAAATATGATAGCGCTCTGGAGAAGGCAAGAAAAAATATAATTCGTTAAAGATAATTTAAATGATAATAACGTAACGTTTTCGAAAAAGTAAAGTGTTATATAATGCAAAATTTATTTCAAAAAAATAGAATTCTTATGAAAAAAATCAACTGAAAAATGTTGATGTTTCTGAATAAAAACATGTATTGAAAAATACATAAAATAATAACAACAAATGATGAAAAAAATAATAACAACAAGTATAACCGACATTTTGCAAGGATTTTTATAAAAATTGTAATGCAGCGGTACGGGATTACAGTTCTAAACATATAATTGGAAATTTAAAATGTATGTAAAAAATTCTATTACTTAATAATTTCAGTGGAGAAAGATTTATATTTCATCAATCTACTGGCAATTTATACTTTGAAAGCTAAATACTTTTTTATTATATGCAAATATTTTTGATTTAGCTATCAGAAGTTCAAAGTAACTAATTATTTAAAATGGATTGAAATAATAATTTACGATATATTTGAAATATTCTACTGATTATTTCTTTCTATTTTAGAGTTTGTGATATATGTTTTATTAAAATTTAAAAAGTTTATCATCATTTTATACACTTTGATGTAAACTGTAAGTAATTATATATAAAGTGTATGTATACATATATATATATATATATATATATATATATATATGTGTGTATATATATATAGTAGTGTGTGTGTGTGTGAGAGAGAGAGATAGTTAAATAAGTCAGTTTCTATAAACATTTTCTAGTATAAATAATTTTGCAGATATAAAAGAAAGGGTCATTATTATCTTCATCAATAAACAATGGATAAAAATACATACAATATAGAAATTGCATTTATGATGTTTACTAAAAGCTTCAGTATTCTGTAGTTTCATTTCAATGAATTGTACTGACCGATTTCTAGATAGTCTATATAATAGATATTACCTTCATCAAAGTTATCAGTAATTTATTTCTTTCATTGTTTTCGTAATCTCATTTAAAAAAGATTCATCCTTTTTTGTAAATACCTAAATGGTCTATAAATTAATACTTTATTATTTTATCAACTTATTTTGAAAATATAATAAAAAATGTTTTTGTTTATTAAAAAGAAAAATATAGTTCTAAGAACAATTAATTTTATTATTAATTATAGTTCTTTTTCGATATTACTAATTAAGAAGTTTAAATTAGCTAACTTTTAACCTCTCGTAGACATTTGTTGTAAACAAGCTTTGTGGTCATTTGTTGTTCGTGAAGAGATTGAGAAATTCTCCAAGCAAAACTTTTAGTTTCTTAGAACATATTCTCGGCTGAGTTCAATAATTGATCTACGATAATTTCAAACAAGATTATGTTATATGTTCTTATAAGTTTCGAATGTTGTTTACCTATCTTAAATTGATGTACGTATCTTATATTTTTGGCTTTTTCTTCTTTCCTTCATATTTATCTGGCATGCAATTTAATATTAAGACAGAATTCTGTTTTATTGTTAAATTAATATTATTTTAACAGATAATAGATCAACATGAAAAAAAATTGTTGATTAATTATAATTAAAAAAAGATTATATTTGTGTATATACTATAATTCAGTGTTCAATTTTTATTATCATCGCTGAACTTTTTTTATCCAAATTATAAATATATATGGTAAAATGTCTCAAATTAAACTTTAATAATCGATAACATATTCATCAGTGTATTTTATGACAAAATTGACGTTGCTAAAAACTTTTCATAATACCAAAAGGCTGTGGTGTTTGTAGGGGAGAGTATATAGAACTCAGAATTACAAATCGGGTCTGAGAAAAAACCGCGATCGAATCCAAAAGCTCATCGAAGCATATCATTCTGTAAGCAAGCCACGCAAAGATGTGGCTTAACGAAATCAGAAAAAGAAACATTCATACAGCAATCGCATATACCACCATTAGCTATATATATATATATATATATATATATATATATATATATATATATATATATGTTAATATTTTTATATTTAACATAACATTTCTTAAATTTATCATAAACATATTCTTTTATATTTTTATGTAATAAATATGTCAGGAGAAATATTACAAAAACACTGTTTTAGTCGCATGCATCTTTTTATAAATTCAATAGAAAACAATGTTAAAAATTACTGTTTCAAATATGCATTTTAACAAATGTATGGTAATAATATGAAACACAAAAAATGTAATCCTAATTATGGCACTGTAGTTAAATTCACGTTTGCAAATTAATTTAGACTCCACACAGTGCATATAAAACTTTTTAATCATAATGTTCAATAGTTGATTATAAATAAGTCTACTTTTATTTGTACTTATTTCGATGACGGTGTTGTCATTTTTAGAGTGCTACAATATGAAAAACTCTTTGCAGTTTCTTGTATCATGACGTTCTGAAAATGAGAATCATGATAGAAATGCACATAAGTATTAACTAAAATGATAAATTATCAGTTATCGAATATTTTATTAGAATAAAATGTTTGGTATGTGCGAAAGAAAAGTTCGGGAAAATCAATTTGATTAAAAAATCTTAATTTAGAAATAAATAATGATTTAGAAATACATTTCATGGAATATTATTAAAAAACTTGATAAATATATCTGAGATAGATGTAAAAAATACATTGTAGAAAATAAGAATGGTTAAAGGTGTATTGATTCAATCTTAATTTAATTTGAAAAGAGAAGGGTAAATTATTGATAGATACGAAGAAATATTTGTTGCAATACATATCAAAATTTATTTTCAGATGTTAAACTTGCTTTCAATTACTGATTAAGAATTAATAATTCGACTAAAAGCTTAACTAACATAAACATAACTTTCAGTCAAATGGTCAATTCTCACCAAACGTATATATATATATATGTGTGTGTGTTTATTAAGAATTGACCATTTGACTGAAAATTGAATTTTTTTGTTAAGTCAAATGATTAATTCTTAATCAGTAATTGAAAGAAAATTTAACATCTGGAAATAAATTTTGATATGTAATGTATATGGATATATATATATATATATATATATATAATCTGTATGATGTAAAAATATGTAATATGTATGGTCAAATCTTATTTAGTAATTAAAATAAAATTTAACATTTGGAAATTATTAAATATTTTGACTGTATTATAGGAAATATTACTGCGTCACTTCAAATAATTTACCTTACTTTTTAAAACAAATTAAGGTTAAATCAATCTATCTTTTACTATTCTTAAATATATTTATTTCCTCCAACTAGTTCAATATATTTATAAAGTTTTTCTCGTACATAAAAAGAAACATTTCTCCATTTTTTATTCACGAATCAATTTCAAAACGAATATCCGTGCATTCAACGTTATAAATTGTCTACACAATTACCATAGAAGTCTTATAATACTAAATCTAATAGTCACATACGATTCATCTACCAGAATTATGTATAAATATTTTTTCCTCTGCATACATCGTTTACTTCACAGTAGTAATTCCAGTACAACAAAAACGCGTACACGACTCGTGTTTGTGTTGAAATATATTTCCGTATTCTAGGACATTAATCGTCAAAAAGAGGGTTACTTTTTTTCGAAAATGTCTTCCTGCAAAACATGGGTCATTTAATCCTCTTTACGTCCGTTTTGCATTAATGCTTCGAATTGACGTGCGTGTATGTAGATTTTATGGAGAGCTTAGTGTGAGTAGGGACGCAACGAAATTGAATACTAGTTTCCCAAAAAATCTCCAAACTTGTAGTTTACACATATTATCATGTTAAAACCATGTCCAACTTTATTTATGCATACACATTTAATAAATTACAGTATTACACTCAAAACTTCTATACATATATATATATATATATATATATATACATATACATATATATGTATATATATATCCATATGTATATGTACACGTGTATGCTTGTACCCACATTTGAACGTAAAGGATATTGTAAAAGTTTTGAAATGTGATTAATTGGTTTGACTGATATTAACACTACTAATACTGTTATAAATTTTATGTGTTTGTATTATGTGTCCTTGTATTTATGTGTATTTCTTATTCACACATACCCATATACATACATACATACATACATACATGTATAAATATGTATATATACATACATTTATATATATATATATATATATATATATATATATATATATGTATTACATTTACACATAATTACCTCTTCAAAAATATGAATACAAGATCTGTAAATAATCATTTGTATTATCATTTTCTTAGAACTTTTTGCTTTGTTGAATCCATAAAATTTTTCAATTTTTATGAAAAGTAGATATTTGAATTATTTTTTTTATAACAGAACTGCAAAAATACATCTCTGAAATAGAGTATATTTTAAAGGTGTGTAAG
This sequence comes from Acanthacorydalis orientalis, assembly GCA_034766995.1. NCBI lineage: Eukaryota > Metazoa > Arthropoda > Insecta > Megaloptera > Corydalidae > Acanthacorydalis > Acanthacorydalis orientalis. The sequence goes on along the minus strand of CM068321.1, from coordinate 14,369,506 downwards.
GTATAGAATATATATATATATATATATATATATATATATATATATTTAATGTTTTAAAACAATACTTGATTCGAATATAAAAAAAACATTCATAATTATCTTTAAAAAACTTATAAAATTTTGGTAATGTTATTTTAACGGACAAAATTTAAGAAGAAAATTTAGTCCATTTGGTTATTAAGAATATAAAAGCATTCAAACTGAACCATTCACTATTAATTGTTATGAATGATACATAAAACCAAAAAAAAATATTATAAGAAATTATGATTAATTATAGCATAATTACAGAATATATGTAAAGCTGTGACATTAACTAGATAAAGAAAAGCTTACAAGGTTTCTACTTACAAACTCCATGGTATTCAAAATCAATGAGTTAGTTACAAAGAAATGTATTAACTCAATTAAAATGGGTTCTAGAATATTGATTTGTAAATATTCTTCATAAAGACATTTTTAGAAATGATAAATAAAATTTGGCCATTCCCACCCGTTCTTCTATGAACAAAATTAATGAAATTCAAATTATGCCATCAATTAATTTTCAAGTATATTGAATTTTAGAAATTTGAAAAGTTTTATTGTAGTTAAATAGAAGACCATTTTGGGTACCATTATATATTTACTAAATCCTCTATATTTGTTTGATGAAATGTTTAGTCTTTTTTAATTAAAACAGCAAAATTAACGTACAATTAACAAGGAAAAATTAGTTTCTACTATAAGAGAAAAGTAAAATATTAGGTATCACTTTAATTAAACTTTAAAAATTCCATGTCTGATTTTTTTATTTCTTTTATATCTTAGATTCGGTTTACAACTTAAGAGATAAATATTGATCATATGTATATATATATATATATATATATATATATATATATATATATATATATATATATATAATTTATTTAGTTAACTATTATAAATACATTATTACATTTTCTAGATATATAGATCTTTTTAATTTATGAGAATAATTCATGCTTGAATATATTAATAATCAATATGTAATTTTTACATAAAAATGTTCCAACAAAAATAAATTATAATAGATTTGGCAGGAAAAGTTTACTTTACAAATTATCAGTTTACTTCCATTTTTTTAGAAAGTGTTATAAAAAATATGCATGTTTGTATTAAATGAATAAATGTTTTTAGACATTGATTTACAATATATATATATATATATATATATATATATATATATATATATATATATATATATATATATATATATATATTTGTCCATTATAAACAGATATTAATTGTGTATCAAAATGTATATATTTTTTTATTTTAAATGCTATGTTTAGAAAATTCCATAGCATATATTTACTATCTTTATTTTTAATAAACTATTATATCAGTAAAAAAATTTCGGGCCCAGTATTATTGTGTTTTAAAATACTCAAAAGTGTCGTAAATCATTGATTTTTACAAAGGTGTAGATTAAAAATCGACAGCTAATGCATCCAAATCATTTTTAATTTGCTCTTTTCTGTTAGTGAGTGCAGTATATGTTACTGTTATTACGTCTTTGTATTTTAATAGACAGCTTTTTAAAACAAAAAATTATTTGTTGAATATTTAATTTAAAAAATATTTTCATATTTACGAAAAGTATTATGTTTACTATATAAATCTTAAGATATAAAAAAAATCATACAAAAATCGCTTTCACAACGCATGATAACCTTATTATCAATATAAAAAGAAAAATATAGCCATATATCTCTGCTGTTCAAATACATCATTCATTCTTCACAAAAAAATTGTGACATCATATCAAGTCCATGCATGTTACCAATATTTGTTTGTACGAAGGAAACTCGTACACAGCCAAATACAAGAAAAGGAGAGCCAAGGAAAAAATAAATGCGAACGCATAAAAATAAAAATTTTCTCAACCCTTATCCAGCAACACAACAAGCACACCACCACCATCGACTTGCCGTTGCTTTTGGGTGGTACATCTCGTGTGAAGAACACATATATACATGACGTTGAAGGTTGAAGGGGTGTTTTTTTTTCGGTGGTTGTTGAGGGTAGAACGGGTCGCGCCCTTAACTGGCGTCGCCGTAGTGTTGCTGATACGGCAATGTAAGGCCATAAAGACCGCATGGGCAACGGACGATATCGTCCGTTTTGTCGCAGGGCTGGATCTAGAAAATGTCAGGTGTATATGCTTTTGTATGGAATATTTTATTTCGATTATAAGATATTTCTCGAGTTTAATAAAATAAATAAAGTTTTATTACTCTGAGACTAGGGGAAATGTAAATCAAAATATGTATAATATATATAAAATTATTATTACTTTTAACAGTACTATATACTACATTGTTTGAATAATAATCGAGGATGTAATTTTACATTTTATTGAATGTTATAAATATTAAAAAGGAAGAAGTATGCCTTTTCTTATGGCTAGACTAAGATCAATGATCTTTATAATTTACAATTTACCATACATATGAAAAAAATAAAATTTTAAGTTTTGAAGTAATAATTAACTGAAAAAGGTAATCAAATATTCAATTAACATATTTTGTATTTAAATTGCAATATCAACATATTCGCAATAAAAACCAAAGGCTGATAAAAAGTAACAGATAAACGAATTATATTGTAAAATTACAAATTAATTTTATTATAAAAAAAATCATTCACTTTTTAAAAATATGAAAATTATTTATATATTTATTAATTTTGAAAGTGTATATATATATATATATATATATATATATATATATATAATAGTAATAATAAAATTAAACTCAAGTATATTAAAAAAATAAACAAAAATAAAACAGTTTATCATTTAAATAATAACGATATAAAAAACGTAATTGGAGAACGGCGATATTTGCGTGGGTTTCTCCTAAATGCGTGTCTGATCTCTCGTCGACTGTCGCTTCGACTGTCATCGAACTCCTGACTCCGCGAGTGTGGGTTGGGCGTTCTGTGAGTGTGATGGCTATGGGTCTCGTTTCGATCTTACGACCTATTCGATCGTTTCCCGTCTCTGTGAAATTGTCTACGGACGCGTACTGGTAATAGAGAAAGTGCAATTGGTTTCGATGATTTGATATACAGTATGTGGGTGTTTTGATCGTACACATGCATTTCCTGGCGTATTATTTTCATGTAACTGATTGCAACGTGTGATGTAGTTTTCACAGTTCAATGCTGGTATAGTGGACAATGGTTTTCAATTTTCTAAAGATTATATACAAATATATATGTTTGTATATATGCTTATATATATATATATATATATATATATATATATATATATATATGCAATGAATGTCTTATTAATTCATGAGAATTGAAGAAAATAACAAAAAAAAAAGTATTTTTAGATAAGTAGCTCTTAAATATAATATAATAACGTATCTATTTTCTTAAGAGTACAAATCTTGTTATGGATTTACAGTGTTGATTCAGATTCGTTTTGTTGCAAATTTACTTAAGCGCGTGACATAATAAAATCATAAAACTTAATGTATTTTGCTATGTTTATATTTTACTTTGTTACCAGTAGAGAAATGTACAGCGTTGATACAAATGAAACTTTGAAATAATAAATAAATATTCACACACACACAAGTATATATGTATATATATATATATGTATTACAGATTCGTTTCTTGCAATTATCAATTGACAAATCTTGTTGCAACAATTGATAAATTAGCGAAGGATTCATAAAATTTAAACAAACTATCTCAGTTAAAAATGGGTTTATTGTTATTTGTTCGATTGAATATTTTATGTTATTACTTTCAAATTTTAAAATTAGACATATTTATTAGAGAGACAACTTTAGAATTTTACACATTGGAAGCAGCAAACAGCTAAATAAATTATAATTTGTGAAACTTGAATTAACCCAAATAGGCAACAATTTATCTCTTTTATAATCAGAAAAAAATATGAAAGATAAAACAGAAACATATTGAGAAAACAGATATTTGTGGAGCCATTTTTCACTCTGTTTCAACTTTCTGAATTAACCGTGAAAGAACTGTTGTCATAATGAGGAATTGTAATACATGATATTAATTGGATAGAGTGGTCTAAGTTTTTGTATTACAAAATTTTGAGACTACTCCGTTGAATTAAGATTATTGAGTAGAATATTATCGAATCTTTAAATTCTAATATTTTTGAATCTTAAATATTTTTGTTATATAATTGATTATTGTGAATACTTCAGTCATTTTAAATTGTTTTTTAAAAATTAGGTGTTAATTTTTGGGATTGTATGACCAATTTTACGAAATAATCAGCTCTCTCTCTTTATCTTTATCTTTCTCTCTCTCTCTCTCTCTCTCTCTATATATATATATATATATATATATATGTAAAGAGAGAGAGATATATAGATAGATAGGTCAGTAGATTGGTAGATAGATGTTTAATATTTTCGAGAAATTCCTTACTTTCTTTCATTCAACCAAACTCGTACAAAAATAACAATTATATGTAATAAAACAGAAAGAGTATCTTATTATTGTATCATTAACAAAATGAGTACTTTAGAGAATTATTAAATTATTCACCTTAATACATTTTTACCTTCGTCGAAGAATGTCAAAGGTAATAACACTGTTTGAAAATCACAAATGGAATTTTCTCCTTAGCAGTATTTACATTTCAAGCATTCTCTTTTCGTTCATATGATTTAATATACCACTCTATTTCCTAATTCTTATCGTTAATAATTAAAGACGTCGTCTTTGAATATTCAAGGGGAAATACTATCTGATGTAGAACGTACCTACACAATTTCCTGTTGTACGCGTCGAATGAAAATACGGATATTTCAGCAGTAACGCAGCACTGCTGAAGTAGTATTATTTATTGCTTTTTTTTACAAAAAAAATGTCGACTTGTATGATGATTCAGGCACACACTTTCAATATTCTGTATTTGTACGATATATTTATATTCATAGAAATAAATCATAAAAATATAAATTCGAACTAGCACTTCAACTGTATATAAAATAAATTGCCTACAATTCAGCAAGAATAATATTTCTATTCCTAGAGTTTCAAATCCATTCCATTATGTATGATTTTATTATATAAATTACTAAATCACAATAATAATGTATAATAAATTATTTAGTTTAATTAACTGTGATTTAATTGAAAAATAAATCATACTATTAAATTTTAAAAGTGACGAATAATACATATACATTTACTTCACTAATAAATATTTTTAAAACCATTGATAGTCTCTTGTAATTTCTAACTTTAATTCTCTCTTAGTCTCTTGTAATTTCAAATAAAATTAAATATCTGCACCTTCTGAAATGTTGGAATAAATTATAAGATATTTTGAATTTTTAATAAATTATCGTAATAAATAATCAAACATATTCAATTGTAAAATGCAATAATTTAAAAAAAAGTTGAATTTAATGTGTGAATAAATAGAAATTTGGGTACACTATTGTATTGGATTTTTTGGAATGAGTTATGAAATATTTAAGATGTATAATAAATTCAAAAAAAAACAGACTTATAGAGTAATTTTATATTCTGCTTGATAAACATTTTTTGTAGTTAAGTATTAAATTAGAAGCTATTGTAATTTAACAAAATTAAGTACTCATAGTCTCCCTAGTAATATATTTCAAAAGATACATCGTGGTATAACATTTGAGGGAAGTTCTTTAATTCTTGTCTAGTATGTTGCTATTTTAAGAGTAATACATATAGCAGTCATTTAATTTGTAAGATGGTTTCTGATATCCCATTTTATGTGTTTAATGGATAAGAATAATTGTTCGTTGTAATATATTAAACCAAAGAATGGGATGTAGTAAAGATAACGGTTTCATTGTTCTGTAACGACTGACTGAACTTCTTCTGGCGTGTACTTAATGTAACATTTTTAACTTGGGTATTGTCTCGATATCTAAATTATATTCTGATCTAATTGATTTTTCAAATCCGTTACTATTGTTCTTTCATAAACGATTCAAAAGTATTCACTTTTTTTATTGTTGGTATTTTTTTTCGATTTTTCTTTTGATGAAAATCTTTTTTACTATTTAAATTCAAATTTTAAATCTAAGCTTTTATAAATACTTTTTTTTAAAGTACAAATGTTTAGGACGACACAGATTTATATGTTAATGTAATTTAATTGAACTTAATGTAGAGAGAGATCAATGAAATCTAGTGTATTTTATAGAAGTAAACGTATGATCAGAAATAATAAAATAGTAAAAATTAATTTTACTACAATGTTCCTTTTTTTGATTTTAATTAACAAAAGTTATCCTCTTGTTTTTGTCTTTTCTTTTAATAGTTTTCAAAGAATATATAGATAAGAAGATTAACTTATAATTTATTATATATCATAATTGTATTAATTAGGAAATTGCATTATTTTATCAAAATATTAGCAAAAATATTTGTTTATATCTTTATCTATAATTAAAATGTTTTAAAAAATCTTTTTCAATTTAACTGTCCAGAACTGGTACAAAAAGTATGTATGTGTGTTTATATATTTATATTTTTAATTAATTATAGTTTCATTTAAACAATGAATTTATTAATTATCTGTCTAATAATTATACTTTCAACCTTTATCAAAAATGTAAAATATATTTTAATTAGAAATTTAGCCAGGAAGCTAAAAACATGAAAATAATAACTAGTCGTGTGTGGATCCTCATTTTTCTTTTATTTTTATAGTCTTTCTCGTTTACAAACGATGATTAATTATCGTAGAACTATAAAATATTAAATAAATAAATTGGTATATTTTATACATACTCGTAATTAATTTTTCTATAATAATAGTCATGCATACTTTATATATTATTATATAGTAATTATATAATAAATTATTAACGGGAAGCATAATGAAATATGAAAAATTTAATATATATATTTTATATAAAATGTAATATATTTTTTTTCAATATACTTTTTATAAAATCTGTATAAAGATACGGAAAACCAATCAATGTCAGGAAATACGCACGAAATATAGTATATTATCTTCATCAAAATGAGTTTAAACGTTTTAAATTAGATATTGATTTGAGAACGATTTTAAGTATTTTTTTTTGTGTTATTTTCAACTTAAAATAGATTGAAGTATTGAGCACTTTCAAAAGTCTATATGGAATTTTATTTTCCAATTCGTTGCAAATATTGTGAAGTTATTATTTTTTTTAAAATTTTAAACAAAAAATAAAGATATTTATTAAAAGTGCATTGTTTTTACATTAAAACATATATTAGTGAACTTTCATAAAATTTAAGTTGATATTAATTTTAGAATATGATTTCTTATCGATTTATAAATTATTTTTTAAAATGTTTTCAGATATGAATAGTTCAAAATATGATTACAGACTATTTAATAAGTACAGGGCACAAAAGAATATGCAAATATTTAATATATAAAAATATATTATTATTAGTATAATTTATTGAAATATACAGGAATCTATACAGTATTAAAATAATTTTTTATTTCTTTTCATAAGATAATATAAATTTCACAGTAACTTTTTTATACCGTCTTTTTAAAACGAAAGATTAATATATTATTCTATTTACGTTATATAAAAATGTCTTCAGAATTGAGTTGTTAACATGGAGTTGTTAATATTTAAACATACACATTATTACAAATTATAAATTTATTCTTACGAAAACAGACTCGAAGATGAAACTTTGTAATAACACATTGTTTACAATATATACGTACAGACAAACATATTTACATACTTATGTTCTTAGAGTAGTTGAGACAAAATCAATTCACTAGAAACAAAACTCTACGCTTGTCAAAACTGTCCTACATTTCACCATTTCGAACATTTATACGTAAATTGAAGAAATTTCATAGCAGAGAAAAAACAAACAAACAAAATATATATAATATGGATGATTTACATACTAAACTGGCGCACCATAAATTCAAATTTAACTACTGCCGCATTCAAATCAACTTTTTGAAGCAACATTCATTTGAATCAAGCTGGTTTAGATTTATTATGTGATTTATAACATATTCATGAATCGTGTCACATTTTATATATATTTACTACTATGAATATTTCATTTTTGCCATATTGTACCAATTTTTATGATTAATATATGTTTATAGTGCAAGCATAACCTTGAGTTTCGTTAAATAACTCCATGTATAGTTGTGCAAATTAGGCCACTTATATATCGTATTGCTATAAATATTTTTACTGCGGTAATTAAATATATATATATATATATATATATATATATATATATATATATATATATATAATCAATAAGCAACCACATACAGATTATGGAATTTTTTAATCGTTTTTTGTTAACTGCCAACCATTTATTTTAATATTATTTGTGTATTTTTTATATTACTATTTAGAACAGAACTAACTATTAATTCTTGCATTTTTTTGATTTTTCTTTAATTATTGAGTATTATAGATTTCTGTAAATACACTTAATATAAATTTTAGTGTAGTATTTTTGGTTCTAATGTTCAATCATCAAGAATTTGGAGTAGATATTTGTTTGAAGTCATTTTTTCGAATTAAGCGAAGAACTAAACACATCATTATATTAATATAATTAATAATACAGTTTTGTAAAATTTATTAATATACTTTAATGCTTTTTTGATAAGTTAAGGCGTATATTGACAGGCATCATATCGAAATAGGGTTTAATATTAGGTTAATTATCAAAATTGAAAACAATTATTTACTAATAACCCACAAAGAATGTTAACTTTTTCATGAATGAGATTTTCAAAATGTTAATTGTTTCACAAGTCGTCAGACTTGATTGTTCATTACATAAGTAATATATTCGTTGAACATATATTGATACTATATTCTTTTTTATAAACGTGTATTGGATCGTTAATACATATGTATGTTCTATTAATTAAAATTAATTAGTGGTACATACATAGAAAAGTACATCAGAAAAATATGGTCTAGTACTATGATTATAAATAGTAATAAAACATTTTCATAAATTACTTTTTCACTTCCTCACAAATAACAAAAACGTTTTCTAATCAAAAATGTTCAATGATTGATTATTGTTCAGCTTGTTTCTTGCTTATCTGTATTCCAAAGATTTGAATATGTTAATTAGAAAGTCTGATTAATAATGTTCAATTTGGCAACTCATAATTTAACCTCTTAATATATATCCGCAATACTTTGTTAGTTATATCTTATTAATTTCTTAATCTTGTGATTTATTTAAAATTTATTTAAGAAGACAGTTATAAATATTTTTACTAACAACAATTTATAAAATATTATCTTTCGCAATACTGTTTTATTATTTTAAAAATTGTAGTTTTGTTTTTGAAGAAACATTTAAATGCTTTTATTAATTATAATACATTTATTCTTCGATTATTTTTGTAATCTATAAATATATTATCAATTGTTTATATACTTTTAGAAATTATTTCTATAACAGGTATTGAAGTAAGCTAAATTTCATTAAAATATATTTAATTTATTTTCTATCATACTTTATTAAAACTTTCCACGACCTTTAAGGAAGTTATTAATTTTTTATTTTCTTTTACGTATTTAATATAAATTATATTTATATATTTTATAAAATTGTCCTCCATTTTAATTATTCTTTTCTTTTTTCCAGGTGAGTCATAATAAAGATGATGAATTTACAAGTAATGTGAAATAAAAAGTAAGTTTTAATGTACATGCATTGATTAATTAATATTTCGATATTCTATTATTTTGTAAGCAAAAGTTCTAATTAATATATTAGTTTATTTATTTACAATGACATAACTACTCTAATTGCTTGAAGAATTGAAAGTTCCATTTCACTAATATAATTTATTATCTTATTATGTAAAATTAATATATTAATAAGTAATTATTTTATTATGAGCTTGTTTATAAAATATATTTTAAAATTGATCATAATTAATAGTATAAGAAAACTATTATTCAAAAATCATTATGGATTATGTTATACATTCACTTCAACCGTGTAAGTCACATTAAATTCTTATAAGCTGTACAAATTTTATAAATATAAGGTTTTCCAGAAAACTTAATTTTCATAAATTTAAGTTTTGTTGAATATTTTCTAGTGAATATATTAAATGTTTTAATGATTGATATATACAAATGAAAAATTTGTTTTATATTTTTCCCATAAAAACTGTAATTACTTTTAACGTAAAGTATATAAACTGAAAGTATATATAAAATTTCACAGGTTTATCTGATTTGAATATAACTAGATTCGTAGAACATGATTAAATTCAGACATTTACAATAATTTTACGACTTCTGACTATTAAATCAAGACGATTTCATTTGACTGAAAATGACTAATAGACTTGCTGATAGATTTGCTTTTACGTCTTTTAGAATGAAGAGACAGGATGCAAATTTTATAATGGTATCGTTTTTGTCGTTGTTAACCTTCCTCCAGACTATCTACTAAAACGTGTTTAAACAGCTAAATTGCTATTAACGTTTTCAACTAAATGGCTCATTCGGTTTCAGTAATATCGTTATACTGTAGCAATCGTGCGGAAGAATCGAACGAGCGACATTCGCTAGTAAAGTAGGTTTATTTTTCGATCATGTGATTGTTTTTTTTTCACGATTTCAAGTTATTTATTTGTAATTAAGAGTATGTTTATTCAATCAGTGCTATAAAAATAGTTCCTTATTTTAAGACGTTTACAATTTTATTTTAAAAATAATGCTTGAGTTCATGGAATCATTTTGTTGTTTTTTTTTTTATATAATATTTACATTTTATTTCTTTTACAGTATTTTGTGAAATTTAAATTCATTAATTATTAAAAAATGCTTCTTTAATATACATTTTTTACAGTAAATTGTAAAACGGTTTCTATATATTTATTATCATTAATAGCAATTAAAAAAATTGTTATCTTCTTTTTGTAATGAACGTAATTACAAAGAGCTTATAAGTAAAATTAAAAAATTTTAATAGAAACAAAATTATATACAGATTCAATGACTACGTACATTACTAGCGGTTACGATCCAGAATGAAGGTTAATAATTGTAATCAAACATTTAGTGCGATAGTAATATTGAAATAAAAAATGAATAATGGACATATAACCATGTATAATTGGATCATTAATATGTATTTTTGGTTTGCAAATTAAAAAAAAATGTGTAATAAATTTTAATTAATTTACACAAACATAAATAAATTTTATAACAAATTTGTTATTTGTAAACAAATTTCATATTTTCGTTATTGTTTACTTTACCATAATGTATTTTTATGTGTTAATATTATCATTATACTAGTTATATAAAATTAATGTCAAATTGCGAAAAATGATTGATTATTTAGTGCTTTAGGGTATTAATGATGCTTTAGGTACTTTAGGATATCAAAAAAACATCTATGCTCAATTATATCTAGAAATATCCTTTATTGTTAAATTCTATTTAAATAAATTGATTAGCGTCGTATATATATATATATATATATATATATATATATATATATATATATACCCGTATGTGTGTGTGAGAATATGTGTATAAAATCTGAAAAATGAGGAGTGAAAAAAATATAAAAATATTCGTTTCCGCTTCGCGCAACACATTAGCCAGGTTTGAAAATAATTCACCCCTAAGTATGTGTCAACAGTGCATTAAAGTTATTAATTATAGACCGGCTTGTTATTTTACGATGAAATAATGAGGACATACCGTGACATCTACCCACGGTGTAATGTTTTTCCAGATAACAATAAAATGTGTTTATTTTAAGGACATCATGTTTGAGTATATTTCATTTTGTGACGTGGCCTGATGTGAACGCTCGCGTAATTATGAAAATGTGGGGTCGTTGTTGAATATGTTAATGAAAAATAAACATATCTATTTAAAAAATATATTTAATTCAAAGGTCAACACACGTTGAACGTAGTTCGGAAACGTTTTTTTTTTAAAAAAAAAATATATCATAGCTGTTGAATGTGTTTGCTGTTTGTAAAAGAATTTTTGTACTTGAAAGAACAATTTAATAGATTTATTTATTTAGAACAAGTATTGTTATTTTGTGATAAGAAAATTAAAGTATGAATTAAATAATTGTTAGTTATTCAATTAAAAATTCTATTATTACCATTAAATAAATTAGAATCTTTCACTGGGAGTGTATTAATTAAAATATACATATGAAATTAAAGAAGGGAGATACAGAATGCTGTCTATCAGGTTTTAGTCCAGGAGGTTTAAATAAAGATAAATCCGTCTACAGGGGGTATGAGAAGTTCTTTCCAGGGGTGCAAGATACTACAGATTTTTTGCAAATAAATAATTATAAATACAATAAGGGGATGACAATGTCAAAGGGGAGAGATATAGAAAAGCATATAAACTATCTGTTTAGTTTATTCTTACAAATGGAGTGATGGTAATTAAAAATAGCATTACTCATTGATATTAAACAAGTGTAACTAATAATATTACATAATTTAAATTCAATTATGTAGTTTAAAATATATCTTATTATCTTTTAAGGTAAAAAAAATGTATATCTTCGTATTTCTATATTGTGTCTCAAGGTGATTAAGTGTTCAGTTCATCTGTGCTGTTTACCACATAACATCCTATTTTCTTAATTTCTAGTAAAGCGTTATCTCTGATTTCTCTGTAAGTTTTTATTCTACGAATTTTTATTTATTTTTAGAACATTTATTGTAAACACTTTTATTATCAATTTGCTATATATTTTATTACACATGTCTTCACTATCATAACTGTCATTCTTTCAAGGTATTTGTCAGAATTTTTTGCAAACAATGTCATGTTTTTTCGTTTCCATTAAAATATTTTTATATTTTCTTGAGATTTTCACATGGTATTTAGTTTTAGTTACTTCGATATACTTTGGTACATCATATTCCAGACTATAATTGAGCGAAAAATAAATTCGTAAATATATATAATGCGGTAGTTAATATTTTGTAAAGATAAAATATAAAACCAAGACCATATTTTTTAATAATTTTCTTACACATTTATGTATATATATATATATATATATTACTGTGTGTGCGTTCATATAGAAAGAAACAGCATTTTAAACAGTCATGAAATAATGTTATTAATACCATTAACATTTTACAATTTTTGTAATTTTTCTTATAAAAAAATATTTGATGATAATATAGTTTCATAAACTATAGATAAGTTTAGTTTATAAGATAATTTTTGATATTATAGATAAATTCACATCCATAAGTCAGTATTTTGCTATTTTACAAGTCATAAAAAAGTTTTTCTCAAAATGTTTAATAATTGATTGTTAATCATATTTGATTGTTGATTACCCACATTTTGAGGGTCACTCTGTCATCCTCAGAAAAGTTAAACAAAAAAGCATATTTGTTTTTATGTATATTAAATTGGTAGAGAAAAATTATTTTTTTTTGTACTCCTGAGGATAGCATCGAATACAGAATGATTTTATGGAAAAAGAAGTGTTTTAGTTACTGTACATTACTTAGTAATATATTTCTCTTTATTTGTCATGTTTTTTGATTAAATGTTTACATTTCAGTATTTATGAATAATTATTCTGTTTAAGAATTTTTTTGTGTAAATATTTTTGTAAAAACTGGTATAAAAAATACATATACACACATAAACACACACACACACACACACATATATATATATATATATATATACATATATATATATATATATATATATATATATATATATATATATATATATAAACTAACCCATATATAGGCATATCGATTTTCATATCATAATTTAATAATTTTAAATTTACTTGCACAATACTGAACAACCAACATTACCGTCGAATGTTTCCAACAAAAGTTTTATATCAATTTATACAAAACCCTTCTAACGAAATGAACAAATGAAACTATATATAAACTCGGGCAATATTATCATATTGAGAATATTCAACCATTATCTAAAAGACTATGCTAAATCCTCGACTGTGTACAGACACGGCAATATCCGTTGTGAAACGGGGCAAGTATCATCTCTTGTTTGATACTCGAACGCAACGGCGAACGCTTTCCCTTTTCGCCGATGGATGGATGGTTAGATAGATAGATGAATTTGCGAATGGATGGTATGAGATAGCGGTTATGGTTGTGGTGTAGTAGCGGCATCGCTTCGTTCGCTACCCTGTCGACATTGAATATGCATAGAGTGGGTCTAGATGGACATCCGAGCGAGGCTCTTGACCCAGGACTGCTGAAGGGATTATGTTCGTATCTCGTCAATGTCAGCGTGTACATGATCACATATTACGGCGCAAAGTGTGATCGTATGGAAGTATAATGTTCACGGTTGGTTAATGCTACGTCGTTTTCATGTTTATGTTTTGATGAATAAAACACCTGTTCAGTGTTTCTCTTTCACATATAATTTTGCATTACATTCAACGGTTTTAATTTTATTTCTTTCACGGTTCAAAAATAAAACGTTCGAAATTCATGTCGTACATGTTGGTATTACTGTTATTATTTCACTGGGATCTACAACATAATATCAAATGTATATGTATATATATATATATATATATATATATATATATATATATATATATATATATATATCATCAGGATCTTAAAAGCCTGCTCATAAGTAGTACATAACGTAATACATATTTTAACTATATTTGTTTTTAATTGTTTAGTGAATAAGTAGGTGTTGTGTGGTTTTAAAACAACACATATCGACCAATAATTGGTTTAAGCATTAATTTTTATTTTCTTCTTAGTTTTTTTTAAAAAAAAAGTTTAGTATTCGATCTTGGTTTGGATTTTTATGTGAATGTAATTTTGTTTTCTATCTTATTTATCGATAATTGTCCAGGAAAGTGTTTGATTATTAATAATATATTTTTTTATATTTTAATTTTTATATTCACAGAAAACACGTACATTTCTTTAAATCGCAGTATTAAGATATAGATTTTTTTTAAAGAATAATGTCTCACGATCACAGTATGTGACTGAATACATGCTGACTACATAACATTTCTTATACTGAATATAATTTTTATCAGTAAATTATTATTATTATCATATATATATATATATATAGAGAGAGAGAGAGAGAGAGAAAATAAATTAACTTTTATTTACCAAAATTTTATTTGAAACCGGTTAAAAATAGAGATGTGTTCCTTTATTAAAATTATAGAAAACACGGAGGGGACATAGTTGTGTCACATTGAATGCCATTCGTTTTTAAAATACAAATTAAAGTTACTGATTTTTTTTAATTAAAAATTTTCCTTGAAGATTTCAGTCAGTAGTATTTTAGGAACTGAGAAATTTTCTTATTGAGGTGTTTTATCGAAAATCCAACCGATTCTAAGATACTAATAAATATTTATATAACATATGAAATATAATTCTTGTGAATCATCTAGATGTGCTGCTAAGCATGATTGTGATGCCATTAAGTATCTCTAGTTGTTTCTGTTATAAGTTTCTTCAATCCACTTTGTAGAAATTCTTTTTATACCAGTTGTACAACAAGTGGATAGAGTTTTCCTTAACATCGTTTCTACTGCCATGATGCGTTTCAACTGAAGAAGATGCTGAACTCTTTTTTGTTTTTTAGTTGATTCAAATATTCAATCGATAACATTTCATGGAAGCCACATTTTGTATGACGTTGCATATTTTAATCGTTTGTTGACTTTCGATTCCGGTAAATGTTTGCTCTATTAATCGATCCTTGTCTAATTTGAAGTTTTTCTCTGAAGGCTTGAATTAATATATAAGATTCGTTAATTTAAGTTAAGATGAACATAACTTATAATTCATAGAATTTTTCTTTTTAAATAATGAAAATTATCTTTGAAAATTATTGACTGTACCACATTTTTTTACAAAATTAATCTCAGTATCGTTCATTTTTATTTTTTCGTCAGTAAGACGTATAATGAGTTAAAAATATATATATTTAAAATAATCTATTTTTTTTGAAAATTTATTGAGCTGCGTTTATCACGCTTTAATAATACAATCACATGTAAGAGTAATTACTTCAGACAATCTTAAGCGGTTTAATTTTAATATCTGCTTTAGTATTAAACTTTGCAATATTTTTTCTATACTTTTAAATTTGATAAATTACCGCAATTTTAAATATCAAAAAATATATTACTGTTAAACGAATATTAATAGTATATATATATATATATATATATATATATATATATATATATATATATATATATATATATTGGGTGTGTGTGTATAGTTCTCTCAGTGCTACGATTATTGTGCATTATCAGTGCAAAAAGATATCATTGCCATATTTTATCATAAAAGTGTTATGATATGTCAGAAATTGTGCAATATGTATTCCTTTAGTTGTCAGTGTTGTGTCCATTTCGTGAAATCAGATATCAGTGGCGATGATATTTTGCCTTATCTTTGATATAGACTAGTCACAGAACTATACGGTACGATTTGATGACATGCAGAATTTTATATATCATAGGGATGCTTCTACGATATACTTACATATAATAGCTATCCTTTTTTTGAACGCCCTTCCGGTATGATCCAGTGGGATTTTGTTGATACTGCGCTTAGCAATTTTGTCACAAATGTGACTTCGATCAGTGTTATTCGATTGGTGATAGTATTCCACAGCGTTGGACCAGTAATGATATTTCATTGATATACGTGAATGGAACGTTAATATATTACTTTCATTTCAGAGATCATAACTGTCAGCTAGTTAAAGAAATCTGTTTGTAATAGTAAACAGCGCACCAGTTCAATACTTAAATGTACTATGATGTGGGCATTTTTTTTATTCTTTTTATTTTCTCTTTTATTTATAATTTATGTTCTGATTGATATATAACTAATGTACATGTTTATCAAAGAAAATCCGTGGGTTTTTGTATGGTTCACATTTCTGTATGAACGATATGTTCTAATACATTACCAATTGATTTCATTGTGAGAAATGAACGGACGAATTCAATCTATACAAATCTACATCGAACCGTATGATAAATTTGATTCAAACGTCAACCATGCTACTACGGAATCACATTAAAACGTCTACTTTTTTTTCTATTGAATTGAAATCATCTAAATCGAAAAACCGTGTTTTCAACTATCACCAACAATACAACACCGGCCGCACGTTCAATGAAAAAAAAAGAACACGGCGAAACGTAAAAAAAAGTACCGTGACACCGACAGACAGTATCAAGTATGCGAGGACCTCACTGAAATTGTCACTTTTAGCGTGGTCACTCGATATATCTGTTTGTTCCATAACGAGGGTCAATCCAACGGACTACTGCTATATCGTCCGCTCGTGTGTAACATAAAAAAATATGGCTGACGCGTCGTCCGTCTCGCTCTTATATCCGTCTTTGAAACGCCGGAAGTGTCTCGTGGGCGTGTCGTTATCTCATTCTCTTCTCTGGATACATACACTTATGTATACATATATACACTTGTGTGTATATATATATATATATATATATATATATATATACATGCATAAATATATGTGGTTGTATGTATATGTGTGTTTTTTATTATCGCCTGTATCGTATTTGTTTCGGTTACACAAGCGAGTTAGAAGAGGTCATTTCGGATATAATAAGGGGTGTCGATTTGAAAAACCCCATCTACTATTCCTTGTTTCGTGATGACATCTTTGTGTTTGTTTTGTCGGGCGATGGATTTTGTTGATGATGAGAAAAATTTTGTTTACTCATTACTGTGAAAGTTTTGTTTGGCGTTACGTAATGTAAGTTATTTGTGAAGGCATATATATATATATATATATATATATATTTGAACGTAACTCAAGATTAGTGAGATAAATGTTGAACCTTTGAAATTTATTATATGGCGAAATTGCCTTTCCAGATTTTTTTTATATATTTGTTAGTGTCTTTGTCTTGTTATATTTCCTTGATAAAAGACTTTAATTACTGTTATTAAAAACAGTTTTACTAACGACAAAAAGACATATCCATATATATATATATATATATATATATATATATATATATTGAATGATTATAATTTAAGATTTAAAAAATAAATTCGAATCCTTTAAAATGTATAATAATTTAATTTGATTTTTTAAACTGTTTCAATATATTAATATATTTATTTCTTTATAAGTTGTTTCTAATTAAATTAAAATTAATCATATTTGTAAATAACAACCGTTTACAATCGTATTACCTCATATTTTCGTGTTGCTTTAATTTATTTTAGTACGAATAATTGACAAAAAGTACTATTGCCGAAGTATTGTTCGTTTTTTGAATTATTTCATATTGAAATATTTCTATTTCTTAAGAAATACTGGCCTTGATGTAAGGTATTGATCATTTATTTTGACAAATAATAAATATAGCTAAAAAATATATGTAAATGCACAGAATATTATTGTATGTCAGAAGTAAAATTTCCTAATGTTAAGAATTATTAATATTTGTGTTTTGTTCCATTTGTGTGTACCTGGATTTATTTTTTTTTTACTCTTGAGGACACTGTTCTTTGTTCTTGTTTTTCCATTATCGGTTTCTTTAGATGGGTACTGACAGTACCCAAGGACAAGATAAAGAACTTCTAATTAATAATATGTCTCATTATATCTTGGGCGCTAATGACTTTAGTTGTCGATGCACCCATAAACTCGAAATAATCTATCAACCATCTCATAGTAAATTTTTATTTTCATTATAATTGATGGCATGTTCATTAAAATTTAATTATTTTATCAATATAAGCAGTCCTAACTAGGTCAGTAAGAGAGTGCCTTTCTGTGCACTCTAGAACCTTGCCTTGTCAAGGGGCTATGAAAAATTATTCTACCACTTTGAGATATACCCCGGCTCGTGAAACCATTAGCATTTTCAACTCCCTTGCTCGGTACTCTTTTCAGGAGGAGAGATCAAAACCTTCAGCGGAAATCCTTCAGGAGTCTAATCCTAGATAGTCACCTGTATATAAAAATATTTTTTTGTTTGAATGATTCTCTTATTAGTTACATGCTTTTAATGCATTTCCTATTGCACATATTTCATTTCTTAATTAATTTGTTTTTATGTCTTTTTATTATTTATTTTTCAGTCAAATAATGTGATTTTCTTTTTTCCAGAACATCATTTATAATTTAATTTTAAACTATTTTATTTATTCTATCTGTAATTTCTGTAAATGTTGATATACTTAATGTTTTTTCTTTCTATTTATGTTATTCGTCACATACATACTTATACACCTGATTAGGTTATCTCCATTTCAAAATTCAGTACCATTTATTCACTTACATTTTTATTGGATATATCTAAATAAATACATATATATATATATATATAATAAATTAGTAAATATAAACAAATTGTCATATAAAAATTTTGAAAAACAAATTTCCATATAAATAATACAATTCTATTTTTCATTTTTGATTTTTTGTGCATGAATATACGTAGAGAAGACCCTAGCGATTTACTATAACGTCGGAAAAAAACTATATCATCAGTCCTTGTCAATCAATTGTCGAATGAAGTACTTTCTTAGAATTTTCCATCCACTCCGGATGCCGTGTACAAAAAATCGATGTATCCATTTTAGTCTTCTTATACACTTTTACATAAGATCGTAATGTGTATTATAAATGTACATATATATATATATATATATATATATGTATGTATAATATTTGAAGATTCTATTTAATTTAAGAGTGAATTAATGAAAATGTAATTGGAAGCACATATTAATTATCGCAGGGGGAACAATGTCATAAAAAAATCATGAATAGAAAATTAAACTAATATTTACATTTGATATGCAATATACATGCAAGCATTTTCTAAATACCAATTTTCCCATGATATTTTGAATTCTGTATGCTTCATAGACATTTCGGTTCACTTACATGCATATGTATGAATGTATGTCAATAGCGTTGGTTTCGAGCACTGAACAAATAGAGGGTGCAATAAATGCTCACTGCAAGAGTTTAACGTACTCAATGAGGGTTGCGTTTGAGCCGTGCTCGAGGGAGAATACCCTGTTGAATCGTGTGTCAATCGACAAGTTCCGAACTTGTTGAATAAACACAGTTTCTGAATTTTGTTTATAGATATATACATGACTTCGAATTGTTGTATAAACATTAAAAACCGACAAGTATGTACATAAATTTTGGATGATTTCTTTATAACGGTTACCAGAATTTTTTATTTGATATTTTACTTTTTCGCTCGTTTGAATCAGGACAAACGAAGAAGAAGTCGTTTTTAAAAAACAAGATAAACTGCAGATTGCTGATTTTATCTGAGAACGTAGAATTAGATACGTGCATGTTTATTTAGTTTCTTTCTATCTGTGTATATATATATATATATATATATATA